>OX384047.1:5097500-6297500 GCA_947534325.1 Agonum fuliginosum | reverse complement strand
CCCATCCTCCTCCTCATCCTTCCTCACACACCGGTTGACCGTGCATATGAGCGTAGCGGCCCAGTACTCGGTGGCGGAGGCGCCACTCGCCACCATGTGCGCGACAGCGTGCACGAACGTGGCGACGAGCGCAGCGGTCGCGAGCAGGAACGCCGCCACGAGCGCAAGGAGCCCGCAGGACAGGTTGTCGCACGTGCTCGACACCAGCGCCGCGCACGATCTCGCGTTCTGCTGACGAGACTACAGTCAACACAGGCAGTGGTACAGCGGGGAACTAGAGCCACAAGCGGAAGCACAAGCAGAAGCACACAAAGCGGAAGCGGACTATAAGTCAAAATTACCGACGGCACCGTTCCTTAATAATATTTGAAGCTAACTTTGTTTTTTTGTGAAGATTACCGCCCATTGGTGACATTTGGAGCTAACTTTTAATCTAAGATCCCAGGACCCCCAGACGTTACTTATTTTCTCAGAAACCAAATGTATGGGATTAAGTAGTGTAAGTATGTACAGTGCTACAGGTAAGTCAAAATAGTATTCACATTTCTTCAAGTTTCAGTGCTAATTTTTACGTATGTTTTAGAGAATATACTCGTAGTTAAAAATTAATCATCAATACTGCCAGACACTTTCCATCGGCGGTAACTTTTACCAGACACTTTAAAGCACACGTTTGACATAATAGAATAACTGACATAATTGACTTAGCTTGTTTTCAAGCAACTATGATTATTGAAATGTATGTCTGCCAGTTATTATGTCAAACGTGTGCTTTAAAGTGTCTGGTAAAAGTTACCGCCGATGGAAAGTGTCTGGCAGTATTGATTATTAATTTTTAACTATATTCTCTAAAACATACGTAAAAATCAGCACTGAAACTTGAAGAAATGTGAATACTATTTTGACTTACCTGTAGCACTGTACATACTTACACTACTTAATCCCATACATTTGGTTTCTGATAAAATAAGTAACGTCTGGGGGTCCTGGGATCTTGGACTAAAAGATTACCGACGGCACCGGTCGTCCATTGACGATATTTGGAGCTAACTGGTAGTATGACGAATGTACTGGATATGAACGACTCACCGTCACTGACAGGGGCAGCACCCCTCCTCCTGCTCCTCGCACTCCTCGTATCTCTTGACGGAGCGGTTGACCGAGCGGACGAGAGCAGCGGCGCGGTACTCAACGTTGGAGGCGCCTCTCACCACCTGGTGCGCAACATACTGCACGAACGTGCCAGCGAGCGCAGCGGCCGCCATGACGAACGCTGCCACGATCGTCAGGATCCCGCAGCCCACCTGCTGCGTCACCAGATTCGCCCGCGATGTCACGTTCTGCTGACGAAACTACAGTTACGCACTTGCCCAACTGTTTTACAGTCGATTCTTATAATCGTCATTTCACCAAACGAAGTTTCTTACTCGGGCATTTGCCCCTAAAGCTAAGTTTACATGTACCGTTGACACCGGAAAAACGTTCGCCGTTGACGCCGTTCTGTGATTTGATTCGCTGACATCCAACGACGCAGTTTGACAGCTGTCATTTAGTTGGTTGTCAACAAATCAAATCACAGAACGGCGACAACGGCCGTAACGTTTTCCGGTGTCAACGGTGCATGTAAACTTAGCTTTAGACCATTTAAGCTTATAGACACGCCGTATGCTACCCCTGCCGCTCTGTGTAGTGAAGCCATATTTTTGCCCACTTGTGACGTCACGCGCGTAAGTATAGTGTATGCGTTTGACGTTTGTTTGACGTTTATCCTGTTTTAATATTGCTTATTGAAGGTTTAATGTAAAACTTCTATTGTAATCATGGTTCAAACATGCTGCGCTTCTAATTGTACAGAAAGGTACAAACGAGGAACAGTTATATCATTTCATTTGTAAGTATTTACTATGAAATTATTTTCTAACAGATTTTACCTGCGTACATTCTTATATTTTAATTAAATTGAATAAGTAATATAAAATACGATGTAATTTCAAAATCACTACAGTTTACTTAAACAATAATCATTTAAGCCTTGTTCACATAGCTTATGTCATGTCATGTCTGTGTCATGTCATTATGTTATGTTATTTCTATTGACATAGACATTTTCAGGCTTGGTCACATAGCTTATGTCATGTCATGTCATTATATACACATTTTGTGTAAAGTATCACAACGGAGAAAATTAATTTGGAGTCGCAGGCATTTACTAATGGAAAATAAGATAAATTTGTATTAGTAAATTTACAAGAAATTGTACTTACTTTTTATTGCTATTTTATCTATATTAATAATAAATGTGTAATTTTGACAGATATAGACATAGACATATAGCAGTGAAAGTTGAGTTCAAATCAACTGTTATGTTATGTCAAAAAAAATAACATACGAGACATACCCTATGTGAACCACTTCATTAGTTTACAGTGTGCTCAACATATTGACATGACGCAGACATGACATGACATAAGCTATGTGAACCAAGCCTTACAGGTTTCCTTTAGCTTCTTTAGCGTGTATTTTTGCCCACATGTGACGTCACAAGCGCTTGTTATGTTGGCTTCAACGTAGCGACAGAAGGCGTGTCTTATAAGCTTAAATGGTCTAAGATTTGCCCGAACTGGTATTTGACCAATCTGTTATTTAATGAAACGCTGTTAAATCAAAACGTTATTTAAGCCTACCCGCGCACTAGCGCTACTTGAAACACTGATGGAAATAGCAAATACTTTCCTCTAAAGCAATTTGGCCAAATGACGTTTTCCCTAAATTTAGTTTGTTAAATGACCAGTTTAAAATAAAACAGTTTAGTCTGGTCAAATCAAATTATATGTGTCCTAAAGATGTCACTAGCGCCCGTCGCTTTGGCAATTTGGGCAAATGACGATTTGGTTAAATACCAGTTTGGTCAAATACCAGTGTAAGATAACTTCGTTTGGTGAAATAACAGGTTATAAGAATAAAAATTCGTCAAATGGCCGTTTGACTGTAAAAAAGTTTGGTCAAATAAAGTGCTCCCAACACAGGCAAGTGGTACTTGGGAGAAACACGAAAGCCAGAAGCGAAAGCAGAAATAGACAAAGAATAAGCGGTTTAAAAGCTTGCGCGCAAGACTTTTTTGTGAAAATTACCGATGGGTGCCATCCATTGATGATATTTGGAGCTTTATTTCGTTACAACTGTGAAATTCGTAAATAATCACTTATAATACCATAAGTAGTCGTAGTTTCGTTCCTTGTGCTTGGATATGAATACTACGAGTGCGCAGCACGAGTAATATTCTACTACTACCAGAAAAATAATCTACTTAACTATGACTACGAATGGTATGGTATGGTTTTAAATTAAAATGGCAAAAAATGCAGCTCTCCAAAATTTGAGAAAACTTTTATTTTAATAACGTCAAATTGTGTTCTGTGTTTTTATGTGTTTTTGTTCTCCATCTTGTCTAGAAATAAAAATAGTCTCACCGTCCCGTCAACCTTATCACTGTTCAGTTCTTTCACCTCCCTGCCACTTCGACTTGATCTTGACAATCGCGCGCGAAACATTGATCACGAACGTAGCAGCGAGCACAGTGGTCACGAAAATAGACGACGCGACGAGCGAAAGGAGCACACAAGTGGCCACGAGCGCAAAGACCGTGAGGACAGTCGACACAAAGATCTCAGAAATCAGCTGATCGCACGTCCGACACATCAGGTGCGCCACAAACCACAAGAGAAGCAGTTCACAGAGGTTGCTGCCGACAATGTCTAGAGCACAGTTGGCTAGACCGCATACTTCACACAAAACTAACTTAATCATTACGGATTACTAATTTTGACAATTCGTCGAAAACATTCAAGCACTACAATAAAATTTTGACTGCACTTTAACAGCAAACGGACTGACAGGAAAGTGACAGGTTTCAAGTTGTAATTGTTCTTTGTTTCATTGCCAACTACTATGTCACACCGGTGTGGCATGAAGCAAGATTACAAGGTTTGCTCGTTTCCATATGCGCAATGTAAACAAAGTGGGAGGAGCTAACTTCAAAGACGAGTTATTTTTTTTATTATTTGAATGCTGCTAAAAACTACAGACGTTAAAAAATACTATAAAATAAGTGAAGTGCAAATAAAATACATGGATCTATTTGTGAATTGAATATCAAGCACGACTTGGGTCTAAACATGACGTCACGTCCCCACCACTAAAATACTGAATGTTTCGAATGAGCAAACCTTTTTATAATCTTCAGCAACAAAATTTTCATATGTCAAAATGCTCGATGGAATTAATTAATAATTAATTAATTATTAATTTATCCCATCAAGCACCGTGCTCCGTGCCACACCGGTGTGACAAGGGCATTAAGAAACTGCAAGACTAAAAACTTGGAGCGCGCTCTCTTGTACTCGCTCAGAACTGGGCACAAGTGGACAAAATATAATTGTTGGGTTATGTTGTGTTGTGCGTTTGACATTGCATTGCTGACTACATAATATCCTATTTTGTCAGGAGTGAAGCTGGATTTATAGCACAGCACAGCGCACACAAAATAATTTAGCACAATATAACACATCACAGCGCACAGCATTTTTATTACGGGGATTTAAAAATCGCACACAGATTGTTGACAGGTTATGACAGCTGTTTTGACATTTTATTTAGAGGCTTTGTGTATTTCTTATTATGTTTTACAAATATTTCTTTAAAATAATGGACAACAAAATAATATAAAACCGTTTGACCAAAAATTTACTTTGACAGGAAACTTTGACATAAATAATAAACGGGTAAATAAATAATTCGTGTGCTGTGCTGAATTATTTGCTATGCGCTGTGCGTCTTATAAAAGGATGCACTAATTTCCATATCAGCAATTCATATGCTAGAGTAAAATTCAAATAGCTAGAGAACCCTGCGCGAAGTACGAATTCTCGTCTTAGAGAGAGAAGCATAGATGATAAACTACGCTACTGTCTGTTCTACAGAACATCAGCTTCAATATCTGTTATTCTCATGTTGACATTCGTAGTGTTTTGCTTCGTGTAACGCTGTGAATTTTGTAATTGATTGTGATTGAGTTATATTTTAGTTTAGAAAATTAAGTGAAGTGCAGCGCAGCATATACTCGCTAGCTCCGCTTTTGCCTTCTCGCGCAGTCCAGGGACCTAGCTATTTGAATTTTACTCTATGTTGTGCTAAATATTTTCTATGCGCTGTGCGCGTTATAAATCCAGCTTCAAGGTGGATTTATAACTGCGCACAGCGCACAGAACATAATTTAGCACAGCACAGCACAGCGCACAGCATTTTCTTCACGGGGGTTTTATAAATCACACAGAAACACAGATTTATTGACGGGTTATCACAGCTGTTTTGACATTTAATTTGGAGGCTTTGTGTATTTTTATTGCGTTTTACAAATATTTCTTTAAAATAATGGACAACAAGATAATATAAAACCGTGTTTGACCAAAAAATAACCTTGACAGGAGACTTTTGACATAAATAATAAATGAATAAATGATAAATAAATAATTCATGTGCTGTGATAAATTATTTTCTATGCGCTGTGCGTCTTATAAATGGATGCATTAATTTCCATATGACCAATTCATATGCTATGCTGTGCTAAATTATTTTCTATGCGCTGTGCGTGTTATAAATCCACCTTCACTCCTGACAAAATATGACATTGTGAACAAATAAACAGACAGTCTCACCGTCACGAGTAGCAATTATTGCACCTGCACCTGCACTTGCACTTGCAGTTGCAATTCCACTTTTCCTTGCAGTGACACGTTTCAAACTCCTCCACCTTGTCGTTGATGGCGCCCACAACTCCCGCGGCTCTGCATTCTACACAAAGCGCCGCTCTAGCCACGAGGTCTGCGACCCTGATCACGAACGACATAGCGAGCGCAACGACCACAATCCCAGTCGCCGTCGCGAGCGCAAGGAGCCCGGAGACCAGCTTCTCGCTCGTGCTCCACAGGAGTTCGAAGCAATGCAGCGGGGAACACAGGCAGTAGTTCCGGGTGGGGAAGAAAACGAACGCGTAGCCCGCGAACAACAAGAGTAGAAGTTCACAAGGGAAGCAATACACTACGGCGATAATGAAGTTTGCGATGCAGCATATGTCGCACATTATGTACTGGAGCATTGCGACTGTTTTGACATTACAGTTTAACTCGTTGAAGTGATACGAACTTTCAAACATTACACTTTTCACTGCACAGCAGGTTCAAACGGACTTACAAGAATTTAGATATTTTGACACGAAAGTGACAGTTGTATTTGTTATTTGTTTCATTGCCAACTATACTTGATTTCTAAACTAAACGGAGCAATATATAGTTTTTGATTGGTTGACGTAACACCAGTTTTATACCACACAAACTTTGTAATGTAAACACACGAATGTCTCGTCAGCTGTTGTCAGTGACTGTATAAGTTTGTACGCTGATAGGTCAAATTTAATTTAACCGCCAAAAAAATCTAGTGACATTTTTCTCGTATTTACACAGTGTAAATACGGCTCAGCGAGACAACTTCAGATTGCTCCGTTATGTTTAAGTGTTACAAATTTTCAAACATTACAATTTTGACTGCACAGCGGTTTAAACGGACTAACAAGAATTTAGATATTTTGACAGGAAAGTAAGTTGTATTTGTTATTTGTTTCATTGCCAACTACTATCAAATGACAGGACAGTCAAATTGGCGGCAATTTCAAATTGTCTGCCGGAAGAAGTGAGTACAACTGATGTGGAGAGTGAGACAGCAAGCTAATGGGCTATTTAAATTTAAATTCGCGCCATGGCAGTCCATCTGTTTTTTTCTGAAATACGAAATTTGAAACTTGACAAGCAATAGAGATATCCAGATGACGAGAGGCATAGATGATAAACAAGAGTAAACTACGCTACTGTCAGCTTCAATATCTGTTATTCTCATGTTGACGTTCGTAGTGTTTTGCTTCGTGTAACGCTGTGAATTTTGTAATTGATTGTGATTGAGTTATATTTTAGTTTTCTTTGAAAATTAAGTGAAATGCAGCGTGCTAGCTCCCCACTTTTATAAAACGGACAGTACAATGACAAGCTCTGCTTTCTCGCGCAGTTCAGGGTTCTAGTTATCTGAAGTTTACTCTAACGCTAAATCGGAAGAGTTTGTTCGCAATTTTAAGGCAAATATCACTGAACTATATAAAATAACGGGAAGGACATCACCACAGAGATGTACTTCGAGCATGGAGCCCTTTATTCTGGATAAATTGGCTGCACTGTTAACCCCATATCTAATGTCTTTCATTTTAGCTGTTGCCTGTATTGCTGATATAATGGCGAATATTTTTTGACAGATGGTTTAATCAATCATATTGCGTAATGATGACATCAAATGATGTAATGCAACCAATAGAATTGAAAATGTAAAATGATGTATCTGACAACATAATTTTGTAGATTAGGTTTTATTTTGTTACGTCAGTAACAAAAAATTAATTAATTTGTCACATGAAACGTCAAAAATGTTTAGCAAAATGAGTCGTTTTGGTAGTATTTTTAACAAGAAAAATATTCTTCCTAATTACCATCCGAGATAATAATTTTTTGAGAGAATTTTTGTCTATTCCACGGCAACTTATTGCAATTTCACTCCACAAAACATCTGACAATAACTCCCCTCAACTTTGTTTCGGGAAATTGATAAATGTTTTGTCGTGAAATTGTTAGAAATAAGTTGCCGTGGAAACGACAAAACAATTCTCAAAAAATTATTATCTCTTATGGTATTACCCCTGAGCATTTTAAATAAAATATACTAGAATAGAATATAGTAAACCAAAAAATGATAACAAAAACACTGACAAAGACGAACAAACCGAACGATAAAAATACAAAATTAAAACGGCTGTCAACGACCCGACGTGACGTATCGTTACAGAAGTCACGTAACTTTAGGCAACATAAAAAATAAAAGGCACTAATTATGGGGTTAGCAGTGCTGCCAATACATCCAAAATGGAGGGCTCCATGGTGGAAGCACTTTCAATCGTCTTTCCTGTTATTTTATATAGTTCAGGTGCAAATATACAAAACAACAAGATTGGCAGGCTCACAGCTACAGCAATCAGCTTGTGTCGTAATCAACTCACGGTAACGAAGTCTCTAGGCTTGTCGCTGCGCCTGCGCCGCCCTCTCCGTTTCCGCTTGCCGCCGTCAGCGTCAGCAGCGTCCGCTAGGAGCCCCGGGCTGGGGTCGTGGTCGTCATCCCCGCCCGGCTCCTGCAGCGGCATGCAGCCTGGACACGGCAGCATTAGCGGGGGCAGATGCAGGGGCCGCACGGCATCACCGTTCCCGTGCAGATCGGGTACGAGCATGGTAGAATCATTGGGACGTTTATTGATGCAACAGTGGGTTTGCACGATCCACCACTGAAACATTCAATCATTAAAACCTTGCAGAAAGGACAAACAAAACGCTATTTTAAACTATACCTTTACAACTTCAAATTGGGACTAAACAATTTCAAATTGGGACTAAACAATTTCAATGGAAATAAACAATTTCAAATTAAGAACAAGTTAAAATGAATAGGCCGGCACAAATTAAACAGTGTAGTCCAGTCAAATTAGATTTTTTAGTGGAAAAAATTAGTGGAAAGCTGGATTTTGGTATACACCTTCCCAGTAACTTTATCAACAACATACTAAAAGTCTCAATCGATTGGACTGGAGCTTCCTCCGTTATTTAAAAAAAATGGCTGCCGGCTATTGTTTTTAATTGTTATCTCGTAAATTATTAATATTACGAAAAAGCAGTTAATAACAAATTATAGAACACAAAATTTGTTACAAAATGGTATAAATATTTTTTATGAAAGTGGTACAGTTTTCGAGAAAATCGTGAAAATGTATTTTGAAAAAAAATACGATAAATTTTGATGAAGTAATTTATGTCTCATCATACGAAAACGGCTGTAATTTTTTTATGAATTAAAATATGAATTTCCAGTTTGCAGAATCCAATTTCCTGAATACTTTTCTATGAGTAAAATTATATTCAAATTTTCTGACGCACAGGTTTAGTCATAATTTAAGGATATTCTTACAAAAAAAACAATAGACGGCCATTTTTTCAAAATGGCGGACGAAGCTCCAGGCCAAACGATTGAGACTTTTAGTATGTTGTTGGTAAAGGTACTGGGAAGGTGTATACCTAAAACCAGCTTTCTACTAATTTTTTCCACTAAAAAATCTAATTTAACTGTATTACACTGTTTAATTTGTGCCGGCCTATTCATTTTAACTTGTTCTTAATTTTAAATTGTTTATTTTCATTGAAATTGTTTATTCCCAATTTGAAATTGTTTAGTCCCAATTTGAAATTGTTTATTCCCAATTTGAATTTGTTTAGTCCCAATTTGAAATTGATTATTCCCAATTTGAATTTGTTTAGTCCCAATTAGAAGTTGTAAAGGTATAGTGGTTAACATGGTACTAAGTGACTTTACTACTTCTGGTACCTACTTAATGTACATAATAGCGACATTCAAAGAAATTATTATTATTTACGTGATGGTGACACGCCACAAAACAATGTATAGGTATCAAGTACCAGAAGTGGTAAAATAGGTCATTTGGTGCTTGTAGAAAATAGCGCCCTGTTTGAAATATAACATGTTCTTGAAAACAAGACTTAAGAGGAATACCCACTAGTTTTGAAGATCCATTTAACGAATGAAGCGATGCCGTCACAAACCATTGTTACCCATTGTGACGACATCGGTTGATTCGATGAATGAACCGTATTTAGCCATTTTCTACTACAAAAGGGGTTTCGTTGGGCACATGAAATTACCACTAATTTTAAATATTTTTAAACAATTTTTTTTTAAATGAAAGATTAAAGTCTAGGCTATGTCCGCTTAGTGTCACTTTTTTAATTTTTACTTTAGTTTATTAATATTTTATCTTCAAATTTCTTAAAATTTTACTAACTTTGGAGCTTAAAAAATACAAGTAAAAATTTAAATGGCACTAGACAGACCTAGAGACATCTTTTATCTTTAAATTTAAAAAAAGAGTAAACAAATCGGACCAAAATTAAAGTCAATTTTTTACCGCTAAATTGAATCTTCAATGAGTCGTGGAAAATAAGAATTTATACAAAAACATGAATTTAATCAGAATCTTGGTATTTTCTTTTCCAGGATTCAGAATTTTATAGAATTTTCAAAGAATCTACGTGCGAACAGAGCTTACGGAAGCAAAACTAACAGATAGACAGACAAAAACCACAATGACAATGACAAAATTAATAAAATGTACTGCTGTCATGAAAAATATAATTTGATACAAAACTGGTAATAATGTTTTGAATCCAACATCCACATTAAAAGCAGACGAATCAAATAAAAAATTTATGAATTATTACCTATTGAGTTATCCTCTGCTTCATATGGGATAAATTCAACCCCATTTAAATAAAAGATATACAGAGTAGCGATACAAAATCCAATTGACATATACGTTAAAATGGCAAGAAATGTTAGAAAATATGGAACTGTCAAATACAAAAGAATAAAAATAAAAATTATACACAGATTTTGTATCAAATGTTGATTTTCATCAGGCATTAGGTACAGTTTACATAAAATTTAGTTTACAAATAAAAGCTATCAACAACATTGTCATGTAGTCAATTTAATTTAATTTAAAAGCAAATATTCTGGACTTACCCCATCTTGAAGAAGAACTCAAGTCTCAAAAAAATTTAGAAAAAAATCAAAAATTGTAGAGCTAAATGGAAACGCGTCTACTCGCAGTGAACGATCGAACAACAATGCTTATTTATAAACATCGATTCGAAATGTTTCACTAGGCTACCAGCAATTGTTTGTTTAGTTGTCAAGGTACTAAACATTTGAACTGCAACTGGCGTTTTGATTGTTGGCAGCCATACGTGTCCTATGATTGGCCAATCGAAAAACCAACTCACACAGCCAAAACAAATGTTATGTCATGAATTTACTGTCACTAGACCGGGAGCTCATGACAGGTTTCAAGCTTGAATTACATTATACTTTTTTCGGCTAGAAACTTTGACAATTTTCATACTTAATTCTAGAATGCTCACTTGGATAATGTAAATCAAGAAAATTTCGATCCAAGTTTCATACTAGAACTGTCGAATTTTCATATTACCAACCTTCTGTATATAACCTCAAAAATAATAAAGTTGAGTGACAGCAGAATCAAAAGTAAAAGTCTTGAACCGTAATGAGGTATAAATGAACTCCTGAAATAACAAAAACTCTTGTACAATTGTATGAAATGCAACCAGTACTTTACCAGGGTATTAAAAACTCAACAACTGACAATGACAATTACATTTTTTTTAAATTTCAGTTGGCAGCAAGAACAAATTTTAAAACTAGATTCTAGCCGAATTAAGTATCTAAATAAAAGTTCTTTTTTTTAGCCGAAAAAAGTATAATGTAATTCAAGCTTTATTATAATCTTGACAGGAATGTTGTACTTACAAAATGCATTAGATGTTGTTGTTGTTGTTGTTGTTGCTGCTGATGTTACATGGAGCGCCCTCGGCCTTGTGTTCTACAGGGTGTGTCGCCGTCTCCAAGTGTCTAATGTCGTCCTCGGCTGCAAGGCCAGACGACCGCGTAGACATTTGGAGGTTGCGGCACGGAGATCGGGCACATGATCGGGCAGCACAGAGGCATCTTGGCAGGAACACAGCAGCAAGGTGGACAAATGCTACAGGACAAGACAGAAAATAATATATGATAGAGTAAAATTCAAATAGCTAGAACCCTGCGCGAAGTACGAATTCTCGTCTAAAGGTGGATTTATAACTGCGCACAGCGCACAGAACATAATTTAGCACAACACAGCACAGCACAGCGCACAGCATTTTCTTCACGGGGGTTTTATAAATCACACAGAAACACAGATTTATTGACGGGTTATCACAGCTGTTTTGACATTTAATTTGAAGGCTTTGTGTATTTTTATTGTGTTTTACAAATATTTCTTTAAAATAATGGACAACAAAATAATATAAAACCGTGTTTGACCAAAAAATAACCTTGACAGGAGACTTTGACATAAATAATAAATGGATAAATGGTAAATAAATAATTCGTGTGCTGTGATAAATTAATTTCTATGCGCTGTGCGTCTTATAAATGGATGCACTAATTTCCATATGACCAATTCATATGCTATGCTGTGCTAAATTATTTTCTATGCGCTGTGCGTGTTATAAATCCACCTTTAGAGAGAGAAGCATAGATGATAAACTACGCTACTGTCTGTTCTACAGAACATCAGCTTCAATATCTGTTATTCTCATGTTGACATTCGTAGTGTTTTGCTTCGTGTAACCCTGTGAATTTTGTAATTGATTGTGATTGAGTTATATTTTAGTTTAGAAAATTAAGTGAAGTGCAGCGCAGCATATACTCGCTAGCTCCGCTTTTGTAAAATGTACATGACAAGCTCTGCCTTCTCGCGAAGTCCAGGGTCCTAGCTATTTGAATTTTACTCTACAGAGGGAATGTAAACTGGGTTGATGGGCAAGGGAGGTTGCGCCATGAGACGAAAGGGGTATACACGAAAAACGCCCGCCATCTTGGTTCGCCCCACATTTAAAATTTTATTGCATACAAATACGTTACTTGCTGTCCTATTGACAAACCAAACGCTGCACTTGGTCCCATTGTTTTAAAATATTAATAAAAATTAATACTTTAGATTTTAATAAAACTTAATACTCAAATGTCAAATCATATACGGGGCGAACCAAGATGGCGACTACTAAACTAAAATGGCTACACGCCGATTTGACACATGCCCTCTTCAAGTTTATTTCTCTGTGGGTTCAACAATTTGTAAAGCCCTGTTCGCACGGCGATCTTTGTAGATTCTACGGAGAGTCAAAATCCTGGCAAGGAAGAAGTTTTTTCTTTCTAGTGAGAATTATTTGTTAAATTGCGGTCTCGCTAAATTGAATCTTCAATGAGACTTAGAAAAGAAAAATTTATAATTTATTGATTGCTTCAAAACCACGTAATTATCACTAGAAAGAAAAAACTTCTTTGCCAGGATTTTGACTGTCCGTAGAATCTCCAAAGATAATTGTGACGAACAGGGCTTTAGGTAGAATTAGTAAATAACCAAGAATAATAATAACCCAAGTAGACGTTAAATAATGCCGTAAAAAGGTTATTATTATTTCAAAAGTGTGAAATCAGTTTTCGTTCATGTGGAATCATATTTCAAAAGTGTAAAATCATTCTGTAAAAGGTACAGTATGAAATGTTTTCATAATTTATAAAAATTGATAGAAATAAAAATTAAAATATGATGACATGAGCTGTCACTGACAAAAAATAATAAAACAAGAACTAGTAAAAAGCGTATAGATTAGTACATACCCCATTTTGCAAGCAAAATTCGATACAGGAAGTCAATGATATTAAAAAATTTAAAAGTTGGTCCCAAAAATTCAGGGGACGAAATGAACGCGTCTGATTCGGATGAGGTATCAAACAACAATGACTTATTTACTGTTTATGGCAACCAAACAAAACAATAAAACAAATACTGTCACACAGCGCACACTCGCCAGTGCGCAGACTCGCAACAATTAATTCTATTGGACGACAAAACGCGGCAAATTTGAATATTGAACGTATAACTAAATTTTGAACAAGATATTGTAAGCAATCTGTGTAGTATCATACAGCAAACTGTGTGAAATATTGCATTGCTTCGTAAATTGAAAAAATAGATAAGCGCGGCTGTCAAATAATTATTATATGCGAACTGCGCAGAATAACAAACTAAATATTGTAGGTAGGTTAAAATTGCCTCAGTATAAAACAGAATTCATTAAAAACAAAGCAATTTATTGCTCAAGATGTTGTTCAATTTGTTGCGCAATTTCTTGCTCAATATTTAGCGTAGTGTAAAAAATTTGCGGGATAAAACAATTTTGGATAAAAAGATGGATAATTGCAAATATGGATAGTATGTAGTATGTGAGGGTCTCACACCCAAATTGGGTGTAATAGTTATTTACGAACCAAATTTTTATCCCACAGGAGCGGTTTTTTTGAAACAAAGCTGGGATGGTGTCTTCCCGCAAGAGGTTTGTACAATGTTTTTTGTAACGAATAAAACTATAATCAAATTGTAGTTGTAGTCTGATCATTAAATTTGAGGTTACGGTGTTTTTTCTACTCACTACTACCGACAGATGGCGCGCTGCACACAAGTTTCATTTTTAAATATTGGCGGTTTTCGGTGGTCTTCACTAATATAATTCCGGGAAGTAACACTTTATAAACTTTATTATTTTTAAGATGATTTTACTCTGAAATGTCTAGAAAGGCCAGTGTTCTTTGCATTTTTCCTGATTGACTACACTGGGAAATTGACATTTCCGATTTTCAATTATGTGTTTAATATGTCATTAGGTGATGAGTACAAAAATAATTGGCTAAAGTGTCGAATAGGGAACTCTTAAATTTCACTTTTCTTGATATTTATATGTTCAGTAACATTCTCTGACCTAAAATAAAGCATAATTAGGCCGCGGAAGCAAGGATTTATTGTGATTTTGTAAGTTTTTAAGGTAAAATGTGTGGTTAGTTTCAACACTGGTTATACTGAAAATTAACAGATTAAACGTTTGACTTAAGCTAAGTTACCGTTGGCACCGGCAAACGTCGCAGCCGTTGACGCCGTTCTATGATTTGATTCGTTGACAACCAACTAAATGACAGCTGTCAAACTGCGTCATTGATTATTAACAAATAAAATCACAGAACGGCGTTAACGGCAAACGTTTTTACGGTGTCAACGGTACATGTGTGGGAGACTTTACCGTTATACATTTATGTAACGGAGTTATCAATAAATAAATACATTTTTCATTAATATTACCTCTTATTACCTATTTTCGTTACTTTTTGAAACTATTTGACAGCCAACGAGGTTACAATATTCAAATAACGATTTCTAACCTGTTTTTCTAGCCGCGTTCCTCTAGTCCGCCTGTTCCTGCTTTGGTCCATTGTTTGCTAATGAATTTAGAAGTTGACATTGTAGGGGAAGATCACAGATGCAGGCATGGTCATCATGGGTGGGTTCGGAATCAACAGCGGGGTGTAGCCGGGGAATTGGCAGGGGGGTGGCACGTAGCACGGATTGCTGAAAAACACAAAATCACGACATTACACTCGATGTTGACCCTGTCCAGCATTTGGAAACACATTGCAGGCGTTCGGTCTTAGAGTAAAATTCAAATAGCTAGAACCCTGCGCGAAGTACGAATTCTCGTCTTAGAGAGAGAAGCATAGATGATAAACTACGCTACTGTCTGTTCTACAGAACATCAGCTTCAATATCTGTTATTCTCATGTTGACATTCGTAGTGTTTTGCTTCGTGTAACGCTGTGAATTTTGTAATTGTGTGATTGAGTTATATTATAGTTTTGTTTGAAAATTAAGTGAAGTGCAGCGCAGCATATACTCGCTAGCTCCGCTTTTGTAAAACGGACAGTACATGACAAGCTCTGCCTTCTCGCGCAGCCCAGGGTCCTAGCTATTTGATTTTAACTCTATTACAGTCAATAGATGATGGCGCTATTGACAGTTGGCAGCCACGAATGATAACAAAATTATCTATTTTATCAACTTTACCAACAGTTTGATATTTGAACAATATCCACCACATCTCCTCAAATGCACAAGGAACAAATAATCAAATATTTATAAATAAAATTATTCATTGTTCCAAACGTTATTATTTTGATAAAGGAACTCCAAAAAGGAATAAATCCGTCTTGATCTTCACTCTCTTATTTCATTTTATTGAAATTGCAACGCTACTGTCTGTTCTACTGAACATCAGCTTCAATATCTGTTATTCTCATGCTGACATTCGTAGTGTTTTGCTTCGTGTAACGCTGTGAATTTTGTAATTGATTGTGATTAGTTATATTTTAGTTTTGTTTGAAAATTAAGTGAAGTACAGCGCAGCATATACTCGCTAGCTCCGCTTTTGTAAAATGTACATGGCAAGCTCTGCCTTCTCGCGCAGCCCAGGGTCCTAGATATTTGAATTTTACTCTGATTTAAAATGTCTCTAATATGTCAGATTCTTACCCTTTAAATGAAGCATTGGTTGGTTTCAGTTATCTGTATAAGAATATAAATAACAAATAACCAAAGCATAAGATTAAGTATGTCACACAAACAACTTCTCATGGTACACAAAAATTTAGAATCTGTCAACAAATTTTGACAAAAACAAGATAAGGTGTTAAAAAAATAAAATATAAATGTAAATTGTGTAGCTTAGTTTAATGTCTCTATACTTTGTCCCAGAATTCGGAGGAGCACCTAGAAAAGTCCCATTTATACAGGGAAAATAAATTGAAGTATAGTTTGGCGGCAAATTTGAATCACTTACAAATCAATGTAATATTTGAATTACAAATCAAATAAAAACGATTACCTTTCATTTTTATTACTTGTTTCTGGTTTATCCATTGTTAACCTTAACACTTTGTTACTTAATACAATTTACACGCAAATATTCTAACCTATAAAAGAACTGTCACATTTTGTAAACACTGGAGCTAAATTACTGGGTGTAATATGGCTCGGAAATGAGCAATCTGATTGGTTGAAAAAACGCGGCAAATTTAATAAGCTCCTCCGAATTCTGGGACAAAGTATAACATGTTAGATTCTTACTCTTTAATCAACACCAATTACCACCGCATAAAAATATTGAAATTAACTTTAAAAACTATAAAAAATAAAACACAGCATCATAATACCAAGAATGTCGCTTTGCGTAGAACTTTGCATAATGCACAAAAATTTAGAAACAACTGTCAACTAATTGACAAAAACAAGATAAGGTGTCAGAAATTAAGTAAAACTTACCTCATATTGTTAGTGATTGCAGTTGTACGGTCTTGTAGTTAAAAGTATTGTAAAATACGGTCGAAAGGATGGACGATGAAAAAATGTGACTGAATTTGGTGAAGTTTCGAACAACAATGGTTTGTTTATAACAGCGAAACAAAAGTGGTTGTCAGAACAAAAAACAAAATGCGTTACTGGCTTGACAGCTGTCACAAACCAGCAATCATTCTACGAGAAACATCCCTATCGAGAGATTCTGACACAAACATAAACATAAGATAAGTCATAACCAAACATAACTACATTTCAGAAATAAAACTGTTCCTATTTTCGTATGATTTTTTGTATGATTTTCGTTGACATTGAGGTTATGTTGAGGTTAATGTCAGGTGCTGTCCGGTATTGTAAACTTCAGAATTTGATAATATAATTTCAAAATGACCAAAGTAAGGTAATTTTTATATTAAAATAGTCCTAATAATTGTAATAATCAGTGACTAAAACTACTCTCTTATTATAGAGTAAAATTCAAATAGCTAGGACCCTGGACTGCGCGAGAAGGCAGAGCTTGTCATGTACTGTCCGTTTTATAAAAGCGGAGCTAGCGAGTATATGCTGCGCTGCACTTCACTTAATTTTCAAACAAAACTAAAATATAACTCAATCACAATCAATGACAAAATTCACAGGGTTATGCCTCGTTTTCATGTATCCGGAATCCGCAGATTTCTTGCGGAATAAAATGGCCGCCACGAATTCCATCTCCATATTCAACATAAATAAACATATTTGAAGTTATAACAACTGACAGTTTAAACGTCAAAACTTGCGGAGCTTGCGGAGTTCCGCAGAAAGTTAAAAATAATTTAACTACTGACGGAATTCATGGCGGCCATTTTATTCCGCAAGAAATCTGCGGATTCCGGATACATGAAAACGAGGCATTACACGAAGCAAAACACTGCGAATGTCAACATGAGAATAACAGATATTGAAGCTGATGTTCTGTAGAACAGACAGTAGCGTAGTTTCCTCCTGTCGAACGCCTGATAAGGTGTGAGAAATTAAGTAAAACTTACCTCATATTGTTAGTGATTGCAGTTGTACGGTCTTGAAGTTAAAAGTATTGTAAAATACGGTCGAAAAGATGGACGATGAAAAAATGTGTCTGAATTTGGTGAAGTTTCGAACAACAATGGTTTGTTTATAACAGCCAAACAAAAATGGTTGTCAGAACAAAAAACAAATTGTGTTACCGTCTTGACAGCTGTCAAACCAGCAATCATTCTACTGCCTATTGCACACGGAGAAACATTTTGACATGTTTCTCGAAAAAAGTTTCCGGAAACTTCAATGTTTTAACGGCGCCTATAAAAATAAGGCGTTTTCAGGCAACGTTGTGCAACTAACTTCTTATTTGTCAAATCGTCAAATGTGACATGCGATCATAAACATATTTATTGGATTTTAAAAAAAACACGATATTTCAAAAGTGACTTTCATTAGTCAAGTCTGATTTATTTTAGACTTGACTTTAGGACGAAAAGTAAAAGTCGATAGTGCTTACACATGAGCAAAAGTCGCCTTTTCAAAGTCAAAGTACATTTTAGGCGTAGAGTAAAATTCAAATAGCTAGGACCCTAGACTGCGCGAGAAGGCAGAGCTTGTCATGTACTGTCCGTTTTACAAAAGCGGAGCTAGCGAGTATATGCTGCGCTGCACTTCACTTAATTTTCTAAACTAAAATATAACTCAATCACAATCAATAACAAAATTCGCAGGGTTACACGAAGCAAAACACTACGAATGTCAACATGAGAACAACAGATATTGAAGCTGATGTTCTGTAGAACAGACAGTAGCGTAGTTTATCATCTATGCTGCTCTCTCTAAGACGAGAATTCGTACTTCGCGCAGGGTTCTAGCTATTTGAATTTTACTCTAGTGTTTACACATGAGCAAAAGTCGCCTTTTCAAAGTCAAAGTACATTTTACTATACGTGTAAACGTAGTCTCAACTGGAGACACAAACTCTCCAACTTACAGCACATGATGTTCGCCTCGCATCAACCTCCAGATCCAGTTCCACTCCTCGCCTAGCATCTAGGAGGGCATCCTGGGGAGCAGCAGGGGGCACAGGGCATGGGGATAGGCACGACTAGCGGGAAGCAGCATGGCATGGCAGATGGCACGTAGCAAGCTGGACAGCAACTGCAACACAAGTCAGTTGTGATGTGACATCGACAAAACAGTGAGGTTGAGGTTAGGTGTTGGGAAGTGGGGACCACTGAAATATTAGGTAGGTTCGTTTATTCTTTGTGTGCTTGAGCTGTGTTACGGTCACGTGATAACTGTGCACTTCGTGTATAAAGGAAATAAACGAACGGTCTCTGAACTTGTGTGCAGTATTTTGACATATCTACTGTTCCATTTTGATTTTCATCATTCATTGACTCATAATTTGGATAATACTCATGTCACACATTATGATTCTGTGCGATGCTGATGATATGAGTTATTTATTAAGAACTTCGAATTTTCAGACATTGACAAGAGACTTATTAAAGCAAAAAGCATATTCGAAATTAATTATTATACATTATCTGACGAATATGCAGCATACAATCTTCGTTCTGTTCATTCTCCATAATTATGATTGTTTGAACCTCAAAAAGTGACATGCACGCTCCGTGCCCAACAGTTCGAGCTTGGGCGTGTTGTGCATGCACAGTGCGCACAGCCGAGTATTTTCCGAACGCATCCTGTGCAGTACAAAGTGCACAGAAGTGAATAAACGAACGGTTACTGTGCAACATGTTAAAAATGTGTGCACAGAACTGAATAAACGAACCCACCTTAAATTTCAGTGTTCTGTGCACACATTGTTAACATGTTGCACAGTATCCGTTCGTTTATTCACTTCTGTGCACTTTGTACTGCACAGGATGCGTTCGGAAAATACTCGGCTGTGCGCTCTGTGCATGCACAACAAGCCCAAGCTCGGACTGTTGGGCACGGAGCGTGCATGTCACTTTTGGAGGTTCAAACAATAATTATAATTATGGAGAGTGAACAGAACGAAGATTGTATGGTGCATATTCGTCAGATAATGTATAATAATTAATTTCGAATAAGTATGCTTTTTGCTTTAATAAGTCAATGTCTGAAAATATCGAAGTTCTTAATAAATAACTCTTATATCATCAGCATCGCACAGAATCATAAGGTGTGACATGAGTATTATCCAAATTGTGAGTCAATGAATGATGAAAATCAAAATGAAACAGTAGATATTTCAAAATACAGCACACAAGTTCAGAGACCGTTCGTTTATTACCTTTATACACGAAGTGCACAGTTATCATGTAACCGTAACACAGCTCATGCACACAAAGAATAAACGAACCCACCTATAAATAGTGAGGTTAGGTGTGGAAGTGAGACATGCGCGCGCGTCTCGCCGCGAAATTCAAAAAGGCGGATTGAAAAACTGTCTAAATGGAAAATTTCGGAAAAGTGCAAGTCGAAATGCAATTTTCCATATGACCGGAAAGCGTGAAAGGGTTTAATACCCGTTTTTCTAATATGCAAATATAAAATTTCTGTTTTTGTCAATATTTGAGCGCATTTAACCAACGGTTTCTGTCCTAAGGAATTTTTATTAATTAGAGTTTACATTTAAAATATGACACTACTTTATATTTTATTTATATAGTGGATAAAAAACTGGTTTAACGTTAATACTGATATTTTTAAAAAGATAGTCTACCAAATTAATTTAATCCAGGGAAATTTCCTCCATTGTTACGAGCAATAATAATTTCGACTCTTCTATCATTTTCTGAGGGGGAATCGGTAAAATCAGTTTTGCTGAAGATGCACCTTTAGAAACTAGTGTCATGTTCGCGTGAAAATGTATAAAACAATTCAAAACTCACCCCATTTCGCTTGTAGGTAGTAGAAAATGAAGTAAACACTGGTAAAATTTGGAAAAAGATTCCGAAAATGTATGAGATGTCTGCTTAGCTTGAAGCTTGAAACAACAATGATTGTTGACTAACAACGCTGTCAGATGTTTGTTTCGGTATCCGGCCTCTGATTGGCCGAGAGGAAACAAAGAAAATAGCTGAAGCGCGCGAAATATAAATAAAATCAGTTTAAATCGACAGTAGCAAGAACACGCTTGCAGTTTTGGCTCACAGTTTTGGACGACCTTTCAAAATTTTTTCGTTGAAATTTATCTCATTATTTAAGATTACTTAGAGTAATTAATTGACTTCAACATGAACAGACAGTAAGTTATATTTTTATTACTTTCGCTTCAATTCAATGCAATTTACCGCCATTTAAAGTTTTTTAAACATCACTTTGGACGGTATTTTATCAAGCTTTTTACTCCATTTGGGTGTGGTAGTTAGAACGAGATTTTTGTCAAACTGAATTTTGACTGATTGTTATACAGGGTGATTCATTATAACTTGCTTTTTTAAAATGCGTGCCATTCAGGCTGTAGGGATCGTAGTCGGGAGAGAGTGATCTCATTCGACAGGTGCACTTTCAAAGTTTTGTTCCCCACCCGGTCAGTCGCCATCATGCGTTGGAGCACGGAGCAGCGTGTGTTTTCAGTTGAGTCGTACACTCAATAAGGGGCGATTTGGAGTGGCCAATGATTAGGCTTCTTGTGATTTTTTTTTAAATCCCGCGTTTACGTCAACCGTCCAAGGACCCTAGAAGACCTGAAGGCCAACATCCGGGCTGCAATTGCCAACATACCCGCTGCCATGCTGGAAAGGGTTATGACAAACGCCAGAAATCGGCTTATTTAGTGTATAGACAATGGGGGGCGTCATTTACCTGATATGATTTTGAAAACTGGGTGAAACAAAACTTTAGATATGTACCTACATTATAAAATAAAAAGTTTCTGATTCATACAGTGGGCATTATTGCGTTTTGAAATAGAGTAAAATTCAAATAGCTAGGACCCTGGGCTGCGCGAGAAGGCAGAGCTTGTCATGTACTGTCCGTTTTACAAAAGCGGAGCTAGCGAGTATATGCTGCGCTGCACTTCACTTAATTTTCAAACAAAACTAAAATATAACTCAATCACAATCAATTACAAAATTCACAGCGTTACACGAAGCAAAACACTACGAATGTCAACATGAGAATAACAGATATTGAAGCTGATGTTCTGTAGAACAGACAGTAGCGTAGTTTATCATCTATGCTTCTCTCTCTAAGACGAGAATTCGTACTTCGCGCAGGGTTCTAGCTATTTGAATTTTACTCTAAGTAAGTTACGATGAATTACCCTGTACATTACGTAAGTGTTTAAAATATCATGAATATTCTGAAATAAGGTGAGAATTTGTTGATACGGAGAGATTTAAGACGATCAAGTGGTCAGTTTGATTTAATAGCAGATGTTGTTAACCTGATATCATGTCTCGTTGATTGTGTTGTTTATGTAGTTGTATTTTTGTAGAATGTGCCCGTGCCCACCTCAGGGAGCTCCGTCTTGCTGCCTCCCCACAGCCTGTGTGACTGCTACACCCCCATGCTGTGCGTGCGTCCCCGGTGTGCCCCCTGCCACTTGCCCCCCAGTAAGTTTTATTTATTTTCTTCAAATTTTGTTCATGTACCAAATATGATGCCCTGATCACAAGATTTCAATAATTGTAATTGACCTATCCTGTCGGGCATAGCGCCCAAAACCGAGTTTGTGGGGCTCTAGTACGGTTTTGTTAGTGTAGTAAATACCAAAACCGAGTTTGTGGGGCTCTAGTACGGTTTTGTTAGCTTTGTTAGTGTATGTCAAAATGCTCCTGGGGTCCTATTCTATTTCACTTATCAACGTTGATAAGTTGGGTTGTCTTGATAACCCCCCACTATGTGTGACGTAGTAGCCAAGCGACTGTCGCTCCGACTTATCAACCCTCGCTACGGTAGACTTGCGCGTTGCGTTGATTTTTGTTCGTTAGGAGGTTAAAATATTTATTTTATAAATATAAAATACCAATAAATTATGAGTTCATTATATGTATTTAATATTTTTGATTAGTTTATTAAATAATTCAACTTACAAATTTTAGAAATAAGAAATTGACATTTTTCTTGAAAAAATAATTTACTTTGAAATTCAAAAAATGGCTTATTTTAAAACAAATAATACGTTTATGATAAGTGATAGGTAAAATGGTGGTTTAGCAGTTTTTCTTGTCAAATTTCACAGTAAATGTAAAATCTCTATCAGTCGTTATCAACTGGAGGCCAAATATCCCTAACCCTTGATATAGTTACAAACGGAATGACGTCACGAAGTTATCAACTGAACTTCGCTAGCGACTGTCGCTATGAATTAGAATAGGTACCCTGTTATGTCCAATTATTGTCGCTATGCCCGATTGCCAGTATGTCTAAATATTGCTGTTGTGTTGGATTGCCGCTGAGTCAAATTGCCACTGGTTCAAATTGCCTCTGTGTCGAAATAAATTTGTAGTAGTCTCTCGACATACGTTATTACAAGTATGTAAGTGGTGGGGATGCGTTTTGGCACAGTGGCAATTTGACATTGCGGCAATTTGACGCAGTGACATACACCCTTTGAATTTTACCTAATGCCCTGTTCACACGTTGCTACTTTGAAGACACATTCGTGCTACTGTAGCAAGAAAAAATCTGAGTCGCTTGTCAAATAGCAGCGCTGCTAATTTGTAGCATCAAAGTATCAAGAACTACTCGTTGATAATTTCACATCGTTGATCGTTGTATGTGTAGATAGCGATTTTTTGCGGTTATTGTTTCGATTTGAATATTTTTTATTATTTGCGTCTTCAAAAACTTCTTCTTTTCATGCTACAGTAGCACGTATGCGTCTTCAAAGTAGCAACGTGTGAACAGGGCATTAGAGTAAAATTCAAATAGCTAGGACCCTGAGCTGCGCGAGAAGGCAGAGCTTGTCATGTACATTTTATTTTACAAAAGCGGAGCTAGCGAGTATATGCTGCGCTGCACTTCACTTAATTTTCAAAGAAAACTAAAATATAACTCAATCACAATCAATTACAAAATTCGCAGGGTTACACGAAGCAAAACACTACGAATGTCAACATGAGAATGACAGATATTGACGCTGATGTTCTGTAGAACAGACAGTAGCGTAGTTTATCATCTATGCTTCTCTCTCTAAGACGAGAATTCGTACTTCGCGCAGGGTTCTAGCTATTTGAATTTTACTCTAATGCCCAGTGCACACGGAGAAACTTTTTGACATGTTTTTCAAAGTTTTAACGGCGCGTATAAAAATGAGACGTTTTCAGGAAACGTTGTGAAGTGCAACTAACTTCTTATTTGTCAAATGGGACATGTGATTATAAACTTATTTATAGTTTTTCAAAGAAAATCTCCATTTTCTGGAAACTTTGTGAAAAGTTTCCCCGTGTGCACTAGGCATAACAATCATTTTTGGGAGAGGACGATCTATTTTCTGTGTTCAAGTGTAAAATAATACTACGGGCGGTTGAATTTCCAGAACTGCTGTCCGGACACCGGGTGCCCTCGTGGCTTCAAGCCGTGTGTGATGAGTATGACGCCTCCGTCAAACTGTGACCCGCGGGGAATATGGATGGCTACCATTGAGAAATGCGGGCCCAAACGTCGCTAACTTCACGCTATGACGTCACGCACACTAACAGCTGTCAACCAGAACCAGTCACTCCAGGCACCAACGCTGCATTCAAGAAAATAATCGTGTTTCTGTTTAGAGTCCTGCAAGAAAAACCTGAAAGTATTAATTTTTATATGTAATATGCATAAATAGTTGTGCATGAGTAGAATTTTAAGGTTTATTGTAAATTTTGTGTCATGATGTCATAGTTTAATAAATAGTGACGGAATTATTAACTTTTAATTTGTTTACATATTTTTACCTCTCGTCTCATGTTCTATAAGAGAGAGAGAGGTATTGTAATGGGAAATTTTTTTCGAGTATAAGTACGTTTCAGGGTCTCACAATACAAATTTATATTTTCACGATGTCTGTGTGTGTATGTGTGCGTTTGGACGTGGACCACAAACTATCTCCAAACAAGACAGCTATGGTTATTATTTTTACTCTGTATAGTAGCGCTAACTTGCGGTGCTAAGATGAACTTAATCAAAGCTATCTTGATGATTTTTATAAAGGCATTACAATTTTTACATAAAATTCCAAAAATTTTAAATAAAACACAAGTATCCAATTTAAATAATATATTGGAAACATATTAATGATGTAATTTTATATAAAATTCAAAAATAAATAATTAAAGTCTTGCAATATTTTTGAACAGGATTACGTCTGACAGTAACAACTGGAATAACACATTTAGCATGTTTACAAACAAATTATTCTTCTTCGTACGATTTTTCCCTTCTGTCAAAGTTTAAAGCTGATACAAATCACACAATAATGATCATTTTAATAATAACTGTTAAGAGATTCAAACTACACTGTGACACGCGCTGAGTTATACATAAAACAAAATATTATATTTTTTGACATTTCATATAAACCATTTTGATTGGTTAGAATTATTTCGGACACAAAGCGGAAAACACCTAATGCCATCTCTTTTGATGCTAGATAGAACTAAACACGAGTTCAAGGACAAAAATAGAGCTGACAGCCGTCTGGTTTGGACGTATGTGACGATTTTTCTTTCACGATAAGTAACTCAAAAAGTATCAAACCTTTAATAATTAAATTGCATATTATTTAAGGTTTTAATGAGAATCTTAAAACCAGATAAGATTTTGGTAGAAATCCGCCAACCGGAAGTAGTACTTTTGAAGCTTGATATAGTTTTCCTTAAATAAATTGGTACTTTATGACTGTATGACAATGTTTGCAAATTAAAAATAAAAGAAAATATAATTGACCTATCCTGTCAGAAGAAGTCAGTGCGATAGATACAATTCAAAAAGTAAGTACCTACATATTTAGTAAAATAAAAATAGAATATGCCGAGAGGTCATGTGTTGGCCACATCAGATTTTTTATTAGGACTTCTAAAATGAATGCATCGAAAACTAATATTATAATATGCGCATGAGTGGAGTGTTATCTTCACATACAATGAAATAACCACGCATTTAAAAGTCCCGCCGTTTTATTAGCCAATAGAATTAACTTCTTTGAGCATGCGCAGTAATAAATAAAATGAAAAATAAAGATATAATAAAAACTAGAACCATTAGCTGATATTATTGATGTTTGAACCTTTAAAAAAAATTATATCCATATATAAGCTAAAATAAAAATATAACGTTTTTAACGAATTACAGAAAATCGCAAACAATTAATTATATTCCCAGTATTTTATATAATTACCTACCTTTATCCATAAATTCTACTATAGGTAATCTAAAAATCAGAAAGTTATCAACATTTAAACACAAAACAAATCAATAATACTTTATTCGAATACACAAACACAAAATAATTTTTTAGCACATCTTACTAACTAAATTACAAAGTTAAGCTTAGTTTACAACCCAGGCATGATGTATGCGATGTTATCTAAAGTTTGAGCGAGTTGTTCGGCAGGACAACTGTTTAATTCTGGAACTTGTTGAGTCAGGCACATTAAGGGGCCCAATGCGCATAATAGTGAGTCTAAAAGGACTGATAAACTGCCTGATACCGCTATTTGACCCTGAAAAAAACAGCATTAGATTGGGAACAACAATGTTATATTATAATGTATTAGAAAATTAGTTTGGGAAATGAATAAAAGTACAATTATGGCCATTTGCACCGCCTTCACTGAAATTTTAAGTGTCACTTAAATGAAAAACATCGAGTCGAATTAATGACAGCAATGTTATTTCTACGTTTGACAATGCGATTTTGATTCGATATTGTTCATTTAAAGAAAACTTAAAACTTAAGTAGAAGCGGTGCAATTGGCCATTAATGTAATATGAAACAAAAATGTTTGAGGTATCGAATGACGAAAACCGGAACAAATTTTTAAAATATATAATTTTTGAGTGTTCTCTTGAAGAATATCATTTATTTCGGCTAAACGAAGCGCTTCAAATTTTTGAATATAATGTGTTCAATACAGAAATGTACAAGAAATCGAATGCTGACAACCGGAAGTCCATATTTTTATTCTTTCAGAAATGACACTTATTCAAAACACAACAAATTAAATTCTAAAATTTCCCCGTGTTCTCTTGAAGAAAATCTTTAGATTCCGGCTAAACGAAGCGCTTCAAATTTTTGAGTATAATGTATTCAATAGAGAAATGTTTAGGGAATCGAATGCCGAAAACCAGAAGTTGGTAAACAATGACTCCAAAATTTAGAATCCCAGAAAAATCTTCCAGGTTCGTGCCTATAGTTGATTTCTTAACTAAATGAAGCAATCTGAAGTTGTCTCGCTGAGCCGTATTTACACTAGATTTTTTTGACGGCAAAATTAAATATGACCTATCAGCGGACAAAAAATACAGTCACTGACAACAGCCGGCGAGACAAGATGGAGAACATTCGTTTGTTTACATTACAAAGTTTGTGTGGTGTAAAACTGGTGTTACATCAGCCAATCAAAAACAATCAGTTTTAGCATTCCAACTTCAGATTGCTTTGTTTAGTTAAGAAAACAACTATAGTAACTACTTACTTCATGTTCCTTCAACCTCTCGCCGATGATCCTCAAACTCTCTCCAAGCAGTTCCAAATGGGCCGCCACGTCAATAGGTTGCGTCCCAGTGATCTTATAGATCGCGACATCATTCCCAGGTTTGCCTTTCTGTGGTTCAGGCGAGAGGGGCCCCGTGTGTGGTGCCTCCGGCTCCCTCTTGGGGGGCTTAGCCCCTCCTGTGGTCTTCATCTTAGCCGACAAGTCGGGGATTAGCTTGTTGTTTGATCGCTTGGCTCTTCTCCGCCAGTTGAATTTCTCGTTTGAAGGGACGCCGGACCATAGCTCGCCTAGTTTTTTGGACATGGTTGAAAAATCCATTTCGGGGTTGTGCAATAGGAGTTCTTTTCGTATTTCACGAGCCCAGAGCATGTAGGCGGTGTAGCGCGGTTTACCTTCAGTGTTATAAGAATAAGAACTTGTCTTGATCTTGATGAGATGAGATCAAGACAAGGTCGGACATTTTATTGAAATTTTGGTTGGAATTAAGGCAAGCCTCTGCCGCGCCAGAAAACAGACACTACACAGCGTTTATTGTTTTGTTAAATATAATAATCTAAAGATATTGTTGAAGATAAAAATCTAAAAAAATTTTAAACACATATTTTCTATTTTAAAACGAATTAAAAAAATCGATCGGTTGTTTCGCAGACCCAAGCTTTGTTACCATTTAAAAAAAAGTTTTTTATTGTAATTTCATGTTATTTGAAAGCGATTGAGAGTACTGATAAGCCTTAATTGTTCTTAATATACTGTAATTAATTTTTAAAGTTTGTGTGACGTAGATGTATAGCTGAAAATCTTCTCAAACCGGAATTAAAATGTACTCATGTAAAATCAACTGTTTATAAATGTTACAATAAAATACAATTTGGTAGTTTATTACTGTAAGTAAGAATACACGCGAAACACATTACTGTGACGTAGATGTATCGATACGTAAAATCTCAAATATTAAAGAACTTTTTGAAAACTTTTTCATGGCAATAACTGATTTTTGAGGTCTCCTTTCAATATAATTGACTGGATTGCTAATTTGCTCCACACCTGGTATGGATATGACATCCCTATCTACACATGATAGTATGAAGATATGTTGCCAATATCCAGTAGGGAGTAGAAAAAACAATAAACGCTATAGAATAGCGTGCGGAATCAATGTTTTTGACTGTTTTCTGCTATGGACAAAGGATCATCTTAAGAGTAATAATTTTTTAAATTTTTAGTATAATGGAAGAATGACTTTAATGATGGTATATTATGCAATGTTTTTGTTACAGCAACGTTTCAAGTCTGCATCAAGCAATCTAAGTAATTTGTAACAAAAATAATTACTTGATAATAACGTTGTTGTAACAAATATTTACCATAAAACCACGAAAATTGGAAAATTGATTACTCTATTGCCAACCTAAATTTAAACAAGTTTTGGTTTACCTACTTTTTATTTTAATTTCAAGACAAGACAAGAACGAGAGACAAGATCAAGACATTCAAGGTTTTACAGGGTGCCATTGCAAAATTAATTTAATAATTTAATTCGATCCATTATTAATTAATTAAAAAATGTGGCCGAGTAGCAGGATAGTAGAACTACTAAAAATCTATTTAAATAAATTAATTTAGGAATATTATTTATAAATGAATTACTTATTTAGGATTTAGTTGTCATTTTATTTATATTACGATTTCAGAAACAATGTGTTTCATTTAGACAAATATAAATTTTTATGTGATTTAATATTTTTCGTCAAAATATCACGTAAATTTAATTGCTGTTATAAAAATTCAAGAAATTTAAAGAAATCTTGATTCAAGACAAGAAACAGTCCCGTAAGTTCATTTTACATTGAGCAATATTGCAGATGCAAGTGCAACTTTTGACAAATTGATTCAATATTGCATGAGTGTAATACAGAACAGGCAGAAGCAATCTTGAGGCAACGGTTGCATGGAATAGAACATGTTCTAATTTTTGTATGCAGGCAATTCAGTTATTTCTAGTTATTTTTAGTTCGTTGCTACCAACTGAACCGTCAAAAAGATTAGGAAAGTTAGTGCGTTAGTGGTTATAATGCCATTCTATCCTTCCAACAATATAGGCGGTTTGCACATATCGAGCATGAGCGCCTCTAGTGGGAGATTCGGCAAAAGTATAAGGTATACAATACGTTTGAATGTTTAATTAAATAAAATGAGCACTGGTTCCCAGCGCTTTTCGTCAATTCTCAAAATACAATTAATAAATAGATTATAAAACGTGATAAAATATATTTACAGTTATGTAGGTATCTACTTACGAAATTCGTTTTACTCTGTGAATCCAAATTTTACATCTCTCGTCCTCATACCATCTTATTATAGAACCTTAGAACAGAACTGGTTGAATTGAAACAGTACCTACAACTACTGTCGAACTGTCAAAGGGTTTACCCTAATATTAATGCATTTTTCCCGCCAGGGCCCAGGGCGGCGCTGACTACTCATGTGCAAACCGCCTATACAATACAACAAATCCAAGAAGTTAAGTTGACGTAACAATATATTAGTAAATTTATTAATAAATTTATACATTAAATAAGGAATTGCAGTAGCTCAGTGTAAAATGAAATTGCAATTGTTCAACTCTGACTTGAAGATTGCAGTTGCCCGTTGCGCTTGCTCAATGTAAAACGGGCTTCAGAAAGTCGAAGACAAGAGCGTTGAAATCAAGACAAGACCTTCTAAGACAAGACTTGTCTGACGACACAACTCACCTTTGTCCTTTCGCTGCGCTTTCGCCTTTCCGACAATCTTTCCGTCTCTAATAATCAGACGTTTACGATTTGATTTCTCCATTAAATATAAACTTTGACTCGGATGATCTTCAATATGGTCATCCAATCTTCTAAAACCTTGTTCTTCATCTTCAGCATCTTCGTCGCTTTCCAACGAATCCAGGCTGTCTGAGAAAATAATAAAGTATTGCTCAGGCGTCTGCTTATTTAGTCAAATATAGTTTTGTAGCGCGTAGTTTGACCAAAATAAGCCAAACTGTATTTTAGTCAAACTGTAATTTGTTCAACTGGGATTTTGTCAAACCGTAAATATGCCAACTCGTAAACTGTATTCTAGACAAACTGTAATTTCTCATTCCGTAATTTGACCAAACCGCAACTTCCCACAAAAATGCATAGGTGACCAGATACACCAAAAAATGTAAATTTTACCAATTTCGTTTTTCACGTATAACTTTTTTGTTTGAATTAGTACAAGTTTCTAATTTGCACGTTCTATAGGCAGTTTTTAAGGAGGTTCCCTACACATGCAGTGGCGTACTCAGATATCAGCCTTTAATTAATAAAAATATTTTTATTAATGTAAAACAAAATTCGGCCAACGGGTGTTAGTTGATATTGCAATTCGTTCAGTTGCGGTGATATATTTTTACAATAATTTCTAATTCACTAATCAAAAAATGCTTGAAGATTTTTTTACAACAACAACAATATTGTTACAACTATGTGGTTAACCTTCTTCAAATTTTGGGAAATTGATGTCCGTGCTTGCATACGTTTATATACCAAAAATTAAGTAAATAGAACATTTCTAACATCTTTTTATTTAATCAATTAATAGAAAGCCATAAGAGCCCATGTAAAATATTAAAATTTAACAATTAATTTCGTTCAAACTACGTGGTCAAAAATTTCCAAAAAATTCAGGTATCATTTTTATGACACCGACAACATAAATTCAAAGTTTGGTTGCATTAGAACATTTTTTAAAATGTCTAGGGAACCTCCTTAATGAGGAATTCACAGCAGTCCTCAAATTTTTTGTATCCTACAGATTTTGAGAAATTTAAATCAAATTCTAATTTTCATATGGAGGCTCATAGTGGGCTATGACCCGCCTTAACAGAGATTTTTTTCTCTTTTCAAAGATATAAAACACAAGTGCATTGAAATTAAAATGAAGGCAGATAGGCAGAAATTACACAATAATATTTTTTTAACTGTGTAAATCCATCTCTCATCTCTAGCAAGGGTGAAAAAATTGCGCCGTAGACTAATTTTTTTAAAATTCAAAGTCAAATATTTTAAAATTGTATTTTCAGAGATTAATACCTGTGCAAAAATAAATAAATAAACATCGAGGGAGAGAAATGCATGTTTTTTCCAGAGGGCGAAGCGAAGCGTAGCCCGAGGGATACAAAGCAACGAGGGAAAAATTGCAGTCTCTCCTGAGGGGTATATACTATTTTTTACACGGACCAAATTAATTTACTTTAAAAATATAGTAATAAATTATCAAGTATGTTATTTGTTGTTGGTAACGTAAATCATACATAGCAACCCACAGAAACAACTCCCTAGGGAGTGATTATTTCCCTAGGGACTAAATGAATCACTTCTATCATGATTTTTAATAAGAAAAAGATGACGTTTACTCCCGTCCGTGTAAAAAATATGTTTTACTTCTGCGTTAGTAAAAAATAGTATAATAATTGGAATATTTCTCTATTTTTAGAAAAAATAATAATCTTAGGGGTAATTACCCCCTTTTTCCTTTATAGATCCGCCCTTGCCAATCAGATTCAGTATATCATTGCCCTATCTTACCCTACGCTTCTAGGTATATATTCTAGTTTTTTGAAATTTCAGTATCTTTTTGTCTGTCCATGATATGTTTCTACACAAAATTTGAATTATTATGACAGTGACAGTTGTTGTCGTCAATATTCATGAACATGAAACTATTAAATTTGACATGTAATTATTTAAAATGAGTAGAATAAGCAGAATTAGGCGACAGGTCATGTGCTGGCCACATCAGCTTTTTAAAATTTGTAATTTCTCATTTTAGTACCATGCAAGTACCCATTCGAGTATTTACCAAAAATTAGTTTAAGGCCGGAATGTAGCTGTCCATGATTTCGTCGAGAAGGAGAGATATATACAGATTTAGTGTGTCGAACAAAGGCAGCAATAGCGAACGCGCTCTAAAAGTGGCATCGTATTTGTATTATATTGTATTTATAAGACAAAAGAAATAACCAAACGCATTATTTATATACTGTATAACATGTTACCTACAGTGCTAAGCATGAATTTTAATAGATTTGTATTTAAAATGCCCTAAATTAAACATGTAAAAGTAGTATTTTTCTCTTTATTCGGCATTTTTTTAAAACAATACTATGAACATGGTAAAATTGATGCGTCGCACTGTAGAATGAATATTAAATATTGTCGTAAAAAAATTTCAATGATCTTACGTTAGTATTAGATTCAATATTATACAAACCGTAGAGCACTGTTTTACCTCTTTCTCATACAGCTACATTCCCGCCTTAATATAGATCAGTGAATTTTAGTCCATCTGTGCATTTCTTACCTCTTTCTGGATCGTCGAACTGTTCATCAAAGTCAGATTCCTCTCCCTCGTATTGCTCGTAGTCCAGTTCTTGTTTGATGTTCTCTTCCTTGATGTAGACTTCTTCCGATTTTTGCGGGTACTTTGTTTTGGGCGACAAAATAGCTTCATGGCTCTCTGAATTTTTCCTGGGCTGGGGTGTTCGCTTATACCGGGTGTCCAAATCATCAGGAGATTCGAAATCGACTAACTTTGATGACTTTTTTCGTACTCTACCGCTTCGAGATATGCCTGTAACTTCTAAATCTGGTGTAATAAAGTTAGGTTAGGTTCTACTACCATGCACTACACAATGTTTGATATGTTTGAGGTGTTATTACCGTCAGATTTAGTTTTCTTGTGTTGTGGCTCCATTGCAAAGCTTGAGTTTGTGCTTTTTTGAACGTTTTCAGTTTTGTTCATTGGTGAAATGTCAGTTTCGTAAACAGCCAAGCTTATTTGGCCTTGAATGGTTTAGTTGTGGATTGTAAACACAGATGGCTGTAAAGTTGTTTGTTGTAATTGTAATTATTGTTAGTTGTAAGTTGTAGTTTAATGTAGTATAAGATTAAATTAATTGATTTTGTGCTTTTTCTGTAAAAGTATTATAAAAAATTGTGGTTTTAGTGCGACTTGAACTCAGCTATTGTAATTTTTGCAATGTCAGTTTTTTTTATTTGTACAATTCTAAGGACCTGGGTTCAATTCCTATTGCTTGCTAGTACAATATTGTACAAAATATGTTTTTATTTTGTGTTTATTAAGTAATGGTATATAAAATGTAAAATATTGTTATTAATACTGCTTTAAAAATCTGATGTGGCCAGCACACGACCTCCCGCCTTAACACTGTAATTTTTGTTAGGCTTTCTTAAGGTAGTAAATCCATGGGTAGTGACAACGCAAAATATGACTTAAATTAATATACAGCATTCATTACAAGTCGTAGAATTTGGATAAAAATTAAAATTTATAGGTAACCGTTGAAATAACGAAGATAATTGAATTTAAAGTTGGCACAAAAACGCGCTATAATGCATTGCGTATATGGAGGTTACCAGTAGATTTACTAAACGATTAGGAAATGTTATATCATAACAACCCAACACATATTTGAAAAACTAATATGTTAATCTTTGATTTTTGAGATATTTATTAGAAAAATAAAAAATATGAGTCACCGCAATAATGGTTGAGAAATCGCACGTAAAAGGTTCCAGTCACAAGAAAAATTATGTTTTTGACGTCATACTACTGCATTCCAGTGTAAACTTAAATTTCAATTATATTTTTTATTTAATTGGATACCTATGATTTGTAATTTACATTGAAATCTACGATTTTTAATGATTTATTTCTGATTATTTGACTGCTTTGGCCTCATCTCACACCAAAATCACGCACGCTTATGACTGACGGATTTTCTACCCTAAATTATAATTTTGCAATAAATTTACAAACTTTTTGAAAATAATCTCATAATCCTTAGTTTTTTAATTTTACCTTATTACATTATGTCCAGTTTATAATATTTATACATTTCTTTTAAAATGGTGCCACAAATTTTTGTCGACGGCTATCTAATTCAGAGTTTACTGCACCGATTGAGTTTAAATTTGGTATGGTAATAGCTTAAGATCTAACTTATAACATAAATGTCAGTCCGCCATCTTGAAACAAAATGGTGGCTAGCTAACTCAAAATGTACTGCACCGATTGGGTTCAAATTTGTAATGGTTATAACTTATGATCTAACTTATGACATGAGCATACTAAAATATCAGTCCGCCATCTTTAAACAAAATGGCGGTAACCGATTGGGTTCTGGTATGGTCTCATGGGCGTGGTTAGAATTGCCACCATGTATGGTATGATAATAACTTAGAATTTTTATAACGAGATTCCTTTAAATTCGAGTTGGAGGCGTAGCAACGCGAGCCGGGTTCGCTAATTTATAAAACTTGATTCAAAATTTCAAAATTAGTGGTTCTTAAACTGCTGTTACTATAAAATGTATTTCAAATACAGTGGTTCACAAACTATTTTTAAGTTACAAATTAAATATTATTAAATTATTTGCATAAAATACGATTTGCCCCCATATTTACCAATCCCTATTTACCACCGTCCCTTTTTTACCACCGTAATTCTTTTACCAATCCATTTTTACCAATATTATACTTTTACCAATCCATTTTTTACCACCGTCCCTTTTTACCACTAATTCTTTTTACCACCAACGTATTTACCAACGTATTCTTTTACCAATCCATTTTTACCACCGTCCCTATTTTTACCACTAATTCTTTTTACCACCAACATATTTACCAACGTGTTTTTTTACCAATTCATTTTTTTTTTTTAACAAAGCTAACAAAACCGTACTAGAGCCCCACAAACTCGGTTTTTGTTTTTACTACACTAACAAAGCTAACAAAACCGTACTAGAGCCCCACAAATTCGGTTTTGGTATTTACTACACTAACAAAGCTAACAAAACCGTACTAGAGCCCCACAAATTCGGTTTTGGTATTTACTACACTAACAAAGCTAACAAAACCGTACTAGAGCCCCACAAACTCGGTTTTGGTATTTACTACACTAACAAAGCTAACAAAACCGTACTAGAGCCCCACAAACTCGGTTTTGGTATTTACTACACTAACAAAGCTAACAAAACCGTACTAGAGCCCCACAAACTCGGTTTTGGTATTTACTACATTAACAAAACCGTACTATAGCCCCACAAACTATTAATGGTAAAACGGAATAGCGGTAAAAAAGTATGGTGGTAAAAGTTGTAATGGTAAAAACGGAGTGGTAAAAATGTATTAGTGGTAAAACGAAATAGCGGTAAAAAGTATAGTGGTACAAATGCAGAGGTAAAAGTTGGAGTGGTAAAAATTGAGTGGTAAAAAATGGGTTAACGGTAAAACAGGATAGCGGTAAAAAAGAATGGTGGTAAAAATGCTGTGGTAAAAGTTGGAGTGGTAAAAATAGAATGGTAAATATGTAGCACAACGTAAAATACATATGCAACTTGGGTCAATGGGTATCAATAATGGATATAAATATATTAAAATTACTCTTGTCACTATACATACTTATTATTTTTGTTTTGTATATCTTTACAAATTACTTCATCTAGAAATAATTTTATACCAACAAAAACTGTAAACGGTCACCTAATTTCGGTCATACACACTAAATAAATTGTACTTTACCGTATTATTATTGGAGAATAATAATACAAATTTATAAGTAGTTTCTGTCAAGAAAACAAGATACCTGTGTTTATATTATCGAGAAGTTTGGAAACCGGTGGTGTATTTCTCACCCAGAAGAATAACAGAGTTGGTCTAAGGGCGCGCTTAAAAGTGAAAAAATCTGACATGGCCACCACAAGACCTCCCGCCATACCTACTTTATTCTTTTTACTTATTATACAAATATATTAATATATAAGTACTACTACTACTACTACTACTACTACTACTACTACTACTACTACTCACAAATATATTTTAGTCATTTTATTTAAACTGCAGAAGAAGATATAAACGATATTTTACTATTGTCACTGTGACTGTCATGTCATAATCATTTAAATTTTACGTAATAACAAATGATACGATCATGGACTACAAGATACCGAAATACTAAATTATAAGTATTATACTTTAATTATTCTTAAATGATATTAATTACAGAAAAATTTATAAAATACCGATTGTAGGTAATAATCACATAATCTTTCATTTAAAATAAAAAAATTGTCTTAAATTAATTATTTATTGAAATATTATTAAAAAGTTCTACTTCTGGTTTGTAGATTGAAACCAAAATTATATTGGGCTTTTAAGAATCGTATTGAAACCTTAAATGCAAAATTTAGTATTTAAATGTTTGATATTTTTGGAGTTATCGTGTCCCAAAAATTGTAACGTACGAACAAACGAACGCACGCACACACACACACACAGACATCATCTCAAAAATGTGTAATTCGTATTCTAAAGACCCTAAAATACCTCTCTTATAGAATATGAGGCGAGAGGTAAAAAACGAACCCGTAAAAACAAAGTTTTTCACTATAAATCCTGTATATATGAGACTCGATCGATATTTATTTAAATTTTTGTTTTTGAACGAGATAGGTGCAGTACATTTTGAGACTGCCATTTTGTTTCAAGATGGCTGACTAAAATATTATTTCAACAAGGATTTAGTAGAGAAAGAATGGATCTACAGATGTGCCTTTTTAAAATTTTGATTAAAAAATTGTACATGAATATAAAAATTCCGAAAAATTCAAAAAAATCCCATTTTATGCAAACTTTACACGGTTATATCTCATGATATAAATTAATTTTAAAAAGGCACATCTGTAGATCCATTCTTTCTCTACAAAATGTTAATAAAAACATTATCTTGAATAGGGTAGTTTACCAATTTTTTTTTTAGTTTTTTATTGAAACTTCATGTTATTTAAAGCGATTGAGAGTACTGATAAGCCTTAATTGTTCTTAATAAAGTTGTAATTAATTTTTAAAGTTTGTGTGACGTAGATGTATAGCTGAAAATCTTCTCAAACCATGGGGCTGGAATTAAAATGTACCTACTCATGTAAAATCAACTGTTTCTAAATGTTACAAAATATAAAATACAATTTGGTACTTTCTTTATTACTGTAAGTAAGAATACACGTGAAACGCATTATTGTGACGTAGATGTATCGATACGTAAAATCTCAAATATTTAAAGAACTATTAACTTTTTGGAAACTTTTTTCAAGCAATAACTCATTTTTGAGGTTTCAATATAATTGACTGGATTGCTAATTTGCTACTATGGTAAAGTACCCTATATTGCCATATTCTAAAAATTATGTCTTTAATAATAGTGCATAAAATTCATTGCAATTTGATGAATTTTGCTCTCTCTTCTTTCATTTCTACTGCAAATTATATTTATTTTCAGGTATTCTTATTTAACATAAGGCAATCTAGAAACTCTAATGATTATATTGATATATTATTTATGCCTATTGGTTTTTCCTATTTGCAGAAATTTATGCAGTGCATAAAAATGGCTGTCTGGAAACGGTTTCGAGCGCGACCTTAATATAAGTTCTATTATTGAAAACAATTTTATTTGTTCCTTAATACAATATACAACTTATAATTATTATTATATAGCCTATACTAGTCAAATACGCCGATTTATCTACAACTTTGTATATAAAACATTACTTTACTAAGAATTATTAATTAATGACAGTTGTGTTGAATAGTTTATTAATACAATAGTGTTTAATAATGAATTCATTATACAACAGTGTGTCTTATCGAGGGATTTACCTTACTACAGTTATCGACATAATGAATGTATTATTTAACGGTCTAGATAATATTTCATTATAATTTTTTTCGGGCTTTATAAATTTCGAACAAAACACGTACTACCTAAATTTATTCAGTACCCCCCTGTGTCATAAGACAAACTGTGAACTGTAGCCTATGTTTTATAAAATAGGTTCAATTTTCAACAATTCATCACTATTGAATTGCTGTTATTTCGTCCAATGCCATTTTTTATTTTGAGCCATAGACGTACATATTTTTTAACTCTTTATTCGATTTTAGGCGACTTCTTTTTAATGATTCGTGATTGAAATTTAATTTTGTTCTGGTTTTTACTTCCTTGTACGGAGTAATAAGGAAGTATTGTAATCGCGAAAAATTTCGGTTTTCAGATTTTGATGGAAATATCCGTTTTGACCTTTTCTGAATCCATTATGACTAGTTTCGTCGTGACGTCTGTACGTATGTACGTAAGTACGTACGTACGGGCGTACGTATGTATGTCGCATAACTCAAATTCGGTTAGACGTAGAAAGTTGAAATTTTGTATTTAGGACTGTTATAGCATCTAGTTGTGCACCTCCTATTTTTGGTTTCAATCTACAAACCGGAAGTAGTACTTTTTTCAAATATTTCGATAAATATTTAATTTAAGACAATTTTTTTTATTTTAAATGAAAGATTATGTGATTATTACCTACAATCGGTATTTTATAAATATTTTTGTATCTGGTATCATTTAAGAATAATTAAAGTATATATTTATAATTTAGTATTTCGGTATCTTGTAGTCCATGATCGATTAACATTTGTTACTACGTAAAATTTATATGATTATGACATGACAGTGACAATAGTAAAATATGCTTTATATCTTCTTCTGCAGTTTAAATAAAATGACTAAAATATATTTGTTAGTATACTAGTATAATAAGTTAAAAGAATTTTTTATATTATTCTACATTTTAGTTATTAAGAAAAGTATGAACAAACAAGGCGTACAAGGAAGTCATGTGGTGTCCACGTCAGATTTTTTGTGTATGCAACGTTTAAAATTTAATAATAAATCTGTATGTCAGTACATAATTATAAACAAATAATAAAAACCTTTGTTTATGCACTACCTACTGCATAATGATACCTAAAGTAAAACAACAATTAAAATTAATTAATATTTTTTATTTATGAACAAGAAATCAATTAAATGAAAATTTTACAAATTACAATAAGGAATACATCTCAAACAAATTTGTAACCATAATAATAGAAACTAGAATTCTTTTCCCAAGAGCTTTAATTTGATACCACACACGAAAGTATTTGGATAAAAATAAAAAAAGTTATATTTATAAAGTTGGTACCACTGGTTGAATAAAGCTCATTAGCGAACTTAAAGTCAGATTTTGGTTCAAGATCTTAAATATAAAATTTCAGTTCAAAATTCCAACGCGTTTTTAAGTTATGCAACATCCAGACAGACCAACAGACCGACTTTTTTTTAAATTGTGTTTTTTGGGTTCAGTAGGGTCTAAAACGTGAAGATTCACCAAAATCTCGAACTGTCAAAAAATCACGATTACAATACTTCCCTCTATTACATAGATCGGGGAAGTAAAAATGCATTAAGAGCCTATTGCATGGCAATAATACGCATTGAAAAACGAGTAATTTTTGTGAGGATCTCAATCTAATACTGTTATACGTATGATGTTGAATTTTTGTATGTAGATTAAGGAAGAATACTAAAAGTGCGGCATCTTCAAAATCTTTAATTAATGTAATTAGTTTGGCTTTAATAACTAACCGAAATTCGACGAAAATTGTACAAGTTTAGATATAATTTATGGCAATTCTATTGATAAAATTATAGTTTTATTGTTTTTCCGTCCTTTTTACTTCCCCGATCTATGTAATAGAGGGAAGTATTGTAATCGTGATTTTTTGACAGTTCGAGATTTTGGTGAATCTTCACGTTTCAGACCCTACTGAACCCAAAAAACATAATTTTAAAAAAAGTCGGTCTGTCGGTCTGTTAGTCTGTCTGGATGTTGGATAACTTAAAAACGCGTTGGAATTTTGGACTGAAATTTTATATTTAAGATCTTGAGCCAAAATCTGACTTCAAGTTCGTTAATGAGCTTTATTCAACCAGTGGTACCAACTTTATAAACAAAACTTTTTTATTTTTATCAAAATACTATCGTGTGTGGTATCAAATTAAAGGTCTTGGGAAAATAATTCTAGTAGAAAAACAAAAATAACATTTAAATGATCGTCAATTGTTTTTTTTTATAAATTATTCAAATTATACCGAGTTTGGTGTCAATTTGAATCGCTCAGGGAGATAAGTTTTTAAAAAATGTAAAAAATGACATTAATACGATTTTCAATTGTTTCTCAAAAAATTACTCAAATTTTTTTATTCAACCAGTGGTACCAACTTTATAAACATATCTTATTTTATTTTTATTAAAATACTATCGTGTGTGGTATCAAATTAAAGCTTTAACTGATCGTCAATTTTTTTATCATACATTATTCAAATTATACCGAGTTTGGTGTCAATTTAAAGCTCTCGGGGAGATAAGTTTAATAAAAATGTAAAAAATGACATTTATGCGATAATCAATTATTGTTTCTCAAAAAATTAATCAAATTTGTTCAAGTGTATTATCAAATTAAAGTTTTCTGGAAAAAAATATTAGTCGAAGAATCAATAACAACATTTAAACAATGGTCAGTTGTTTTTACTTTCCGCATTATATTCTATAAGGCTATAAGATATTATGACGGGTTAAAATTTTCGAGTGTGAGTTTTTAGTGAATAAGTATCAGATTTTTTATGGTATTTAAATTATGCCGAAGTTGGTATCAACTTAAATAGTTTGGGGAAAAATGATAAATTTATTTAAATTTTGCAGAATAAAGCATAAAATTAACGGCGTTACGAAAGTAAGTTATTAAAACTTATAATCGGGGAAGTACTGTGGCGGACACAGCAGATTTTTACATCTATGTTCTACTCATTTTGTCTTTAAACTCAATGATAACTTTTATAGTTTATTCATGAGATCCTCACGAAATTCTAGTGTTTAATTTCTTTTTATCTCTAATTGTTGTCGGAACAATATATAGTTTGCATTTTTCAATTCAACAATGCTTTGTCGTTACTAATGTAAAATTTCAGATTTTTATTTTGAGCAATATAGCCAGAATCGTGAATTCTGATTCTTATTGCACTCAAGAAGTATAGCCCCTTAATATTATCAAACTTTTTGACAACGCGATTATGTCAAATGATAATGTCATTAGGCAATATAAAAATTGATTATAATAAAGTCAAACATAAAATATTGTATGTAACTCGTACATAATCAAACTTTATTGAAAGGTCGTTGTTTATAGCATAGTGAGCGCAGCGTACGAGGTTAATAAATTAGATTAAGCACTTGTTACATAATTATCTATTATTTCTACATACTTATTTGTAATAAATTATTAATATTAATATCTTATTTCCTGTTATTTATTAATTTGATTTATATTTCTTTTAGAAAAATATGTTTTGTTCGATTTTAATAAGAAAATCACTTGATTCAAATCGTTATAAAAATAATTTTATTTAAATTCTAATTCTAATTTTTTTTCGTACAAATTTAAAAAATCTGCTGTGTCCAGCACACGACCTCCGGTCATACCCTACTCTTTTTACTACTATTCAAATTATAGGTACCTATTTACAATAGTTATTTGTGTATCAAGGCTGTAAAAGTGATCTTTTTTGGCCGAATCTGAAGTTTGCAGCCGAGGCGCAGGCCGAGGCCAACAATTCAGGTGAGGCTAAAAACACTTTTAAGCCGAGGTGCACACAACATTTTTTAGGTAGCTATCAAAAAATATATAATTTTATGTCAAAAAAAGTTTCTTAGTATCATAAATAATTTTATTTATATAATTTAGGCTAACTAAAGCCTCATTCACATAAGCATTTAGTTTTAAGGTTTAGATTTATGTTTACGTTTAAGAAAGTTTGAATACATCTAACTAAATAAGAGCATTCACAGTGCTTGAAAGTGAGAAGTGTGAATACTCGTATTTAGATATATGAATTTAAACTTTCTTAAACGTAAACATAAATGTAAACCTTAAAACTAAATGCTTATGTGAATGAGGCTTTAGTTGTAGGTAATTACTTCTAAATATATTTACCAATTAAAATTAAATAAATTTGTTATTTAGCGGCCGTAAAGTAAATGCGGCCGTGAAGTAAAAGCGGCCGTAAAGTAGTCATTTTGACAGATGTCAAAAAATGTGACACTTTACGGCTGTCAAAGGATACGTAAAACAACTATTTATGCAATAGCCACCTAAAAATATATTTTAGTCATTTGGAACTGTAGAAGAAGATATAAATGATGTGTCACTATTGGCACTGTCACTCTGACACTGTCATTATCAATTAAATTTTTCGTAGTAATTGTTAAACAATCATGGTTCATGGATAACAAGATACTGAAGTGCTTTTTACTTTCCGCTTACCTGTAAAGGAAGGTATTGGAATCATGCAAAAAATCGGGTGGTGAATTTTTAGTGAATGAGCACGAATTAGGGTCCTTACAACTCATTTTTGATAGTTTCTCGATGATGTCTGTATGTATGTGTGTATGTGTGTGCGTGTGTGTGTGTGTGTGTGTGTGTGTGTGTGTGTGTGTGTGTGTGTGTGTGTGTGTGTGTGTGTATGTGTGTGGTCCGGGCCGATGCCGGATGTCGTATAACTCAAATACGAATTACTCAAAAATTTTGATATTTGGTATTTTACAATTGTATACGAATAGGAAGAGCTTATTAGATTTTGGAATAAATATCTTCACCGGAAGTGATATTTTTTGAAGATTGATAAAGATAATTGCCAAAAATTTATATAAATTTGGATAAATATAGTATTTATTTGTAATAAGAATAAGAGGCAAAGTTATTTGCAACTTACGTTATAAAAAAATTGTCTTTATCTGGTAGCATTAAAGAACTGCAGTAAAATTTAAAAAATAAATTTATCAGATAAAACGTTGAAATCTTGTAATCCATGATCGGTTGATTTTTGTTTCTGCGTAAAAAATATTGACAGATGAGACGGGTGGACTAGTTGACATACTAGCGTCATGTAAGTCATAAGTAAGATATTAAATGTAGTAATTGAACGGAGGATGGCTTCAACACAGAAGACTTTTCCTGTAAACGAATCTTTTGATTCAGGTGATGCAAATTTCTGTGTTTGAATATTTTAGATTTTTATTTGTATAAATTTTAAAGGGACACCGGATTGTATACGTATACATTTATGTTTATAAGTCTAGATATGGCGGAAGGTTGTGTGCAGGCCACTTCAGGTTTTTAAAAATAAATTTTGCATAAATAAAGTTTGCATAAATTGGCAATCGGAATTTTTATAATCATGTACAATTTTTGTATTAAAATTTTAAAAAGGCACAACTGAAACATAGGTATATTAAAATGCCAGTCCGCCATCTTGAAACAAAATGGTGGCTAGCTAAATCACAATGTACTGCACCGATTGGGTTCAAATTTGTAATAGTTATAATTTTTACAATTTTGCATAAAACTCTTTTGTGGCCAGTTACGGTATAATTTTTTATCCGGGGAACTCTGGAAACACCCCTCATCTAATTTTAAATAACCCTACACCGATTAATTAACTTTTAGAACCTCCCAGCGATATTTTCATTGCACGCCACTGCCTACAACCTCCCCACTTTCGTCCTTATATATAAAATTGCGCTCTGTGTTTCAAAGATGGACTGCGTTAGTCAAATTTTTCGCGAGTTATTCTGTTGCACAGAAGACCTGATAGACATAGAAGAAAAAAGCAACAATCACACCAACAATAAAACAAAGATGGATCGCTGGCGAGGGAAAGTTGCTGTGGTTACCGGGGCTAGCGTTGGTATCGGAGCGGCTATAGTTCGACTCCTGGCTGAAGAGGGATTGGTGGTGAGAAAATGTTTCAAAATACGTCACGAGTTCAAAATGTTATAGAAATTCGCAAAATTATTGCACTTAAGGCCACTACACTTGTTGAACGCAATATTGCTGCAATAGAATCAGAATTCACGATTCTGGCTATATTGCTCAAAATAAAAATCTGAAATTTACCATAAGTAATTACGAAGCATTATTTGATCGAAAAATTCATACAATACATTGTTGCGAGAACAATTAGAGAAAATAAGAATTAAATTATGCATTTTAATATTACAAACTACGGCCTTATTATTGCATATTTATTAATTTTGTTTTAAATAGTCGATTCCTTGCATTGTTCGTGAGAGTGCTAAGAAAATATTTTTTGTCAAAAAAATTACACATCTGAGGAAAAAAATAGTAACAAATCGGCCAAATTGACTATTTTTACTAATTTATTACTAAAATACCATTAAGTATTTCAAAAATATAATTTCTTAGCACTCTGGAGTCATCTTTGAACTATCTATATATAAAATATGAACAGTGTAGGTGTACTAACAAGAGCTCAGTTTGTATTATAGCAAGCTCCCTTTTTCACTATATTTTTGACACAAGTGTAGCGCCTTAATGACGTGCACATTTTTAGAGCCACTGATTTAATTAGAATTCTTCACATTCAATAATTTCATTTGTTTATATTTTGTTTCTCTGATTAAGTTTTTTCTGTTCTTGTTTTTCTCGATACTTGTATTTTATTTTATTTTCATTATATACTTATTGTTTTATCAAATCCTCCTGTAATTGGGACTTCGGTCCTGTTGGGTGGATACTAAATAAATATAGTATATTATATATTGAGGGATTAAAGGTACTTTTTGCACTTCCGGGACTAAAACTCTTCTTTAGTCTTTATTTTTAGAGACTAAGGTTCGAAATTTGATCCCAAGGGATTATTTTTCATATTTAATCCCGTTGTCAAGGAATTGAATTAATTAATCCCGTTGTCAAGTAAATACGTGCTATTTGTTACAGAGTATCTATGGTAACAATATAAATATTTGTCATAATATTTACTGTCAAAATTACAAAATGTGTATTCTTTTAAACTATTTTGCATTCATTTGAGGATGAAGTGCAAAAAATAGCGTATATACCACAGGACTAAAGTATCTTTAATCCCTCAGGTGATTATTTCCCTCACCTTCGGCTCGTGAAATAAACTTCACCCTCAGGATTAAATCATGCACTTTAGTCCCTCAATATATAATATACTATTAGTCCTGTGGTATATACGCTATTTTTTGCACTTCATCTTCAAACGAATGCAAAATAGTTTAAAAGAATACACATTTTGTAATTTTGACAGTAAATATTATGACAAATATTTATATTGTTACCATAGATACTCTGTAACAAATAGCACGTATTTACTTGACAACGGGATTAATTAATTCAATTCCTTGACAACGGGATTAAATATGAAAAATAATCCATTGGGATCAAATTTAGAACCTTAGTCTCTAAAAATATAGACTAAAGAAGAGTTTTAGTCCCGGAAGTGCAAAAAAATAATTAAGAGGCTCGTCACTACCTATAATCCAGCATAAAATGTACTAACGTAGCGAGTGTTTTGTGGCCAGTACAAGAATGGTAAAATTTTATTTCAACAAGGATTTAATAGAGATAGAATGAATCTACTGATGTGCCTTTTTAAAATTTTGATTAAAAAATTGTACATGATTATAAAAATTCCGAAAAAAATCCTATTTTACGCGGTTATATCTCATGAAAGAAATTAATTTTTAAAATTTTAAAATTTTAAATCCATTCTTATTCTATTTAATGTTTATAATAACATTAATCTGACAGTTTACTCGCAACGAAAACACTTTTACAGGTTAAGGGTAGACGAACACCTAAAATTTGACAGCGTTACAGAGGTGTACGCCTCCCACGTTTACTTTAATTATAATTGAAATATATGATGCTTTTACATATGAGTGTATTAACAAAGAATGTCTTAATGCTTCCATATTTTTATTTTTTTTCTGTGGCCTAGGAATTTGAAGTAAAAAAATATTTAAAATGACGTTTTTTGCGGTTTTTTGTCATTATTTGATAATATTTTCCTCGGTAACTATAAATGGCAAGAAAAATTTAAAAAGCAAGAAGCATGCAGCTAAGCTTCCTTTTTCGAATAATTTTTGTTTTACTTAATTTCTTTAAAAAATACAGAAGTTATTATGGGAATCTGGAGCCATGTTTACAGTATTTTCAACTTCAAAATGACATTGCATAGCTAGGATGCGGGAAAGTACGAGTTTCGGGCTGGTTTCGGGCAGCCGTAGTAGTGGGAAGAGAGTGAAATAGAAAAAAAAGTAATATCGAGAGTATTCTAGGAATTCGAAAAAAAGGTAGACGAGCCCCTTAAGCCTCATTCACAATACGAAATTAGTAGTTATAGTCCGTGGAGTTAGTAGTTATAGTTGATTAGTTAGTTTTGTCTACCGGAGTTCACAATTACAAAATTATTTTTGATATTATGCAGCTTCAAAATTTTGCTGGTACCTAAAAATAATCAATATTAGTATTAAATCACATAAAAAAATTAATACATAATTTATTATTTATAAGGTGGTATAGATACTGTTGATTAAGGGGCTTTTATCACAGTAAAAAAGTATTTAACAAATTACTCCCAACCTATTAATCCTATAAATCTAAAAAAAAATACCATATAAAGATAAAGGCAGTAAAAATCTAGCTACGTTGTCGAATTTTTTAAATTGTTATTATTATTATTTATAAACAATTAAATAACAATAATTCTGAGAAAAACTCTTCGTAAGTTTGATTGCATTGTAAATTTAAATGTTTATATCACATTATTATATAAAATTTTCAAATAGTAGTCGAGTAATTTGTTAAATAAATTTAAACATTGTATGCGCGCTAGCCAATCAAATTGAGTATTTTCTAAACAAAAATGGAGCGAAACATAGCAATTAGATAAATAGAGACAACATGTGCTCATAAAACATAGGCTGTCAGCGCGGATACCTGAAATAACAAGGATTTGTGATATAGCAGCGCTGAGCGATAAAACCCCCTTAAGCATTTCACAAACATAAAATTATCGATTGAAAGTAAAAATGTGTTAATAAAATATAACAATACCCTTTTAAAATAATGTACTTACCATTGTAAATTATTAATATTTCATAGCTTACCTATTACATTAATTATTGTACACTAATAAAAAAATGCACTAAATAATACTAACACTTACAAAAAATCACCAAAAATTTGCAAACAAATCAAGAACACATAAATTCACTTCACTTTTCAACGCGACAAATAGGAACAAAATGAATAAGTAAAATATACAGGTTGGGGGAGGTGAAATGCGAACATAGGGAAATATGACAATGGAGTTATCATGCTAGGCATCTTGATGGAATAAGTACTGTCAATGTCAAAGTACCTGTCATATTATTGATTATTTTCATTAAAATATTTGCATAATAATGTATGTGTACGAGCAGAACGAGAAAGTTTACATGCACTTTTAGATTTTATTTTAATTTCTGTTATTGATTACTCTTTTTGCCACACTTTGCTTTGTGACACTACTACAAAATATATCAAGATACCTGGCATGAAAGTTCGATTGTCATGTATGTTCCCTATGTTCGCATTTCACCTCCACCAACCTGTATAACACACAATTAAATTCATTTTACTATGAACATGTTAACACTGCTAAACAATGTTGGGTATTAAAACCAATGTAGCATTTCCAATTGACTTTAAAGTGAAGAAAAAATTACAGGTATCAAACTTTTTGACGAAGTGATGACAAAGTAATAATACAGATAACTTTAAAGTAGCTATAGTTCGTTTTTAAACTACAGTAGTAAAAATAAAAGTCAGGTTTACACTTAAAAATACTGACAAAAATCTGACGTGGCCATCACACAACCTTCCGCCATATCTAGACTTATAAACATAAATGTACACGTATACAATCCGGTGTCAAATACAAATAAAAATCTAAAATATTCTAACACAGAAATTTGCATCACCTGAATCAAAAGATTCGTTCTCAGGCAAACTCTTCTGTGATGAAGCAATCCTCCGTTCAATTACTACATTTAATATCTTACTTATGACTTATATGACGCTAGTATGTCAACTTGTCACCCGTCTCACCTGTCAATATTTTTTACGCAGAAACAAAAATCAACCGAACATGGATTACAAGATTTCGATGTTTTGTTTGATAAATTTATTTTTTAAATTTTACTGCAGTTCTTTAATGCTACCAGATAAAGACAATTTTTTTATAACGTAGGTTGCAAATAACTTTTCCTCTTATTCTTATTACAAATAAATACTATATTTATCCAAATTTATATACAATTTTGACAATTATCTTTTTCAATCTTCAAAAAATATCACTTCCGGTGAAGATATTTGTACCAAAATCTAATGAGCTCTTCCTATTCGTATACAATTGTAAATACCAAATATCGAAATTTTTGGGTAATTCGTATTTGAGTTATGCGACAGACGGCATCGGCCCGGACCACACACATACACACACACACACACACACACACACACACACACACACACACACACACACACACACACACACACACACACACACACACACACACACACACACACACACACACACACACACACACACACACACACACACACACGCACACACACATACATACAGACATCATCGGGAAACTATCAAAAATGAGTTGTAAGGACCCCAATTCGTGCTCATGCACTAAAAACTCACTACCCGATTTTTTGCATGATTCCAATACCTTCCTTTACAGGTAAGCGGAAGGTAAAAAGCATTGATTAAATCAAAAAATCTGATGTGGCCAGCACCCAACCTCTCGCCTAATTCTACTTATCCTACTAATCTAATAAAAAATTTACTTATATTTTAATAGTTTCATGTTCATGTAATATGTAAACGATAATGTAAACCAAGATGCAAGCAAAAGATGTCAACTGTACTGTCACTGTCATAATCATTCAAATTTTGTGTAGAAACAAATTTCATATCATGGACAACAAGATACTGGAATTTCAAAAAAATAGAATATTAATTGTACTTTATTTTATTGTTAAATACTTCCAGATTCAGCAAATTGTATTTAAAATTAACTGTACCCATAGATAATTATATTTTCTTTTCTTTTTAATTGCAAAAATTGTCATAAATAAAAAAATAATGTAGCAATATATTTAAGGAAAACTTTATCAAGCTTCAAAAAGTACTAGGTACTCCCGGTTTGCGGATTTCTACCAAACTGTTATCCGGTGTTAAGGGGGTTTTATCGCTCAGCGCTGCTATATCACAAATCCTTGTTATTTCAGGTATCCTCGCTGACAGCCTATGTTTTATGAGCACATGTTGTCTCTATTTATCTAATTGCTATGTTTCGCTCCATTTTTGTTTAGAAAATACTCAATTTGATTGGCTAGCGCGCATACAATGTTTAAATTTATTTAACAAATTATTCGACTATTATTTGAAAATTTTATATAATAATGTGATATAAACATTTAAATTTACAATGCAATCAAACTTACGAAGAGTTTTTCTCAGAATTATTGTTATTTAATTGTTTATAAATAATAATAATAACAATTTTAAAAATTCGACAACGTAGCTAGATTTTTACTGCCTTTATCTTTATATGGTATTTTTTTTAGATTTATAGGATTAATAGGTTGGGAGTAATTTGTTAAATACTTTTTTACTTTGATAAAAGCCCCTTAAGATCCTTATTAAAACCTTAAATATGAAATCTGGTTATAAACGCTTTGATACTTTTTAACTTATCGTGGACGAAAAATCGTCAGTCCATACGTCCATACAAACACACATTCACACACAACTTCCATATTTTAAATGGAACACCCCGTATATTTTTCAAGATTTTGATTTTACCATATATAAAAACGAAACTAACCATGATTTTTTTTTAAATCATGATTTTTCCAACCTGCTTTGAGTTTAAAACAGACTATAAATATATTTTGTATTTTTTAAGGTGGTAGGACTGGCAAGAAGAGTAGAACTCGTCGAAGGCCTTAACAAAAATTTAGTTTGCAAACCTGGCGGCCGGATCATAGCCATGAAATGCGACGTTTCGAAAGAAGAAGACATTTTTTCGACTTTCCAATGGATTAAAAATAATTTAGGGCCTACATATGTGCTTGTGAACAATGCAGGAATATTTGTAAAAGGGACAATTGTTGGTAAGTATTGTATTATGACTTCATAATTCAACACTATTGTATTATGAGTCCATTATTCAACACTACTGTCACTGTCATTCCTTCAAAATGTGAGGTTGATTCATATTTTAATAATAAAATATTAAGAGCATTCTGTACAGGAAGAATATACACGTAAAAAGCACTTTACACGCATACACCTCATCGACACATGGTTGCACATTTTAACAAAAACAAATTTTTATATGGTAGATAAGGGATAAAACTTCGTTCTATTAGTGCCATTTTTTCTGTTTTGTACCGAAGTTTTAGTTTATAAAATAAACTACAAAAATTCACATTTTTTACCTCTAATAAAATCTTCAAGTCAGAGTTGAACAAGAAAATTGCAGAAGACATTTTTTCATTTTACACTGAGTAACATCAGCAACATGCAATTACTTATTTAATGTATAAATTTATTAATAAATTTACCAATATTTTGTTACGTCAACTTAACCTTTAGGATTTGTTGTATTGTATATTGTTGGAAGGTTAGAATGGCATTATAAACACTAACGCACTAACTTTCTAATCTTTTTGACGTTTATGTTCAGTTGGTAGCAACGAACTAAAAATAACTAGAAATAACTGTGAATTGCCTGCATACAAAAATTAGAACATGTTCTATTCCATGCTACCGTTGCCTCAAGATTGCTTCTGCCTGTTGAATGTATTACACTCATGCAATATTGAAGCAATTTGTCAAAAGTTGCACTTGCATCTGCAATATTGCTCAATGTAAAATGCACTTGACGGTTGTTAGTGAACGTATTTTATTTTTTTTAGATTCTAAACCTGAAAATATGCGTAAAGTCGTAGAAACCAATCTAATTGGTCTTGCTGTGTGTTCTCAAGTCGCCATGAAACAAATGATAGAAAAAAATATTGCTGGACACATCATCCACATTAGTAGTATCGCTGGGCACTGGCCTTTGGTGGGCGATCCACCCATTTTTAACATCTATAGTCCGACTAAATTTGCCGTAAAAACTTTGACGGAAGTTATGAGGCTTGAACTAAACCATCTTAAGCACAAAATACGAGTTACGGTGAGTATATACAGGGTGATTCAGAAGTTCGTATATACATTTTAAGGGTATCGCCTCCACGTAGCTCAACACCGCGTTTGTCCTATGTTAATGCATAAAAAAGCTCGCTAAAAATACGGAAAAGCAGTCTAGCAATTTCTACAATGCTCACGAAGTTTTATAAATAAAGCTAAGTTTCATAAATTTATTTACAGACGAAGATTGCAACTAGGATTATGCCGAGTTACATTTTCTAATAAATCTCTTAATAATAAGAAAAGGCATGTAAAAAATTGCTTAAAACACACTTTTTCATTAATTTTATATATGGATTTCAAAGATTTTTTCAGAATTCTAACTGGGCATAATCCTAGATTAATTCTTTCACAAAAATCTAGTACCTGTTTTTCCTTCAAATTTTTAATATGCAATGAGTAAAACAGAAACTACTACAGCTCTAAACAAGCAATATTTTGTTACGGAGACGAGACCCTTAACGGGCGTTTCCTGAAACAGGCGCACCCCAAAAAAATTTATTTTGAAGTCAATTACATTTATATTATAGGTTTATAAACTACATTCAAAGGTGCATTAAACTATATAAATATTTAATTTTTATTACTTCCTGTTTAGCTGGAAGTGACATCAACTTCCGTATTTTAAATGGAACACCCTGTACATAAAATTCTGAATACAACCATGTATAATAAGCTACTTTTTCGTTGTAGATTTTTAAGTAAAATAATAAATAAATAATTAAATTATACGAAATTTTTTACTCTATTTAAGAAAATGAAGGCCATTTTGGAAATTTTCTATAAATAATATATTGAATTGAAATTCCATATTAAATTATTTATTTTTGTTAATAAACTGACATTTTTACTAACATAAAATCTGTTTTCTATTATTTATTTCGTAGCTAACTAGGAATGATTCGATTTGTTTCTGTAATATTTTAATTATTATTTTACTAATAGCCAGTTACACCGCTTCCACTTAAATTTTAAGTTTTCCTGACATGAACAATATCGAATCAAAATCAAATTGTCAAGCGTAGAAATAACATTGCTGTCATGAAATCTACAACGAAAAAGTAGCTTTTTGTACATTGTTGTATTCAGAATTTTATGTAGGGGTGTTCCATTCACTCAAAATGACAATTTAACCAATTTTAATTTAAATGTCAAACTGGCATTTCCTCTTATTAATTAGAGCTAAGTATTTCAAGTTACTAGTAAATTTTTTTATATAACCATGGTTACTATTATTGTAATTAATAGGGTAGTTTACCATTTTTTTAAAAAGTTTTTTATTGAAACTTCATGTTATTTGAAAACGATTGAGAGTACTGATAAGCCTTAATTGTTCTTAATAAAGCTGTAATTAATTTTTAAAGTTTGTGTGACGTAGATGTATAGCTGAAAATCTTCTCAAACCGGAATTAAAATGTACTCATGTAAAATCAACTGTTTCTAAATGTTACAATAAAATACAATTTGGTAGTTTATTACTGTAAGTAAGAATACACGTGGAATGCATTACTGTGACGTAGATGTATCGATACGTAAAATCTCAAATATTTAAAGAACTTTTTGAAAACTTTTTCATGGCAATAACTCATTTTTGAGGTCTCCTATTAGTACGTTCTGGATTTTAGGCGATAGACCTTTAAAGTACAGTTTTAAAAAACTCTGCCAGTTCCAGTTTATTATTAATTTATTATTTTATTCAATTTTGACGTTTTAAACAGCTATTATTAACTCCATAGCAACAACTTTAAACAACTGTTTATTCACAAGTGAATTATTTTTTTTTAAATCACTCCACACATTTTTAAATCACTCTGACGTTTTAAACTGTTATTATTACGTCAAAAATGCATAAAAACAATGACAACTTGCCACTAACGACTACTTTGATTAGTTTTGTTAAGTCAAAATAAATTTATAATTCATTTGAAATAATTTCGTCAAAATTGAATAAAATATTGTATAAACCACGTGCGATACGACTGTTTATTCACTCGAAGAAATTACCCCACTCGCCTTTCGGGCTCGGGGGCTAAACTTTCTTCTCTTGAATAAACATTCATGTATCTCACTTGGTGTATAAATATCTATTATTTTGTTAATAGGCTATCAGTCCAGGACTAGTGGACACAGAAATTTTCGACGTGGCTGGAGTGGATGATGGACAATTGGACAATATGTTGATGTTACAATCGAAAGACATTGCAGACGCTGTCAAATTTGTGTTAGAGACTCCGCCGCATGTTTTGGTGAGCATTCTAGTTATATACAGGCTGACCCACAACTTCGTGCACGTATTTTAATGGAATTTGACCTACTGATCATGGAAAAATGTTTTTTGTCATACCTGCACAAAAAGTAACCTTTTTCGTGCCTGTTTTCCGTGCGCAAAGTGGCTTATTTTTTAACTAGACAAAAAATGCGTGCGCAAAGTACAAGCGTGCGGGAATAGCGTGTGCAAAATTTCACTTTGCGCACGCAAATTGAACACTCACACAGTTTTCTGTAGTTACCGACACGAAATTTGCGCGTAACACTAGCGCCACACACGTGATAATCTAATACTACAAGCACGTGAACAGCTGTAGTACCTACTTCTCTATGCATAGTTTCTACTGTGGACTATTGTGCAGATTGTGCATTGGATCTAATGGACAATAATATTTTATTCTTATATTTTAATGTTCTTTTCTTTACTGTTAATAATTAGTTTCTTATGCTTTTACATGTAGGTAAATATTAGTTACTTTTTTATTTTATACATATTCATTTTAAAAGTATTCATTTTATCTTTTGATAAGTAAGGTCACTCAAAAGGTTACTTTTTGTGCAGTAATGACAAAAAATATCGTGTGCATCTCGTGAGCAAAGGCGCAATTGCGCTTGGCTTCGTTGCAGCCCTCGCCGTAGCGACCCTCGGCCACCTCGGCTCGCCTCGGTAGACCTCGAGCCGCTACTGCTCGGGCTGCAACTCGCCTCGCGCAATTGCTTACTTTGCGCACTAGATACACAATATACTATTTTAAATTTATTTAAGGCAGGAATGTAGCTGTATATAAAGAGAAAAAACAGTGTTCTACGGTTTGTAAAATATTGAATCCAATACTAACGTAAGAACATTGGAATTATTTTACGACAATATTTAATATTCATTCTACAGTGCGACGCATCGATTTTACTAAATTTTGCCATAGTATTGTTTAAAAAAATGCCGAATAAAGAGAGAAATACTACTTTTACATGTTTAATTTAGGAATGTAATAAAATTCATGCGTCGCACTGTAGGTAACATGTTATACAGTATATAAATAATGCGTTTGATTATTTCTTTTGTCTTATAAATACAATATAATACAAATGCCACTTTTAGAGCCGCTATTGCTGCCTTTGTTCGACACACTAAATCTGTATATATCTCTCCTTTTTTTCGACGAAATCGTAGACAGCTACATTCCGGCCTTAAGGGCAATTTGAAATGAAAATTGGTTAGTATGAAATTAAAACTGAGGATTTTAAAATATTTTGCCGGTTTTGTGATCAGTAAGTTATAAAATATGAGCACGAATTTGTGATCACCCGGTATTTTAAATGCCAACTAATTATTTGTATTTCAGATTGAAGATTTGATAATTCGTCCACTTCTATCATTTTAATTTTGACTAATATTTACATTTATTAACAACATAGATATTATTTTGTTTATTACTATTATTATATTGTTCACTTCAAGTACCTACCTACTAATATTATTATTACCTATTATAGCACTAATATATTGTTCAGTATCACTAAGTAATAATTTTATCTTATATCAATGTATATCACTTATAACTTTAAATATATTATTTTCACCAATTATTATACCGTTTTTTATTAAATAAATCAACTATAAAAATAATAAAATGGGAATTTTTTTTGAGGAACAGTCAATTTATTAAAATCCAACAAGAGATCAATGTTTCGACTGCTAATCAGTCGTCATCAGGGTTGTTAAAAAATGAAGAAAATCATGTAAATTATTTTATCTACGCCAGTGATATAATAATATCATTTTTGCACTTCCGGGACTAAAACTGTTCTTTAGTCTTTATTTTTAGGTACTAAAGTTCTTAATTTGATCCCAAGGGATTATTTCTCATATTTAATCACGTTGTCAAGGAATTGAATTAATTAATCCTGTTGTCAAGTAAATACGTGCTATTTGTTACAGAGTATCTATGGTAACAATATAAATATTTGTCATAAAATTACAAAATGTGTATTCTTTTAAACTATTTTGCATTCGTTTGAGGATGAAGTGCAAAAATAGCGTATATACCACAGGACTAAAGTACCTTTAATCCCTCAGGTGATTATTTCCCTCACCTTCGGCTCGTGAAATAAACTTCACCCTCAGGATTAAATCATGCACTTTAGTCCCTCAATATATAATATACTATTTGATGTCTTCTTATGACTAGTTTATCCATATAAAATTTTATTGCGATTGCTTTATTAATAAAAAAGTTATTTTGAGCGTACCATTTTTTTGGGACACTCCTGTATAATACAGGTTGGTGGAAGTGAAATGCGAACATAGGGAACATACATGACAATCGAACTTTCATGCCAGGTATCTTGATATATTTTGTAGTAGTGTCACAAAGCAAAGTGTGGCAAAAAGAGTAATCAATAACAGAAATTATAATAAAATCTAAAAGTGCATGTAAACTTTCTCGTTCTACTCGTACACATACATTATTATGCAAAATATTTTAATGAAAATAAAAATTTCAGTAATATGACAGGTAGTTTGACATTGACAGTACTTATTCCACGTATATCAAGATGCCTAGCAGGATAACTCCATGTCATATACTTCCCTATGTTCGCATTTCACCTCCACCAACCTGTATACTATTATTAAAAGGTTGGTATTGTCAATAAAAACACACTAAGCACATTTTCGTTTATATTTATAATGCGATAACATGTTGAAACAAATAAATTAGCTAAATACAACGATTAAATATCAAAACTTAATAAAATGTACATATCAACTTTAATATCTGATTAAATACGAGTGATCTACCATTTATAGGTTATGTTTGACTAGAATAGCGTCATACAGTTTTGCAAAGATGGCGGATAGTCGCCATGTTGCCCAGTTTGAATTTGTTGCGAATTTTGAACAGCAGCCATGGCCATTGACACTGGAGTTGAGTTCGGGTGATAAGGAACCTAAAAAATATTATTTAAGATAATTATTCTGGGGAGAATTGCCTGTAAAATGCGGTGCCGCTAAATTGAACCTTCAATGAGCCTTAGAAAAGAAGAATTTGTAATCTATTAAGGCTGTACACTTGTTGCACGCAATATTGCTGCAATAGAATCAGAATTCACGATTCTGGATATATTGCTCAAAATACAAATCTGAAATTTATCATAAGTAATTAGGAAGCATTATTTGATTGAAAAATTCATACAACAACTAGAGAATATAAGAATTAATTTATGCATTTTAATATTACAAATTATGGCCTTATTATTGCATATTTATTAATTTTGTTACTTCCCCGATCTATGTAATAAAGGGAAGTATTGTAATCGTGATTTTTTGACAGTTCGAGATTTTGGTGAATCTTCACGTTTCAGACCCTACTGAACCCAAAAAACATAATTTTAAAAAAAGTCGGTCTGTCGGTCTGTTAGTCTGTTAGTCTGTCTGGATGTTGGATAACTTAAAAACGCGTTGGAATTTTGGACTGAAATTTTATATTTAAGATCTTGAGCCAAAATCTGACTTCAAGTTCGTTAATGAGCTTTATTCAACCAGTGGTACCAACTTTATAAACAAAACTTTTTTATTTTTATCAAAATACTATCGTGTGTGGTATCAAATTAAAGGTCTTGGGAAAATAATTCTAGTAGAAAAACAAAAATAACATTTAAATGATCGTCAATTGTTTTTTTTTATAAATTATTCAAATTATACCGAGTTTGGTGTCAATTTGAATCGCTCAGGGAGATAAGTTTTTAAAAAATGTAAAAAATGACATTAATACGATTTTCAATTGTTTCTCAAAAAATTACTCAAATTTTTTTATTCAACCAGTGGTACCAACTTTATAAACATATCTTATTTTATTTTTATTAAAATACTATCGTGTGTGGTATCAAATTAAAGCTTTAACTGATCGTCAATTTTTTTATCATACATTATTCAAATTATACCGAGTTTGGTGTCAATTTAAAGCTCTCGGGGAGATAAGTTTAATAAAAATGTAAAAAATGACATTTATGCGATAATCAATTATTGTTTCTCAAAAAATTAATCAAATTTGTTAAAGTGTATTATCAAATTAAAGTTTTCTGGAAAAAAATATTAGTCGAAGAATCAATAACAACATTTAAACAATGGTCAGTTGTTTTTACTTTCCGCATTATATTCTATAAGGCTATAAGATATTATGACGGGTTAAAATTTTCGAGTGTGAGTTTTTAGTGAATAAGTATCAGATTTTTTATGGTATTTAAATTATGCCGAAGTTGGTATCAACTTAAATAGTTTGGGGAAAAATGATAAATTTATTTAAATTTTGCAGAATAAAGCATAAAATTAACGGCGTTACGAAAGTAAGTTATTAAAACTTATAATCGGGGAAGTACTGTGGCGGACACAGCAGATTTTTTTAAATAGTCGATTTGCATTGTTCGTGACGGTTCTAGGACAATTTCCTCCCGAACAATATCCCTCCGGACAATATCTCCCGGACAACATCCTCCTGGACAATATCCTTCCTGGACATTACCTCCATGGACAATTTTCCCTCTCGGACAATTTCTCCCTGGACAACATCCCCCTAGAAGATACCCTCTGCCAACATCCCCCTATCTTCTAGGGGGATGTTGTCCGAGAGGGAAATTGCCCGAAGTGGGAAATTGACCGAGGAGGGATATTGTCCAGGGGGGATATTGTCCGGGGGGATATTGTCCGGGGGATAATGTCCAGGGGAGATGTTGTCCGGGAGGATGTTGTCCTAGGGGGAAATTGTCCGAGGGGAGATATTGTCCAGGAGGATAATGTCCAGGGGGATATTGTCCGGGGGATAATGTCCAGGGGAGATGTTGTCCGGGAGGATGTTGTCCTAGGGGGAAATTGTCCGAGGGGAGATATTGTCCAGGAGGATAATGTCCAGGGGAGATGTTGTCCGGACAGATGTTGTTCGAGGGGGAAATTGTCCGAGGAGGGATATTGTCCAGGGGAGATGTTGTTCGAGGGAGAAATTGTCCGAGGGGGGATATTGTCCAGGGGGATAATGTCCAGGGGGGTGTTGTCCGGGGGATATTGTCCGAGGGGATATTGTCCGAGAGGGAAATTGCCCGAAGTGGGAAATTGACCGAGGAGGGATATTGTCCAGGGGGGATATTGTCCGGAGGGATATTGTCCGGGGGATAATGTCCAGGGGAGATGTTGTCCGGGAGGATGTTGTCCTAGGGGGAAATTGTCCGAGGGGAGATATTGTCCAGGAGGATAATGTCCAGGGGAGATGTTGTCCGGACAGATGTTGTTCGAGGGGGAAATTGTCCGAGGAGGGATATTGTCCAGGGAGATAATGTCCAGGGGAGATGTTGTTCGAGGGAGAAATTGTCCGAGGGGGGATATTGTCCAGGGGGATAATGTCCAGGGGGATGTTGTCCGGGGGATATTGCCCGGGGAGATATTGTCCGAGGGGATATTGTCATGATACCCGACTAGACCATCCTTACAGAGCCATTATGATGGAACCTCGGGTCCAGCATCATGGCCGCCACGGCAGCCGCCGTTCCACTAGGATGCGCCCCGCGTGACGTCAGCATGTGGTGGTTGACGCCGCCGCCCACAGCGACCGCTGACGTCACGGGGGCCTGGTGAGCGCGCCCCGCATGGCCCTGCAGCAGCTGGGGCGGTAACTGGTGGGCCCCAGAGGGGTGGAAGTCCTCGAAGTGGGGGTAGGCGTGGGGTAGAGCGTTCAGCGGAGCTGCGAACACACACAACAAGGGTTCGAAGCCAGGAAACTATTAAATAACGAGACTGCGCACGTAGAAGGCGTTCTAGAGGGCAGGAGGGGAAACGAATGCAGAGTTATACTCTGTGAATGCAGTCCGTTCTACACCCAAACATTCTATTAGTTTAAACTTTGGCGCGGACTTACCTATAGATGAATAAAAATTGTCAAAATAACAAGGAAGTAAAAAAGAAACACACGAAATTGTTGCATTTTCATCGTGAAACACACGTTGTTTTACTACGAGGGTTGTTCGGAAAGTAAGTACCGTTTCATTCTACTGCCACCGCAGCGCTAGTGTCGCAGTTCCGCGCAAGCTCACTCGTCTCTCTGGTTCATTGGTCATCCACTGATACCATTATTAGCCGGTTTATGTTGTGTTTACATTTGATAGTAAGCGTTCAAAATGTTTAAGACAATACCAGATCCCGCCGACCAATGTTCATGACGAAACACGCTCTGGGCGGCCTTCTGTTATCAATGATGAGTTGGTTCGTCCATCATTAAACTGCCTAACCCACTTTCTCACCATTCCGTCCGTCATTACATTTTCCTCATAAATCTCTACAAGTTGATGATGAATTTCAGCTGGTTTAACATTCTTTGCGTTCAAAAACCGTATTACAGTCGGCGGGATCTGGTATTGTTTTAAACATTTTGAACGCTTACTATCAAATGTAAACACAACATAAACCGGCTAATAATGGTATCAGTGGATGACCAATGAACCAGAGAGACGAGTGAGCTTGCGCGGAACTGCGACACTAGCGCTGCGGTGGCAGTGGAATGAAACGGTACTTACTTTCCGGACAACCCTCGTATTTTCAGGTTATATAAACTTGAAATGTCAAACGGAAATGAAATCGCGAATCTCTCCAATGTTCGCTGGTGTAAATCCACCTCTCGTCTCGACCAATCAGATTCAAGCATATCATCGTCCTATCTTACTCAACGCTATGTTCTAAGCTGACATCAAGTATAGATAGCTGGAAGTGTCTACTATTCCGATACGAAAACACGGCCTTGTCGCTGTAGTAGTATTTTTTCTATAAAGGTTAGAAACGAACGTGTTTTCTTATCGTGCCGATTTTCGCTTCACCTCTTCCATCGACTCGAACCGGGTTCCTTTTAAAGCAGACTTGATCTTCGGAAATAGAAAATAGTAACAGGTTGGTAAATCAGGCGAGTATGGCGCTTGTTCGAGCACTGGAGTACCTCTAGCGGCTAAATCACGCTTCACAGACAGCAAAATCCATTGTTATAATATACAGGATGAGTCAGCTAACTATTCCCTATTTGGATTTTTTATAACTTAGGCAATTTTTATCAGAAAGTGACGAAATTTTTGCAAAACATGAACTATCTAAAGAAATTTTTACTGCCGAAATTTCAAATCGATCAAACAAAAACTTCACGACTGGTTCACTTCAATGTGAAAATTGGACCAATAAATCCAAAATCTCCAATTGCAGCCCAAACAGTCGTTCTAGGAGAGTGCAAGGATTGTTCAGCAATCCAGTGAGGATTTTCATCTGACCAATACCGATGATTGTGTCTATTAAATCCACCATTAAGATGAAAATGTGCCTCATCAGAAAACATAATGTTATTCAGATGACCAGGGTTTTCATTTCGTCTTCTGCAAATTCCAATCGGTTTGCTTTATCCTCTTCAGAAATTGCCTGCAGAATTTGAATCTTATAAGGATGCCACTTAAGGTCCTTTAAAATCCTACAAATAGTCGTTTGACTAATCATTAATTAATTAATCATTATTTCAGTCACCAATTAGGAAGCAATAGAGCAATAATGATAAAACTTTGCGAAAAAAAACTCAAGTGGCTACTGTATTTACAGCAAATTTGGCGGACTTTACACAAAAACTTGAGACTTTACAAACAAATGAAATAGGGAACACTTAGCTGACTCACCCTGTACATTGATATCGACACGAAAAGAAAACACGTTCGTTTCTAACATTTATAGAAAAAATACTACTACAGCGACTGCGACGTGTTTTCGTACCGGAATAGTAGACACTTCCAGCTATCCAACGCTGCATTCGTTTCCCCTCCTAACCCTCTAAGACGCTTTCTCGTTATTTAATAGCCAGACCTCGTATAGTCAAGTTATGAGACACCCTGTATAGTACCTGAAGAAGATGGTGGATGGTTCTGATGATGCATTATTAGTTCTTGGATATCGTTACCAATAGGTTGATTGGGATTTGAACTTGGGGTTGTATTATTAGCAACGGTGAAATTAATTGTCGTAGTACCATTAGTAGATGTTGTTTCTTGTTGTTGCTGAAATCGTTAAAAAAAAAGAATCATCTGAAGCCCCATTCGTTTAAAAAAGTTAGAACGCATGTAAATAAATACGAGCATTCACAGTGCCGTAGAGTGTGACTGCCCGTATGAATTTGAAGGGAGCACACAATTTGGACAAATATAGTTTTTAGAAGAAGAGTAAAATAATGATAATAAATAAGGAAGTACAGACGAAATTCATTAAAATAAATGAAGAAAGCTACGAACAGGTGGATAAGTTTAAATATCTAGGAGTAATGCTGTCAAACAAAGGCGAGAGAGAGATGGAAATAAGAGAAAACATATTAGCTACAAATAAAGCATCCTATGCAAACAAAAAGTTATTAGGAAGCAAATTAATAACAAAGACAACAAAAATGAGAATATACAAGACCATAATAAGACCAATAACGTTATACGCCTGTCGATAGCGTCTGTTGCTGACAAACAGTATTTGAGTGAAGTAGTGTTTTTTTTTCTCGTCGCATTTCATTTCATGTGACGGTTTGTCCGGAAAGTATCCGACCTTATTTTGTTTGCGAAAACCTGATAGATTTGAATCAAGCGCTTTTGCATGAGCCGACCTTGAACCTTCGTGCACATGCATGAATTTTTTCCCGCCTGTCGATAGCGTCTGTTGCTGACAAAGTGACAAACAGCATTTGAGTGAGGTAGTGTTAATGCTCTCGTCGGTTTTTCATTGCTTCCACTGTGACGACTGGGATTTGGCTTCCGTTCTCGTATACCCAGGAGTCGTCACCAGTGATTATGGTGTTCATGAATTCGGGGTGGTCACTGTTTGTAGAGTCTAGCATGCCCTGTGAGACTTGAACAGAGTGGCGGCGAAATTCGTGCCGAAGCTGCTGACGGCGGAGCAACTTCATGTTGAAGTCCCACAGGGCCACAGGACATTATGGACTCCGCAAACAGTGACCTCAACTTCATGAACACCATAATCACTGGTGACGAGTTCTGGGTGTACGGGTACGACCCGGAAGCCAAATCCTAGCCGTCACAGTGGAAGCAATGAAAATGCGACGAGAAAAAAACACTACTTCACTCAAATACTGTTTGTCAGCAACAGACGCTATCGACAGGCGGAAAAAAAATCATGCATGCGCACGAAGGTTCAAGGTCGGCTCATGCAAAAGCGCTTGATTCAAATCCATCAGGTTTTCGCAAAAAAAATAAGGCCTGATACTTTTCGGATAGCCCTTACATATTTACCTGGTTTTTCGTCCGATTCCCTCCATTGGTTCTTACAGGTCTAGCTTTATATGGAACTTTGGCGCTGGCATTTTCACCATGATGTCTACTGAAATGCTCCTTAAGTTTATCCCTTCTACTAGAGGCATAATCACACTGGGAACACTTAAACGGCTTGTCGTCTAAATGAATCCGTTCGTGTCTGACTAGATGACTCTTCTCCATGAACCCCCTACCGCACACACTGCAGCTGTGCGGTCGGATGCCTGTGTGCGTTTTAGCGTGCGTGGTTAGTTGAGTCTTCTTCGACGCCGAGTATTTACAGTGCGGGAACGAGCAGCGGTACACGTCGCCTGCAATTACAGTAGCTGGTAACCGCACACACGGTGGAGTAGTGGATAATTATGTGTGCGGTTACGAGTCGAATAGAGCTTATATGGATGTGATTGTAAGAAATTTTGGTAAAAATAGCTGTAAAGTTATTGGCAGTTGTTTTTACCAAAAGTTTCCGCAATCACATCGGGTATGGTACAACGGCAATTTAACAGAAATGTTATAATAGTTATTTATGTTACAAGTGGGATAAGAGCATTATCACATGAGTGCTGTAATGTGCTTAATCACTACGAATGTCAACATGAGAATAACAGATATTGAAGCTGATGTTCAGTAGAACAGACAGTAGCGTAGTTTATCATCTATGCTTCTCTCTCTAAGACGAGAATTCGTACTTCGCGCAGGGTTCTAGCTATTTGAATTTTACTCTCAGACGAACTTACCGGAATGCATACGTTTGTGGGCGATCATATGACTCAAAAGCTGCGTAGTAAATCCACAAGTGTCACAGTTTAAGGTCTTATCTGTAGTATGCATCATCATATGCTCCTCTAAATTGTGTTTATACTTGAAACATTTGTTACAGGTTTCACACTTGAACAGTTTGTCAATTGCATGCAGTTTCAAATGAGTCAACAGGTTTTGCTTGACTCGACATTTGAAAGAGCAGAAGGTGCATTGATAGACCATCTCGTCGGAGTGCTTGGTCCTGTGAGGCAACAGTTTACCTATTTGGTCAGTAGTGTGTTCACCTAAAATGGTCAAAATTATACCGTGAGTTTAGTATTTAATTAAGAGCATTCTGTACAGGAAGAATATACACGTAAAAAGCACTTTACACGCATACACCTCATCGACACATGGTTGCACATTTTAACAAAAACAAATTTTTATATGGTAGATAAGGGATAAAACTTCGTTCTATTAGTGCCATTTTTTCTATTTTGTACCGAAGTTTTAGTTTATAAAATAAAGAAAACTACAAAAATTCACATTTTTTACCTCTAATTTTCTCGAAATTAGAAAGTTTTTTCTAAAAAATAACACTACCCCAACGTAGATTAAACTTTAAATTACATGATTCAAGTTTAAAATATCATGTTCTGCGAAATATAAAGAAAAATCTGTAGGTGCTTCTAAACGCCTGCAAGTGGTTGAAAGTAAGTAATTTCGATCGTTGAACGTGGTGAAAAAAAATTTGCACTAATAGAACGAAGTTTTATCCCTTATCTACCATATAAAAATTTGTTTTTGTTAAAATGTGCAACCATGTGTCGATGAGGTGTATGCGTGTAAAGTGCTTTTTACGTGTATATTCTTCCTGTACAGAATGCTCTTAAGAATTTGTGCTGAACTTACAATAGTCACATTTATAAGGCGGGCCGGGAAAATGGTTTTTCATATGCGTTAAATAATCCCCGTGATACTGACACACAAACGTACATATGCCACACTTATACGTTACATCTTTAGCGTGACTCAAAGCTAAATGTTGCTCCAATAGTAAAGAGTCATTGATGACAGTAAAACATATTGGACACTTCACGCCAAATTTGTCATCACTGTAGACTTCTAAAATAAAATAGTTATTTGTTTAACTAGGCAAAAAAATATTAGATTTACTGCCGCGGCTAGAGTTTCATAGACGAGGCGTAGCCGAGGCTATGAATCTAGCTTAGGCAGCAAATCTGTTTTTTTGCCATGTTAAACACATTATTTTTTCAGCGATTGTTATTAATTAATATTAATTTAGTGATTATTTTAAATATATTAATAGGTATCGCAATCAAATTATGTTGCCATGCGTATGTTGACAGTTGCTATGAAAAAAACAAAATAGGTTAGGTATGTTGAGGAATTTTATAAATGTCAAATTTGTAACAATTACTTTTGCTGCCTAGGCAGCAAAAGTGACACTTTGCTGACTGCCAACTGTCAAAAAACAGCACTTTTAATGTCAATCGCCGAAAAAAAAATTTTTAGTAATTAAATTGTATTGAATAATTATTTATTTATTAATAGGAATCTATAGTAATTTTTACCTTCCGCCATACCTGTAAAGGAAGGTATTGGATCATGCAAAAAATCGGGTTGTGAGTTTTAAGTGGATGAGCACGAATTAGGGTCCTTACAACTCATTTTTGATAGTTTCACGATGATGTCTGTATGTATGTATGTGTGTGTGTGTGTGGTCAATGCCGGTGTAAGTCGGATAACTCACGAATTACCCAATAATTTTGATATTTGGTATTTTATATTTGTATATAAATTGGAAGAGCTCATTAGATTTTGGTACAAATATCTTCACTGGAAGTGATATTTTTTGAAGATTGAAAAGATTAGTTGTCAAAAATTTGGATAAATATAGTATTTATTTGTAATAAGAATAAGAGGAAAAGTTATTTGCAACTTACGTTATAAAAATAGTCTTTATCTGGTAGCATTAAAGAACTGTAGTAAATTTAAAAAATAATTTATTAAATAAAACGTTGAAATCTTGTAATCCATGATAGGTTGATTATTGTTTTTGACAGGTGAGACGGGTGACACGTTGGCACTAACGCCATATAAGTCATAAGTAAGATATTAAATGTAGTAATTGAACGGAGGATGGCTTCAACACAGAAGAGTTTTCCTGTGAATGAATCTTTTGATTATGTGTTTGAATATTTTAGATTTTTATTTGTATATTTTAAATAGACACCGGATTGTACGTACACATTTATATGTTTATAAGTCTAGATATACCGGGAGGTCTTGTGCTGGCCACATCAGATTTTTTATTTTAAAGTTGTGACACATCTGTGTAATACATCTTAAAAACAACTACTATAGATTCGTCTTAATATCCAATAATAATTATTATTAAATTATGATCTATATACAGGTTGGTGGAGGTGAAATGCGAACATAGGGAACATACACGACAATCGAACTTTCATGCCAGGTATCTTGATATATTTTGTAGTAGTGTCACAAAGCAAAGTGTGGCAAAAAGAGTAATCAATAACAGAAATAATATAAAATCTAAAAGTGCATGTAAACTTTCTCGTTCTGCTCGTACACATACATTATTATGCAAATATTTTAATGAAAATAATCTATAATGTGACAGGTACTTTGACATTGACAGTACTTATTCCACGTATATCAAGGTGCCTAGCATGGTTACTCCATTGTCATATATTTCCCTATGTTCGCATTTCACCTCCACCAACCTGTATAGGTACCTTCAATTCGTTTTTGTATATTGACTATTGACATTTTCTTCTTGCAAAATGCATTTTTCATTGAAGCGACCTTTAAATCGGGTTTAAGCCCGTACAGCATTAATTTTCTGATAAATTTCTGTTTATAAGATTTATTTTTTCCACGAACAACAAGCATCTTGACATTTTTTTTAGTTGAAGATGTTTGAGATTTATCTCCCATGTCTTTAATTTTGATTTCTTCTTTTTCTGTATCAGTACATGTTTCTTCTTTATTGTCTGCAGATTGTTCAAGCTTTTCTTCACACTTTTCTTCTACGTTTGAGTCGTTGAAACTCTGAAATTAATTTAAAAATAATTCTAAACCTTCGACCATATATAGGAATAGACAAACAACGCAAGCCTTTGTTGTGAAAGAACTAGCGTAGCGGTGTGAAGAGGAGTATGACCTGCAGACACCTTGAAGTGTTGCAGTTGCCTATTTTCATTCTCTGTTCCATGACAACAAACCAGAAGTCAGCGCAGTGCAACACTCTATCGTGTCCTCACCTATAGCTGCTGCTCCCCGCTGCCGTACTTCTTGCCTTCACAACATTGTATACTACAGCATTGAGTGTTATCTGTCTATCTATACCTATATATGGTTGAAGTTCTGAACAATCAGATTTGAATTTAGGTACAGTTTGACAATAACCTGCCCTGTGGTGTATTCTCTACTAACGGTAACAGTAACCGCAACCGCACACACGGTAATGTATACAGGATGTTTCATATATCAGGAAAAAAATTATTTTTGCATTTTAATATTACAAATTATGGCCTTATTATTGCTTATTAATTTTGTTTAAATAGTCGATTCCTTGCATTGTTCGTGAAAGTGCTAAGAAAATATTTTGTAGCAAATACCAAAACCGAGTTTGTGGGACTCTAGTATGGTTTTGTTAGCTTTGTTAGTGTAGCAAATACCAAAACCGAGTTTGTGGGGCTCTAGTACGGTTTTGTTAGTGTAGTAAATACCAAAACCGAGTTTGTGGGGCTCTAGTACGGTTTTGTTAGCTTTGTTAGTGTAATAAATACAAAAACCGAGTTTGTGGGGCTCTAGTACGGTTTTGTTAGCTTTGTTAGTGTAGTAAAAACAAAAACCGAGTTTGTGGGGCTCTAGTACGGTTTTGTTAGCTTTGTTAGTGTAATAAATACAAAAACCGAGTTTGTGGGGCTCTGGTACGGTTTTGTTAGCTTTGTTAGTGTAGTAAATACCAAAACCGAGTTTGTGGGGCTCTAGTACGGTTTTGTTAGCTTTGTTAGTGTAGTAAATACCAAAACCGAGTTTGTGGGGCTTTAGTACCTACGGTTTTGTTAGCTTTGTTAAAAAGAGACGGTGGTAAAAATGGATTGGTAAAAAATACGTTGGTAAATATGTTGGTGGTAAAAAGAATTAGTGGTAAAAATAGAGACGGTGGTAAAAATGGATTGGTAAAAGAATACGTTGGTGGTAAAAAATAATTAGTGGTAAAAAGGGACGGTGGTAAATAGGGATTTGTAAATATGGGGCAAATCATTTTAATACTTACTTGGTTATTATATTTATAATGAAGTTCTTCATAACGATTTTTGTAGTTTGGGAATAGAATATTATTCTGTATTAATGTGCTTAGTACGTTATATAGACACTTATCGCTATTTATATAAAAAGAACAAGTATCCAAATGTTTTAATATTTCATTATGATCTATATTGATCCATTGAATCGAGTTTAAAAGTTTTGGAAACTCTTTTTCTCGATTTTGTTTATCTTTTAATATCCATCTAACGAAAATGTCTAACTGCCGAGCAACAGAAATTGCTACACGCTAAAAAAAAAACACGTTATACAGGATGTTCCACAACTTCGTGTGCGTATTTTAATGGCATACCGGGTGTTTCCTGAAACAGGCGACCCCCAAAAAAATTGTATAATAAGTCAATTACATTTATATTATAGGTTTATAAACTAAACTACATTCAAAGGCGCATTAAACTACATAAATAATTAATTTTTATTACGTCCTGTTTAGTCGGAAGTGACATCAACTTCCTTATTTTTAATGGAACACCCCCTACATAAAATTGTGAATACAAACCTGTATAATAAGCTACTTTTTCGTTGTAGGTTTCTGAGTAAAATAATAAATAAAAGAAATACGAAGAGTTTTACTATGTATTCAAGAAAATGGAGGCCATTTTGAAAATTTATTATAAATAGTATAATTGAATTGCAATAGGGTACTTTACCATAGTAGCAAATTAGCAATCCAGTCAATTATATTGAAACCTCAAAAATGAGTTATTGCTTGAAAAGTTTTCAAAAAGTTCTTTAAATATTTGAGATTTTACGTATTGATACATCTACGTCACAGTAATGCGTTTCACGTGTATTCTTACTTACAGTAATAAACTACCAAATTGTATTTTATTGTAACAGAAACAGTTGATTTTACATGAGTACATTTTAATTCCAGTTTGAGAAGATTTTCAGCTATACATCTACGTCACACAAACTTTAAAAATTAATTACAGCTTTATTAAGAACAAGGCTTATCAGTACTCTCTATCGCTTTCAAATAACATGAAGTTTCAATAAAAATACTTTTAAAAAAATGGTAAACTATCCTATTCCTTATTAAATTATTTATTTTCGTTAATAACTGACATTTTTACATTCATAAAATCTATTTTCTATTATTTATTTCATACCTATTTAGGATTTGTTTCTATAATATTTTAATTATTATTTTACTTAGAAATCTACAACGAAAAAGTAGCTTATTATACATGGTTGTATTCAGAATTTTATGTAGGGGGTGTTCCATTTAAAATAAGGAAGTTGATGTCACTTCCGGCTAAACAGGAAGTAATAAAAATTCATTATTTATGTATTTTAATGCACCTTTGAATGTAGTTTATAAACCTATAATATAAATGTAATTGATTTTAAAATACAACTTTTGGGTGCGCCTGATTCAGGAACAGATAGAATAAAATTTTATATACGAAGATAAAATTATATTATCGACTCGAGAAAAATAATTCACTTACTCCTTCCTCGCTTGTGAATTAACCCTTTTTTGTCGATAAAATATATTTTATCGTCTGGTAAAATACGTAACCAGCATATAAAACGTATACAGGGTGTATCATAACATCGAGTACATACGTTAATGGTATATGTTGTTTGATATGCTGATTACGAATCTAAAAGATTTTTTTTTAAATTCGAAAAATTAAGGGTTGTTTACCTAAAACATTTTTGTAGTACTGCACTGGATTCGTTTTCCTATTAAATACAAACAATAGAAGTAGGTAATGAACAATTACATAATACTAGTAAAATAACAAATAAAATTTAATTATTTTTAATGAAACAATAATTACTCCAGCCAGTGGCAGTGGCAACGAAAAATTTTTGACTGGGAAACATGAAAATTAATTTTGCGATTTTAAGAAAAATTCTTTTTTATTCGTAATCAGCATATCAAACTACATATACCCTTAAGGCCGGAATGTAGCTGTCCACGATTTCGTCGAGAAAAAGGAGAGATATATACAGATTTAGTGTGTCGAACAAAGGCAGCAATAGCGACCGCGCTCTAAAAGTGGCATCGTATTTATATTAGGTATATTGTATTTATAAGACAAAAAAAATAATCAAATATACTGTATAACATGTTACCTACAGTGCGACGCATGAATTTTAATACGCCCTAAATTAAACATGTAAAAGTAGTATTTTTCTCTTTATTCGGCATTTTTTTTAAACAATACTATGGTAAAATTTGGTAAAATCGATGCGTCGCACTGTAGAATGAATATTAAATATTGTCGTAAAAAAATTTCAATGATCTTACGTTAGTATTAGATTCAATATTATACAAACCGTAGAGCACTGTTTTACCTCTTTCTCATACAGCTACATTCCCGCCTTAAGGGTCTCGTCTCCGTAACAAAATATTGCGTGTTTAGAGGTGTAGCAGTTTCTGCTTTACTCATTGCATATTAAAAATTTGAAGGAAAAACAGGTACTAGACGTTTGTGAAAGAATTAATCTAGGATTATGCCTAGTTAGAATTCTGCAAAAATCTTTGGAATCCATATAAAAAATTAATGAAAAAGTGTGTTTTAAGCAATTTCTTACACGCTTTATCTTATTGTTAAGAGATTTATTAGAAAATGTAACTCGGCATAATCCTAGTTGCATTCTTCGTCTGTAAATAAATTTATAAAATTTAGCTTTATCTATAAAACTTCGTGAGTATTTTAGAAATTGCTAGACTGCTTTTCCGTATTTTTAGCGAGCGTTTCTATGCATTTACATAGGACAAACGCGGTGTTGAGCTACTTGGAGACGATACCCTTAACGTATGTGTAGGTACCCGAAGTTTTGAAACACCCTGTATGTATATATAATTACCTCGTATTTGATGAAACTTAACAATTTTCTTAAATTTAAATTCAATAAATCATTTCCATTTATTATATCATTTAATTTAGCATTTATAATATTATCTAATACACTGATTTTTAAGTTGTACCTTTGGACAAGATCCACCGTTGACAAACAATTATTTAAATTTAAATTTTTTTCTAAATACTGCGAACAATATTCCGATATTTTATTGACAATAAAATGATTAGCTAGTTTGAGTAGTTCTTCTACATTGTTAATATTGATAGTTATTTTTCCAGTATAGATATAATTTAAAAACGAATCGAAAATATCATTTTCAATACTACTAATAGTTAATTGTTCCTTTATAACTTTATTTTGCCTCAATATAGAGTCAAAATATGTCGAATTACAAGCCAAAACATTTCTATGCACTTTAACAATTTTATTATTAACATAAAGTGTCAAATCGCAAAACCGATTATTTTTCTGCTGTTCATATAAACATTTTAAAATATTAGAATTAAATTCTGGACTCTCAAACGTCATAGTATTGTTGTCCATCTTAACAAAAAATAAATTCTACAAATAATAAACAATATTTTAACGATTTGCTATATTTTTAGTAATTTACACATTTTAATGGTTGTGTTTTAGCACCACTATTGACATTTTCGTAAATTTGTTTTACGTGCTGTCAAAACTGGTGGCCAACTTGAGGGAGCGAAATGAAACTAGGGTTCCAGGAACACTCAAAATGTTGCCATAGTAGCAAATTAGCATCCAGTCAATTATATTGAAACCTCAAAAATGAGTTATTGCTTGAAAACAGTTTACAAAAAGTTCTTTAAATATTTGAGATTTTATGTATCACGTCACAGTAATGCGTTTCACGTGTATTCTTACTTACAGTAATAAACTACCAAATTGTATTTTATTGTAACATTTAGAAACAGTTGATTTTAAATGAGTACATTTTAATTCCCCATGGTTTGAGAAGATTTTCAGCTATACATCTACGTCACACAAACTTTAAAAATGAATTACAGCTTTATTAAGAACAATTAAGGCTTATCAGTACTCTCAATCGCTTTCAAATAACATGAAGTTTCAATAAAAAACTTTTTAAAAAATCCGATGTGGCCAACACATGACCTCTCGCCATATACTATTTTACTAAGTGTGTATGAAAGTACTTACTCACAAATATACCATTGTACTAGAAGGGAATTAAAAAAAATTAAAAATTCATATGACATTAACATTCAAATATTTTATTTTTTGTTTCCATAGGTAGGCAGATAAATCAAAATTGTAACAAATTTGTAGAATTTTTAACTTCTTGTAATTGGAAAATGGTGCTAGATAGAAACAACGTTTTGAATACATATTGTAGACAGTAACATTTAGTATACAATGTTATTTAAAAAATTCCTATTAATTCATAAATTTTGAGAATATTCCAGAAAAACTCTTCAGATCTTCAAGAAACTATCACTTCCGGTTGCACGATCAACACCAAAATCTAATCAGATCTAATCTAGGGTGTCAAAATATTGTATACAAAATTACTAATTTTTTTATTCAGTGGTATTTGAGTTATCGTACCTCCAACATCCATCCTGACACACACACAGACACACACACACACACACACACACACACACAGACATCATCGCGAAATTATCAAAATCGTGTTCTAGGGACCTCTGTACGTGCTTATCCATTGAAAACTCACTATCGAAATTTTAGCATGATTACAATACCTCTCTTACAGATATGAGTGGCGAGAGGTAAAAATGGTAAACTACCCATTTAGCTCTAATTAATAAGTGGCAATGTCAGTTTGACATTTAACTTAAAAATTGGTTAAATTGTCATTTTTAGTGTAATACGCAGACAGAATTAAAAAATATAGCGGCGGTGTCATTATGATTTTCTGATCGAATGTGCACTCGTGCAATATTTCGTGTCAACAACATAATCAGCTCTCGTGTGCCACTCGAGTGACACATTGTTTTCATTTGATGTAAACTGTAGAAGAAGATATAAATGATGTGTCACTGTTCACCTGCACAGCTAACAAGGTTTTCCACCTGCCCTGTCCAGCTAACATATTTTTTTTGTTAAATATAATTGGTAAAGTATCATTATACAAAATTTTGGCTTTGCTGGTTTCACTTGAAAATCTTGTATTTTTTGCAAGTTCCACAGCCTCTTAAAATCTTGAGCCACGCTTTCGGACGTGGGACACTGCAATTCTTAATTAGTTATTATAAGGCGAGCTCATGTACCTGACGAAGGTCACGTGTTCTGTGGGCCCTCGCTGTGATTGGGCTGCCGAATGGGCGGTATTTAAAAGTTTTCTTAGGCGGCCTTTGAAATATGGATATTTAGTTCGTTGTCGAACATTGATTTGTACACAACAAACAATTATTTTTGAGTGTAATTTCTAAAGTGGATTCTGCAAATAAAATGTCCGTTTATTTCGAAAGTTTGGGTGTTGAAGAGAAAGGCAGATATTTGTCGAAGATTAGTTTAATAGACGACTGCGATCAGAAAAGTTTTTCGAGGGAATTACATTTGTTTCCAAATGATTCGCATGGTGATGTCTACGATTTTTTAGTGCTGACTAAAAGTGCGTATACTCGAGAAGAATTTCGTGCTTTTAAAAGTTTAGAAGCGTACAAATATTTTACGTGTGGTTGGGTGCGAGACTTGTTCGTCAAGAAGATTGGAGAAAATGCGCTGATTTTGGGAATGGTAATCAATTTTACAGTTTTTATAAAAAGTTTTTAAATTTAATTATAGTAGAGAATATTTGGCTTCCAACATTAGGTACATTGCTAATTCAGATATTTTTCAAATATATATTTCGTTACTGGATGCTATTCTGTTTCTTATTATTTGTAGGTAATGCATACACAGAGAATCACAGAAGACTTATTGCAACCGTGGCTTATAGTCAAACCGAATGGTGTAGTTCTTTGCGGGCACTGCACATGTGTTGCTGGTCTCAGTGAGACCTGTACGCATGTATCAGCAGTTTTGTTTGCTCTTGTTGGTGCAAAAAGTAAGGAACCAGAAGTATCAGTGACGGGGGTGAAGGCCCTTTGGAGAGTACCGCGTGGAAAAATCGGTGAAGTTGGGCCGTGGGCTGAAGTAGCTAAGGAGAAAAGAATAATACAGTCAAAAGAATATCCAGGGCTGACCTACGTCAACCTGTTTAATATAAAAATTGGTCACATTCACAATAATATATTACATTCTCAATAATCCATTTCATTCTCAATTGTCGTGTCATGCATAAGTGTACTTACCTACCGTAGATTTTATTAATTCTAGGAAAATTCTAGGAAATGGGATAAAGTAAGGAAAACAATAAATTCTGTAAATTGATTTTATTGCATCAATTAATATACAATCAATTGGGTCACATTTACTCGAGCATCCCATGAGTACACATAAATATATTTATGTTTGTACAGTTCATGAATGTAAATCGTAGTAAATATGACCGGGTAATCATTCGTCAATTGCTACTTATAATATTTGTCTACAAATTGTCACATTTACTAAAATATACGCATATATAAACCGTTGGTTAATTTTCATTGACAAACATAGTGGATGTTTATGAAAAATAATTACAGTTTCAGAACGTACATTATAATAAATGTGATAGAAAATTGAATTAGTATTAGTATTCTCAAAATTCATTCAAAAATAAAAAAATACCTGTCTCTCCTCTTCTTTTTTTTGTTGATAATGCTGAAGTCGTTGAGCCGGAGATTCAGATGAAGTGGTGTACCCCAGACCAACAGAAGGCACCCAGTCTGGATGGTTGGGATCGTTCACAGGTCGTTCTGTAATGGAAATACATACACGATATACAATAAATGCTGTAATCATTCCTTTAGAAACTTACTCGTCACAAAATGTTCCGAACAAATTCGGGCATTCTTCATGGCGGAAAGATCTCGACGTATCGCTGACAACCATCGCTGTCGGCGATCAGCTTTCGCTGGATCAAATTGACCTAAACAAAGTCACATTTTGATAAGTTATATGGGTTTGTAGTACTACTTTTCACACAATTTACCTCTTCGATCAGTTTCTGCCGGTATTATATACACCCTTCGTCTATGCTTCAACGCTGTCTTACAGCCCACGACACAGCGCTTTCCAGAACTGGGCATTGTCAATAACAAAAACAACAAACAACACAAAATTATAATAAAAAACACCACAAGTAAACGAAATAACAAAAACAATTAACAAACAACAACAAAACAATAAGGAAACCACAAAACAAAAGCCGCAAGATAACTATCAAGTCGAAACTCAAATAGAAAATGGCGCTTAACTTTTAAAAAAATCTGACGCAGGGCCCACAGAACACGTGACCTAAAATGGCGTTCGTCAGGTGCATGAGCTCGCCTTATAGAACTAATTATATTATAAAAATCAGCTTTGCTGATATGGTCCGGTCACATTTGACGCCAGCTCCCGGACTATAAGTTCCATTTTAACTCTCTTGTGTCGCTGTTCCTCGTGGCGCTAAAATATCCTCGACCAATGAGAGTCCTTGTTTTGATTGAAGGGCAGATGACGTAACAAAATATTTCAGAACTAATACTGCTGTTAGGAAATAAATATTTACAATAATGTTTGTACCAATGCTTCTGATTGAACGCGTTGTTTATAATTTTAATATAAATTAACTATATTTCAACTATTGCAAAGTACCCTATTTCGAACATTTTGACAGTCTCTGGCGATCTAGGGGCATTCATTCCAACACAGTTGGTAGCACTGAATCGATTATATGAAGCAAACGCCATTAAAGTAAACAACACGATTTTTTGTTATCTACGTTGAAAACAGAAGTTACAGGCATACAGACGTACTTATAATATAACATCAACATTGTTATATAGTTCTAATGTCGTTTTATTTGACAGGTTACCGTGTTTGACGTTCGCGATGGAAAATAGCGAAAGCGGTGATGACATTGGACACACATTTTTGACAAGTGATCCTTCGTATATAGTACAAAGTGACGACATGGATGGTAAGATGGATATAAATTTACATTAAGGGTATCGACTCCACGTAGCTCAACACCGCGTTTGTCCTATGTTAATGCATAGAAACGCTCGCTAAAAATACGGAAAAGCAGTCTAGCAATTTCTACAATGCTCACGAAGTTTTATAGATAAAGCTAAATTTCATTTATTTACAGACGAAGAATGCAACTAGGATTATGCCGAGTTACGTTTTCTAATAAATCTCTTAATAATAAGAAAAAGCATGTAAAAAATTGCTTAAAACACACTTTTTCATTAATTTTGTATATGGATTTCAAAGATTTTTTCAGAATTCTAACTGGGCATAATCCTAGATTAATTCTTTCACAAAAATCTAGTACCTGTTTTTCCTTCAAATTTTTAATATGCAATGAGTAAAGCAGAAACTGCTACACCTCTAAACACGCAATATTTTATTACGGAGACGAAACCCTTAATGTAAAATCATTAAATTATTGATTCTGTTTTATTGTCGAAATGACCATTGTTGCCACAACAATAAAAATGTGCGAAAGTTAATAAATATTTTTTGCATAGCTGATGACTATCAACTCAAAGATGCTTCACAATTATTGTTTTATTAATAACTAAAGTAACAAATAATTTTATACAGAGTGTTTCTATGGGAACATGCCACTGCGGCAAATTGCCGTAATGTCAAATACCCGCTGTGCCCAATGTCATATTGCCACTGTGCCAAAACGCATCCCCACCACTTACATACTTGTAATAACGTATGTCGAGAGACTACTGCAATTTATTTCGACACAGAGGCAATTTGACGAGTTTGTGGGGCTCTAGTACGGTTTTGTTAGTGTAGTAAATACCAAAACCGAGTTTGTGGGGCTCTAGTACGGTTTTGTTAGCTTTGTTAGTGTAGTAAATACCAAAACCGAGTTTGTGGGGCTCTAGTACGGTTTTGTTAGTGTAGTAAATACCAAAACCGAGTTTGTGGGGCTCTAGTACGGTTTTGTTAGTGTAGTAAATACCAAAACAGAGTTTGTGGGGCTCTAGTACGGTTTTGTTAGTGTAGTAAATACCAAAACCGAGTTTGTGGGGCTCTAGTACGGTTTTGTTAGTGTAGTAAATACCAAAACAGAGTTTGTGGGGCTCTAGTACGGTTTTGTTAGTGTAGTAAATACCAAAACCGAGTTTGTGGGGCTCTAGTACGGTTTTGTTAGTGTAGTAAATACCAAAACCGAGTTTGTGGGGCTCTAGTACGGTTTTGTTAGTGTTGTAAATACCAAAATCGAGTTTGTGGGGCTCTAGTACGGTTTTGTTAGCTTTGTTAGTGTTGTAAATACCAAAATCGAGTTTGTGGGGCTCTGGTACGGTTTTGTTAGCTTTGTTAGTGTAGTAAATACCAAAACCGAGTTTGTGGGGCTCTAGTACGGTTTTGTTAGCTTTGTTAGTGTAGTAAATACCAAAACCGAGTTTGTGGGGCTCTAGTACGGTTTTGTTAGTGTAGTAAATACCAAAACCGAGTTTGTGGGGCTCTAGTACGGTTTTGTTAGTGTAGTAAATACCAAAACCGAGTTTGTGGGGCTCTAGTACGGTTTTGTTAGCTTTGTTAGTGTTGTAAATACCAAAATCGAGTTTGTGGGGCTCTAGTACGGTTTTGTTAGTTTTGTTAGTGTAGTTAATACCAAAACCGAGTTTGTGGGGCTCTAGTACGGTTTTGTTAGCTTTGTTAGTGTTGTAAATACCAAAATCGAGTTTGTGGGGCTCTAGTACGGTTTTGTTAGCTTTGTTAGTGTAGTAAATACCAAAACCGAGTTTGTGGGGCTCTAGTACGGTTTTGTTAGTGTAGTAAATACCAAAACCGAGTTTGTGGGGCTCTAGTACGGTTTTGTTAGTTTTGTTAGTGTAGTAAATACCAAAACCGAGTTTGTGGGGCTCTAGTACGGTTTTGTTAGCTTTGTTAGTGTTGTAAATACCAAAATCGAGTTTGTGGGGCTCTAGTACGGTTTTGTTAGCTTTGTTAGTGTAGTAAATACCAAAACCTATGCCCGATTGCCAGAATGTCTAAATATTGCTGTTGTGCCTGATTTCCACTGGGTAAAATTACCTCTGTGTCGAAATAAATTTGCAGTAGTCTCTCGACATACGTTATTACAAGTATGTAAGTGGTGGGGATGCGTTTTGGCACAGTGGCAATTTGACATTGGGCACAGCGGGTATTTGACATTACGGCAATTTGACGCAGTGGCGTGCACTCTGCACGAAACTTTAATAGGTTATATAATTTGATAGGTACATTGATAATAGAGAATTTTTTTTCAAAATTCCCAAAAATAAGGTCAGTGAAAATTTGTGTGCCTCGGCTGCGCCTTATCTATGAAACTCTAGCCGCGGCAGCAAATCTAATATTTTTTTGCCTAGTTAAACAATAGTTATTTGTATCACAAGGACAGAAACTGACCTTTTGCAAGAGCGAGTATTTTTGACACGCCGAGCCACAGGCGAGGCTTGCAAATTACGAGCACTAGCATAACAGTTTCTGGACGTGTAATACACAATATTTTATGTGCCGATTTCATTACAAAAATATAACATGAATTTAATTAATTTGTATTTTATTATACATAACCTAAAAAATTGTGCACTGAATACTTGCATTTGAGCTTAAAATATATTTATTTCAGTTTCTAATAAGTCTAAAATTTGTCAAAATCTTGTTAATTCTTGTATAAAATATATTCTACGCATAAAATTGACATCTGCTTGACAACTGTAGTAGTGTCAAGATGCCAACCTATAACTTCCGGTTGTTTGCCGGCCTAGGCTGGCAACAAAGAGTTTCTGACGGATTTTGAGATATGGAAAACTAGCGATGCCGACCGGAGGCATATAAAATTATTTTTTTAGACGATGAATACTCTATGAAACTCTAGCCGCGGCAGCAAATCTAATATTTTTTGCTTAGTTAAACTAATAACTATTTATTGAAATTATTTTTAGACGATGGCGACCCAAATCTAACTGCAGAAAATACGGATGACTCAAACCACGATTCAAATGACAAAATGGGGGTGCCACTCAGAGAACAAGATCGATTTTTGCCAATTGCCAACGTGGCAAAAATCATGAAAAAAGCCATTCCAGAAACTGGAAAGGTATTTACCCAGAATAAAGTACGAAGTTAACAGAATTTTTTTTTATGTGCACGAAAATTTTTAATTTAATTGTATTTGGTGTGGACCGCACATTATACAGGTTGGTGGAGGTGAAATGCGAACATAGGGAAATATATGACAATGGAGTTATCATGCTAGGCATCTTGATATACGTGGAATAAGTACTGTCAATGTCAAGTACCTGTCATATTATTGATTATTTTCATTAAAATATTTTGCATAATAATGTATGTGTACGAGCAGAACAAGAAAGTTTACATGCACTTTTAGATTTTATTATTATTTCTGTTATTGATTACTCTTTTTGCCACACTTTGCTTTGTGACACTACTACAAAATATATCAAGATACCTGGCATGAAAGTTCGATTGTCATGTATGTTCCCTATGTTCGCATTTCACCTCCACCAACCAAATTATAAGTGAAAAGTTAGACATTAATCATATAATTAATATATTATATTTTATACTAAAACTTCTAAAATATTTTGACTGGTGGATTTTAACAAAGTTTCTAATTTTGAATGAGTTGAATGTTGTTTGATCGATTGAATGTTTAATTAGAAGTGTAATTGAATTAAGTAATTAGATTAAAATAGAATCTCTCAAAATAAATTACTGTAATTTGCAATTTTAAATCAAGTACAAATAGGTACTTTACAAAGTACTTGGAAAGCTGCAAGTAAAAATTAATATATTGAAGTATTAAGTACCAAGTAAAAGTACTTTAAACAGTACTTGGAAAGCTCCAAGGAAAAAATTAATATCATGAAGTATCAAGTGTGTTGTTTATGGTTTACTTTATACAGGACTGGAATTATCAAGAAAATTACATATCTGACGAAAAAATAGTAAAAAATCGGCCAAATTTACTATTTTTACTAATTTATTACTAAAATACCATTAAGTATTTCTTAGCACTCTAGATTCATCTTTTAACTATCTATATATAAAATATGAACTGTGTAGGTGTACTAATAAGAGCTCAGTTTGTAATATAGCAAGCTCCCTTTTTCACTATATTTTTGGCACCAGTGTAGCGCCTTAAGGAACTTTCATCACAGTAAAAAAGTATTTAACAAATTACTCACAACCTATTAATCCTATAAATCTAAAAATACCGTATAAAGACAAAGGCAGTAAAAAACTAGCTACGTTGTCGAATTTTTAAAATTGTTGTTATTATTATTTAAAAACAATTAAATAATAAAAATTCTGAGAAAACTCTTCTTAACTATGATTGCATTGTAAATTTAAATGTTTGTATCACATTATTATATCAAATTTTCAAATACTATAGTCCATTTGAGAATGACTGACAGTAATAAATCATTATTTGCAAGAGTAGTATTTGATTTTTGCCAGCAATGCGGCAAATAAAACTACCAGAAAAATCAGTTGTAACTAAACTAGGATGGTCAAAATAAGCCGCACGCTTTGTACCTGGAACGAAACTTACTTCTCGAACAATAGATAACGCTCTGATAATCCCCGTCGGACTGTGTCATAGATGTAGATAGGAGTGATCTATTTATACATTTACTAAAAATAAAAGTTTTTAATATTTAAATATAACTTTCTCACTCATTATTATTAAAATAAATCTTTTCCCTGAAAAACAACTTAGACCTAAAACGATAGTTCTCTACCGAATGTAGTCATTTTGACTATCCCTGTGCAAACAATTATTGACGCGCCACTGGAATGTCTTTGACAGAATGATTTATTACTGCCAGTCATTCTCAAATATAGTATAGTCGAGTAATTTGTTAAATTAAAAATTGCATGCGCGCTAGACAATCAAATGAGTATTTTCTAAACAAGAATTAGATAAATAGAGACAACAGCTCATAAAACATAGGCTGTCAGCGCGGATACCTGAAATAACGAGGATTTGTAATCTAGAGTAAAATTCAAATAGCTAGAACCCTGCGCGAAGTACGAATTCTCGTCTTAGAGAGAGAGGCATACGCTACTGTCTGTTCTACAGAACATCTGTTATTCTCATGTTGACGTTCGTAGTGTTTTGCTTCGTATAACCCTGCGAATTTTGTGATTGTGATTGAGTTATATTTTAGTTTAGAAAATTAAGTGAAGTGCAGCGCAGCATATACTCGCTAGCTCCGCTTCTGCCTTCTCGCGCAGTCCAGGGTCCTAGCTATTTGAATTTTACTCTAGCGTGTCATCTTAACCTAACCAACTTCTAACCTATAACTCTTCCAGATAGCCAAAGACGCTCGCGAGTGCGTCCAAGAATGCGTCTCAGAGTTTATATCGTTTATAACGAGCGAAGCGAGCGACCGTTGCCACATGGAAAAAAGAAAAACAATCAACGGAGAGGATATATTATTCGCAATGACAACACTAGGCTTCGACAACTACGTGGAGCCCCTTAAGCTCTACCTACAGAAGTACCGCGAAGCGACAAAGGGGGATAAAGTGCTCCAACCAACAGAGTTAGTCTACGAGGAGCTACAGGATGAGACCTTTAGTAAGTTAAACAAGTTTGAAAACTATCAGGATCTCGCGAAGTTTTATGGATCGGAAGCGTGATTTATTTGATTTGTATTATTTTGTTTAATAAACTTTTGTATTTTGTAAGACGTGTTTGAAATTCTAAATTGGTAGAACCTGTAGATATTTATTGGCGCTGATTAGCGAACACCCGGTATTATACAGTAGGGGAAAAAAGGAAATTATTTATGACTATTTCCCACATATTAATTAAACCAATCATTTGCTTCAATTTTTTTAAATTCTGACAAAATATATCGGCAAAAATTGAAAAAATGCCCTAGGGATTGTTCAAGTGACAATTTACCCGTTACATGGCCATGTATGACAATTTTATTGATTTAGTATTGTTTTTAATTGGAATTAAAAGTGTCAAATGAACCTTTTTGCACTTCCGGGACTAAAACTGTTCTTTAGTCTTTATTTTTAGACTAAAGCTAAGTTTACATGTACCGTTGTCACCGGCAAACGTTGCGGCCGTTGTTAGCGTTGAGGCCGTCAAAACTATAAATGTGTCTACATGGACCGTTTAATTTTTGACATTTTCAATCAATTGTCTAATTATTTGTACCCACCATCGTCGCTTTATTAATTAAGGCAAGTGTCGTAGTGTTCATTTTGAACACGTTGAAAATAAAAGTAAAATGTCAAAATATATTTATTGCATAGTTCACTCTGAATTTCAAATAATTGCGCATAGTTTTAAATGTTTTTACGGCGCTGACGGCCGTCAAGACCGGCAAAAGTTCAAATATTTCAACGTTGGCCGGCAACGTTCAGGACGTTGTGGCCGTTCACGCCGTTGGTTGTCAGCGAATCAAATCACAGAACGGCGTCAACGGCGAACGTTTTTCCGGTGTCAACGGTACATGTAAACTTAGCTTAAAGTCTCCCACACATGTACCGTTGACACCGTAAAAACGTTTGCCGTTAACGCCGTTCTGTGATTTGATTCGTTAACAATCAATGACGCAGTTTGACAGCTGTCAGTTAGTTGGTTGTCAACGAATCAAATCATAGAACGGCATCAACGGCCGCGACGTTTACCGGTGCCAACGGTACATGTAAACTTAGCTTAAGGATCCCAAGGGATTATTTTTCATATTTAATCCCGTTGTCAAGGAATTGAATTAATTAATCCCGTTGTCAAGTAAATACGTCCTATTTGTTACAGAGTATCTATGGTAACAATATAAATATTTGTCATAAAATTTACTGTCAAAATTACAAAATGTGTATTCTTTTAAACTATTTTGTATTCGTTTGAGGATGAAGTGCAAAAATAGCGTATATACCACAGGACTAAAGTACCTTTAATCCTTCAGGTGATTATTTCCCTCACCTTCGGCTCGTGAAATAAACTTCACCCTCAGGATTAAATCATGCACTCAATATATAATATACTATTACATTGTAATTATTAATTCTTCCATTGGCTGTTTCTTGTATCCAAAAGTTTTTAAATTATGCAGTTGTCAATTTATTTATGGTTGTTAGTTAAGAGATGTTTACGAAAGACTGTTTTTAAAAGTTAAATGCAAACAGGTAAAAAAATGAGTGTTAGTTTATAAATCACTACAGGAAAATAGAATGACAATCAAAAAAGATTATTAAAAAAGTTTCTATTAGAATTAATATTAATTCTAGAAAATAAAGGCGTACAAATTTGACAACTGTTCAAAAATAAAAGATTTAATTTTTATAATTTGCTATAATTACTCTTTTTAATATAAATGTGTATTATTATTCTAGACGCACAGACAATAAGTGGAAATATTTTATCAAGTAATGAAAATCAAGGCGATACTGTCATATACGCTGCTTATCCCCAAGAAATTCAACAATTTCAACTAAGTTGAAGAAAACTTTTATCAATAATACAAAAAATGTCTATATTGTGTAATAAATGTATTTAGGTGTAAGTTTTATAGTAAACTATATAATTAATTAGAAAAATTGTTTTATTTTCTCGTTAATATCTTCATAATAGTGTATTATACAGGTTGGTGGAGGTGAAATGCGAACATAGGGAAGTATATGACAATGGAGTTATCATGCTAGGCATCTTGATATACGTGGAATAAGTACTGTCAATGTCAAAGTACCTGTCATATTATTCAAATTATTATATTCATTAAAATATTTTCTTTGCATAATAATGTATGTGTACGAGCAGAACGAGAAAGTTTACATGCACTTTTAGATTTGATTATTATTTCTGTTATTGATTACTCTTTTTGCCACACTTTGCTTTGTGACACTACTACAAAATATATCAAGATACCTGGCATGAAAGTTCGATTGTCATGTATGTTCCCTATGTTCGCATTGCACCTCCACCAACCTGTACCGTGAGTTTTATTTAACGTGAAACATGGGATCTTTCATATCCATGGTTATGAATTTGACAGCAATGTATTAGAGCGTTTCATTTAAAATAGAACATAGCAAATGTAATAGGTATGTATTTCTGATCATTTTAAATATGAAAAAAGTTGCAAGAAATATAAACATATAATAGATATTTTTTCAGAATACAATTTATAACAAATTCTTAAATACACGAAATAAATCAGATAGGTACATGTCTGAGGCTAACATCTGCATTATACCAACGTATCATTTGCACCTTTTCTTCAATTGTATACCTTATTTTCAACAACACAACCCCAATTGACAGGTAAAATTTACTTGATAATGATAGCCTATGTTCAATTTAAAATGAATCGTTCTAATACATTGCTGTCAAATTCGTAACCATGGATATGAAAGATCCCATGTTTCACGTTAAATAAAACTCACGGTATAGCGAGTTGTATACTGTACTTTATCTTCGTCTAATTAAACAAGAGTTTAATAAAATATCAATATGCAAAAATTTAGACATTTTCAAATGTCAATTCTCTATCACCATACATCAGTAATAATTGCAATGTTTTCTAAAAATAATTTGCACAGAAATATTGATTCAGGCAATAGAAATTTATGTAACAAGTGCATAATCTAGGACTTTATTGAAGAGCCGTTGTTTATGGCAGAGTGAGCGCAGCGAACGAGGCTAATAAATAAGGCGAGTCTATAAAGTAATTACTTGCGAGGACCTTAAAGTCACTTTTCGTTCAAGGTACATACAAAATTTTATTTCATACTGGTTACTAAAGTTCTTGAATTATAGTATTTATTAATAGAAAATTAAAGTAAAATTTTACTTCAAAGTCCTGGGACTTTAAAATCTTACTTTAAAGTCCTAGGACTTTTAAGTTTCACTTTTAGTACGATAAATCGTCCGAAAAATGTTACTTTATGTCACAGTATGAAATAAAGTAATTTTTTAATAGACTTGTTTAGTGTGACGTCACTTTCTGGTTCCAAACAAGAAAATGGCCACTCGTTGCTAAGGTAGTTGCTATGCTAGTTGATAAAACAGTTTGGTTTGACAATCAAAAATCATTTATAAAATAATTTATTACCGAACTAAACTTTATTACGTGTTTTTAAGCCACTATAAAACAATTCAATCTCAAAATAAATTTAAAGACGCAGTTATTGTCGAACGGCAAACGTCAAACCAGCCTGTTTTACCGACTTGCATAGCAACGAACCAGTTTGGAACCAGTGTGACGTAACCACTAAACAAGTCTATTGGTACATATTATGGCATTACGTAGTAAACACCTCACGTTTTAAGTTCATGTTATACATTAATCTTAAATAAAAACTTATTTGATACGTGCTCAGTATGTCATGTAGTACTTGCCGTTTAATTTAGGCCCTGAAGTTGTGAAACACCCTGTATACTTGAAACAACAATCATTTTATAATAAATAAAACTCGTGTAGATATTACAAAACGTTTAATATTGTATTTTTAGGGATTTATTTGTATTTTATAGTACAATTAGTAAACATAGAATGTTTATGATGAGCCAGCGCCGGTCTTGCGGGGAGTGGGCCGCCCACCCTCCCTAAAGCCGTTGCGGAAACGACGACGGACAACCTTAAGGTAGCGACAACGGCCGGTTCCAGTGGTCTTCCTCCTTTTAGCCTTGACGGACCAGTTGTCTGGAAAAAAATACATCTGTCAGACAATGTCAAGAAGCCAGTAACCGCACACACGGTGGAGTGTGTGCCTGTGCTGATGCACTTAACAGCATTCTGTACAGGAAGAATGCACACGTTAAAGCACTTTACATTCATACACCTCATCGACACATGGTTGCACATTTTAACAAAAACAAATTTTTATATGGTAGATAACGGATAAAACTTCGTTTTATTAGTACATTTTTTTTCAGCACGTTCAACGGTCGAAATTACTTACTTTCAACCGCTTGCAGGCGTTTAGAAGCACCTACAGATTTTTCTTTATATTTCGCAGAACATGATATTTTAAACTTGAATCATGTAGTTTAAAGTTTAATCTACGTTGGGGTAGTGTTATTTTTTAGAAAAAACTTTCTGATTTCGAGAAAATTAAAGGTAAAAAATGTGAATTTTTGTAGTTTTCTTTATTTTATAAACTAAAACTTCGGTACAAAACAGAAAAATGGCACTAATACAACGAAGTTTTATCCCTTATCTACCATATAAAAATTTGTTTTTGTTAAAATTTGCAACCATGTGTCGATGAGGTGTATGCGTGTAAAGTGCTTTTTACGTGTATATTCTTCCTGTACAGAATGCTCTTAAGTCACATTTACACTCGCAAAAATAACATTTTAATTTATAGCTTAGCTGCATTCAATGAACTTAGCAAATCTATCGAATTTCTTTATGTTGATTGATGTTCAAGTGAAAATTTGACAGTTTTACTAGCAAACTATGTCAACAGTGCTAGCAAAAAACTGCTGCTTTTGCTGCGCTAGCGCTATTAAAAAGATAGACAAACCATAGTAACATTATTAAATTTACACTGTTGCACCAATCAGCATAAAGAAACTTGCTAGCTTCATTAAATTAATAACAAGAATATTATGCGATTTATAATACCGAGGATGTTGCTAAGCCACGAGGTGAAACCGAGTCTCTTTGAACATCCAAGGAGTTTAATCGTATCATCAACAACAGCAATCAACAATTTTATCTGTCAATTAGTTGACAGTTTGCATATTATGGAAAGTTTTAATGTTATTATAGTTGTATCTAACGTATTATGTTGTTTATAATTATCAATAAATGTTGCATAGTAAAATAAACCTCTCCATAAAACACACTATAGTATTATGAATTCATAATTCAATACTATTGTATTATGAGTCCATTATTCAACACTGTCATCCACCAAAATATGAGGTTAGGTTAATATTCTTATAAAAAAGTTTGACTCAATAACTCAAAAACGGCCTCAACAAAAATTAATTATGAGGGTATATTTGGACAGCTAATCAAAATCCCGATCTAACTGCATGAAAAAAATTGATTTTAATCACGAAGTAATAGTTGTTGATTTTGAAGTTACAAACACAAAACTTGGAATAACTCAAAAATGGCACCAATAAAAATTAATGTAACGATATATTTGGACAGCTGATCAAAAGCCGGATCTAACTGGATGAAAAAATAAATTTTAATCACGAAGTCATAGTTGTTGATTTTGAAGTTACAAACACAAAACTTGGAATAACTCAAAAATGGCACCAACAAAAATTAATGTAACGATATATTTGGACAGCTGATCAAAAGCCGGATCTAACTGGATGAAAAAATAGATTTTAATCACGAAGTCATAGTTGTTGATTTTGAGGTTACAAACACAAAACTTGGAATAACTCAAAAATGGCACCAACAAAAATTAATTATGAGGATATATTTAGACAGCTAATCAAAATCCCGATCTAACTGTATGAAAAAAATCGATTTTCATCACGAAGTAATAGTTGTTGATTTTGAGGTTACAAACACAAAACTTGGAATAACTCAAAAACGGCACCAACAAAAATTAATTGTAACGATATATTTGGACATATGATCACAATCCCGATCTAACTGCATGAAAAAAATCGATTTTCATCACGTAGTTGTTGATTTTGGAGTAATATCAACCCAACACAGCGCATTCAGTAGTTTGACACACTTTAAAGCCCATTTTACATTGAACAAGCGCAACGAGCAACTGCAATCTTCACGTCAGAGTTGAACAAAGAAATTGCAGAAGACATTATTTCATTTTACACTGAGCAACATGCAATTACTTATTTAATGTATAAATTTATTAATAAATTTACCAATATTTTGTTACTATATTATGTCAACTTAACCTCTTGGATTTGTTGTATTGTATATTGTTGGAAAGGATAGAATGGCATTATAACCACTAACGCACTAACTTTCCTAATCTTTTTGACGGTTCAGTTGGTAGCAACGAACTAAAAATAACTAGAAATAACTGTGAATTGCCTGCATACAAAAATTAGAACATGTTCTATTCCATGCAACCGTTGCCTCAAGATTGCTTCTGCCTGTTGAATGTATTACACTCATGCAATATTGAAGCAACTTGTCAAAAGTTGCACTTGCATCTGCAATATTGCTCAATGTAAAATGGACTTAAGTAAATTTCCGCACATGTCAGAGCTAAGATTGAAGAGCAAGACTACCACATCAAACTCACACCCATAGCTCTGTTTCTCTCCTTCTGTTCGACAACCTGCTACTTTAGAACACAAGTAGCCGGTGCTTTTTAAGAAGGTAAACCAGATTCACTCATAAGATTACTCACATGATCGTAACTTGGCTGCTGGGTAGCCGCATTGAGCACATTGCGACTTCTGAATGTGATAACTCGATCGACCACATCTACGACACAAGGTATGTGTCTTATTCCGGCGTTTACCAAAACTGGATGTTCCCTTAGTCTAAAATCAAATGTATTCAAGTTGTTTACACGTTGCAAGTTTGACACTTATTTTTAGGTTAAGTTTTTTTGCATAAATATCAAGCCAAACTAATAAATATTAATTTGAGATTGTTCATAAAGGTTTATTTATTCGTGTAGACACTATTTAATTTTGTTTAAAATTAGGATGGCTTAAATATTTTCAGAAAAATTAAATGTTGCACTTGAACCTACCATGTTGACGGGATACGAAACTACAAAAGAAAATCACTAACTGAGCGTTTACACTGGTGCCAACTGTCTCTTCTTATTATTGTTATTTATGTTGACACTACACAATTTTTTATTAAATATGTAATAACATATTTCGCAAATTATCTTAATATTATTGTAGATACTACATTATTACATTATTTTATAATAAATTTGTATTTATTTGATTTAAATATGGAGATATTTGTAAAGTCCGTGTTACACCAAAACATTTTTGTGATACTTGTAAAAAATGTACGAATTTGTATTTTTTAATATTTATATACAAATAAATGCTGTATTTTTAACAATTATGCACTATTTTATAACTGTATTATTTTTTAATATATACATTTCATATTTATTTAAATAATTAGTTTTATAAAAGCCTGTATTACACTGTAAAATGTTTTGAAAAATTTATATTTTATTGTATATAATTACAAATAAATACAATTTATATAAATTAACTAATATTTATATATACAGGGTGTTTCTATAATCTTGTTCACTTTTAATACCTATGGTCTATTCCAAATAAGAATATAGTATGGGGCAAGATAGGGCTTACGATTTGAGCGTTCTGATTGGTCTAGCCGGTAACCAAGTTTACATCAGCGAAAAATTTGTGATATGCGCGCATCATTTAGCTGTCAAACGCCGTAGTAGTAACAGCTGGTATTGTTGAAAAAGTGAGTCGTTGATTAGCGTCAGTAGCGCGTGACTCGCGGAACATAACACTATTTCAAAAATACCGCGCTACGTTTAAATTTCTATTTAATGTGTGTAAAACGGGCTGGCTCCGCAGCGCCATCTACTATACTCTTATTTGGAACAGGGTATAGTTAACTTTTTTATTTGAAAAGCTAGGAGGTTGGTAAAAAAAGCAAAATTAGGCCATTTTAAATAAGAAAATTGGCAACATAGGCAACTTTTTTTAAATCAGCGGTTCCCAAAATATGTTTATTTAAGGAACAAAATTGAAATTGTTTGTAATATAATTTAATAAATAATAATTTTATCTTCAACCATTGACAAATACATTCATTATATAGTAAATAAACCACTCCATAAGACATATTATTGTATAATGGATTCATAGTGATGGGTAAATTCCCGGGAACGAATATTTCGGGAAATTTCCCAGGATATTTCCCGGGAAGTTTTCTGGGGAATTTCCGGGGAATTTTTGGGGAAATTTTCCATGGAATTCTTGTGAAAAAATTTACGATAAATTTCCTTATAAAAATCAAAGGCACAACAAAATTTTTATTTCAAAAATAAAGAAAATTAAATAACAATTATGTCATAATGTTTACTATATAATAATAATAATATCAATATATATATATATATATATATATATATATATATATATATATATATATATATATATATAGACAGGGTGAGTCATCGAAATGCCCGTCGTCGATATCTCCCTTGTCGTTAAAAATACAGCATAAATTTATTAACAGAATTTTTCGTCTACTCAAGGAGCATAACTTAAAATTATTTTCACATATACAGGGTGTTGCATAACGACTTGGCAATAATTGTTCGTCTTTTTTTAAATGAAACACCCTATATATTTTTATATATTTTGAATTGTATTTTATTTACCTATACGAAAATATAAGTTTCATTTTAGTTTTCCGCGGCGTTGCCAAGTTATTCAATTTTTTCTCTAAAAAAAGCCGAATACACGTATTGTTTTATAAAGTTATTTTAATAGTAAAAATTATGAATTTTTTTTTCTGTACAGCTGTAACTATACTCTTTGTTCTGACATAACTTTTTTTTAGTATTATTATACGGGGTGTTCAATACAGAGAATCAAATTTAAGCAATTTCAAATGACTATAACTCGTCATTTTCAAATGGAACACCCTATATTTTATTATTCTTTTGTGTGTATTTTTGCATCTTCTTATGTTATAAAGGATGTCCTATGCCTTAAAACATTAATTTAATTAATTTCGAAATTAATGATTTTAGACATAGGACATCCTTTATAACATAAAAAGATGCAAAAATACACACAACAGAATAATAAAATATAGGGTGTTCCATTTGAAAATGACGAGTTATAGCCATTTGAAATTGAGTAAATTTGATTCTCTGTATTGAACACCCTGTATAATAACACTAAAAAAAAGTTATGTCAGAACAAAGAGTATAGTTACAGCTGTACAGAAAAAAAAATTCATAATTTTTACTATTAAAATAACTTCAGTACGCCTTTATAAAACAATACGTGTATTCGGCTTTTTTTAGAGAAAAAATTGAATAACTTGGCAACGCCGCGGAAAACTAAAATGAAACTTATATTTTCGTATAGGTAAATAAAATACAATTCAAAATATATAAAAATATATAGGGTGTTTCATTTAAAAAAAGACGAACAATTATTGCCAAGTAGTTATGCAACACCCTGTATATGTGAAAATAATTTTAAGTTATGCTCCTTGAGTAGACGAAAAATTCTGTTAATAAATTTATGCTGTATTTTTAACGACAAGGGAGATATCGACGACGGGTGTTTCGATGACTCATCCTGTATATATATATATATATATATATATATATATATATATATATATATATATATATATATATGTATATTATACGTCATCAGAATCATCTATGTTGGACAGAGAGTGGATATCATCGTCTTCGGTATCCTCATCCAAGCAGACGAGCAGTGAGCAGTAACTACTAACCAAGTTTAAACAATAATGGAACGTTGCTAATGTTCCAAGGAATAGGTCTGAACAGGTTGAAGCATGTCTGTAATGCTGCGCATGCGTTAAAATTCTCCGTTTATTATCGCTATCAGGAATTTCCATTCGGGAATTTCCCTTCGGGAATTTCCGTATTTATTCCCGGGAAATTTCCAAAATGAAATTCCCGATTTTTTCCCGGGAAACGTGTCTAGGGAAATTCCCGGGAAAAAAAGAATTCCCCACGGGAAATTCCCAGTTACCCATCACTATGGATTCATTATTCAACACTATTGCATTATGAGTCCATTATTAAACATTGTTGTATAATGATGAATCATTACACCAAAATGTGAGGATCGGTCTATATTTTAATGAATAAAAATTTGTAAATAAATATTTTAGTTGTATTAATTGGATTATTATACACTCGACAACTTATTAAAAAGTATCGAACCGTTTAAACCGTAGAGCACTGTTTTTCCTCTATACAGCTACATTCCCGCCTTAAAATTTGCGCACCCTGTATAGTTTTTAGCAGTAAGTGTTGAACCTTTTCGATTCTATTCACCGCTAAAACATAAAGAAGCTATGCCGTACGAAAATATTTCAGTAATATACAATTCTAAAAATAAATACAGTGAAATCAAAATGGTCGAATATATGTAGACGCTATTTTTTCCTCTCTGAGACGATCGTTTGCTAGCGTGTTGGGTTTAATATAAAGATTATACAGAGCATAAATTAACTAAATAAAAATATAATACCTTCATTAAGAAGATAGATAACAGTGTTTGCATTTGTGGCAGTCACTGGTGAAATAATTTGTGTGTGTTTCTTGATGGTGACAAAATAAAGTATTTTTTAATGTTACAGTGTTTAAAACGCTAAAATAGTGTTAAATAGTGTTTAATAATGACTGTAGAGTATTTGTAATGTGTAAAATTGTGCAATTAGTGTGAACGGTAAATAAATTTGTGTTGTTTAAATAAAAACTGACTAAATATGCGTGGACACATGATTATTAAAATAATATTTATGCTCCAAATAAAATTTAAATATTTAAAAAATTGTGGACACTAGTTATTGACAAACAAATAATATTTAGTAACTAAAATGCATTTATTAAAAATTTAGTTCAATATTTTGAAAAAGTAATAAATACTATACCAATCATTGCAAATAATTAATAAATTCTGCAAAATATAAGCTCAAATAAAAATGCATTTATTTAAAACTGTTATTTGACCAAAAATAAATTTGTTAAAAAGTGTTTAATTCAAAAACAGTCAAAACTATCTTCAAAAATAAATAATTAAATAAAGTTAGCCTAAACCGCATTTAAATCGAAACTATCTCTCATAACCTAACTTATTATAACTCTACTATCAAACACCCAATAGTACCCCAAACATAACCTTTAAAAAAGCATTAAACAGCAAGTATTAGCATCAAATTTGAGGTTAGATCTATTTCTGCGCCAAAAAACATTATTAAAACCCGTAACCTAACTTATTGTAACTCCATTGTCAACATAACCTAAGAAATACCTGTCAAAAGCATTAAACAGCAAGTATTAGCCCCAAATTTGAGGTTAGGGCTATTTTTTGCGGATTATTGAAACCTCTAACCTAACTTATTGTAACCCTACTGTCAAAAATCGTCAACATAACCTAAGAAAAAACTGTCAAAAGCGTTAAGCAACAAGTGTAAGCAACAAATTTGGGGTTAGGCTATTTCTGCGCCAAAAAAGTATAGCTAACCTAACTTATTGTAACTCCATTGTCAACATAACCTAAGAAAAACCTGTCAAAAACGTTAAACAACAAGAGTTAGCATCAAAATTGAGGTTAGGGCTATTTCTGGGACTAAAACGCATTATTGAAACCTCTAACCTAACTTATCATAATCCTACTGTCAAAAACCGTCAACATAACCTAAGAAAAACCTGTCAAAAACGTTAAACAACAAGTGTTAGCATCAAATTTAAGGTTACGGCCATCTCTGCGCCAAAAAATCTAACCCTACTGTCAAAAACCGTCAACATAACCTAAGAAAAAACTGTCAAAAACGTTAAACAACAAGAGTTAGCATCAAAATTGAGGTTAGGGCTATTTCTGAGCCTAAAACGTATTATTGAAACCTCTAACCTAACTTATTATAACCCTACTGTCAAAAACCGTCAACATAACCTAAGAAAAACCTGTCAAACGCGTTAAACAACAAGTGTAAGCACAAAATTTGAGGTTACGGCCATTTCTGCGCTAAAAATCTAACCCCACTGTCAAATACCGTCAACATAACCTAAGAAAAACCTGTCAAACGCGTTAAACAACAAGTGTAAGCAACAAATTTGAAGTTAGGATTATTTCCGGGCCTATAAAGCATTGTTTAAACTCCAAGTGACGTAAAATAAGTGCAGAAAAGTGTAATAAATGCCGAGGACAACAAAAAGCTGTCAAAATGATGTTCACAGGGGGATCACACAACAGAAAGCGCATGAACTCAAACAGCGCTCAACGGAGATATGAAAGGGACCGGATTAGTTATCATGAGGTTTGTCCAACAGATAATATGATAGGATATATGGATTGGGAGTTTTGTTCTGATTATAAATCACATATTACTTTTAAATTTCTGAGTATTTTAGCACCAAAATTAATTATTTTAAACTTACATACATATGCAGGTTGGTGGAGTTGAAATGCGAACATAGGGAAATATATGACAATGGAGTTATCATGCTAGGCATCTTGATATACGTGGAATAAGTACTGTCAATGTCAAAGTACCTGTCATATTACTGATTATTTTCATTAAAATATTTGCATAATAATGTATGTGTACGAGCAGAACGAGAAAGTTTACATGCACTTTTAGATTTTATTATTATCTTTTTGCCACACAAATTCACATTACTTCGTTTTGTGACACTATACTACAAAATATATCAAGATACCTGGCATGAAAGTTCGATTGTCATGTATGTTCCCTATGTTCGCATTTCACCTCCACCAACCTGTATAAATGTTTAATTTTTTATCGTAGATAAAAATATAAACTAAGGGTTAACGCTTGAAGTTTCTTCTTAAAATCATTCATAAAAATGATGCCAGCCAAGATGAATAATAAGACAAAAATTTGGCGAGGTTGCAAAACGTTTTTCAAAGAAATAATAATTTGAATACGATTTAAAATATTTTAAAACTACATCACTTTTAATAAAGTTAGTTTTGTGAATGAGTTCAACTGAAATAGAAGTGTTGAAAAATGGATTTAAATAAAAATTGCTTTTTGAAAAATATGTTTCAATTAATTGTAAGTAAATTACTAACATAAAATGCTGCTTTACAATAATGATTAATTTTCATTTTTAAGTATAACTGCACAAAAACCTTCCCTGTGATGTACTCTCCACTAACAACCATGAGTGGTAACAGCTGGTAACCGCACACTCGGTATAATTATTAAATGCATTTTTGGTACCACTGGATTGATAATAAAGTGCTACTATAGCATGGTATGAAAATGCTATTTTTATTGATATAGGTACCTAATGTTAGGTCGAAAATATATATAAAAATAAAAATTGTATTTAAAAATTATTATATGTTGTTTAGTAAATTGAGAAAGAAAATCGCATGAAACAAATAACAACCAATGGATGAATGGATTACAATAATAGTAACCATGGTTATATACAAATTTTCTCGGATATTTTTTACTAGTAGCTTGAGTAACTTAACTGAAATTAATAAGCGGAAACTTTACCGTCATCTGTCACTTTGACATTAAATTAAAAATTATTAAATTGTTATTTAAAGTATAAATAAGCAATTAATAAGGTAAATAATACATATTTATTAATGTTAAATACAAATTTAGTAAATATTTCTAGTTTCTATTGTAAAAAGAACTCAAAAATAGAGCGGCGGTGTCATTGCGATTTTCTAACCATGCACTCGTGCATTCATTCATGTCCAGGAAATTTTTTATCGTGCAACATTGTAATTAGCTCTCGTGTACCACTCGAGCTAATTAAGACGTTGTTGTTGGAAAGCACTCAACAAATTTCCGGAAAGAATTAATGCACATGTGATATTATAAGTGAAAATTTTATGTGACGTCATTATTTTGAACAGGAAGAAGGAAGCATATTAAGAAAATGTAACCTGTGGTTGGCTGTTTTAGCTTCCCTCACTAGTTGTGTCGGTACTATGGCTTACGGACAGTCATATCTACGTCACTATTAATATTCAATTCTCATTATGTTTGTTTTGGAAATGCTGGTAAAATTTTTGTCAAATTAAAAATACGTGTCCTAAATTTTAATCTCTTCTTTAATAGTATGTCATGTACCAAGTTTTATAAACGTGATTTTAGTCACGAGTTTTTTAGGAACGAGCGCATCGAGTATATAAAAACGAGTAATTTGTAATATTTTTAGATTAAATAATACAAAATTGTATTTAATTTTATACGGGAAAAAGATTTACAATGACTGAAAGAAATAATAAATTTCTTTCAGATTTTCACAAAAATTAATTGTCAAATATAGGAGCCAACTTCAGCCCGTGCTTAATATGTCAGTTGCTATGTTCAGCCCGTGACTAAAAACGGTCAAAGCCACGGCTTGTCGAGGTGTGTTTAAAATGTTATTTAGCGCCATGGAAACCAGTTCGATCAATGATGTTTTAATACCAGGAGTAGAACAAATATTTAATAAAAAAATATATATGTAACTGTCACGAAGTATAATAAGACAGGAGATGACACTCTGATGATTTTGTATGTGTTTCCATGTCACAAATTTTACTCCGAAACAATCAAATTGGGTGGGGAGTGAAGTTAGTAGCGAGTTGTCAGTTTAAAATTTAAATATTTCCTCAATTATCTCTATTATCATAGGTATTTATGAACTTTATTAACGTGGTTTATATTATATTTTATTTTGGCATAATAATACTATGTTATGAATTTATTTTTGCGAGTCTGAAACGTCACAATAATTTTAAAACTATCTAGTACACAAGTCTTTATTTAAAATTGATGTTCGTGTTAAAAATAATAGTTTCAATCGGTAATATTGGATAAAGAAACATATTATAAAACACAAGTTTAATTAAATTTTCATTCATATGTTTCTAACTTCAGATTAGTTGCTCGCGGAGTCAAAGAGTGACATAGTTAACAATCGAGTGTCATGTCCTGTCAATCCTCACAAAATTATACCCACATTAATAAACAATCAATTTTCAGATAAAATCCCGCCCCCACCCGGTCTCAATCCGCCCCCCACCACCATTCATATCCCCCACCAACCCCAACAACCCATTTAACTCCTCCCAGCCCCCACCCGTGTCTTCCCCTTCCAATCCCTTCCACGCCCCCTCCACCGTCAACTCCCGCCCTCGACCCCGCCCCTCTCCCCTCCACCACCACTCAGCGCACTACCCCCACCACGCGGCTGGCCACGCCCCCCACCCCCACCATCGCAGCCTGGATATAGAAGAGGAGGGGGGAGCTCAAGCAACGCAAGCGCTGATTGGTGGACACGGACTCGTAGGGGAAACTGGGGAGACTTGCAGCAGTGTTGGCAGCCTCACGTCTGTTAGCACTGTAGGGGAGACCAGGGAGTTGCTGCAGAGAAGCAGGGGGAGAGATATTACTAGGAGAAGAGGAGCGATTAAACATAATAGGTTAGTATTAGCAGATTGGAAATATATGACAATGGAGTTATCATGCTAGGTATCTTGATATACGTGGAATAAGTATTGTCAAAGTCAAAGTAGCTGTCATATTACTGAAATTTTTATTTTCATTAAAATACTTTCTTTGCATAATAATGTATGTGTGCGAGCAGAACGAGAAAGTTTACATGCACTTTTAGATTTTATTATTATTTCTGTTATTGATTACTCTTTTTGCCACACAAATTCACATTACTTCGTTTTGTGACACTACTACAAAATATATCAAGATACCTGGCATGAAAGTTCGATTGTCATGTATATTCCCTATGTTCGCATTTCACCTCCACCAACCTGTATACAACCACGTTATTTTAGATATAATAGATATTTATACACCAAGTGAGATACATGAATGTTTATTCAAGAGAAGAAAGTTTAGCCCCCGAGCCCGAAGGGCGAGTGGGATAATTTCTTCGAATGAATAAACATTCGTATCTCACGTGGTTTATACAATATTTAATTCAATTTTGACGAAATTATTTCAAATATATGAATTATAAATTATAACAAATAAATAAATAAATATTATTAAATAATGTGAATTTTAAATTTATTTAATTTAATTTTTAAACTTTACTTTAGTATAACCTTCGACCATATATAGGAATAGACTAACAACGCAAGCCTTTGTTGTGAAGCAAAGAACTAGCGTAGCGGTGTGAAGAGGAGTATGACCTGCAGACACCTTGAAGTGTTACAGTTTGCCTATTTTCATTCTCTGTTCCATGATAACAAACCAGAAGTCAGCAATGTGCAACACTTTAGGGTGTCTTCACCTCCTTTCCCCGCCTAGCGCCTATAGCTGCTGCTCCCCGCTTCCGTACTTCTTGCCTTCACAACATTGTATACTACAGCATTGAGTGTTATCTATCTATACCTATATATGGTCGAAGAGTATAACCAATCTAATAAACGGAATTCTCTAAATTTTGAAACTAGGATACATTATTTTAAAAAGTGTAAAAAAATTAATTTAAATCTTTGGTCTTTTTGATAAACATGGTTTAATTTTATTAAAATAGAGAATCGAAAAATATCTCGTTGAATCTGAAACAAAAAGAAAAATAAATTAGTATCTTGAAATAAAAAGTTAAACAAACCTTTAGAGGACTAATCGTCGAACCTGAAACAAAAAGAAAACTTTATTAGTATCTTTAAAATATCAAAAATATACGACGAAACTTTCCGGTGAGAGTCTTCCCTATTCAGGGGCCCTACCTACCCGGCGATAGCTGTAAACTACCTGCCTAGTGACATAGCTAGACCTCTACGATCGTAGAGGCCGTACAACCGAACCGGTACCGGTACCGGTAAAGCTAAACCGCGTAACCGCTCCGAACCCGAACGTCTGACCCACTCGCGCGCGCCCCAACGAACGCAGCTAATACAGCGCATTGAACCTGGAACCCGAAGACTGCGAACCGAACAAATTCGCGAGTGTACAACGGAAAATTCGACGAAATAATCCGGTATCATTCGATACTGCCGCACAACTAGCGCAGTTGTTAGCTGTACCCCCTTGACGAGCTGGTTATAGTTTTATTGTTATAACGAGCTCGTTGTAGAGCTACAGTGGCAGTAGAAGAGCCCGCATGACCCCGGGGCTGGTGCCTGTTCGACGATGATCTTTCAACTTTAAAGATCTTTAAAAATCGCGGATTGCGGCGATCGAAAGCAGATATTTTAACAGGACTTGCCTACCTATTCTTAAACACAATATGTTTGTGTTTAAGCCGAACGAACAACGACGACGGATTCGCGAAAAAAAACATGTGCCTTCCTTGTAATTCCTGAATAACTAAAGTTTAGTTACCAAAAATATTAGTACAAGTTTCTGTCTTTCCAGCGTTTGTGATTTTATATGCCATTTATTTCTGCAATTTATTATTAAAATATATTTATGACAGACATATAAAAGTCACCGTAAAAAACCCATTACGTATATCACCATAAACAATTAAATTAAAGTCATATAAGCAAACAAATATGGTGAATTATACGATGAGAATTTTACAACAATTCTTAAAAATCTAATCTTCATCTTGACGTCTTGGCTTCTGAATTGGGCTGGACTTGAACGGCTTGGGACTGGAACTTGACATTGGATCTTCAGTCTTCGATCGTCTATTTCACAGCAACCCTGAAACCTACCACGAATCTTGCCTGAAAACCTTAACTCTTAACAAAAACTAAGCTGAAAGAGAGCTGAAAGAAATGGGTTAGGCTGTGAAACAAAATAATTAAACTGAAAGAAACAAATTAGTAAATACAGAGGCTAACCGCGGAGCTAAGAATACATTTGAGTACATGTGCTGGAAGACAGAACGGCTAAGAAAAGGGGACTCACTACTTAACCCTGAGGCTGCGTTCACTCAGGGTTTGTCCTCTTGTCTGGAACACCTGGAACACTCCTGGAACACCCGGTACACCTCTGGAGGCCAGGAACACCCAGGACAGCACACCAGGAACCGTTGATTCACTTTAGTTCAGTTCAGTTCGATTCAATCCAATTTCACTCGCGTTCACTACTTTTACGATCACATCTTTTAAACACTTATGGCTTTTGGCTTAAAATTTTGTACCCCCAGCAAAAATATTTATAAATATGAATAAAACAACAATTAATAACAAATTTGTACCATATTACATGTACCGATGGGCATTATTGTACCAAATATAAATGGATAACTACAGCACTACTAACGTTTCACTTGCTTTTTGCTGTCATTATAAACAAAACTACAAGGAATGGATTTGCAATGAGTTGCTACCGGTTCGTACGTGAATACCTGCTGCAGTTCTCAATCAAATAAAAAATAAATAAATATTTTAATTTCACGAAATAATAATTTGTTTTAATATTATATAGAAATGTAAATAAAAATATAAGTAACTTGCACTTTGTACATAAACAAAATATTTTTATTTAAATAAATCAGAATTTAAAACGTATACAACCTGCACAACAAACTGAATTAACAATTTTAAAGTGTAAAACAATATTTCAAATAAAAATAACTACAAATATCGATAAATTACTGATTTTAAATAAGATTTCTAAAGATATATTGAGATATTCAATCAAAATAATGAGACACACACTTTCAACACCGTTGCAAACAGCACTACAATTTTGGTCGAAGTTAAATGCAAGATTTTGAACCAAAAAGTTGATCCCGAACAACAAAAACTATTAATATCGATGGATGAACAGTCTAATTAACGAATTACACTTAGTTTTATTTTAGTTCAACAGTATTTACCCAATAATTAATAAAAACAATGAGCCACTGACACTTCTCGTCCAACAATCGACTTGTTACTTATTACAAACAACTGAAGTGATGCGCACGCACTGCCCGTTACGGGTGCAACTGCACCGGCTAATATTCAAATGTTAAATAAGACTTTTTGGCTTAATAACGTTATGTCGAGTGAAACTAACTATCAATATCGGTAGATTAATAGTTTAATTAACGAATTCTAGTTAGTTTTGCTGCTGATTAACAAATTTTAGTCCGTAATTAAGCAAAATAATGGAGCACTGTCACTAGCGTTCAACGCGATCAACAAGTTGGACTTCTTTTGTTTTTACTACGTTTATAGAAGGGTGTGCAAAAACTTTTAATCTAAATACATAGTTTATAGTTGACTTTAAAATACAAAACTTTTATTTTAATTCAAATATCGGATTAAATTTATTTATATATTAATTATAAATATTTTAAAGTAAAATTTATTACAAATATATTAAAATACGCTTATTTTTGGAAAAATAATTTAAATAAAATAGTAAATAATACAATGTGTTAAACTTTAAATTATTTTCAAAACTATTAAAACCTTAAAATTTTACAGCGTTACAGAGGTGTACGCCTCCCACGTTTACTTTAATTATAATTGAAATATGTGATGCTTGTACATATGAGTGTATTAACAAAGATGTCTTAATGCTTCTATATTTTCATTTTTACCTTCCGCTTTTACCTGTAAAGGAAGGTATTGGAATCATGCAAAAAATCGGGTAGTGAGATTTAAGTGGATGAGCACGAATTAGGATCCTTACAACTCATTTTTGATAGTTTCTCGATGATGTCTGTATGTATGTGTGTGTGTGTGTGTGTGCGTGGGTGTGTATGTGTGTGGTCCGGGCCGATGCCGGATGTCGTATAACTCAAATACGAATTACCCAAAAATTTTGATATTTGGTATTTTACAATTGTATACGAATAGGAAGAGCTCATTAGATTTTGGTACAAATATCTTCACCGGAAGTGATATTTTTTGAAGATTGAAAAAGATAATTGTCAAAAATTTATATAAATTTGGATAAATATAGTATTTATTTGTAATAAGACTAAGAAGCAAAGTTATTTGCAACTCACGTTATAAAAAAATTGTCTTTATCTGGTAGCATTAAAGAACTGCAGTAAAATTTAAAAAATAAATTTATCAGATAAAACGTTGAAATCTTGTAATCCATGTTCGGTTGATTTTTGTTTCTGCGTAAAAAATATTGACAGGTGAGACGGGTGACAAGTTGACATACTAGCGTCATGTAAGTCATAAGTAAGATATTAAATGTAGTAATTGAACGGAGGATGGCTTCAACACAGAAGAGTTTTCGTGTGAATGAATCTTTTTATTCAGATGATGCAAATTTCTGTGTTTCAATATTTTAGATTTTTATTTGTATATTTTAAATGGGCACCGGATTGTACGTATACATTTATGTTTAAAATGTAGATATGGCGGAAGGATGTGTGATGGCCACGTCAGATTTTTTGTCTTTGGTCTAGGAATTTGAAGTAAATAAATTTAAAAATGACGTTTTTGCGGTTTTTTGTCATTAATTGATATAATTTTTCGGTTACTGTAAATGGCAAGAAAAATTTAAAAAGCAATAAGCATGCAGCTAAGCTTCCTTTTTCGAATAATTTTTGTTTTATTAATTTTTTTAAAAAACTACAGAAGTTATTATGGAAATACAGTATTTTCAACTTCAAAATGACATTGCATAGCTAGGATGCGGGAAAGTACGAGTTTCGGGCTGGGTTCGGGCAGCCGTAGTAGTGGGGAAGAGAGTGAAATAGAAAAAAAGTAATATCGAGAGTATTCTAGGAATTCGAAAAAATGTAGATGAGCCCTAAATGCAACTAAATTTTGATCCATACATTTATTATATTGGTAGTAGAACAAAATTATTTGATATTGCTGATTAAAATTTGAATTAAAAAAATATTAGGGGTATCCTATTACATTGTAGTCCCGTTATTATCTTACCATATTATTATAATGGAGTACCTGTGCCAATACTTCCTTGTACCTGAAACAAAAAATCAAAATTATGGCATTATTATAAGCCAACAGATTACACCATTATAAGCTTCAATCGAGAACCATAATAGCGTACATTATAATGAATCCAGTATGGTACTTACTCAGTATCTTAATGAAATTGAAATAGCCGGAAGGGCGAGTGGGATAATTTCTTCGAGTGAATAAACATTCGTATCTCACGTGGTTTATACAATATTTTATTCAATTTTGACGAAATTATTTCAAATATATAAATTTATTTTGACATAACAAAAACACTAATCTAAGTAGTCGTTAGTGGCAAGTTGTCACTGTTTTTATGCATTTTTGACGTAATAATAACAGTTTAAAACGTCAGAGTGATTTAAAAATGTGTTGAGCGATTTAAAAAAAATTAATTCACTTGTGAATAAACAGTTATTGCCTATAATAAGATGTTGCTATGGAGTTAATAATAGCTGTTTAAAACGTTAAAATTGAATAAAATAAATTATTAGGTGTTGAAAAAAAAATTAAATCTTAAAAAATCAGGTACCTATACAGGATGTCTCTGTACTTCGGGGAAAAAATTAAAGGGTATATAATGTAAGACGTACTGATCATGGAACAAAAAGAATTTTTTATAAATTCGCAAAATTAAGGGTGGTTTACTTGAAATGAACATTTTTAAAACCACTGTAACAGCGTACTTTATTAAAAGAAACATAATTTTTAATTACACAACATCAGACATTTATTTGGCGTTGTGTAAACAATTACTACTTGTATTATTAGTAGATTTAAATAAAATCATTAAAAATAGCTATCAACCAGTGGCTAACAAAATGTTTCCTTTAAATACCATGCAAATTATTTTGCGAATTTAAAAAAAATTCTTTTTGTTCCATGATCAGTACGTCTTACAGTATATACCCTTTAATTTTTTTCCCGAAGTACAGAGACACCCTGTATATCTTACTGGATTTATTATATTCCTTGACACTTTAGTCTATAATGAGCGCTGTTATGATCCTCAAATTATGGCTTATAATGTTGTCATTATAACACGGCATTAAATAAATAAAATAATAATATTTATGTTTGTTCATTTGTCTTAATATAAATCAAAAACTACTGAATCGATTGAAATGAAATTTGGGCCGCGTTTCAATCGTAGTTGAGCATAAAATATTTTGACAGTCCGCCATCTTGAAACAAAATGGCGGACGATTCTCAATGAACTTACGAAGTTATTATTTTACCCCAATATTAAACAAATTTACTAATGATTGTATTTTTGTAGCATAACTTATAAAATATTTAAATATAAATAATACTAAATATTTTTTTGTGTTTTAGGATACATGAGGCAAAAGGACACAAATTCGTAGCGAAATTTTTTAGACAACCCACATTTTGTGCCTTCTGCAAAGACTTTTTGTGGGGATTCGGAAAACAGGGGTACCAGTGTCAAAGCAAGTATAGTCAACAATTTATTTAACCTTAAATATCCCTATAGTATACAGCATGGAGGTAGGAATTAATGGAGGGAGCATATGACCGTAATATAGGCGAGGGGAATGATGCCAGGTGGGAAAGGACGCAGGCTGGTGTTTGTCGCATTTATACTATATTTGAGAATGACTGGCAGTAATAAATCATTCTGTCAAAGACATTCCAGTGGCGCACCAGTAATTGTTTGCACAGGGATAGTCAAAATGACTAAATTCGGTAGAGAACTATCGTTTTAGGTCTAAATTGTTTTTCAGGGAAAAGATTTATTTTAATAATAATGAGTGAGAAAGTTATATTTAAATATTAAAAACTTTTATTTTTAGTAAATGTATAAACAGATCACTCTGAAAAATCCTATCTACGTCTATGACACAGTCCGACGGGGATTATCGAAGCGTTTTTCACGACATTTCTATTGTTCGTGAATTAAGTTTCGTTCCAGGTACAAAGCGTGCGGCTTATTTTGACCATCCTAGTATAGTTACAACTGATTTTTCTGGTAGTTTTATTTGCCGCATTGCTGGCAAAAATCCAATAATATTAGATCTGATTAGATTTTGGTGTTGATCGTGCAACCGGAAGTGGTAGTTTCTTGAAGATCTGAAGAGTTTTTCTGGAATATTCTCAAAATTTATGAATTATTAGGAATTTTTTTAATAACATTGTATACTAAATGTTACTATCTACAATATGTATTCAAAACGTTGTTTCTATCTAGCACCATTTTCCAATTACAAGAAGTTAAAAATTCTACAAATTTGTTACAATTTTGATTTATCTGCCTACCTATGGAAACAAAAAATAAAATATTTGAGTGTTAATGTCATATGAATTTTTGACTTTTTGGCAAATTGAAATAGAAAATATGAAATGTCATTTAGTATTTATAAGGTCATAATAAACTTTAATAATATTATAAAAACTACAATTCCCGAATTCCCTTCTAGTACAATGGTATATTTGTGAGTAAGTACCTTCATACACACTTATAGTAAAATAGCAGAGTATATGGCGAGAGGTCATGTGTTGGCCACATCGGATTTTTTAAATTTATTTTTGATCATATAAAGATGTTCAGTTAGTTTGGGTGTAACACTGCACTGGATTATTTTCCTGTGGAGCAGTTACAACCATGACTACCCGTGAATTATTGTAACATATTGGCGATTTAATAATCTGTGCTGCTGCCACACTCAAATTATCAATAAAAGATTTGATAAATATTTATTTACTTCATTCGTAATTCCTATTGAATTTGGATGTAACACTGTACAGTTACTAAAGTACTGAATTCTTTTTAAAAATGTTGTGTTTTAGTTTGCCCAAGATTTTTTGTTCCAGATGTCGGCAAGCGTATTTATTGCCAAACTTGCTTGCTCATTATTTTATTATTAATAAAGACCTGTTCACACATGATTCTTTGAGGATTCTTTCATGTTTTAAAAAAATATCGTGATTTTTATGTATAGCATGTGTAGTTATTTTCACATTTAAATTATAATTTATTATATTTGAAGAAATTATTAATACATAATATTATTAATATACTCATTAGTTCATTTTAAATTTATACAGTAAATGTAACTAAACTGACCTCATTATATTATTATAATAACAAAACTTAATTGAACATTTCATTAAACAATATTACATAAATATAACTGATTAATATTAGTGCCGTAATCAAAAATTTAACTCAAATGTGAAATTCACCTACATTGAAATTGATTTTGCAAAATTTTAAAGATCCATTTTGTTTCGCAAGTACCATATTGTAGGTATTTTTTTTCTTATAGAAAAATGCAAAAATCAGGAAACATGTTCAATAAAATCGGTTAAATATACCTACCTCATGCTTTATAGTCCGGGAACTGGCGTCAAATTTTCATGGGTGATTGCAGCAAAGCTGATTTTTGTAATATAATTAGTTCTATAATAACTAATTAAGAATTGCAGTGTTAGCTGGCACGACCGTGTGGCCTGCAGGTTTAAGGACCTGCGAAACTTTCAAAAAATATCAGATTTTCAAGTGAAACCAGCAAAGCTAAATTTTTGTATAATGATACTTTACCAATTATATTTAACAAAAAAATATGTTAGCTGGACAGGGCAAGTGGAAAACCTTGTTAGCTGTGCAGGTGAACAGTGACAGTGACAGTGACAATGTCAAAATAGTGACACATCGTTTTCATTTTATGTAAACAGTAGAAGAAGATATAAACGATGTGTCACTATATTTTGACACCTGCACAGCTAACAAGGTTTTCCACCTGCCCTGTCCAGCTAACATATTTTTTTGTTAAATATAATTGGAAAATTATGATTATACAAAATTTTAGCTTTGCTGGTTCACTTAAAAATCTTTTATTTTTTGCAAGTTCCACAGCCTCTTAAAATCTTGAGCCCCGCTTTCGGACCAGCTTACACTGCAATTCTTAATTAGTTATTATAGAACTAATTATATTATAAAAATCAGCTTTGTTGAAATGGTCCGGTCAAATTTGACGCCAGCTCCCGGACTATTAGGATTGACATGATACATTTAATAATATAAATAAAATGTTTTATTGTTAAATTTTAAAAATCTGCTTACCAATTTGTGAATTTTGCGAGAAATAAGCACACAACACCACACCAGTCTTTAAAACGATGATTCCTCATCCAGACTAAAATACAGGGTGTTCTGAAATGGATGGTAATCGGGTTTAATTCCATCGATTGCAGCTGATGCTATTCTACCCTAGATTAGTTGCCATTTCATTAGCAGAACCTAATAAGAAATACATACGAATATGTTAATAAAAATGTTTCAAATAGTTTATAATTATTTATTCGCTTGCATTTCTAATGCAAACACACACTCTATAAATTAAAGTTGAAATACTTATTTGTTGAAATGTACAAATTAATTACAGATTTGTTAGCTTGAAATTTAATTGTTTAAAAACCTATAGTACTTTAAATGCAAAACTTACCTCCAATAAACGAAACCCGATATTCTCATTCTTGATACAATTTGTATATCCTCACACACAGTAACGAAATTGTTTTAAATTTGTTTAAAACAACTACAAACATTATTTCACACACTATACACCACAATGAGCTGAGGAACCTGTGAAAAGTGAATTGTTTGATAATGGTCTGACGGGGGTATTTTGGTCAGACGATAACAAAATCTGGAAAGACAAATCAAATCAAAATGACGGCTGGTAGCCAAGTGATTTGTCTTTCCAGATTTTGTTATCGTCTGACCAAAATACCCCCGTCAGACCATTATCAAACAATTCAGCGATTGGTCAGAATTTAATTTAATTATTTATAATTAATTTGTTGTGACGTAGGCATGTTACGATCATATTACGGTTTATTTTTATTTCAATAAATAAACTGAATGTAAATTTTAGAGAATCAAATACTACACATGATGGTGATGACAATGATGATTAAGTAAAAAGTAAATTAATATAACAGTATTTTTTGCACTTCCGGGACTAAAACTCTCCTTTAGTCTTTATTTTTAGGGACTAAGGTTCTTAATTTGATCCCAAGGGATTATTTTTCATATTTAATCCCGTTGTCAAGAAATTGAATTAATTATTCCCGTTGTCAAGTAAATACGTGCTATTTGTTACAGAGTATCTATGGTAACAATCGCATAATATTCTTGTTATATTCTATATCGATCACGTCTTTTACCCAGCTTGGGTGTGGCAGCCTCACATAGTGAGTCACCGGTACTGATACACTATACCGTGTGTGCGGTTACCAGCCGTTGTTAGTGGAGAGCACACCACAGGGGAGATTTTTGTGCAGTTGAACTTTAACCGACTGGATTTGAACTTGAGTTGCTGGAACCACAGTCGGGCTTGATGCGAACTCGGCTACGCCTAATTTTGATTCATTGGTAATATTATTTATTTTTTTTAGGTTGTCAGACTGCTGTCCATAAAAAATGCCACGATAAATTATTAGGAAAATGTCCAGAATCGGGAAGAGAATCAGAGAGTACTATTGTAAGTATTTTTTCCAGGAAGTATCTTCAATAGTTTAAAAAATGTTTTGTATTATAAATATACACATAACCATCAAGCCTTTTACCTAAACTCACAAGATGAATCATAACTTAAGGCCGGAATGTAGCTGTCTACGATTTCGTCGAGGAAAGGGAGATATATACAGATTTAGTGTGTCGAACAAAGGCAGCAATAGCGAACAAGCTCTAAAAGTGGCATCGTATTTGTATTATTGTATTTATAAGACAAAAGAAATAATCAAACGCATTATTTATATACTGTATAACATGTTACCTACAGTGCGACGCATGAATTTTAATACGCCCTAAATTAAACATGTAAAAGTAGTATTTTTCTCTCTATTCGGCATTTTTTAAAAACAATACTATGGCAAAATTTGGTAAAATAGATGCGTCGCACTGTAGAATATTAAATATTGTCGTAAAAAATTCCAATGTTCTTACGTTTAGATTCAATATTTTACAAACCGTAGAGCACTGTTTTTCCTCTTTATATACAGCTACATTCCTGCCTTAATATCTTGAAGTATAATATAAACATAGAAGTGAACACTCCGTATCAGCAATACTGTAGATTCGTGTCATTTCTGTTTACCCTGTGTGTGAAAGAAAGATCACTACTGGTCCCTAGACTAAACTAATACATGGTTGAATTCAGAAAAAAATACTCTACCGAATAGGCCTAAAAAATATGTTTATTCCCATTTGAAAAAATATAACTTTGTGTTGTAACTTGAGAACCACTGGTTTAAAAAATTATTTTATTCTTTAATCAGATGTCCCCCTTGGTCTCCTACAACTTTGCTATTTAACATTTTTTTGTAACTATAATAATAAAGAAAATATAGGCGTTGGTTGGTTTCGCTGTTACACCCTGTATAGTACCTATTAAACAATTGACACAATAATATAGTATTTATAGTATTTATGAACAGAATTTAACAATACTATGCCATATGCCTATTATTGTTAATATGTATTTTCACCTATCGCATGCCAATTGTCTTTACAAATGTCAAATTTTGTAACCTTTCTTGATTTTATTTATTTCGACTTTTTCTTGGGATATTTTGTACTTGTGATACATCATTGGATTCAGAATTATATGTAGACAATGGCGCACCCAGGATTGCATCTTGGGGGGGGCTAAGAATAATTTTTTTTATGAAACCTGTAGTACGGCACAAGAAAGAAATGCGCCGCAGGCGAAATTTTTTTAGAGTTCAAGGTCAAACACCTTTAAATTGAAAGTTTAATTTTTTAAAAGATAAACAGTTGCACGTTTTACTCTCTTTCTTGTGCACACACATTGTTTTTTCGGCAGCTCTCTTGATATAATTTCATAAGAACGACTCTGAACGACTTGTGTAATTAAATAATAGTTGTATATAAATGTTGATATTAGTTCCAATAACATATATTTTAATTTTAGTTCATATTTAATGTATCAGTTCTTTCTTTCATCTTTTTAGTTTCACTCCCAAGTGCACCGTTGTTTAAGTTCAAAATTTCACCACAAGGTTCGCATTCTTATTAAAATATCCCAATAATCGTACACATGCGTTATACGGAGTGTATATTATTGTATATTTGAACTATTTGAATTTAAGATAATCATAAAAACAGAAAAAAGACGATTATTTTTAGTCTTCAGTGAACTTAAATAATCTTACATAATGTTTAAAATGTTTAATGAAAAAATTTTAAAAAAAGTCCAGTCGTCTGGGGGGGGCTCAAGCCCCACGAGCCCCCCCCTTGAGTGCGCCTCTGTATGTAGACTTGAAATATGTAAAAATATATAGGCTGTTCCATTTGAAATGCGAAAGTTGATGTCATTTCCGGTTTAACCGGAAGTGATATTTTTGTAAATAATATATATTTTGATGTCTTCTTATGGCTAGTTTACCTATATAAAATTTTATTGCGATTGCTTCATAAATGAAAAAGTTATTATCGTGGGACACCCCACTAACATTAAAATATGTCGTGTTTTGACTGTTGAGTGATTCTAAAACTTTTTTTAGTACCTGCGAGAGCGGTTCAAAATAGATATGCCCCACCGTTTCAAGTTACATACGTTCATGTCGCCAACGTTTTGTGACCACTGTGGATCTTTGCTTTATGGCCTTTTTAGGCAGGGCTTGAAATGTGAAGGTAAGAAAATTTTATTTATTTATTTATATTATTGTTTTAAGAGTTTAGAGTATTAGAACATTGTACAATTTCGCGGTATTAATTTAATTTTAAGTACGTAGGTAACAAAAATGTGCCCTATACAGGGTGTTTCATAACGTCAGGTACATACGTTATACCCTTAATGTATGTATGTACCAGAAGTATGCTGATTAAGAATCAAAAAGATTTTTTTATTCGATTATGTCAAAAAGTGACGTTTTTACCTTCCGCTTACCTGTAAAGGAAGGTATTGGAATCATGCAAAAAATCGGGTGGTGAATTTTTAGTGGATGAGCACGAATTAGGGTCCTTACAACTCATTTTTGATAGTTTCACGATGATGTCTGTGTGTCTGTGTGTGTGTATGTGTGTGTGTCTGTGTGTGTGTGTGTGGTCAAGGGTTGTTAGTCGCATAACTCAAATACGAATTACCCGAAAATTTTGATATTTGGTATTTAACAATTGTATATAAATTGGAAGAGCTCCCTAGATGTTGGTACAAATATCTTCATCGGAAGTGATATTTTTTGAAGATTGAAAAGGTTAATTGTCAAAATTGTATATAAATTTGGAAAAATATAGTATTTATTTGTAATAAGAATAAGAGGAAAAGTTATTTGCAACTTACGTTATAAAAAAATTGTCTTTATCTGGTAGCATTAAAGAACTGCAGTAAAATTTAAAAAATAAATTTATCAAATAAAACGTTGATATCTTGTAATCCATGATCGGTTGATTTTTGTTTCTGCGTAAAAAATATTGACAGGTGAGACGGGTGACAAGTTGGCATACTAGCGCTATATAAGTCCTAAGTAAGATATTAAATGTAGTAATTGAACTGAGGATGGCTTCAACACAGCAGAGTTTTCCTGTGAATGAATCTTTTTATTCAGGTGATTCAAATTTCTGTGTTTGAATATTTGAGATTTTTATTTGTATATTTTAAATGGGCACCGGATTGTACGTATACATTTCTGTTTAAAGTCTAGATATGGCGGAAGGTTGTGTGATGGCCACGTCAGATTTTTTGGTTAAGATATTCGGACGAAAAGCTAACCTTTTAGGTAGAGTATTAATATTTTTAATTATTTTCGTCCGAGGCCGAGAAGTACTTTTCGTACGCAAACGCGTTTTTTTAAGCAAACTGACACAGTCGATTAATTTTTTGTTCTTTTTTGTTTCATTTGTCTGTTTCGCAGATAACTACAATTAGCAAACTAAACAAAAATTTAGAATAATTTATAATAAAATATTAATATTCTAGTTATTTTAAGTTCTCACTTACAATCGAATAAAAAATAGTGTATGATACACGGACGAAAAAGCTCTCGTACTCCTAAGGTTGCCGAACTCGGCTTTGCCTCGTTCGGCAATTTTCCATAGTCGTACGAGAACTTGCATTTTTCGTCCTTGTAACATAAATAACTATTTTCTAAATCGCAAACAAGGCAAAAAAATATTAGATTTGCTGCCGCGGCTAGAGTTTCACAGACGAGGCGCAGCCGAGGCTATGAATCTAGCTTAGGCAGCAAATCTGTATTTTTTGCCATGTTAAACACATTATTTTTTCGGCGATTGTTATTAATTAATATTAATTTAGTGATTATTTTAAATATATTGATAGGTATCGCAATCAGAGTATGTTGCTATACGTATGTTGACAGTTGCTATGAAAAAACAAAATAGGTTAGGTATGTTGATGAATTTTATAAATGTCAAATTTGTTGATTCACCATAGTAACAATTACTTTTGCTGCCTAGGCTTTTTTTACTATTTAAGTGACACTTTGCTGACTGTCAGCTGTCAAAAAACAGCACTTTTAATGTCAATCGCCGAAAATAGTTATTTGTATCACAAGGCCAGAAACTGACCTTTTGCAAGAGCGAGTATTTTTGACACGCCGAGCCACAGGCGAGGCTTGCAAATTACGAGCACTAGCATAACAGTTTCTGGACGTGTAATACACAATATTTTATGCGCCGATTTCATTACAAAAATATAAAATAATTATACATAACCTAAAAAATTGTGCACTGAATACTTGCATTTGAGCTTAAAATATATTTATTTCAATTTCTATTAACAATTTACGTCTAAAATTTGTCAAAATCTTGTTAATTCTTGTATAAAAAATATTCAACGCATAAAATTGACATCTGCTTGACAACTGTAGTAATGTCAAGATGCCAACCTATAACTATGCCTATGCGTCTATAATGATAGCTATTAACACACGAGTATGAAATTTACGATACGAGTCATTGCAAGTTAATTACAGCTTTATTAAGAACAATTAAGGCTTATCAGTACTCTCAATCGCTTTCAAATAACATGAAGTTTCAATAAAAAAACTTTTTTTTTAAATGATAAACTACTCTATTCTTCATTGGCTTTGTTTTTTGTCATGAGACAGTTAAAAACCAATTTTTTTGATAAATACTACCTACATTTATTTTCAAGTAAACATACAGTATTATACTTGTAATATTGTTTCGACATCATTTAGTTGCATGTAATCCGTTAGTCATAGAGTGAATTTATTTATAGAAGAGATGACTGACAAATGTATTTAAATATTACAACATAATATTTTGTATTCACCTGAGGCCAAATACCAATTGTTTTTTTGCGTATGACACTAAAATATGTCTGTGATGCAGTCACACCCAAAAGTACCTGTGACTTGGCGCTTTGAGGATTTTTTTTTATATTAGTTAAATAAACGAATTGAAATTTTGATTATATTATTAGGTATTTATTAGATTTATGTTCAAAGTAATGACTTAAAAAAGATGTCAACTGTACTGTCACTGTCATGATAATTAAAATTTTATGTAGAAACAAATTTCATATCATGGACAACAAGATACTGGAATTTCAAAAAAATAGAATATTAATTGTACTTTATTTTATTGTTAATTACTTCCAGATTCAGCAATTTGTATTTATAATTAACTGTACACATAGATAAATACAATTTCTTTCATTTTTAATTGCATAAATAAATAAAAACTTTTTCAAACTTTAAAAAGTACTACTTCCGGTTTGCGGATTTCTAGCAAAATCTTATCCGGTGTTAAGATACTTATTAAAACTTTAAATATGAAATTTGTTTATAAACGGTTAGCTGCACACAAACACACGCACAAACACACACACACAAATACATCATCGTGAAAATAGTAAATTCGTATTGTAGAGACCCTGAAACGTGCTTATCCACCAAAACTCATACTTATAATTTTGACCCATTACAATACCTCTCTTATAGAATATGAGGCGAGAGGTAAAAATTTAAAAATTGCTGCAACCCGGGATTGAACCGGGGACCTTTAGATCTTCAGTCTAACGCTCTCCCTATTGAGCTATATCGGCGAATTCGATCACCTCGATATCAAAGGATGACATCGAAAACTCACATTTAAAATAGTATATTATTTAATAAGGAGCTAAAGTGGAACTTTTTGTGGCGAATCTGTAGGCATTCATCCGGTAACTACAGATGAGCCATAAAAAGTCACTTAGCTCCGCATAAAATATGCTATTTTTTCTTCAGACGTCGAAACCTTACAATCAAATTGATATTCGTGTAAGAAAATTTATTAAAATAATTCGGATTGAAATAATATAGTCGTCTCTGATTTATTTTGTTTAATAAAAATTTGAATTAAATTTTATTGACAGTTGCAATTTGATTGGTTCACCAGCGGCAGATAATATTATCTGACGCTCACAGCGGCAGGTAATATTATTGTCTGCCGCTCTCAGAAAAGTAAAACTTTAGCTGTTTATATGGAGATATGAAATATTATGTTTTTCTGACGTTTGAAGAAAAATATATTTTTTTCAAAATCGGCATGAAAATCGTCATTTCCAGACTAATTTGCGGCATGAAAGTAAGATTTTCATGACTAGGCATGAAAATTTTATTTTCATGCCTAGTCATTTTTACTTTCAACTTTGTTTACTTGTCATGACAACTTTTTCTAAAATTTGTGACAGCTCTGATGATTTGTCACAGCTCTGATGATTTATGCAAACCTATTTTTTTATAATTTTAAGCTTAATTGCCGATTTAAAAAAAATAGAATACATCACGCGTCATAAAAATGTCTTTGCTTGACTCGGAGGCTTTGAAGAAATGCTCGGACGCTGCGCATCCTCGCATTCTTCAAACGCCTGCTCGTCTGCAATGAAACATTTTCATGACTTGTAATGTAATATACTATTTATTAAATTTATACAAATATTAAATATTTGAAATTGTGTGATTAGGTTATATAGGCTGTTCCACAACTTAGGACAAAAAATGTACTGTATGACGTGCTGATCATGAAACAAAAGGAATTTTTTTAAAATTCGCAAAAAATTGCATCGTATTTCAAGCAAACATTTTTTGCCACTGGTCGGTAGTTATTTTTAATAATTTTTTTCAAATCTTCTACAATGAAAGTAATTGTTTACATAATATCTAATACTAATCAATGTCAAATTATCAAATATACCATCAAAACAGTGATACTTAAAATGTACACATGTCAAGTAAACTACCCTTAACTTTGCGAATTAAAAAAAATATTTTTGTTTAATGATCAGCACGTCGTACAGTATATACCTTATAATTTTTTGTATTGTGGAACATCCTGTATATTTACGTATACTCAGGTTTCCTATTGTAAAAAAATTTAGGTGAACGTAAATTTGATTTAACCTTGCCCTTAATTTTAAGTTATTCTTATATACCTGTATTAAGGCGGGAATGTAGCTGTATAGAAAAAGGAAAAACAGTGCTCTACGGTTTGTATAATATTGAATCTAATACTAACGTAAGATCATTGAATTTTTTTACGACAATATTTACTATTCATTCTACAGTGCGACGCATCGATTTAACCAAATTTTACCATAGTATTGTTTTAAAAAATGCCGAATAAAGAGAAAAATACTACTTTTACATGTTTAATTTAGGGCGTATTAAAATTCAAGCGTCGCACTGTAGGTAACATGTTATACAGTATATAAATAACGCGTTTGATTATTTCTTTTGTCTTATAAATGCAATATAATACAAATGCCACTTTAAGGGCGCGTTCGCTATTGCTGCCTTTGTTCGACACACTAAATCTGTATATATCTCTCCTTTTCTCGACGAAATCGTAGACAGCTACATTCCGGCCTTAAGTAAAAAACTTAAAATATATTTGAACTGGCTCATTACACTTAAGATTTAAAACGTTGAGTAAAATTTAATTTTTTTGTAATGACCCAGGTATATCGTTTAAAAACAGGTCAAAGAAATGGGTCAAAGAAATGGGTCATAGTCTAGGTTATTAATAAATAACTCTGCTAAATGATAACTTCACTTAAACTGTCAAATTCATCCTAATACAATTTATTTTTGCACTTTCAGGTCTAAAACTCTTCTTTAGTCTTTATATTTAGGGCACTAAGGTTCTTATTTGATCCCAAGAGATTATTTTACATATTTAATCCAGTTGTCAAGGAATTGAATTAATCCTGTTGTCAAGTAAATACGTGCTATTTGTTACAGAGTATAGGTAACAATATAAATATTTTTGTCATAAAGTTTACTGTCAAAATTACAAAATGTGTATTCTTTTAAAACTATTTTGTATTCGTTTGAGGATGATGTGCAAAAAATAGCACAGGACTAAAGTACCTTTAATCCCTCAGGTGATTATTTCCCTCACCTTCGGCTCGTGAAATAAACTTCACCCTCAGGATTAAATCATGCACTTTCGTCCTTTAATATACAGGATGTAACAGCGAAACCAACCAACGCCTATATTTTCTTTATTATTATAGTTACAAAAAATCTGACGTGGACACCACATGACTTCCTTGTACACCTTGTGTGTTCATACTTTTCTTAATAACTAAAATGTAGAATAATATAAAAAATTCTTTTAACTTATTATACTAGTATATTAGTACATTATATAGCAAACATCATGTCGTAGATAATAGAAATTTATACACCAAGTGAGATACATGAATGTTTATTCAAGAGAAGAAAGTTTAGCCCCCGAGCCCGAAGGGCGAGTGGGATAATTTCTTCGAGTGAATAAACATTCGTATCTCACGTGGTTTATACAATATTTTATTCAATTTTGACGAAATTATTTCAAATGAATTATAAATTTATTTTGACATAACAAAAAAAAACTAATCAATGTAGTCGTTAGTGGCAAGTTGTCATTGTTTTTATGCATTTTTGACGATATAATGACATAAGAGTGATTTAAAAATGTGTCGAGTGATTTAAAAAGTTTTAATTCACTTGTGAATAAACAGTTGTTTGAAGTTATTGCTATGGAGTTAATAATAGCAGTTTAAAACGTCAAAATTGAATAAAGAGTATTTATTCAATGGTGCAATTTAAGTCAAAATGTATAAATTTTAATAGCAATCATTATTTTTCTATTTTTAAATTTCTTCCCACTTACATGGTTTATATCCTGCACTTTACTATTAAATATGATTTAGTGACATTTTAGTTTAACAGGTGTACCAACTAATTCGTGTAGGACTGATTTATAAAAAGACTAATATTGTCGCAAGTGTTATTTACCGAAATATTGAAAAATTGAAAAATTGTGTAGCTCAGTGCATTATGTGACGTGAATTGAATCCAGTCAAGTAGGATACAGGGTGTTCCACAACTTAGGACAAAAATTAAAGGGTATATAGGTTGGTGGAGGTGAAATGCGATCATAGGAAAATATATGACAATGGAGTTATCATGCTAGGCATCTTGATATACGTGGAATAAGTACTGTCAATGTCATATTATTGAAATTTTTAGTTTCATTAAAATATTTTCTTTGAATAATAATGTATGTGCCCGAGCAGAACGAGAAAGTTTACATGCACTTTTAGATTTTATTATTATTTCTGTTATTGATTACTCTTTTTGCCATTACTTCGTTTTGTGACACTACTACAAAATATATCAAGATACCTGGCATGAAAGTTCGATTGTCATGTATGTTCCCTATGTTCGCATTTCACCTCCACCAACCTGTATACTGTACGACGTGCTGATCATGAAACAAAAATAATTTTTATAAATTCGAAAAAAATTGCATCGTATTTCAAGCAAACATTTTTTTCGGCGATTGGCATTAAAAATGCTGTTTTTTGACAGCTGACAGTCAGCAAAGTGTCACTTTTGCTGCCTAGGCAGCAAAAATGGTAAAAAAGCCTAGACAGCAAAAGTAATTGTTACTATGGTGAATCAACAAATTTGACATTTATAAAATTCATCAACATACCTAACCTATTTTGTTTTTTCATAGCAACTGTCAACATACGCATAGCAACATAATTTGATTGCGATACCTATTATTTAAAATAATCACTAAATTAATATTAATTAATAACAATCGCCGAAAAAATAATGTGTTTAACATGGCAAAAAATACAGACTTACTGCCTAAGATAGATTCATAGCCTCGGCTGCGCCTCGTCTATGAAACTCTAGCCGCGGCAGCAAATCTAAAATTTTTTTGCCTAGTTAAACAAATAACTTTTGTACAGTATACCTATATCCTTTAATTTTTTGTCCTAAGTTGCGGAACAGCCTGTATATGTAGTGTAACTACACGAATATTTTTTTACGAATAGAACATTTTCTTAATATGCTAGTAATTGAGGAACCACAAAATTTGCAATGTTTATTTATTCAACTCGGTTTATTTGGAAATAGAGTTAATTTAAAACTTTTATTTGGTTTAAAAGCACATTTCTAAGTGACTTTTAAATTTAGAACTAGGAAGGTAATATAAAAATAGTTGTAATTTCTTTCCAAATTTCGTATTCGATTAGCATCTTTTGCTAATAATTACTAGGAAGCAAATTTGTTCCATTTTTAGGGACATATTTTAAAATGTTAATACTTCCGTATTTTTTGTTTAAAAATCAGTCAAAAAATAATAGTTATTTATATTAAGAATCGTAACGTCAATTATTATGGTACTAGTCGTAAAGTTTATCAGACGAGGCGAAGCCGAGTTTAATAACACGACGTATACCATTAAATTAAATTAAATCTAAAAAATCTGACGTGTACACCACATAACTTCCTTGTACGCCTATTAAACTAGTCATACTTTTCTTAATAACTAAAATATAGAATAATATAAAAAAATCTGACGTGGACACCACAAGACCTACTTTAGTCTTTTAACTTATTATACAAATATATTAATATATAAGTACTACTACTACTGCTACTATACTCACAAATATATTTTAGTCATTTTATTTAAAATTTAAACTGCAGAAGAAGATATAAAGCATATTGTCACTGTCATGTCATAATCATTTAAATTTTACGTAGTAACAAATGTTAATCAATCATGGACTACAAGATACCGAAATACTAAATTAGAAATATATACTTTAATTATTCTTAAATGATACCAGATACAAAAATATTTATAAAATACCGATTGTAGGTAATAATCACATAATCTTTCATTTAAAATAAAAAATATTGACTTAAATTAATTATTTATCGAAACATTTGAAAAAGTACTACTTCCGGTTTGTAGATTGAAACCAAAAATAGGAGGTGCACAACTAGATGCTATAACAGTCCTAAATACAAAATTTCAACTTTCTACGTCCAACCGTATTTGAGTTATGCGACATACATACGTTCGTACGTACAGACGTCACGACGAAACTAGTCATAATGGATTCAGAAAAGGTCAAAACGGATATTTCCGTAAAATCTGAGAACCGAAATTTTTCGCGATTACAATACTTCCTTTTTACTCTGTACAAGGAAGTAAAAACTAAAAAATCGTGGAAACCCCCATTTAATGTTATTTTATTCGGTTTAATTTAATTCCATTTTACCCTGTCAATTTCAGCCCTTCCCAATTCACCCCTGCCCATTTCACTCCCTCCCATTTCACCCTCACATTTCGTCCCCTCCCATTTCGCCCCCTGTCGTTTCGTCCCACAGGTGGGCCTAATAAAAGCAACCTTTCTACGTCACACGTATACCTAACAACTGAGTCTGTTTTTCGGCTTAAAAATAACAATCGCCTCTGCCAAATTATCCCGCGAGCATCAGAATCGTAGCAAGTCATGGACGACCGCCAACTAATGGACAGATGAGCATCGGCGGTGGTTAGTCGATCGGCAACTGTCTCAAAGTTAGCAGGAGATGATGTTGAGATGAAAAATAGTGAACGTGGTTTTTTAAATAATTTTAAAAAGTGATATTTATAAATAAATAATATTTTATTGTGCTGTGATGGTTTAATTGTGTATGTAGTTTGATATATTGGGATTTTGTTGTTTTTTTTGGATTATTTTTCTACTTAGTGGTACGTGTTTTTTTATAAAGCACATAAATACTACACTTTTTTTAACTACACTCAAATTTTATTTTTAATACTTTAATTACTATACAGGTTGGTGGAGGTGAAATGCGAACATAGGGAAATATATGACAATGGAGTTACCATGCTAGGCATCTTGATATACGTGGAATAAGTACTGTCAATGTCAAAGTAGCTGTCATATTATTGAAATTTTTATTTTCATTAAAATATTTTCTTTGCATGTATGTGTACGACCAGAACGAGAAAGTTTACATGCACTTTTAGATTTTATTATTATTTCTGTTATTGATTACTCTTTTTGTCACACAAATTCACATTACTACGGTTTGTGACACTACTACAAAATATATCAAGATACCTGGCATGAAAGTTCGATTGTCATGTATGTTCCCTATGTTCGCATTTCACCTCCACCAATCTGTATAAACGAATACACAGTATTCAATTTTAAACGTATTTCTAAATACAGGGTGTATCATAAATTCGAGTAATATACGTTAAAGCCTCATTCACATAAGCATTTAGTTTTGTTTACGTTTAAGGGGCTTTTATTACTCCCAACCTATTAATCCTATAAATCTAAAAAATACCGTATAAAGACAAAGGCAGTAAAAATCTAGCTACGTTGTCGAATTATTTAAATTGTTATTATTATTATTTATAAACAATTAAATAATAATAATTCTGAGAAAAACTCTTCCTAACTATGATTGCATTGTAAATTTAAATGTTTGTATCACATTATTATAAAATTTTCACATAGTAGTCGAGTAATATGTTAAATTAAAAATTGCATGCGCGCTAGACAATCAAATGAGTATTTTCTAAACAAGAATTAGATAAATAGAGACAACCTCATAAAACATAGGCTGTCAGCGCGGGTACCTGAAATAACGGGGATTTGTGAGCTAGCAGCGCTGAGCGATAAAACCCCCTTAAATACAAATTTTTATTCATGACAATATTAATGTAACCTCACATTTTGATGTGTTGACAATGACAGAAGCGTTGAATAATGTATTATTAAATCACTCATTTCTCGTATAACCACCTTAAAATTGTTAATCCAATGTTAACTTTTCCGTTAAAATTTATTTAAAATTATTTTTGAATCGTAATCAACATATTAAAGTTATACATTTTTAACGTATTTACTCGAATTTATGACGCAGCCTGTATTTACATTATAATAATTTAATTAAAAAGTAGAGAACTGGAGTTTTATTAGTGCCATAAAAATTATTAAAAACTAATACTATTTAAAAAAAAATTCGTTTAGATTTTTAAACAAGGTATCTACATAAGTAGAAATACTATTGAACATATTTAGCATTAAATTCAGTTAAATATAAATCAGCTATGATTATACGGTTGGTGGAGGTGAAATGCGAACATAGGGAAATATATGACAATGGAGTTATCATGCTAGGCATCTTGATATACGTGGAATAAGTACTGTCAATGTCAAAGTACCTGTCATATTATTGATTATTTTCATTAAAATATTTTGCATAATAATGTATGTGTACGAGCAGAACGAGAAAGTTTACATGCACTTTTATATTTTATTATTATTTCTGTTATTGATTACTCTTTTTGCCACACTTTGCTTTGTGACACTACTACAAAATATATCAAGATACCTGGCATGAAAGTTCGATTGTCATGTATGTTCCCTATGTTCGCATTTCACCTCCACCAACCTGTATATTATTTGCTAATAGATATACCTACTGAGTATATCATTGAAATATTTTATATAAATAGTTTTGAATAGGTATATATTAAACAGTGATTTTAAATAGCTATAATAATAATAAGAGTCATATACCTGTTAAAAGTTACAATTTATTATAAAAATAAACTTCAAAATTTATCGTTGAAAGTAATATAAACATTTTTATTACAGATTATTATTATTATTACCTACTCTTTAACATCTGTTTATATTTATGTAAACTCTAAATATAATTTTTATTAATAGCTCCAATATATGAATCAATTTTTCATTTATTCAATTAAATGTTTAAATTAGACAAATAATTGTTTGCATATTTCAATTTTCAAGTTTATTACAAATAAAATTATTTGAACTTGGCATTTTAGGTTCTATTTCGGGCGATTGGTGTAATATTTATTTACGGTTGGCACTAATTTACATCCAGATAACAGAGGTGTACTCAGAATATTTATCCATTTTTCAAAAAACTATATTGTGTTGCGGTTTTTATTTGGTGGCAGTAGTAGTAGTACTTATATATTAATATATTTGTATAATAAGTTAAAAGAATAAAGTAGGTATGGTGGGAGGTCTTGTGATGGCCACGCCAGATTTTTAAATATTATTCCACATATTAACTTATATTTATTTAATTTTCACGTATAATATCACATGTGCATTAATTCTTTCCGGAAATTTTTTTGAGTGTTTCCAACAACGTCTTCATTAGCTCGAGTGGTACACGAGAGCTAATTACGTTGTTGGAAAGCACGATAAAAAAATTCCTGGACATGAATGAATGCACGAGTGCATAGTCGGTAAGAAAATCGCAATGACACGGCCGCTCTATTTTTGAATTCTTTTTACAATAGAAAATTGAAATATTTACTATATTTGTATTAAACATTAATAAATATGTATTATTTACCTTATTATTTGCTTATTTACACTCAAAATGACAATTTAACCAATTTTTAATTTAATGTCAAAGTGACAGATGACGACAAATTTCCGCTTATTAATTTCAGTTAAGTTACTCAAGCTACTAGTAAAAAATTCCGAGAAAATTTGTATATAACCATGGTTACTGTTATTGTAATCCATTCATCCATTGGCTGTTATTTGTGTCATGCGATTTTCAGTATATTGTTGATTTTTTATGATTCTTTCATGATTCTAAATTCTGGAAATAATTCACCGATTTGAAACTTTCAATGAACTAAAAATTCTTATTGTAACAACTGGTAAATTTTTCTGGCGTGGTGCTTAATATTTTTTTGCACTCCCGGGACTAGAACTTTGCTTTAGTCTTTATTTTTAGGGACTAAGACTCTTAATTTGATCCCAAGGGATTATTTTTCATATTTAATCACGTTCACAAGAAATTGACCTATCCTGTCAGAAGGAGTGAGTGCGATAGATACAAAGTAGCTATGTGTTGAGTGACGTCAATAGACCAATCCTGGCGATGCGCGTGTATTTTGACAGATTTGTACAAATGTCAAAATTTGTTTACGATTTTATTAATTTGTTTCATGCCTGTTGCGTACTAAATTTTTCAAATTGCGCAATGTCATTAAATTGAATTAAACTTTTCCCCTACATTAAAAAAATTATTATAAGAAATGTCAAACTTTCTATTGTCATAGCGTACTGCGCAGCAGTTTTGCCGTCTCACTCAACACATGTTACTTTGTATCTATCGTACTCGCTTCCTCTAACCGGATGCCCAATGCCCAAGCATGCGCGCGCAACAGCAAGATAGGTCAATTGAATTAATTAATCCCGTTGTCAAGTAAATACGTGCTATTTGTTACAGAATAGGTATCTATGGTAGCAATATAAATATTTTTCATAGAGTTTACTGTCAAAATTGCAAAATGTGAACTATTTTGTAGTCGAGGAGTGCAAAAATAGCGTATATACCACAGGACTAAAGTACCTTTAACCCCTCAGGTGATTATTACACCCTCAGGATTAAATCATGCACTTTAGTCTTTAATATATAATATACTATTTTGATTGCCCCTTGTTAGGGTTGAATTACATTATACTTTTTTCGGCTAGAAACTTTGACAATTTTCATACTTAATTTTAGAATGCTCACTTGGATAATGTAAATCAAGAAAATTTCGATCCAAGTTTCATACTAGAACTGTCGAATTTTCATATTACCAACCTTCTGTATATAACCTCAAAAATAATAAAGTTGAGTGACAACAGAATCAAAAGTAAAAGTCTTGAACCGTAATGAGGTATAAATGAACTCCTGAAATAACAAAAACTCTTGTACAATTGTATGAAATGCAACCATTACTTTACCAGGGTATTAAAAACTCAACAACTGACAATGACAATTACATTTTTTTTAAATTTCAGTTGGCAGCAAGAACAAATTTTAAAACTAGATTCTAGCCGAATTAAGTATCTAAATAAAAGTTCTTTTTTCTAGCCGAAAAAAGTATAATGTAATTCAAGCTTTAGCATTTAACGCAGTTCCTGATAAAAAAAATTTTGAACGAAGAGTGTCACCAAATAAAAACTGCAACCAAAAATACACAAAACCCAATACACCAACTAATAAACATTGTTTTTTAGTTACTCCAACAGCTAACAATGTCAATAACAATAATAAACCCAAATTGCCCATTTGAACAAACACCGAGTGTAAAAGCGCGATACAAAAGTGAGTGACTTGTGACTTGTTGTGCCGTTTTAGCTAGACAATCCCGGTAGACAATAGTGCGTAGACAATAGCGTAGACAATAGCGTACACAATGCCGATCTTCTCTGACTTATCCAACATCAGCCACTACTACAGTGGCGGATCCTCTAGCCTTTCCTATCTCGCCGGTCCTTACGCCGGTCATTCGTCAATAGTTGCTGCGAATTATCGCCCACCCTCTAGTAACTATGTCAAACCGAGCGCTAGGTTGCTAACTAACAGAGGGTACAAACCCCATTTGGCGACGATAAGCGAAAACCAAATAACCCGAGCGGGGTTACATCGAATAAACTCCCCCAAACTATTGTACAGATCGTCACCCAAATACAATAGATACCAAAAACCTATTTCGATAAACACAGCTGATATAGATGTAAGTCTGAACAGGTATAAGGCACCTGCTGTACAAACCAGATCGTCTAGTAGTTATATCAAATCTCCTGAAAGTAGTGTCAAAGAAAAAGACTCCCAAGAAGACCCAGATGAGATATTCATGCCCAGAATTGATAAATCGTTCCGTAGTACAATAAAACGCGATCGAACTTTGGTCAGGTTGCATACTATTCGCAATCTAGACGAAGCTGGGGATGAAAAAAAGGTTGAAAAGGTTATTATCTTCGATGAAGAGGTCCGGGTGACCAAACCAAGATGGCGGGAAAACTTCGATCCTGACGAACTCGCCCCAAAACGAAAAAACTCGGACAAAAAACCTTTAAGCGAAAAGTTTAAAGAAAAGTTTACTATCAAAGACCCTAACGAAGAAGAAGAATCGTCTATATCAAGAAACAACCCGACTAGACAAACCATTAAACGGGTCCCAAGCTTCCACGATATTTGCAAGTCAATCAGTTCTGAATCAATAAATGAAGACTTGAACCCTGGTCACCAGATTAGTCGAAGAAATACACGCAAACTGTCTAATTCAGATGTCATGAAAGATATTAGACGAAACTCGGCAGATATTAACCAAGAAGAAATCAAACTCCTAGACGAGTTATTAAAAGAAGCCCATTTAGACCAACCCCAAGATCCCGACGATACCAAGCGACGAAAAAAATTCACCAAAAAAAAGTCTAACGAAAAACTGACTCTCGACGAAAAGGAGGAGCCTACTAAAGTACGAAAAAAACTGGTCAAAAAACGTACGACTTGTCTAGACAAGTCTATAGAAGCTATAACTCCTAAAGAGGAACCCAAAAAGGTTCCCAAAATATCTGGTACTGTTGAAATTGACTCCAAACCTAATCTGAAGCTGGTTATAGATCAAATACAAGTGGAGGAAACCGTTTTGAGTAGCAGTTCACCTACAACGAAAAAATTTAAATATAATGTTATTGTTGAAGAAGTTACAACTCCTGATATTGACGAAACCCTCAAATTGGGTAAAAAAGATGTAAATACAAACCTGTCAAATAAACTATCAAACAAACCTTCGGATAAACCTGACTTAGGTGATAAATCCAAGGCAATAGTCAATAAGCCCGAAATAGATAAACAAGAAAAATCTGCTTCAGTTATTCTGGGCAAAAAACTTTTGCCAGATAAACAGGAAGACAAATCTAAACTTGTAGATAAAGCTGAGTTAGAAAAGCAAGCTATGTTAGACAAAATATTAGGCAAAAAGCCTGTACCAGAATCAGTAGACAATAGTTCAAAAGAAACTAAACCAGCTAAAGCAATAGATAAGGCCGAATTGGACAAAAAGGCAATGCTGGACAAAATATTAGGCAAACCCGCAGATAATAAACTGCCGGACAAAGCTACAGATAAATCTAAGGCAATAGACAAACCAGTAGACAATCATCTACCAGACAAAACGTCAGATATATCAAAGGCAACAGTAAATAAAGCTGAGCTGGAAAAGAAAGCAATGCTGGACAAAATATTAGGCAAAAAGCCTATTCCAGAACCTGAAATCAAGCTACTAGGCAAAACGGTAGAATCGTCTAAAGCAAAATTAGACAATAAACTGGGAACTGAGACAAAAATAGAAGCATCTACAGCAGTGGATAAGGCCGAACAAGAAAAACAGGCAATTCTCGATAGAATATTAGGCAAAAAGCCTATTCCAGAACCTGAAATCAAGCAACTAGGCAAAACGGTAGAATCGTCTAAAGCAAAACTAGACAATAAACTGGGAACTGAGGCAAAAATAGAAGCATCTACAGCAGTGGATAAGGCCGAACAAGAAAAACAGGCAATGCTCGATAGAATATTAGGCAAGAAGCCTATTCCAGAACCTGAAATCAAGCCATTGGGCAAAACGGTAGAATCGTCTAAAGCAAAACTAGACAATAAACTGGGAACTGAGGCAAAAATAGAAGCATCTACAGCAGTGGATAAGGCCGAACAAGAAAAACAGGCAATGCTCGATAGAATATTAGGCAAGAAGCCTGTACCAGATCCTGTAATAAAGCAATTAGACAAAATAGCAGAACCGGCCAAGGCAATTGATAAGGCAGAACAAGAAAAACAAGCTATGTTGGATAGAATACTAGGCAAGAAGCCTGTATCAAGTCCAGAAAAACATCTAGACAAAACTGTGGAACCAAAGAAGGCAATAAACAAAGCATGTTCAACTGTGGAACCAATTCAGGCAATAGACAAAGCAGAGCTAGATAAGCAAGCGATGCTAGACAAAATATTAGGCAAAAAGATTGTACCAATTCCTGAAATTAAGAAGTCAGGCAAAACTGATACAATTGCCGAACCGTCTAAGGCGATAGATAAAGCTGAACAAGAAAAACAGGAAATGCTAGACATAATATTAGGCAAAAAGACTAACCAGGATTCAGAAATTAAGCAATCAGGCAAAACTGACACAATAGTTGAACCGTCTAAAGCAATAGATAAAGCTGACCAAGAAAAGCAAGGTAAAAAATCAACAGAACCAATAGTAGTTATGCCAGTAACCAAAAAACTTGTACCAGACACAACCAAAACTGAAACCAAGTTAGAACCAAACAAAGAAACCGAAAAAACGCCCAATAAATTAACTGGGGTCACCAAAAAGGTAGACGACAATTTACCAAAACAACCACCAAATAAACAAACAAAACCCGAACCGACAAAACCGTCCAATCGCAAGAAGACCTTACAAAAACAGGACAACATCGACGAGTTGACAGCGAGCGACAACTTCTGGGACGTCATTGGTAAACGAGAAACAATTTACTACCGAGACCGAAGAAAATATTTAGAAGAAAAGCGAATGCAAGAAATTAAAAACATTAGTTGGACACCAGAGTGCGAAGCAAATGTTACCAACCTACAGAAAACCAAGTCCAGTGACCAAATATTACGAGAGAAGCTAGCTACGATTGACAGCAATTCCGTAGATGAGCCTAAAAGTAAACATAACCTCAAATCAAATGTCACAGAAGCCAAAACGCTAGGCGATAAGGCGCCTAAATTGAGCGATGGTCAAAGAAAAATGTCGGAAGATAAACTGGACCAAAGTGAACATAACCTTAAAGACAAATTGATTAAAATAGTAGACGATACAAATAAACTAGACTTGAAAGACAAAAACGCTAAATCCAAATTAGATAGTCAGAACGAAACTAAACAGAATGAACATAACCTAAAATCTAAACTAGAAAACCAACAACATAACCTCAAATCCAATCTGACAGACCAAACAAAACCAGTTGACGTTAAGTTGAAACAATACAAACTAGACATAAAAACTGACCAGAAACCCAAACTGGTAGAAGACCAAATAGCGAAACCTACAAACCTAGAAGACAAACTAAAACAAAACAAACTAGAAATTGAAAACAAGAGAAAAATACTGGAAGAAAAACGTAAGGCCCTAGTAAACAAAACAGTAGTCGAGCAGAAACCTATCATCGAGGTCTTAGTACAACCCAAACCAAAAGTAGCAATACCAACACCACAAAAAGTAAAAAACCAAGCCGCAAACATTGCCCAAAAACCAAAACTAGACGTTTTACAAAAACCACAACTAGCAGAATGCAAAACAAAGACACCGGACAAGCTGTCAACGAAACAAAAGAGCGAAGAGGGGGTCGACAAAAAGCGGGCGAAGCTCAAACAGACCAAATCGGAAGAGCGACCCAACCGGTACACCTTACGCCTTACCCCATTACAAATATCAGAAATGAAAGCCCAAATACATACCCTGAAACTTGAACCATTAAAACCAAAGCTCGACTTCATACTACAAGAAGAATTCGACAAAGTGTTAAAACCAAACGAAGACCTAATCGTTCCGACGTTAAGTCAATACAAAAAGCAGCAACAAACAACAACAACTCCTGAGGAACCATCCCAATCTAATTTCCTCGCCCTCCCTGATCAAAAACAGAAACCAAAACCAAAGTGGTTCGATGAATGTCCCGTAGTAATAATGGCGACTCCTCGCGACCTGCGCAAGCGCGCGCCCGTGCACCGGCGACCCGAACCACCCAAGGTATCGAGTGGTTCGGACTCCTCGGACTCGTCGGAAGAAGAAGACAGCTCGAGTGAGACGGACGATGGAAGTGACGAGTACGAAACCAATGTTGTCTTTCAAGATAACAAGGCGGATAAGTGGAAGAGCACCAGTAGTAATGATTCCGGGTTCGATTCGAGCGCGCCTGGAAGTCCCGCCAACAACAGGAACCAAAACAATGGTGGGTACAATGAGTGGTGCGTTGATTAATAGGGTAGTTCATGTTATTTGAAAGCGATTGAGAGTACTGATAAGCCTTGTTCTTAATAAAGCTGTAATTAATTTTATATGCCTCCGGTCGGCATCGCTAGTTTTCCATATCTCAAAATCCGCCAGAAACTCTTTGTTGCCAGCCTAGGTCGGCAAACAACCGGAAGTTATAGATTGGCATCTTGACAGTTGTCAAGCAGATGTTAATTTTATGCGTTGAATATTTTTTATACAAGAATTAACAAGATTTTGACTAATTTTAGACGTAAATCGTTAATAGAAACTGAAATAAATATATTTTAAGCTCAAATGCAAGTATTCAGTGCACAATTTTTTAGGTTATGTATAATAAAATACAAATTAATTAAATTCATTTTATATTTTTGTAATGAAATCGGCACATAAAATATTGTGTATTACACGTCCAGAAACTGTTATGCTAGTTCTCGTAATTTGCAAGCCTCGCCTGTGGCTCGGCGTGACAAAAATACTCGCTCTTGCAAAAGGTCAGTTTCTGGCCTTGTGATACAAATAACTATTTAAAGTTTGGGTGACGTAGATGTATAGCTGAAAATCTTCTCAAACCATGGGGAATTAAAATGTACTCATGTAAAATCAACTGTTTCTAAATGTTACAATAAAATACAATTTGGTAGTTTATTACTGTAAGTAAGAATACACGTGAAACGCATTATTGTGACGTAGATGTATCGATACGTAAAATCTCAAATATTTAAAGAACTATTAACTTTTTGAAAACTTTTTTCTTTGCAATAACTCATTTTTGAGGTCTTCTTTCAATATAATTGACTGGATTGCTAATTTGCTACTATGGTAAAGTACCCCATTGTTACAAAGGAGGGAATACTGTGACTATTATTTTCTGCGGGATTATCGTATCATCAACTGTTATTACTTTTTAATATTAAACATTTATTGATACTAATTATAAACAACATTATACGTTAGTAATTATTTATAATTCATTAGTAACGAAATAAATACGTTAGATACAACCATAATAACACCAAAACCTTCCATAATATGCAAATTGTCAAAAAAATTTACAGATAAATTTGTTGATAGGGTGTAGTAAATAATAATGTTGCAGTAATAGGAATAAATAAGCTTTTATCTGACAGCGTGCGATAATGGTAACATTATTAGCCTCAAATTGAGGACCATTATAGACCAAGAACCATAATGAATCCAGTATGGTACACAGTACCATAATGAAATAACAAACAACTCGTTACTAAAGAAGCAAGTAAGGAAGTTTGAAAAATAGCATATCTGATTTTTTTAGATTTTTTGTTCAATACCAAATAATTAATTTTACTTTTTGACTAAGTAATTTACGCCAGCAGATACAATACGGATTGTAACCAATCATGGTACACGTCATGTTATCAAACTCGGCTTCGCCTCATTGGATAATCTTCCCGACAAGTACCATAATAATTGACGTTACGAACATAAATAACTATTTTGCACTTCCGGGACTAAAACTCTTCTTTAGTCTTTATTTTTAGAGACTAAGGATCCCAAGGGATTATTTTTCATATTTAATCCCGTTGTCAAGGAATTGAATTAATTAATCCCGTTGTCAAGTAAATACGTGCTATTTGTTACAGAGTATCTAAATATTTGTCATAAAGTTTACTGTCAAAATTACAAAATGTGTATTCTTTTAAACTATTGTATTCGTTTGAGGATGTAAAAAATAGCGTATATACCACAGGACTAAAGTACCTTTAATCCCTCAGGTGATTATTTTCCTCACCTTCGGCTCGTGAAATAAACCTCAGGATTAAATCATGCACTTTAGTCCTTTAATACTAATTTTTGTTTCATGATCAAAATCAAAATGTTATGAAGTCTTGCCAGAAATTGTGAAACAATCTGTATATGTCGTTTTCTTCCTAAAGATCGATGCCTGTAAATATCAGTAACGGGAGAAAATGACTCACTTTTCTCCCGTATTATTTAATAGGTATTACAAAATCTTTTCTATCTTTACTTTAAATGCATCTTTGCCAAACATTTATCAAAAATACATTCTATTTAATGATTTTTGGGAAACGTCAAAATTGCATTATTATGATAGACAGGTGTTCTACATAGAAAAAAAGTTAGGTTTATTTTTGAATAATTTATGGATATTCTTATTTTTACTTGGAGGTCAAAAGCGGATCTTTTTTTACAAACGACGTGTTAAAAAAGCAATTTGTAGTAAGAGTGTTGCAAACAAAAATAGAAAACATGTGTAGTATAACAAAACATTATTTGTAAATATTGTTAATTATAGTGTACCTCGCTCAAGAAAATTATTATACCGTGCTTAAGGAGGTTCCCTACACATGCAGTGGCGTACTCAGATATCAGCCTTTAATTAATAAAAATATGTTTATTAATGTAAAACAAAATTCGGTCAACGGGTGTTAATTGATATTGCAATTCGTTCAGTTGCGGTGATATATATTTACAATAATTTCTAATTCACTAATCAAAAAATGCTTGAAGATTTTTTTACAACAACAACAATATTGTTACAACTATGTGGTCAACCTTCTTCAAATTTTGGGAAATTGATGTCCGTGCTTGCATACCATATACCAAAAATTAAGTAAATAGAACATTTCTAACATCTTTTTATTTAATCAATTAATGGAAAGTCATCAGAGCCCATGTAAAATATTAAAATTTAACAATTAATTTCGTTCAAACTACGTGGTCAAAAATTTCCAAAAAATTAAGGTATCATTTTTATGACACAGACAACATAAATTCAAAGTTTGGTTGCATTAGAACATTTTTTAAAATGTCTAGGGAACCTCCTTAAGAGGCTCGTCTACCTCCTAAAATCCAGCATAAAATGTACTAACGTAGCGAGTGTTTTGTGGCCAGTACAATTGTATTATATACTTAAAGAATAAATTTACAGATGTGCCTTTTTAAAATTTTGATAAAAAAATTGTACATGATTATAAAAATTCCGAAAAATTTGAATTTATGCAAACTTTACCCGGTTATATCTCACGATAGAAATTAATTTTTAAAATGTAGATCCATTCTTTCTCTATTAAATGTTTATAAAAACATTATCCTGAAGTCAATAATAAGCTGACAGTTTACTCGCAACGAAAACACTTTTTTGTCATACCTGCACAAAAAGTAACCTTTTTCGTGCCTGTTTTACGTGCGCAAAGTGGCTTATTTTTTAACTAGACAAAAAATGCGTGCGCAAAGTACAAGCGTGCGGGAATAGCGTGCGCAAAATTTCACTTTGCGCACGCAAATTTAACACTCACACAGTTTTCTGTAGTTACCGACACGAAATGTGCGCGTAGCACTAGCGCCACACACGTGATAATCTAATACTACAAGCACGTGAACAGCTGTAGTACCTACTTCTCTATGCATAGTTTCTACTGTGGACTATTGTGCAGATTGTGCATTGGATATTGGATCTAATGGACAATAATATTTTATTCTTATATTTTAATGTTCTTTTCTTTACTGTTAATAATTAGTTTCTTATGCTTTTACATGTAGGTAAATATTAGTTACTTTTTTATTTTATACATATTAATTTTAAAAGTATTCATTTTATCTTTTGATAAGTAAGGTCACTCAAAAGGTTACTTTTTGTGCAGTAATGACAAAAAATATCGTGTGCATCTCGTGAGCAAAGGCGCAATTGCGCTTGGCTTCGTTGCAGCCCTCGCCGTAGCGACCCTCGGCCTCCTCGGCTCGCCTCGGTAGACCTCGAGCCGCTACTGCTCGGGCTGCAACTCGCCTCGCGCAATTGCTTACTTTGCGCACTAGATACACAATATACTATTACAGTATTCAAAATGTCTGCATAGCTAGGATGCGGCAAAGTACGAGTTTCGGGCTGGTTTCAGGCAGCCGTAGTAGTGGGGAAAAGAGTGGAATAGAAAAAAAGTAATATCGAGAGTATTCTAGGAATTCGGTAAAAACGTAGATGAGCCACATAATGGCCAAAAATAATATCCTGATCATTTATTTTGGTTTTTAGTTAATCTTTGTTTACTTAGATACCTATTCTCGTAGTAAACAGTCTTTTGGACATAACTAGGTATTTATTTTTGGCCTATTGTTATTGGAAAACTAAAGCAGAAACTATTTCGGTCTTGTGAAATAGTTACAGTAATATTTTATAATAAAATATGACCTGTAAAATATCTTTTGAACCAGTAAGACTGTCATAATAAAATATTAAGATGCACAGAAAATATTATAAACGAATGCAATTATTTATTTTGAACACCTGACATGTTTACCTGCGCTGAATTTAAAGCCGTGTTCACACAAGGATGATTTTAAAGTCCATATTTTGAGAAAATATTCCTGGTGAGAATTGTTTACCATTTTTACCTTCCGCTTACCTGTAAAGGAAGGTATTGGAATCATGCAAAAAATCGGGTGGTGAATTTTTAGTGGATGAGCACGAATTAGGGTCCTTACAACTCATTTTTGATAGTTTCACGATGATGTCTGTGTGTATGTGTGTGTGTATGTGTGTGTGTGTGTATGTGTGTGTGTGTGTGTGTGTGTGTGTGTGTGGTCAAGGGGTGTTAGTCGCATAACTCAAATACGAATTACCCGAAAATTTTGATATTTGGTATTTAACATTTGTATATAAATTGGAAGAGCTCCGTAGATTTTGGTACAAATATCTTCATCGGAAGTGATATTTTTTGAAGATTGAAAAGGTTAATTGTCAAAATTGTATATAAATTTGGAAAAATATAGTATTTATTTGTAATAAGAATAAGAGGAAAAGTTATTTGCAACTTACGTTATAAAAAAATTGTCTTTATCTGGTAGCATTAAAGAACTGCAGTAAAATTTAAAAAATAAATTTATCAAATAAAACGTTGATATCTTGTAATCCATGATCGGTTGATTTTTGTTTCTGCGTAAAAAATATTGACAGGTGAGACGGGTGACAAGTTGGCATCCTAGCGCTATATAAGTCCTAAGTAAGATATTAAATGTAGTAATTGAACGGAGGATGGCTTCAACACAGCAGAGTTTTCCTGTGAATGAATCTTTTTATTCAGGTGATGCAAATTTCTGTGTTTGAATATTTTAGATTTTTATTTGTATATTTTAATGGGCACCGGATTGTACGTATACATTTCTGTTTAAAGTCTAGATATGGCGGAAGGTTGTGTGATGGCCACGTCAGATTTTTTTAAAAGTTTTTTATTGAAACTTCATGTTATTTGAAAGCGATTGAGAGTACTGATAAGCCTTAATTGTTCTTAATAAAGCTGTAATTAATTTTTAAAGTTTGAGTGACGTAGATGTATAGCTGAAAATCTTCTCAAACCGGAATTAAAATGTACTCATGTAAAATCAACTGTTTCTGTTACAATAAAATACAATTTGGTAGTTTATTACTGTAAGTAAGAATACACGTGAAACGCATTACTGTGACGTAGATGTATCGATACGTAAAATCTCAAACTATTAACTTTTTGAAAACTTTTTTCATGGCAATTACTCATTTTTGAGGTCTCCTTTTTAATATAATTGACTGGATTGCTAATTTGCTACTATGGTAAAGTACCCTATTGTCTCTCAAATAGGGCGCCACTAAATTGAATCTTCAATGAGTCTTGAACAATTTCTAATCCATTGATTAAAAACTGTGATTTTTTTCAAGATTCAGAAACATAAAAGAGTTCTTAAAGAATCAATGTGTGCATTTGAACTACAAATGTTGATATTGATTATTAATATTGATCCGTTAAAATTTTGACAAAAAATAAACATGATGACGATAATGAAATAAAAAAAACACCAAATAGTATATTTTTTGCACTTCCGGGACTAAAACTCTTCTTTAGTCCTTATTTTTAGGGACTTAGGTTCTTAATTTGATCCCAAGGGATTATTTTTCATATTTAATCCCGTTGGCAAGGAATTGAATTAATTATTCCCGTTGTCAAGTAAATACGTGCTATTTGTTACAGAGTATCTATGGTAACAATATAAATATTTGTCATTATATTTACTGTCAAAATTGCAAAATGTGTATTCTTTTAAACCATTTTGCATTCGTTTGTGGATGAAGTGCAAAAAATAGCGTATATACCACAGGACTAAAGTATCTTTAATCCCTCAGGTGATTATTTCCCTCAACTTCGGCTCGTGAAATAAACTTTCACCCTCAGGATTAAATCATGCACTTTAGTCCCTCAATATATAATATACTATTAGATAACAAAAAGGTTAAGTAGGAACAATAACTTAAATTTAGACAATTGTTAAAAACGCATTATGCATTAAGCCAAAATAAACATACCTACATGTTTTCAAATTCACGTAACAAAGTATAGTAAACCATTTTCTGTTTTTAAATACTTGAGTAATTCGGGAATTTTCTCAAATCTAAAATTATTGTTCAAAATATTGTAGGTAATATTTTTTTATTTGCCAAATAATTTTTTTTCACGACATGCGGGGAAAACACAATTTTCTTCTCGCGAAATAGTGAGGAAAGTAAGTTTTCCCTCTCTAGAGAGGAAAGTAAAGAGTAAAGTGTTATTTTACGATGAAATATTTTAAAAATTTAAGTTAATTTATTACTTTATTTCAAATTCTGATATTATAGTGATATACTGTAAACTATTGTTTTACAATTATTATGTTTTATACTTTCTCCTTCTACAATTTAAACTAATTTGGCAATTATAATATTTCATTGTTTTTTAAACATCATTCTGACAGATGGCAGTTATAACCTAACTTCTAGTTATCTGTTTCTTCTACATTTACAATGTTTTAAATATGAAAAAAATGTTGTGTCTAACACGAGAGGAAAACTCTTTTTTTCACGACATGCGGAGAAAACACAATTTTCTTCTCGTGAAATAGTGAGGAAAGTAGGTTTTCCCTCTCTAGAGAGGAAAGTAAGCAGTGTTACCACCAGTGTTATTTTACGATGAAATATTTTAAAAATTGTAAGTAAATTTATTATTTTATTTGTAATTCTGATTTTATTATTATTATTATGTTTTATACTTTCTTTTTCTACTATTTTACAACTTAAATTTAATTTGGCATATTGGCTGCATTTAGTTGTTCAAACGTCATTCTGACAGATGGCAGTTATAACCTAACTTCTAGTTATGTGTTTCTTCTACATTTACAACGTTTTTAAATATGTCGTGAAAAAAATGTTGTGTCTAACACGAGAGGAAAGCTCTTTTTCCACTCTTGCTCGATTGCCTCACTCGCTTCGCTCGTGACACAAACTTCGAGCTCGAGTGGGAAAATGAAGCGCTTTCCTCTCTAGTTGGACAAATAACTATTTCCACTTTCGCTCGTGACACAAACTTCACGCTGGAGTGGGAAAAAGACGCGCTTTCCTTTCTAGTTGGACAAATTACCATTTACATGTGCATCGCATAGCCAACTGTGTTATGTGGTGAATTAATACTTTTCTTTCTTCGATAAAATATAATTTTATCGGCGTATATAAAATAACTATTTTGTCAAAATGAACAGTTGTATTTTCAATTAATTTTAGTATATTTTAGTATGACATATTTACTCGTAAATACTTAAAATGACGGTATTAGTTAAATTAATTTTTTCTGTCAACTATTTTATAAACATTACTTTTTTAATGAGCACAGTTACAAATTACTTTAAGTCATAGATAAATCTAAATACATATTTAAGCCAAGACGTAACAAATTTAACACATTTTTTACATTTTTAACCTTCAAATTCAAATTATTAATGAACTAAAATACAATTTTATAAATGTAAAGCCCATTTTACATTGAGCAACATTGCAGATGCAAGTGCAACTTTTGACAAGTTGCTTCAATATTGCATGAGTGTAATACATTCAACAGGCAGAAGCAATCTTGAGGCAACGGTTGCTTGGAATAGAACATGTTCTAATTTTTGTATGCAGGCAATTCACAGTTATTTCTAGTTATTTTTAGTTCGATACTACCAACTGAACCGTCAAAAAGATTAGGAAAGTTAGTGCGTTAGTGGTTATAATGCCATTCTATCCTTCCAACAATATACAATACAACAAATCCAAGAGGTTAAGTTGACGTAACAAAATATTGGTAAATTTATTAATAAATTTATACATTAAGTAATTGCATGTTGCTGATGTTGCTCAGTGTAAAATGAAATAATGTCTTCTGCAATTTTTTTGTTCAACTCTGACTTGAAGATTGCAGTTGCCCATTGCGCTTGCTCAATGTAAAATGGACTTTAATAAAATTATTACATTTTGGTGTGACGACAAAGAACAGTAGTGTTGAATTATAGGCCCATAATACAACAGTGTTGCATTATGACTTCATTATACAATAGTGTTGCATTATGACTTCATTATTCAATAGTGTGTCTTTTATTACTAAAGCTACGTTCATAATGAATGTATTATACAATGATTGTTGTAGATAAATAATTATTAATTATCTTTAATTAAAAAACTAATATTAAAATTCGGTATTGTTCGTGATTTTTTACCTCTCGCCACTCATATCTGTAAGAGAGGTATTGTAATCATGCTAAAATTTCGATAGTGAGTTTTCAATGGATAAGCACGTTTTGAGGTCCCTAGAACACGATTTTGATAATTTCGCGATGATGTTACTGTCTACAATATGTATTCAAAACATTGTTTCTATCTAGCACCATTTTCCAATTACAAGAAGTTAAAAATTCTACAAATTTGTTACAATTTTGATTTATCTGCCTACCTATGGAAACAAAAAATAAAATATTTGAGTCATAATGTCATATAAATTTTTGACTTTTTGACAAATTGAAATGGAAAATATGAAATGTTATTTATTATTTATAAGCTAATAATATTATAAAAACTACAATTCCCGAATTCCCTTCACAATGGTATATTTGTGAGTAAGTACCTTCATACACACTCAGTAAAATAGTAGCGTATGGCGAGAGGTCATGTGTTGGCCACATCGGATTTTTTAACTCTGTTATTAGTCAATCATAGATTGAATTTGAGTGCTACCACCCTTGCAAATAAGCATGGAGGGAGGTAAACACAGTAAATAGTACAATGTTCTAATACTCTTTAAACTATATTGATGTTATGTTCTATTTTTTCATTTTTGTGTTTTATTTTCTATCTAGACTGCGATGTGAACTGTCATAAAAAATGTGAAAAGCTCACAGCAAACTTATGCGGGGTCAACCAAAAGCTCATAGTCGAAGCTTTAACGTCAGTAAAAAAAGGTATTTATTAAGTTTATTTTATGTGGAGAGCTGTTTACGTGCGTTTAATTTATGAGGTAATAATAGTGGCATGAGTGAATGAAATTGTAATAATATTTGAAAACTGTGAAATTTAACAGTCTATTAAAATAATTATTATTGTTTGTGACGCACTTACGAAGCACGTCTACTCTAAAATTTGACAACGTTACAGAGGTGTACGCCTCCCACGTTTACTTTAGTTATAATGGGCTACTTGCATGTATTTTTTACCTCTCGCCTCATATTCTATAAGAGAGGTATTGTAATGGGTCAAAATTTTCGAGTATGAGTTTTTGGTGGATAAGCACGTTTCAGGGTCTCTAGAATACGAATTTACTATTTTCACGATGATGTCTGTGTGTGTGTGTGTGTTTGTGTGTTTGTGTGTTTGTGTGTTTGTGCGTTTGTGTGTTTGTGTGTTTGTATGAACCGACGATTTTTCGTCCACGATAACTTAAAAAGTATCAAACCGTTTATAACCAAATTTCATATTTAAGGTTTTAATAAGTATCTTAACACCGGATAAGATTTTGGTAGAAATCCGCAAACCGGAAGTAGTACTTTTTGAAGTTTAGAAAAGTTTTCATTAAATATATTGGTACATTATTTATTTATGACAATTTTTGCAATTAAAAATAACAGAAATTGTGATTATCTATGTGTACAGTTAATTATACATACAAATTGCTGAATCTGGAAGTATTTAACAATAAAATAAAGTACAATTAATCTTCCATTTTTTTGAAATTCCAGTATCTTGTTGTCCATGATATGAAATTTGTTTCTACATACAATTTGAATTATTATGACAGTGACAGTACAGTTGACATCTTTTGCTTGCATATTGGTTTACATTATCGTTTACATATTACATGAACATGAAACTATTAAAATGTAAGTAAAACTATTTATTAGATTAGTAGAATAAGCAGAATTAGGCGAGAGGTCGTGTGGTGGCCATAGCAGATTTTTTAATTAAATATATTTGAAAAAGAGATCAAAACTTGGGATCCGTATTTTTTATTTTGACAAAAATTTTATTTACATGCCCAAAAAAAATTATTTAAATTTAAATATTCAATATGTGACGTAAAAACTAACCCAACCAATGAATGGCCGTTAAGCCATAGCAACGGCTGTACTAGTGAACGCCCCTAACTATGTTTTGATGCTATAAAATATAAGTAAGTATTTGTGTTTTCATAATCTATGGATGAAAAACAAGTGATAAATTAAATATGGACGTGGTTTCTTTGGATATCTCGTGGCATAAATATCGCAAGCTTGTATGGTATTTTTATTTATTTTTTTAAATTTATCACTTGTTTTTCATCCATAGATTACTGCACATTAATAAAGTTAAAAATGATTTAAATTTCAATTGAATTTTTCTCAATATTTTTATTATGTAAGGATATAAAACGAATACATGGTTGAATTCAGAAAAAAATACTCTATCGGATAGGCCTAAAAAATATGTATATTCCCATTTGAAAAAATATAACTTTATGTTTTAACTTGAGAACCACTGGTTTAAAAAATTATTTTATTCTTTAATCAGATGTCCCCCTTGGTCTCCTACAACTTTGCTATTTAACATTTTTTTCTAACTATAATAACATAGAAGTTATTCGAGGTAGCTCATTTAGCTGGTACACCCTGTATACTACTTGAATCCTACAGACTTCATGTTTTTGTTCCGGTTTTCGTTCCTGTTCCGGTTCGATTCGAGTCCTTGATTTGAACTGAACTAAATGAAGAAGCTAGTACACTTCTTCAGCGAAATAAAATGCGACATTGTTTTATAATATGCCTGTATGCCCAGCAGTGTTGTGACTGATCTAGATCAATTGATCTAGATCACTGATCTAGATCAATTTACGTGATCTTTGATCTGATCTAGATCATCTTATTTTTAAGGATCTTGAGTTTGATCTAGATCAAATAAATATGATCTACGATCTTAAAATAAGATCATATTTTTAGATTTTTTCTACGCTATATGCAAGTTAAACCATGAAATTGAAAATTTAAAAGAGTAAGAGTTTAATATTTTTAATATGTTTTAATTTTAAACTATAGATTAAATCGCTTGAATATTACGTATTTTTTTCTTTTTACCTTCCGCTTACCTGTAAAGGAAGGTATTGGAATCATGCAAAAAATCGGGTGGTGAATTTTTAGTGGATGAGCACGAATTAGGGTTCTTACAACTCATTTTTGATAGTTTCACGATGATGTCTGTGTGTATGTGTGTGTGTGTGTGTGTGTGTGTGTGTGTGGTCAAGGGTTGTTAGTCGCATAACTCAAATACGAATTACCCGAAAATTTTGATATTTGGTATTTAACATTTGTATATAAATTGGAAGAGCTCCCTAGATTTTGGTACAAATATCTTCATCGGAAGTGATATTTTTTGAAGATTTAAAAGGTTAATTGTCAAAATTGTATATAAATTTGGAAAAATATAGTATTTATTTGTAATGAGAATAAGAGGAAAAGTTATTTGCAACTTACGTTATAAAAAAATTGTAGCATTAAAGAACTGCAGTAAAATTTAAAAAATAAATTTATCAAATAAAACGTTGATATCTTGTAATCCATGATCGGTTGATTTTTGTTTCTGCGTAAAAAATATTGACAGGTGAGACGGGTGACAAGTTGGCATACTAGCGCTATATAAGTCCTAAGTAAGATATTAAAAAATGTAGTAATTGAACGGAGGATGGCTTCAATACAGCAGAGTTTTCCTGTGAATGAATCTTTTTATTCAGGTGATGCAAATTTCTGTGTTTGAATATTTGAGATTTTTATTTGTATATTTTAAATGGGCACCGGATTGCACGTATACATTTCTGTTTAAAATCTAGATATGGCGGAAGGTTGTGTGATGGCCACGTCAGATTTTTTATGTAATGTAATACAACAATTAAATATTTTGTCTAATATTGATCTTTTTACGATCTAAAGAAAAAAGATCACTAATTTCTGATCTGATCTAAAAAAAAGATCCTATCATAACAATTGATCTATGATCTGATCTAGATCATATTAAACGAGAAGATCTTGATCTTGATCTAGATCCATTTTAAAATGATCTGTCACAACACTGATGCCCAGGCGTTTTATAAAAGTTTTACAATCTGTCTACGGCATGGACAAAATTTTGTAATTTGCGTTTATTATTATATTTATTAGTACTTCTCTGTAGTATAGATATTTTGTATGTAACACTGGCCAAATTTTTTTGGCAAACCAATGGTTGAAATACCTGTAGCAATGACGTATAACAATTGGAAACAAAAATATAAAAATATAAAAATTACTTAAAATAGAAGTTTCAGGTATGAAAATATTTTCTTCACATTTGAATTTTGACAATTTATTTTATTTTACAAATATCTTGTATTTTAAAACGAATTAAAAATTCGATCGGTTATTTCGCAGATCCAAGCTTTGTTGACAATTATAATTTGAAGTTAATTATAAATAAAAACTGTATAGTGGCGCGAAACCCCTATTTTTACAAATATTGCAGTTTTTTACCTCTCGCCACTCATATCTGGTAAGAGAGGTATTGTAATCATGCTAAAAATAGTGAGTTTTCAATGGATAAGCACGTTTTGAGGTCCCTAGAACACGATTTTGATAATTTCGCGATGATGTCTGTGTGTATGTGTGGATGGATGGATGTTGGAGGTACGATAACTCAAAAACTACTGAATAAAAAAATTTGAAATTTTGTACATAATATTCAGATACCCTAGATTAGATCTGATTAGATTTTGGTGTTGATCGTGCAACCGGAAGTGTTAGTTTCTTGAAGATCAGAAGAGATTTTTTGAAATATCCTCAAAATTTATGCATTAATAGGAATTTTTTTACTAACTACAATTTGTATTCAAAACGTAGTTTCTATCTAGCACCATTTTCCAATTACAAGAAGTTAAAATTCTACAAATTTGTTACAATTTTGATTTATCTGCCTACCTATGAAAACAAAAAATAAAATATTTGAGCGTTAATGTCAAATAAATTTTTGACATTTTGACAAATTGAAAATATGAAATGTCATTTATTATTTATCTGAATATATAATTCATGTGTCACGTGACACATATTTGACTAATTTGATTGGCTAAAATAGGGCAGTAAGAGGCTATCAAATCGATGATATTTTTATCACCGCTGTTACATGTCAACTGTTTCTTTCAATTAATTTCCTACTGTCAGTTTCATATTTAAATATTGCTGTTTGTCAAAAATAAGACTTAAATTGATTGAACCTGATTGTATTCGGTGGGGAAATGTCAGTGAAGACAAAATTGAGAAAGTGAAACAGAATTTAAAACGTTCTTGACAGCTATTGAAAAAATATAACCAAACATTTTGGTTTCATTCATTATATATTCTCCCCAAATATAACTAGGGGCTATGATTAATCATAGGTGATAGCATTCGTTATGTCTTCAGAAAATTGAACTCGTGCTGCGCACTCGGTCAATTTTCATCGACTAACTCATGCTATCACCGATGATAATCATAGCACTTGTTATTTTACCCCCGATTAATGGTTATGATAAACATTAATAATGTTATTAAAACTACAATTTCCCAAATCCCTTCTACAATGGTATATTTGTGAGTAAGTACTACATAATAATATACTTATATTAGAAAAATAAAAATAGCAGAGTATGGCGGGAGGTCATGTATTGGCCACATCGGATTTTTCAAATATGGGTGCCAAAATAATTATCTCATGGATACGAGGTATGTTATATGAGGGGTCTAGTTTCAAAACCGGCTATATCCGCTTTTTAAAAAATTGGAGTTATGCACACCATTGGATTCGTAAGAATGAATTATTTTTGTTTATCCGTACAGTACGTTTCAAAAGAGGTTATATCCAGTAATAATTTAATATAAAATATGAGCTTAGTTTCAAAACCGACTAAATCCAGTAGGGGCTTAGGTTCAAAAAGGGTTATATCCATTTCAGCCAATAGGAAGCTAGTTATCTGCGACACGTGACACATGACGTCTCTTGTCAAATGTGAATTTGTACTGTCAATAAGAAAATTTGTTTTGTTTCCGTAGGTAAGAATATAGCTAAAATGTCATAAATAATAATAGATTTATTAACAATTAAGTTAATTTGTAGATATGGAAACTAATGTTGCACCTGTCAATAGCCCAAAAGAGCTAGAAAGAAACTACGCCAAATTTATTTATTTTCATTTATTTTAAATTACTTTTACTTACTTACTAATTATAATCCAAATGAAAGTAATCTTTTATAATTTTTGTAGATATGCTCCTAAAAATCTACAAACGTACGTGGGGTACGTTTTTATGTTATTTTTGTAATGTAAACAAAATGTTTTATTATTTTTACAAATACATAAAAGTTGTTTTTTTAAATTAGAAATTACTTGTTTCTCCTTCGTTCCAATAATTATAAGAATCAAAATATGCGTAAGGTAAATATTAATTAAATTAGTTTCAAAAGTGGCTATATCCAAACCAATGAGTTTCAAAACCGGCAGTTTGCATAAGTTAGTTTCAAATCCGGCTATATCCATATTTAAAACGCTTGTATTGCAATTCATACTAACATTTTAGGTGTAAAGTAAAGTTATCCTTGATCAAATTTGTCTGTTAAATACATCTAAAGCGATAACAGTTCTATTTTTTGTCTAATTTAGCGCAAAACTAAAAATATCAATTTAGTCGAAATTGGAAAAAGTGGATATAGCCGGTTTTGATACTAGACCCCTCATATACTACATTATACCCTAGGGCATTAAGAAATTGCCATGGTTATATTAAGACATCACTAACGTTTTTCTGAAATTAATATATTTTCTGTCTGTTACTAAGTATACCAAAAATATTAACAAAATTCGAAACGTCATAGCGAAATGTCACGCGCACAATATTTTAAATAAAATAGTAAGACATAAAATATTGTATGCGCCACGGGCATCATTGATGTTTATAGCCCTCGGGCGATTTACAGACCCTCGGGCCAGAGGCCCTTGGGCTTGTAAACATGTCGCCCTCGGATGAGCATAAACATCATCATGATGTCCTTGATACATAAATAACTATTTTCCCTCAAACATAAATTATTTGTTATGATTATGTTTAAAAAAAAATCTGCTGTGGCCAGCACACGACCTCTCGCCTAATTCTGCTTATTCTACAATCTCGAGACTAATCTAATAAATAGTTTTACTTACATTTTAATAGTTTCATGTTCATGTAATATGTAAACGATAATGTAAACCAAGATGCAAGCAAAAGATGTCAACTGTACTGTCACTGTCATAATCATTCAAATTTTATGTAGAAACAAATTTCATATCATGGACAACAAGATACTGGAATTTCAAAAAAATAGAATATTAATTGTACTTTATTTTATTTTAAATTCTTCCAGATTCAGCAATTTGTATTTATAATTAACTGTACACATAGATAATTACAATTTCTTTTATTTTTAATTTCAAAAATTGTCATAAATAAATAATGTACCAATATATTTAAGAAAATCTTTTTCAAACTTCAAAAAGTACTACTTCCGGTTTACGAATTTCTACCAAATTCTTATCCGGTGTTAAGATCCTTATTAAAACCTTAAATATGAAATTTGGTTATTAAAGGTTTGATACTTTTTAAGTTATCGTGGACGAAAAATCGTCACATAATTCATACATACATACGTCCATACGTCCATACATACACACACACAGACATCATCGTGAAAATATGAAATTCGTATTCTAGAGACCCTGAAACGTGCTTATCTACCAAAAACTCATACTCGAAAATTTTGACCCATTACAATACCTCTCTTATAGAATATGAGGCGAGAGGTAACAATAAACGCTATATAATAGCGTGCGGAATCAATGTTTTTGAGTGTTTTATGCCATGGGTAGAGGATCGCCTCAAGTTTTGATATAAATACATTGTCGTGTCACAGCCACGTTTAAGTTTCTTCCTGATTTGTTGTGATGTTGCTCCCACTCTTTTGCTTCTACGTCATTCGAACTCTTGAACTATCTGACGTTTTAACATCATGTGATAATGAGACATAAATGCCAGTGTGTATGGCCAAAAACGTCAGAGCAATATAATGTCACGTTCAAAAATATTGGACTGCAAACTTTGCTGTCACAACGGTAAAGCCCTGTTCGCACCGGGTTCTCATTTTCATTTTATGTAAACTGTAAACGATGTGTCACTATTTTGACACTGTCACTGTTCACCTGGACAGCTAACAAGGTTATCCACCTGTCCTGTCCAGCTAACATATTTTTTTGTTAAATATAATTGGTAATTTATCATTATACAAAATTTTAGCTTTGCTGGTTTCACTTGAAAATCTTGTATTTTTTGCAAGTTCCAAGCCTCTCAAAATCTTGAGCCACGCTTTCGGACTAGCTAACACTGCAATTCTTAATTAGTTATAATACAGGTTGGTGGAGGTGAAATGCGAACATAGGGAACATACATGACAATCGAACTTTCAAGCCAGGTATCTTGATATATTTTGTAGTAGTGTCACAAAACGAAGTAATATGAATTTGTGTGGCAAAAAGAGTAATCAATAACAGAAATAATAATAAAATCTAAAAGTGCATGTAAACTTTCTTGTTCTGCTCGTATACATACATTTTTATGCAAAGAAAATATTTTAAAGAAAATAAAAATTTCAATTGCATGACAGCAACTTTGACATTGACAGTACTTATTCCACGTATATCAAGATGCCTAGCATGATACTCCATTATGGGAATGCTTTCAACAGCAGAATATTCATAATCCGAATCATGTTACAGGCGAATATTCATTTTCAGAATATTCATATTCCGAAAGTTTTAGGTTTGCACAGAATTATTCAAATTCCGAAACATGTTAAAGCCGAATATTCATTTTCAGAATATTCATAAACCGAAAAATTGAAGTCTGACCAGAATTATTGAAATTCCGAAACATGTTACAGCGGAATATTCATTTTCAGAATATTCAAATTCCGAAATATTAAAATTCCGAAAGATACTGCAACCGAATATTAATTTTCAAAATATTCATATTCCGAAAGTTTTAGGTTTGCACGGAATTATTCAAATTCCGAAACATGTTGAAACCGAATATTCATTTTCAGAATGTACATATTCCGAAAGTTTTTGGCTGAAACGTAATTCGGCATTTGAATAAATTTTTACAAAACTAAAACTTTCGGAATATGTACATTCTGAAAATGAATATTCGGTTTCAACATGTTTCGGAATTTGAATAATTCCATGCAAACCTAAAACTTTCGGAATATGAATATTTTGAAAATTAATATTCGGCTGCAATTTGTTTCGGAATTTTAATATTTCGGAATTTGAATATTCTGAAAATGAATATTCGCCTGGAACATATTTCGGAATTTTAATAATTCTGGCCAGACCTAAAATTTTTGGATTATGAATATTCTGAAAATGATGATTCGGCTGTGACATACTTCGGAATTTAAATAATTCTGTGCAAATCTAAAACATTCGGAATTTGAATATTCTGAAAATGCATATTCGGCTGTAATATGATTCGGAATTAGAATATTCTGCTGTTGACACGGCACCCCTCCATTATCATATATTTCCCTATGTTCGCATTTCACCTCCACCAACCTGTATAAACGAGACGGCAAATAAATCATAAAGATATTAAATGTAGTAATTGAACGGAAGATGGCTTCAACACAGAAGAGTTTTCCTGTGAACGAATCTTTTGATTCAGGTGATGCAAATTTCTGTGTTTGAATATTTTAGATTTTTATTTATATATTTTAGGGACACCGGATTGTATACGTATACATTTATGTTTATAAGTCTAGATATGGCGGAAGGTTGTGTGCAGGCCACTTCAGATTTTTAAGTTATGTGAAAAAATCCGTCAAAACCCTCAAATCCTGTCAAAATAGCCACGTTTTACGACATGTCATGCATCTTTCTGTACTACGTATGAATATATAAACAACCTGACTAGCATGTCTCTAAATATCTTCCAAGCTTCTCAGTTGATAAAATTAGTCTATTTTTTATTGCCACTGACCCAAACCTTGGAAGAAACTCGTGTAGTACTACTAGGCTTGATAAATCGCTAGAGTGTTGCATTTTGTTAACACCATTTATTATTTCTTGTCTTCTGACTTATCATCGGATATTTTTAAACTTTAAATTTAGATTTGTAGGATGTTAGACTAGCAGATAAAGTTGTATGAAATTATTACTTTATTTTTTGACAGTTTGTATTTAACATTTGACAGTTTGTCTAGAACTGTATTGTAATGCCCATGCGCATTGCTTGCATTTTAGAACAACTTGTATTAAAGCATTATTTATGAGTATTTATTTTATTTTCTCATCTAAATTTTAATAATAATATAAAACAAAATCGTTCCGTTTATGAACTCGTCAATGAGTAATGTATCCAGATTAGTGTATGGTGTAAGGTTTGATACAAAGATCGATGAAATGTATGATTCAATGCGAAAAACCAAACACAACACTAACTGGGATACAAGACTCGACACTAGGTTGATCACGACGCGTTTCGATCTTTCGATTATCTTCAGGTGTATACTTGGTGTATAAATATCTAAAATACATAGACGTATATAAAAAAAGTTAATATTAATTTAACAAATTTAATTTGATCATTATTCTGCAATCTTATGTGAAATCTATATTTTATTTTAAAATGACTCAAAATAGTACAACGCAATTAGAATAAAATATCTAAAACAAATTAATTTAAAACGATACCTACTAATTTAACCCAAATTTAAATAAAATATTATTACAATATTTTGTATTAGTAATGCAGAATAAATAATATAATTTGACAAATTTTCATTTAAAACTCAAATAAATTACAATAAATTCGTATTAAACAATAAGGTACTATAAGTTAAATACATTTATTCAATTTTGACGTTTTAAACAGCTATTGTTAACTCCATAGCAACAACTTTAAACAACTGTTTATTTCACAAGTGAATTAAATTTTTTTTAAATCACTGACATTTTAAACTGTTATTATTACGTCAAAAATGCATAAAAACAATGACAACTTGCTAGTAACGACTACTTTGATTAGTTTTTCTTGTTATGTCAAAATAAATTTATAATTCATATATTTGAAATAATTTCGTCAACATTGAATAAAATATTGTATAAACCACGTGAGATACGAATGTTTATCCACTCGAAGAAATTATCCCACTCGCCCTTCGGGCTCGGGGGCTAAACTTTCTTCTCTTGAATAAACATTCATATATCTCACTTGGTGTATAAATATCTATAATATTAATTAAAATACATAATTTTGACATATTCTGCAATCTTATGTCAAATCTATACGTAATACTGGAACCTGACGGTAAATACATATTGACACATTCTGCGCATGTGTATTATAGAACTTTCCCGAACAAATTATTTTTCAAACAATACATACTACAAATGAAGCTACATTTCAATAAATTATTACTACAATATTGTGTTTTGATACATGCAGATTAAATTAATATATCAAGCAAAAATAAAAGTTCAATAATTAAATAAATAATTTAGTTTTAAAATATATAGCTCTCCTGTAGCAAACCCTAAATTTGCAGTTTAAAATGCGACAATAGTTCTAGCGTAAGCATGGTGTATTATAATGATTGTTGTTATCTGTAAATAAGAGTTTATTGTTGTTATATTTTTGTTATTATTAAAATAAGAACACAACTTAGGCACAAGGCAGAATCAATCAGTAACATTATGCAACTAAATTAGGAACAATTATGTTATGCGTTACACATTATGGCTAAAACTTTAGTCTAATTTTTGTAAGGGATTCGATAGAGTCCCGCCTTATTTAAAACAAACCTAGAACTTATAAGCTCGTCTATCTCCTAAAATCCAGCTAAAAACATACTAGAGTAAAATTCAAATAGCTAGAACCCTGCGCGAAGTACGAATTCTCGTCTTAGAGAGAGAGGCATAGATGATAAACTACGCTACTGTCTGTTCTACAGAACATCAGCTTCAATATCTGTTATTCTCATGTTGACATTGATTGAGTTATATTTTAGTTTAGAAAATTAAGTGAAGTGCAGCGCAGCATATACTCGCTAGCTCCGCTTTTGTAAAACGGACAGTACATGACAAGCTCTGCCTTCTCGCGCAGTCCAGGGTCCTAGCTATTTGAATTTTACTCTAACGTAGCGAGTGTTTTGTGAGCAGTACAATAATTGTATTAGAGTAAAATTCAAATAGCTAGGACCCTGGACTGCGCGAGAAAGCAGAGCTTGTCATGTACTGTCCGTTTTACAAAAGCGGAGCTAGCGAGTATGCACTTCACTTAATTTTCAAACAAAACTAAAATATAACTCAATCACAATCAATTACAAAATTCACAGGGTTACACGAAGCAAAACACTACGAATGTACTTTACCCATGAAAATGGTAAATAAACTTTTAAAAATACATTGAGGTCCTTGAGGTATATAACATTGGTTTAAAACAAGATATACTAATATAAAAATTGGATTCACATTATGTTTACTATTTTGGTGACTAATAGAGCAATAAATTGTGTAGTTATAATCTCGATCAAATTTATGTTGACTGGTTTGGTTAAACATTTGGTTTTATTTCAGTAAATAATTTTTTAATCTTTTCGAACACTGTTGCAATTTTAGCAAATCGTAGTTATTCATAACCGTAACGCATTTTACTCAAATCGTAATCTTCCCAACTGTATTTAATATATAGTAAAATGCGTCTGGCAAGATTACGGTTATACAAAAAAATCTGACGTGGACACCACATGACTTCCATGTACGCCTATTAAACTGTTCATACTTTTCTTAATAGGTAACTAAAATGTAGAATTATATTATACAAATATATTAATATATAAGTACCTACTACTACTACTGCTACTATACTCACAAATATATTTTAGTCATTTTATTTAAACTGCAGAAGAAGATATAAACGATATTTTACTATTGTCACTGTCATGTCATAATCATTTAAATTTTACGTAGTAACAAATGTTAATCGATCATGGACTACAAGATACCGAAATACTAAATTATAAATATATACTTTAATTATTCTTAAATGATACCAGATACAAAAATATTTATAAAATACCGATTGTAGGTAATAATCACATAATCTTTCATTTAAAATAAAATAAATTGTCTTAAATTAAATATTTATCGAAATATTTGAAAAAAGTACTACTTCCGGTTTGTAGATTGAAACAAAAAATAGGATGTGCACAACTAGATGCTATAGCAGTCCTAAATACAAAATTTCAACTTTCTACGTCTAACCGTATTTGAGTTATGCGACACACATACGTCCGTTCGTACGTCCGTACAGACGTCACGACGAAACTAGTCATAATGGATTCAGAATAGGTCAAAACGGATATTTCCATCAAAATCTAAAAACCGAAATTTTTCGCGATTACAATACTTCCTTATTACTCCGTACAAGGAAGTAAAAACTGCGTTTGACAAAAATGCGTTTTGGATAAATTCCGTGTTGGATGATTCCAGTTAGGTATAGTTGCGTTTAGGCTAAATTACGGTTTACCTGAAAACGATTTGACAATATTAGTCGAAGTTGCGGTTTGGTCAAATTACGGAATGTGAAATTACAGTTTGTCTAGAATACAGTTTGACTAAATTACGGGTTGGCATATTTACGGTTTGACAAAATTCCTGTTGATCAAATCACAGTTTGACTAAAATACAGTTTGGCTTCATTATTTTTGGCCAAACTACGCTTTGACAAAACTATATTTGACTAAATAAGCGGACACCGATTATGTAAATATAAATAACAGATTTTCAAATTCGGCAACAGGGCATATAATAAAAACTAAATATATTTATCCGTATGGTTTGAAGATGCGTCAAAATTTTATAATAAAAATAAAAATGCTAACCTTTGGTGTTCTCTGAAGATCTTAGAGGTGTCCCAGAAGTTTTTAAATTGTTTATGGCACTACACTTTCAATTAAAATTGTCGTTACACATTAAGGGTATCGACTCCACGTAGCTCAACACCGCGTTTGTCCTATGTTAATGCATAGAAACGCTTGTTAAAAATACGGAAATGCAGTCTAACAATTTCTACAATGCTCACGAAGTTTTATAGATATAGCTAAATTTCATAAATTTATTTACAGACGAAGAACGCAACTAGGATTATGCCGAGTTACATTTTCTAATAAATCTCTTAATAATAAGAAAAAGCATGTAAAAAATTGCTTAAAACACACTTTTTCATTAATTTTGTATATAAATTTCAAAGATTTTTTCAGAATTCTAACTGGGCATAAACCTAGATTAATTCTTTCACAAAAATCTAGTACCTGTTTTTCCTTCAAATTTTTAATAAGTTAGTATGCAGAAACTGCTACATCTCAAAACACGCAATATTTTGTTACGGAGACGAGACCCTTAAAAACTCCAGTTTATAGACATTTCTACGTTTAAATATATCAAAATATACACACAAAATTATTAATTTTATCTTATAAACATCGATAAGCGCACTGCAACAAGCCGACGAGAACTAGACTTGCAGATATTGGTTCCTAATTCAATGTTAACGAGGTTACAACAAGTCTGCGTTATGCCTCTATAAGAAGAATATTGTGTCCAAAAGTTATTTGATATTTGTTAGTAAGCCAGTGATACCTAAACTGTTTTATGAATATTGTGTACGCAAATAAATACGTAAAAATCTGATGTGGCCAGCTCAAGACCTCCCGGTATACGTACTGTATTCTTTTTTACTTCCTTGTACGCAGTTACAGTGGTACAGAAAAAAAAATTCATAATTTTTACTATTAAACTTCAGTACGCCTTTATAAAACAATACGTGTATTCGGCTTTTTTTAGAGAAAAAATTGAATAACTTGGCAACGCCGCGGAAAACTAAAATGAAACTTATATGTTCGTATAGGTAAATAAAATACAATTCAAAATATATAAAAATATATAGTGTGTTTCATTTAAAAAATCTGACGTGGACACCACATGACTTCCTTGTACGCCTTGTGTGTTCATACTTTTCTTAATAACTAAAATGTAAAATAATATTAAAAATTCTTTTAACTTATTATACTAGTATACTCACAAATATATTTTATTCATTTTATTTAAACTGCAGAAGAAGATATAAAGCATATTTTACTATTGTCACTGTCATGTCATAATCATTTAAATTTTACGTAGTAACAAATGTTAATCGATCATGGACTACAAGATACCGAAATACTATAAATTATAAATATATACTTTAATTATTTTTAAATGATAGCAGATACAAAAATATTTATAAAATACCGATTGTAGGTAATAATCACATAATCTTTCATTTAAAATAAAAAAAATTGTCTAAAATTAAATATTTATCGAAATATTTTTTAAAAGTACTACTTCCGGTTTGTAGACTGAAACCAAAAATAGGAGGTGCACAACTAGATGCTATAACAGTCCTAAATACAAAATTTCAACTTTCTACGTCTAACCGTATTTGAGTTATGCGACACACATACGTCCGTACGTACGTACGTACAGACGTCACGTCGAAACTAGTCATAATGGATTCAGAAAAGGTCAAAACGGATATTTCCGTCAAAATCTGAGAATCGAAATTTTTCGCGATTACAATACTTCCTTACTTCGTACAAGGAAGTAAAAACGACGAACAATTATTGCCAAGTCGTTATGCAACAACCTGTATATGTGAATATAATTTTAAGTTATGATCCTTGAGTAGACGAAAAATTTTGTTAAAAAAATTATGCTGTATTTTTAACGACAAGGGAGATATCGACGACGGGCATTTCGATGACTCACCCTGTATATGAAAATAAAAATTTGAATAATATGACAGGTACTTTAACATTGACAGTACTTATTCCACGTATATCAAGATACCTATCCTAATAACTCCATTGTCATATACTTCCCTATGTTCGCATTTCACCTCCACCAACCTGTATATGGTCGAGGATGCAAGTACAACCTCTCATTCTCTGCAGCAGGTTCCTCGGTGTCTTCATCATCGGCCTCGAGTGACGTCACGACGGCGCCGGCGCTGAGCCCGGCGTTCACTCTCGAGCCCATGGAGGCGTCATCAGCGTACAGCGCGTTCCAACGGTCGGGGAGGGTGACGCCGCCGGCGACCAGCATACCGCGGTTCAGGAAGTACTTGGTTGAGGACTTCTGTTTCTTGAAGGTCCTGGGCAAGGGGAGCTTCGGCAAGGTAGGAAGGGTAGGAAGGGTAGAGGGGTGGACGGTGAAGTCGGTGAAGGGTATCGTCTCCACGTAGCTCAACACCGCGTTTGTACTGTGTGAATGCATAGAAACGCTCGCTAAAAATACAGAACAGCAGTCTAGCAATTTCTACAATGCTCACGAAGTTTTATAGATAAAGCTAAATTTCATCAATTTATTTACAGACGAAGAATGCAACTAGGATTATGCCGAGTTACATTTTCTAATAAATCTCTTAATAAGAAGAAAATCTGATGTGGCCAGCACACGACCTCCCGCCTTAACACTGTAATTTATGTGAATTTGGTTTTAGTTAGGCTTTCTTAAATTATAATTTTGCAATAAATTTACAAACTTTTTGAAAATAATTTTATAGTTCTTAGTTCTTTAATTAGCTCTTTATAGATAAAAATGTAACTTTATTACATTATGTTGTTAATAATATTTACATTTCTTTTAAAATGGTGCCACAAACATTTCAGAAATTGTGTATACGTCTGTTCATCTGTCACATTGACATAGTATTCATTTTTGTTTTTAATTTTTTTCCTATATTGTGATTTACAAATCGTGGTAGGTAAAATTATATATCTTTGAAAAATAATTTTCCTTTATTGGTAAGAGATATAGACAAGATGTTAAAAAAATATTGTAAGATATAATTTGTTCTTTCAAATGTCGTATTACAAACTGTAACTATTGCAGAATTTTCTATATTTTTTGCAAAAAATGTTAAAATGCTTCAAGAAAATACCATTTCCGGTTGGCAGATATTTACCAAAATCTAATCAGCTCTTCATTAACATGTACAAATATATAATGCAAAATATTAGAATTTTATGTTCAATAGAATTTGAGATAATGAATAAGAACGAAAGAGCATAGTAGGCACACATACAGACTTTCATACACACACACACACACAGACATCATCGTGAAAATAGTCAAAATAGGTTCTAAAGGTGCTAAAACGTGCTTATTGACAAAAATCTCGACATCGAATTTTTTCACGATCCCTATACCTCTCTAGGCGAGAGGTAAAAAAGCATGTAAAAAATTGTCCGAAACACACTTTTTCATTAATTTTGTATATGGATTTCAAAGATTTTTTCAGAATTCTAACTGGGCATAATTCTAGATTAAAAGCTTGAAATTTTTTTATTTTATTTTTTTTATTTTTGATGGTAACCAACCTACAGGATTAACTCCCAATTACAGGATGGTAGATGTTATTATAGTGGAATCCACCCACTCGGACCCAGTGGTATTATTGTCGGTCGTGCTGGGAATCGAACTGAGGACCGCTAGCATGCTAGACGGATCCTCTACCGCATACAATGCATACAATCTGTGTACTGTCACTGTTTACCTTTGCTGTAACAGTCTAAATTTAATCCAAAAGGTCAAACGATCAAGTATCAAGACCTTTTGTTTGTGACTACACCTTTTATTATTTAAATACACATGTTGGGCTTAAGAATCACCTGAATAGTTAATTACATTTATTTAAATGTCAATTTGTTTGTGCAAATTTCTTTGAATAGGTACTCATTTTTATGTATCACAGCTTAAGGCCGGAATGTAGCTGTCTACGATTTCGTCGAGAAAAAGGAGAAATACAGATTTAGTGTGTCGAACAAAAGCAGCAATAGCGAACGCGCTCTAAAAGTGGCATCGTATTTGTATATTGTATTTATAAGACAAAAGTAATAATCAAACGCATTATTTATACCTACAGTGCGACGCATGAATTTTAATACATTTTGTATTTAAAATACCCTAAATTAAACATGTAAAAGTAGTATTTTTCTCTCTATTCGGCATTTTTTTAAAACAATACTATGACAAAATTTGATATAATCGATGCGTCGCACTGTAGAATGAATATTAAATATTGTCGTCAGAAAATTCCAACGCTCTTACGTTAGTATTAGATTCAATATTTTACAAACCGTAGAGCACTGTTTTTCCTCTTTATATACAGCTACATTCCCGCCTTAATATAAAGCACTTTAAACTAACGTTTAAGCAATTCAAATAAAAAATATTATTCTCAACTGGTTGTCAAAAATATTTTTTATACAGGCTGTGCCATAACTTCCTGCGTATTAACTTACTTTTCACGAAACTGGAAGAAATTTTCAAAATTGTAAATCGCTCTTTATAAACGATGAACAATTTTTTTTCAGGTCCTTTTAGCAGAATTAAGGAACACAGAATACTACTACGCGGTCAAGTGCCTCAAGAAAGACATAGTCTTAGAGGATGATGACGTAGAGTGCACCCTAATTGAAAGAAAAGTATTAGCGCTGGGTACAAAGCATCCCTACTTGTGTCATTTATTCTGCACCTTTCAAACAGAGGTAAGCATAATCCTTCGACGATATATAGGTATAGACAGATAACACTTAATGATGTAGTATACAATGTTGTGAAGGCAAGAAGTACGGTAGCGGGGAGCAGCAGCTATAGGCGAGGACACGTTAGAGTGTTGCACTGCGCTGACTTCTGGTTTGTTGTCATGGAACAGAGAATGAAAATAGGCAACTGCAACACTTCAAGGTGTCTGCAGGTCATACTCCTCTTCACACCGCTACGCTAGTTCTTTGCTTCACAACAAAGGCTTGCGTTGTTTGTCTATTCCTATATATGGCCGAAGCCTGTAGTATACAATGTTGTGAAGGCAAGAAGTACGGTAGCGGGGAGCAGCAGCTATAGGCGAGGACACGTTAGAGTGTTGCACATTGCTGACTTCTGGTTTGTTATCATGGAACAGAGAATGAAAATAGGCAAACGCAACACTTCAAGGTGTCTGCAGGTCATACTCCTCTTCACACCGCTACGCTAGTTCCTTGCTTCACAACAAAGGCTTGCGTTGTTTGTCTATTCCTATATATGGTCGAAGGTAATGATGTTATTTAATGTTTTTCAGTCGCATCTGTTTTTCGTAATGGAGTATCTGAATGGAGGTGATCTGATGTTCCATATCCAAGTTTCTGGAAGGTTTCCGGAACCCCGAGCGAGGTTTTATGGAGCAGAAATCGTTTCTGGTTTGAAGTTTTTGCACACAAAAGGCATTGTCTACAGGTAAGATAAATAAATAAGTATAATAATTTGTATACTATTTTTCGGGGTTAGCAATCATGTTGATTGTAATAATAATGAATGATAGGAATGCAAGTGTGCTAATGAAGTTGTTATGATCGTGTCTGTTCGATTACGTTAGTACTATTAGTACACTTGGGCGAAGTCTGGGATTACGTGCTAGGTGTGGTGTGAGTCGGATATCGGGAGTCGAATATGCTCTGATACGAGTAGCACGTGCCCAGGAATTGCCACCTTTCCTTATCGTCATAGTTTGTAAATCACGTTTAACTGGTTCATGACATGAGTGGAGAAGATTAGTGAACTATTCCAATAATTGCGCTTTTTAGTAGTTTTGTTGTTCACGTAACTGATCATCTATGGTCCGCTCCGCTCGTACTCAGACATATATTATAACAATGGCTTTTGCACCTGCCTATAACGCGCTGTCTGTGAAGCGTGATTTAGCCGCTAGAGGTACTCCAGTGCTCGAACACGCGCCGTACTCGCCTGATTTACCACCCCGTGACTATTTTCTATTTCCGAAGATCAAAAGGAACCCGGTTCGAGTCGATGGAAGAGGTGAATTGAAAATCGGCACGAGAAGAAAACACGTTCGTTTCTAACTTTTATAGAAAAAATAATATTACAGCGACTGCGACGTGTTTTCGTACCGGAATAGTAGACACTTCCAGGTATTCAATGCTGCATTCTTTTCTCCTCCTGCCCCTCTAGGACGCCTTCTGCGTGCGCAGTCTCCTTATTTAATAGCGAGACCTCGTAGTGTAGAGTCTTAAGACAATAACCCTCTTAACATTCCTTCCAGGAGCTTCAAGCTGGACAATTTCCTCCTGGACTCGTATATTGAGAAGCTTTCCCGTTCATATGAACTTTCTAAGAGCAATCATTTTTCAATACAGGGTAATTTTTGACAGCGCTGTATTTGTCCAAATTATCCCCTGGCGTGAGATACTTTGGACAGCAACTGGAGATGGTATGGACATACAGTTAGGAACATAAAAACAGCGAATAGATAACAGAAATATCTTTAATTCGTTTCTTATTACTCAAACAATGGAAACCAAACATAAAAACAGAACAAAACAGATCATAAAGGTAAAAACTTGGGACGCTTGACCACTATGGCCTTCGGAAAGACCAAAATCACCTGCGAAAGTGTCACGAAGAATACATTAAGTTGTTGGTTGAAAACAATTTTAGGGTAGCAATCGCTTATAAATAACTATATATCCGGAGATAGATTGGACAGATGTCCATTGTATCCCCAAGGTACACGATGAACAATTTCTCGCTATCAAATATAATCAGTATATAGTCCAGTTAATTTACGGGTTTGGTTGTATAATTCCGGGCCTCCACCAGATTTGGTCTAGTACAGGTTTTTTGGGTCGCTGAATCCAAATTTCAGAAAACCGCCCGTGGGAAATGCACGCTTCACCCTTAAATTAGCAAAAAACACCCCTGAAAGGGAGTGTAGTGTAGAGGCTTAAGACAGTAACCCTCCTAACATTCCTTTCAACGTTGCATTCGTTTCCCCCCTGCCTCTCTAGGACGCCTTCTGCGCGCGCAATCTCCTTTTTTAATAGCCAGAGCTTGTAGTGTAGCGCCTTAAGACAGTAATCCTCCTAACATTCCTTCCAGGGACTTCAAGCTGCACAACTTCCTCCTGGACTCGTATATAGAGCATATTTTGTCCATATTTCAATGCATATTGCATCTTGATCATGTTTTCTCTCTAATGCCATGTCTCTTAGGGACCTGAAGCTGAACAACATCCTGCTGGACTTCAACGGCTACGTGCGCATCGCAGACTTCGGCATGTGCAACTTGAGGTCCCTGGAAGGATTGTTAGGAGGGTTACTGTCTTAAGACTCTACACTACGAGGTGTGGCTATTAAATAAGGAAACTGCGCGCGTAGAAGGCGTCCTAGAGGGTAGGAGGGGAAACGAATGCAGCATTGGATAGCTGGAATATACGGGTTTGATTGTATAATTCCGGAACACCACCAGATTTGGTCTAGTATAGGTTTTTTGGAAAACCGCCCGTGGGAAATGCGCGCTTCCCCCTTAAATTAGCAAAAAACACCCCTGAATGGGAGTGTAGTGTATTGTAGTGTAGAACCTTAAGACAGTAACCTTCCTAACATTCCTTCCAGGGGCTTCAAGCTGGACAACTTCTTCCTGGACTCTTATATTGAGCATATTTTGTCCATATTTCAATGCACATTGCATCTTGATGTTTTCTCTCTACTGCCATGTCTCTTAGGGACCTGAAGTTGGACAACATCCTGCTGGACTTCAACGGCCACGTGCGCATCGCAGACTTCGGCATGTGCAAGCTGCAGATCTTCCTGGAGCGCACGGCAGACACGTTCTGCGGCACCCCGGACTACATGGCTCCGGAGATCATCCGGGGCCAGCACTACAACCAGGGCGTGGACTGGTGGAGCTTCGGCGTGCTGCTCTACGAGATGCTCATCGGCCAGAGCCCCTTCAGCGGCTGCGACGAGGACGAGCTCTTCTGGAGCATTTGTAACGAGAGGCCCGTCATACCGCAGTTCTTGAGCAAGGAGGCCAGTCTGATATTAAATATGGTGAGTACGCAAATTTAACCGTTGATTTACGTTGTCGGCTGGTTTTGAAATAATATTGCAGACCGTGACATTTTTACGATATTTAAAAAAAATCTGATGTGGCCAGCACACGTTCGCCCGCCTTAATACTGTAATTTATGCGAATTTATTTATTATTTAGTTATAATAGAAATTGAACTCGTATCCAAAAGTTTTATTTAAATAATTAGATCGTCGGATAATGGATAAGGGAATAAATAAAAGAATCCACTCCTAATGCCTATGGCACACCGGTCGAGGAGCATCGAGGACCATCGAGTAACTCCTCGATGAAACGAAAGAACGCACCCGTCCGCGATGGATTTCTATTTAATCGGTGACAAATACATCAAAGTTTTGCGCGAAATCAAATCCAAAGATACGTCTGAAATGAGATACATTCGTTTCATCGAGAAACAACTCGATGAAAATAGCGGCGCCCCTATTTTTCGTCGAGGACGGGGTGCGTTCTATCGTTTCATCGAGGAGTTACTCGATGGTCCTCGATGCTCCTCGACCGGTGTGCCATAGGCATAATAGCAAACGTTTCGAATAATTATTGACTCTTCCTCAGTGCTGTGGAGCAACCATCTACATAAAATTTAACAAATTTAGAACAGAAAAACATTCCTGCCTCAAAGTTAGTTGACTTGTCACTTTATTCGTATTCTTCGACCATTTATAGGAATAGACAAACAACGCAAGCCTTTGTTGTGAAGCAAAGAACTAACGTAGCGGTGTGAAGAGGAGTATGACCTGCAGACACCTTGAAGTGTTGCAGTTTGCCTATTTTCATTATCTGTTCCATGACAACAAACCAGAAGTCAGCAATGTGCAACACTCTAACGTGTCCTCACCTATAGCTGCTGCTCTCCGCTACCGTACTTCTTGCCTTCACAACATTGTATACTACAGCATTTAGTGTTATCTGTCTATAGACAAACAACGCAAGCCTTTGTTGTGAAGCAAAGAACTAGCGTAGCGGTGTGAAGAGGAGTATGACCTGCAGACACCTTGAAGTGTTGCAGTTTGCCTATTTTCATTCTCTGTTCCATGACAACAAACCAGAAGTCAGCAATGTGCAACACTTTAACGTGTCCTCGCCTATAGCTGCTGCTCCCCGCTACCGTACTTCTTGCCTTCACAACATTGTATACTACAGCATTGAGTGTTATCTGTCTATACCTATATATGGTCGAAGGTTTTATCTCTTGTAATCCCACACTCGAAAATTTTGACCCATCAGAATATAAGGCGGGAGGAAAAAATACTTCTTCAAAACTATCCAGGCAGAAACCTTTTTTGATCTACATTGACTGGACTATTATTTTATTTCCAGTTACTAGAAAAAGATTCAGCCAAAAGATTGGGTAACAGATATTGTCCACACGGTGAAATAAAGGACCAACCATTCTTCAGGCCAATAGAATGGGACAAACTCGAGCGCAGAGAGCTAGAACCTCCGTTCAAACCCAAAGTAGTAAGTATTACATATTCACAAATTGATTACAATCTTCACAACCTCCTTCTTCTTTTTACAATAGAAACTTGAAATATTTACTAAATTTGTATTTAACATTAATAAAGGTGGATATATAACACGCACAGCGCATAGAAAATAATTTAGCACAGCATAGCATATGAATTGGTCATATGGAAATTAGTGCATCCATTTATAAGACGCACAGCGCATAGAAAATAATTTATCACAGCACACGAATTATTTATTTACCATTTATTCATTTATTATTTATGTCAAAGTCTCCTGTCAAGGTTATTTTTTGGTCAAACACGGTTTTATATTATTTTGTTGTCCATTATTTTAAAGAAATATTTGTAAAACACAATAAAAATACACAAAGCCTTCAAATTAAATGTCAACACAGCTGTGATAACCCGTCAATAAATCTGTGTTTCTGTGTGATTTATAAAACCCCCGTGAAGAAAATGCTGTGCGCTGTGCTGTGCTGTGTTGTGCTAAATTATGTTCTGTGCGCTGTGCGCAGTTATAAATCAACCTTAACCTTTTTTTCTTGCAGCAACATCCACTAGACACCCAGTACTTCGATAAGGCCTTTACTGCAGAAAAAGTAAAATTGACTCCAATCGAAAAAGACATTCTACATTCAATGGACCAGACACAGTTTCACGGATTCAGTTACACCAATCCGAATGCCACAGACAAATGAACGAAACGTCAACTGTCAACTGTCAAGTTGACACACTGCAACGCTGACAGGTCGAGGTGCCAACGTAACGGCACCTCAAAACGGGGGAATTATTAGGTTGGCAACGTTATTCAAAGTTGTTCATAAATTTTGTATTCAAACTCATTTTGTTGTTGTTGTTGGCTGTGCGTCATCGCTACATATACAGTCACAATTAAATAGGGTACTTTACCATAGTAGCAAATTAGCAATCCAGTCAATTATATTGAAAAGAGACCTCAACAATGAGTTATTGCCATGAAAAAAGTTTTCAAAAAGTTAATAGTTCTTTAAATATTTGAGATTTTACGTATCGATACATCTACGTCACAATAATGCGTTTCACGTGTATTCTTACTTACAGTAATAAAGAAACTACCAAATTGTATTTTATATTTTGTAACATTTAGAAACAGTTGATTTTACAATTTTTTTTAATGACAATTCAACTCATGTGTCATCTGTCAAAAATGGACCAATCAATTTTGAGGATTTATAAATTTTCCACCAATTGAAACGAATTTTTTCGACAATTTATCACTGGTGCTCGCAGCGACATAATTTTTCGACAATTTTCACTAGTGATCCAATCGACAATTTTAAACAATTGAATATACCTTTATTAATCAAAATCCTATTGTTATAACTGTTGTAATGGAAGTGAAGCTATTTATAAATCATTTTCATAAAGAAAGAATACATTTTTATTCGGTGAATTGTCCTCCGAATACCATTCGTGTTCCAAGTTATGTAGACAATTTTTGTGGCTGCATCACTCATGATTATTACGCTTGAGAAAATAGCACTCGTGCAATTTTCAATCAAGCGTAATAACCATTCGTGATACAGCAACAAAAATTGTCGACATAACTTGGAACACTAGTGGTATTATATATGAATATTTTACACACGTCATTTCTGGCCAATAAGAATGCATAACTTTTTCGAAGAGGGCAGTTTTTCAGCGATAAAATTTGATAAAACCACAGTAGGGTTACATTTTGTTTATTAAATGTTTTTAATGTTGCAAACGTCAAAAATAAAATAATATACAGAGAAGATATTCATTAAAAATGAGATTTGGAGATATTTCTATTGAAGAAATTAATATCAATATTAATAAAAGTATTCCGGAGAATACTAAGAGAACAAGAATGTCCATTTGGATTCAATTTAATTATAATTATCGTTCGTGAAATAATCAAGCAAATATAATAAGAGCCATAAATTTAATTGGTAAAATTTACTCATAATTCCTGCGTAGAAACGACAACTCGGGTCAAAATTGACTCTTAAATCACTCCAGCTTCGCTGTCGTGATTTAAATATGTCAATTTTGACACTCGTTTGTCCGTTTCTACGCAACAACTATTCGTAAATTTTACCGATAAATTTATGGCTCTTATTATATTACTTATGAATAAATTTCTAAATTTATGAATAACTTTGAACAAAAACAAGAATAACTATTTTTGCTGGCCCTACAATATTGTGAAGTGTACTAGAAAATGTTATTTATGTCATCCTTATGTATAAATTGTTAAATGGTCGTTGTCATCTGTTTAATAAAAAAAAATTAGACCATATTATTAGGTATAATTTATTGTATGTATTATTATTATTGTATGTATAAATTAACAACTTAAATAAATAAAATGTTTTATTATAAAATTTTGCACGTTATATTTATTTAGCAAATAATATATTTTTAACTACAACAATTAGATACATTATTTTATATTTATAATTATTTCAATTTTTAATAATAGTATATTATTTAACGAGTAAATAATGTAGGCTATAATTAATGAGGATGAAAGTTTGTTCACGAGCCGAAGGCGAGTGTATAAATCATCCGATTGAATTATAGCCATTATTTTCGAGTCAAATACGACGTTTTATCTACAACTTTTTAAATAAAGCAACATTTTCTTACTACAAAGTTGTATTGATATTAACCTAACCTCAAACTTTGGTGTGATGACAATTTATCCGAGTAATTTAGAACTATTATGGGCTAGTCATATACAGCGTTTTACAAATTTTTATTATTTTTACTGTTTCTGCTTACAACGTCATAAAATGATAACTTGATGTAACACTAATATTAAAACAGATGTGATGGCAGTTTGACAGTTCGAGAGAATAAAGTACTCATTATTTAACAGTGTGAAATAATGAATTCATTATTTCATAATGTGTCCTTATGGAGGGGTTTATTATACTACTTTCACGTATATAATGAATACATTATTCTATTGTTGTAGATAAACATTTTTATTTTAAAGTCTCATATAAATTGTGTATCTGAATAATAAAATAAAAGTGCACCCTCTGTGAACGTAGTATAAACAAATGAATATCACCTGGTTGATCTCTCGTGACAGTGTCTTACAAATATGTTCAATTACGGCATAAAAACTATTAATCAACAACAAATCTTAGTACAAATCATTAACTAAACAGTTAATCTACCGATATTGATAGTTACTTCCATTCGAGATAAAGTATTTATTCCAAAATGTCGTATTTAAGTTCAAGTCTCAGTCGGTTTTGTAGCCCGGGTAGCGGGTGTGCGCGCGCATCGGTTCAGTTGTTTATAACAATGTCGGATTATTGGACGAGAACTGTCAGTGGCTCATTGTTTTTATTATTTGTTGGGTAATTATTGTTGGACTAAAACAAAACTAAGTGGAATTCGTTAATTCAACTATTCGTCCATAGATATTAATAGTTTTTATTGTTCGGGATTGAGTTTTTAGTTCAAAATCTTGTGATGAAAATTTGTGGATTCATTTATTTGACTCAGTGACTTTTCTGGATACATTGCAATGGATCAGGGACCCTCAAAATGTTATAGGAAGGACCAATGGGGTAAGTAGCTTTAACTTGTAACATTGCTTTATGAATATTATTAAAATATTAAATTTTTATTAATACCATGTAAAATAATGGCTATCGGTATTTATAATGTTGTACTTACAAACACAAATACTGAATCTTGTGGTGTGCTCTCTGCTACAAATCATAAATGAGTTAAACGGTTGATACATACCCATATAGGGTAATAAACTTGATTTACTTATATTTATATACAGGGTGAGTCAGCTAACTATTCCCATTTGGATTTTTGATAACTTAGGCAATTTTTATCAGAAAGTGACGAAATTTTTGCAAAACATGAACTATCTAAAGGAATTTTTACTGCCGAAATTTCAAATCGATCAGACAAAAACTTCACGAGTGGTTCACTTCAATGTGAAAATTGGACCAATTAATCCAAAATCTCCAATTGCAGCCCAAACAGTCGTTCTAGGAGAGTGCAAGGATTGTTCAGCAATCCAGTGGGGATTTTCATCGATGATTGTGTCTATTAAATCCACCATCAAGATGAAAATGTGCCTCATCAGGAAACATGATGTTATTCAGATGACCAGGGTTTTCATTCATTCGTTCAATTTCGTCTTCTGCAAATTCCAATCGGTTTGCTTTATCCTCTTCAGAAATTGCCTGCGGAATTTGAATCTTATAAGGATGCCACTTAAGGTCCTTTAAAATCCTACAAATAGTCGTTTGACTAATCATTAATTAACTAATCATTATTTCAGTCACCAATTAGGAAGCAATAGAGCAATAATGATAAAACTTTGCGAACAAAAACTCAAGTGGCTACTGTATTTACAGCAAAAATTTGGCGGACTTTACACAAAAACTTGAGACTTTACAAACAAATGAAATAGGGAACACTTAGCTGACTCACCCTGTATTATTTGGTAATATTTTGATTTTCGAAAATATAAAAAATATTAAATGACTCACAATATATGCGGTTCCTACACCCAAATTGGGAAAAAGGTGTAGTTATAATAATAATAACAACTTTAAATCCAATAATATATAATATCGGTATATATTTTAAACATGTATACAGAACAAATTGTTAAATTTGTCAAATTTATAATGATGTAGGACCCTGGACTGCGCGAGAAGGCAGAGCTTGTCATGTACATTTTACAAAAGTGGAGCTAGCGAGTATATGCTGCGCTGCACTTCACTTAATTTTCTAAACTAAAATATAACTCAATCACAATCAATTACAAAATTCGCAGGGTTACACGAAGCAAAACACTACGAATGTCAGCATGAGAATAACAGATATTGAAGCTGATGTTCTGTAGAACAGACAGTAGCGTAGTTTATCATCTATGTCTCTCTCTCTAAGACGAGAATTCGTACTTCGCGCAGGGTTCTAGCTATTTGAATTTTACTCTACCTATAAGTGTTATACCTACTTCTTAGATTATTATTATTATTATTATTTATAAGGTTTAATTTAAAAATTCAATCCCAAAGGGTGGTTGAAAAGCATCTGTCCTCAAAACTTTGTTCTGCTTGTACGGAATAAATACAGGATCAATTCTCTGTAAAAATAAATAAATAATTAACATTTTTATTAAGAGCCTCGTCTCCGTAACAAAATATTCCGTGTTTAGAGGTGTAGCAGTTTCTGCTTTACTCATTGCATATTAAAAATTTGAAGGAAAAACAGGTACTAGATTTTTGTGAAAGAATTTATCTAGGATTATGCCCAGTTAGAATTCTGAAAAAAACTTTGAAATCCATATACAAAATTAATGAAAAAGTGTGTTTTAAGCAATTTTTTACATGCTTTTTCTTCTTATTAAGAGATTTATTAGAAAATGTAACTCGGCATAATCCTAGTTGCATTTTTCGTCAGTAAATAAATTTATGAAATTTAGCTTTATCTATAAAACTTCGTGAGCATTGTAGAAATTGCTAGACTGCTTTTCCGTATTTTTAGCGAGCGTTTCTATGCATTAACATAAAACAAACGCGCTGTTGAGCTACTTGGAGACGATACCCTTAAGGCGGGAATGTAGCTGTATATAAAGAGGAAAAACAGTGCTCTACGGTTTGTAAAATATTGAATCTAATACTAACGTAAGAACATTGGAATTTTTACGACAGTATTTAATATTCTACAGTGCGACGCATCGATTTTACCAAATGTTGCCATATTTTTTAGAAAATAAATACTCGTGACCAGACGGCAAAAATTGCCGGCAAAATCATAGTCACTAATGGTATTATATATGACAATTCAACTCATGTGCCATCTGTCAAAAATGGACCAATCAATTTTGAGGATTTATAAATTTTCCACCAATTGAAACGAATTTTTTCGACAATTTATCACTAGTGCTCGCAGCGACATAATTTTTCGACAATTTTCACTAGTGATCCAATCGACAATTTTAAACAATTGAATATATCTTTTTTAATCAAAATCTATTGTTATAACTGTTGTAATGGAAGTGAAACTATTTATAAATCATTTTCATAAAGAAATAATACATTTTTATTCGGTGAATTGTCCTCCGAATACCATTCGTGTTCCAAGTTATGTCGACAATTTTTGTAGCTGCATCACTCATGATTATTACGCTTGAGAAAATAGCTATTTTCAATCAAGCGTAATAATCATTCGTGATACAGCAACAAAAATTGTCGACATAACTTGGAACACTAATGGTATTATATATGAAAATAATATTTCAATAATATGACAGGTACTTTGACATTGACAGTACTTATTCCACGTATATCAAGATGCCTAGCATGATAACTCCATTGTCATATACTTCCCTATGTTCGCATTGCACCTCCACCAACCTGTATATCTTTCCTTTTCTCGACGAAATCGTAGACAGCTACATTCCGGCCAACAAAAATTTGTATATAAAAAATATTAACAACTTACATTACTGACAAATCCTTTGTTGCATAATAATTTTTGTTTTTCGTCTTTTTGTCGCCACTTTGGTTGCAAACTTAAGTCATATTGTGGTTTAGGTTTGCCGGCTTGTTCGCCTTTAATTCTTAAGACTTCTTCTTGTTCTCGGTACACCATACAGCATGAACGTACAGTAAAGTAATAAAGTATTTCAACACCGGATAGTAGAGAAAAACCTAAGAATAAGCCAGCAATACCTCCAAAAGACACTGAAAAATAGTTATTTACGTCACTCGGGGGAGGAAAGCAGTGTTTTCCTCTTGCTAATGGAGGGAGGGAAGCGAGTTTTCCCTCCCGCGCGGGAGGAAAGCAAGTACGGTCCTCCCGAGCGGGAGGAAACACTGTTTTCTTCCCGGTACTGGCGAAAACAGTGTTTTCCTTCCGCTTGCAAGAAAGGTGATTTCGAGGCCCTCGTGACGTAAAATATTGTGTGTCCCACGGGAGGGAAGGCTATTCCTCCCTTGGGCGAAGCCGGCGCCCTCACTCGGGCCGCCGCTTCGCCCGCGGGAGTAATAGCACGCTTCCCTCCCTAGTACTCCAGTCAAAATACGGGGGAGGGTTGTATTATTACTGGCAACTACCAGATTTGGTCTAGTATAGGTTTTTTGGGTCGCTGATCACGAATTTCGGGGTCATTTTGTAAAGAAATGTGCGGAACACCCTTAAATTTGCTAAAATTACCCCCAAAATTGGGTATTTTTTATATATTCGCACTTTGAGTGCCCAGATTTGGCACATAGGGTTTTTTTGGGTCACTGATCAAGAATTTCGGGGATTTTTTAAATAAAAATTAATACTTCACCCTTAAAAAGTGCGAAAATAACAAAGACACCCTTTTTGGTGGGTACTTTTAGGAAATTTAAGGCTGAAATATTAATTTTTATTAACAAAACCCGAAATTCTTGAACAGTGATCCAAAAATCTATACGGACTAAATCTGGACGCTCAAAGTGCGAAAATAGCAAAAATACCCTTTTTGGGTTAGTTTTAGCTAATTTAAGGGTGAAATATTAATTTTTATAAAAAAATCTCCGAAATTCTCGATCAGCGACCCAAAAAACCCCTTTGTGCGAAATCTGGGCACTCAAAGTGCGATTATATTAAAAAAAAACCCATTTTGGGGGTAGTTTTTGCAAATTTAAGGGTGTTCCGCACATTTCTTTACAAAATGACCCCGAAATTCGTGTTCAGCGACCCAAAAATCCTATACTAGACCAAATCTGGTAGTTGGCAGTAATAATACAACCAAACCCGTATTTTGACTGGAGTATAGGTATGCACAGAATACTATTGTTTAACTAGACAAAAAAATATTAGATTTGCTGCCGCGGCTAGAGTTTCATAGACGAGGCGCGGCCGAGGCTATGAATCTAGCGTAGGCAGCAAATCTGTATTTTTTTTAAACACATATTTTTTCGGCAATTGTTATTAATTAATATTAATTTAGTGATTATTTTAAATATATTAATAGGTATCGCAATCAAATTATGTTGCTATGCGTATGTTGACAGTTGCTATGAAAAAACAAAATAGGTTAGGTATGTTGATGAATTTTATAAATGTCAAATTTGTTGATTCACCATAGTAACAATTACTTTTGCTGCCTAGCCTTTTTTATTATTTTTGCTGCCTAGGCAGCAAAAGTGACACTTTGCTGACTCTCAGCTGTCAAAAAACAGCACTTTTAATGTCAATCGCCGAAAAATAAATTCTGATTATGTTGGCAAACTTTATTATTTTATAACTGTGGTCACAATATATTTATTGTTAATTTAGATGTAATTATTTTATCTTTCTGCAAAATTTGACTTATGGCAATTATTCTTTTAAAGATAATACGTACCTAACAAATCAACCCAACCAAAAAGTACCTCCCTTTTGTACCTAACCATTGGCCAAGATACGAATTCAGATTCTAAACTTGGACCGTTTGACATTTCGCTGAAAAGTTATAAACAACATTATAAATATACAAGGTGTCCCAAAAATGGCATAAAATTAAAGACGTTACGAAAGTAAGTTATTTAAACTTATAGTTGGGGAAGTACTGTGGTGGACACAGCAGATTTTTTATCAGTAAACATAGGGATAATTAACATACTAAAATAAATCTTCAGCAGATGTACAAGGCCCAAACCCTTCAATTTCACGACTAATAAAATGTCCAAATTAATTTGACCGCTAGCTCTTGGACAAATATTTAATAGAGTAAAATTCAAATAGCTAGGACCCTGAGCTGCGCGAGAAGGCAGAGCTAGCGAGTATATGCTGCGCTGCACTTCACTTAATTTTCTAAACTAAAATATAACTCAATCACAATCACAAAATTCGCAGGGTTACACGAAGCAAAACACTACGAATGTCAACATGAGAATAACAGATGTTCTGTAGAACAGACAGTAGCGTAGTTTATCATCTATGCTTCTCTCTCTAAGACGAGAATTCGTACTTCGCGCAGGGTTCTAGCTATTTGAATTTTACTCTACTTACGTCCGTTCATTTAGTTTTTCTACTTCATATACGGTGTTAGAACAACCTAGTTCACAATTACAATGGTCTACTTTCACAATACTTTTGACATTGCTGGCTATACATGCCATACTTTCCAAGTTACAATGAGTAAAACCATTTATTTCTGGGTAGAAAATAGGTATGCAACCACATAATCTTTTTGATGTCTCCATTCTGAAAATAAAAAAAAACATAAGCCGCGTTCACAACTGTTAATTGATCCTTTAAGTATACAGGTTGGTGGAGGTGAAATACGAACATAGGGAAATATATGACAATGGAGTTATCATGCTAGACATCTTGATATACGTGGAATAAGTACTGTCAATGTCAAAGCAGCTGTCATATTATTGAAATTTTTATTTTCATTAAAATATTTTCTTTGCATAATAATGTATGTGTACGAGCAGAACGAGAAAGTTTACATGCACTTTTAGATTTTATTATTATTTCTGTTATTGATTACTCTTTTTGCCACACAAATTCATATTACTTCGTTTTGTGACACTACTACAAAATATATCAAGATACCTGGCATGAAAGTTCGATTGTCATGTATGTTCCCTATGTTCGCATTTCATCTCCACCAACCTGTATAATTCAATAGGGTAGTTTACCATTTTTACTTCCTTGTACGGAGTAGAAAGGAAGTATTGTAATCGCGAAAAATTTCGGTTCTCAAATTTTGACGGAAATATCCGTTTTGACCTTTTCTGAATCCATTATGACTAGTTTCGTCATGACGTCTGTACGTACGTATGTATGTCGCATAACTTAAATACGGTTAGACGTAGAAAGTTGGAATTTTGTATTTAGGACTGTTATAGCATCTAGTTGTGCACCTCCTATTTTTGGTTTCAATCTTTAAACCGGAAGTAGTACTTTTTTCAAATATTTCGATAAATATTTAATTTAAGACAATTTTTTTATTTCAAATGAAAAATTATGTGATTATTACCTATAATCGGTATTTTATAAATTTTTTTTAAAGAATAATTAAAGTATATATTTATAATTTAGTATTTCGGTATCTTGTAGTCCATGATCGATTAACATTTGTTACTACGTAAAATTTAAATGATTATGACATGACAGTGACAATAGTAAAATATGCTTTATATCTTCTTCTGCAGTTTAAATCAAATGACTAAAATATATTTGTGAGTATAGTAGCAGTAGTAGTAGTACTTATATATTAATATATTTGTATAATATAATTCTACATTTTAGTTATTAAGAAAAGTATGAACAGTTTAATAGGCGTTACAAGGAAGTCATGTGGTGTCCACGTCAGATTTTTTTAAAAGTTTTTAGTTGAAACTTCATGTTATTTGAAAGCGATTGAGAGTACTGATCAGCCTTGGTCTTAATAAAGCTGTAATTAATTTTTAAAGTTTGTGTGACGTAGATGTATAGCTGAAAATCTTCTCAAACCGGAATTAAAATGTACTCATGTAAAATCAACTGTTTCTAAATGTTACAATAAAATACAATTTGGTAGTTTATTACTGTAAGTAAGAATACACGTGAAACGCATTACTGTGACGTAGATGTATCAATACATAAAATCTCAAATATTTAAAGAACTATTAACTTTTTGAAACTTTTTTCAAGCAATAACTCATTTTTGAGGTTTCAATATAATTGACTGCTAATTTGCTACTATGGTAAAGTACCCTATACAACACTCGCTACGTTAGTATACGTTTTGGCTGGATTTTAGGAGGTAGACGGGCTCCTTAAGGACGATACTAACCTGCATTGTCGCGTGCAGGCCGTATACGTGTACATTTTTTTGTCTATATTTAGTTTTACTTCATCATCGAAAATACAACGGCGTTGCCGTATAGTCAATTGCTTGGCATCATCTGTGGTATATGTTTGTTTCATAGAAAATGATATTTTGTTTACTTTCTGGTCCCAAATATGTTGTGGGTTGGTATCTATACTAGGTACTTCATCGGAATTGTGAATGAAAACCTATAAACACAATAACAAAATATACATACATGTATACAGGATGTTACACAAGTTCAGACAATAATAAATGGCAGATAATAATTATTTACAATTTATTTTGCGCACATAATAGTTATTTGTGTATCAAGGCTGTAAAAGTGATCTTTTTAGGCCGAATCTGAAGTTTGCAGCCGAGGCGTAGGCCGAGGCTAGCAATTCAGGTGAGGCTAAAAACACTTTTAAGCCGAGGTGCACACAATATTTTTTAGGTGGCTATAAAAAATATAATTTTATGTCAAAAAAAGTTTCTTAGTATCATAAATAATTTTATTTATATAATTTAGGCTAACAAAAGCCTCATTCACATAAGCATTTAGTTTTAAGGTTTACATTTATGTTTACGTTTAAGAAAGTTTAAATTCATGTAACTAAATAAGAGCATTCATAGTGCCTCAAAGTGGGAAGTGTGAATGCTCGTATTTAATTATATGAATTTAAACTTTCTTAAATGTAAACATAAATGTAAACCTTAAAACTAAATACTTATGTGAATGAGGATTAAGTTGTAGGTAATTACTTCTAAATATATTTACCAATTAAAATTAAATAAATTTGTTATTTAGCGGCCGTAAAGTAAATGCGGCCGTGAAGTAAAAGCGGCCGTGAAGTAAAAGCGGCCGTAAAGTAGTCATTTTGACAGATGTCAAAAAATGTGACACTTTACGGCTGTCAAAGGATACGTAAAACAACTATTTATGCAATAGCCACCTAAAAAATAGTATTATTATAATATCTTATATACTAAAAGGCTTGAGATCATTTTCAGCAGCTTAGCAACCGTTTTTCGACACGCCTACTGCCTAAACGGGTGAACCGATTTTTATGAACTTTTTTTTATTTGATAGAGGTTCATGTGAAGTAGTGCCTTTTGGGTATATGAATATTATAGATGGCGTGGTAGTCGCAGGGGAGTTGAAAAACAGTGATTTTTTTCACTCCTTGGATACGGGTATTATACTTTATTCGATTGTTTTTTTCATTTGACATATAGGTAGAGGATGAATTTGACTATATTTCTATGCATGTTTCAACCCAATATTGGGTATATTAAGAAAGTTATTAAGAAAAAACTGAAAAATGCACGGAACGCAAATGGGAGCATGCCATGGAAGTTTTGTTTTCTTTTTGATAAAAATGATTTTTTTTGTCTACTGTCAGATTTGACGTTTCCAATTTGAAATTTTATTTGGATTTATCTTTTATATTTGATAAGGTAGAAGTATTTTGAAAATTTTATTGAGTATTTAAAGATGGAGCACGCATTATGTTTACATGCTTTTGTATAAATTTGTAATATATTTTTTGAAATTTTTTATTCAACTTAACAATGCACTGTGAAGTTGAATCATATTGTTATTTATTACTGTAGTATTTATAGTAATATATTTTGACCCAAGTGTAAATGTTCAATTAAAAATAGGTATCTATATATCCAATATCTGTGGATAATACTATTTCTCAGTATTTTACTGAAAGTTTTAAATGTCAAATTAATATACAAATTTAACAATGGAGTCCGATAATTGGGATTTTTATCTATTGTACTTGAGTTTTGGTTGAGTTTGAGTTTGTCCTGCCCAAGCCGCCCTTGACATCTTTATCCTGCATACGCCCATTAACTAACAACTGGACAAGCACGAGACACGACGCGGACTAGAGATGATCTAGATTGTTATTGCACTTGTATCAAGTATCAAATCTGTTTTTACAAAAGTATGTATATGGTATTATAATAAGCACCAAGGGGTACAAAATATGGCTTCTATGATCGCCATTTGTTTATCAATAAAAATTTAATATAATCATGATTGGTATTAAACATTATCGTCTAATGTTGCCCAAAATTATGGCTGTTTACTAAGTATAAATTGCACTCGGTGAGCGGAATTTGTTTTTTCTGAATATGTTTTAAATTATATCGCGATTGATTTCAAATAAAAGGTCATAATAAGGACACAAAATGTACAGTATGCAATAAACTGACTTTCGACAATTTTACTTTTGTTTTTAGTCGGACAAAAAGCATTTTTTCAGTTTTCACAATTTTTTTTTATTTTTTTTTTAAACACTCTTGACTACCTACTTGGTATATTCCAATAATCACATCAAAAGACAGTCAGTGAAAATTATAAATATTTTATATTAGCATTTTCCTGTTTTATAGTTTCCTCGGAATTTATCACAAATCCATCGAGTTATATATATTTTTTTAAACTAAAGGGCTAGATGATAACTACTTTTTGTCGCGCAGCGGTAGAGTCTAAATGTTAAAATCGTTATAGGTAATTGAGGCACGAAGTGCCAAATTGTCCCACATTCAGGGTCCGCGGAGCTTAAGCCCGCGAAGCGGGCAAATCCCCCTTGTCGCGCGCAGCGGTAGAGTCTGAATGTTAAAATCGTTATAATTGAGGCACGAAGTTCCAAATTATCCCACATTTAGGGTCCGCGGAGCTTAAGTCCGCGAAGCGGGCGAATCCCCCTTGTCGCGCGCAACGGTAGAGTCTGAATGTTAAAATCGTTATAATTGAGACACGAAGTGCCAAATTGTCCCACATTCAGGGTCCGCGGAGCTTAAGCCCACGAAGCGGGCGAATCCCCCTTGTCGCGCGCAGCGGTAGAATCTGAATGTTAAAATCGTTATATTTGAGGCACGAAGTGCCAAATTGTCCCACATTCAGAGTCCGCGGAGCTTAAGCCCGCGAAGCGGGCGAATCCCCCTTGTCGTGCGCAGCGGTAGAGTTTGAATGTTAAAATCGTTATAATTGAGGCACGAAGTGCCAAATTGTCCCACATTCAGGATCCGCAGAGCTTAAGCCCGCGAAGCGAGCAAATCCCCCTTGTCACGCGCAGCGGTAGAGTCTGACTGTTAAAATCGTTATAATTGAGGCACGAGGTGCCAAATTGTCCCACATTCAGGGTCCGCGGAGCTTAAGCCCGCGAAGCGGGCGGATCCCCCTTGTCGCGCACAGCGGTAGAGTCTGAATGTTAAAATCGTTAAAATTGAGGCACGAAGTGCCAAATTGTCCCACATTCAGGGTCCGCGGAGCTTAAGCCCGCGAAGCGGGCGAATCCTCCTTGTCGCGCGCAGCGGTAGAATCTGAATGTTAAAATCGTTATAATTGAGGCACGAAGTGCCGAATTGTCCCACATTCAGAGTCCGCGGAGCTTAAGCCCGCGAAGCGGGCAAATTCCCCTTGTCACGCGGCAGCGGTAGAGTCTAAATTATGTTAAAATCGTTATAATTGAGGCACGAAGTGCCGAATTGTCCCACATTCAGAGCCCGCGAAGCAAGCGAATCCTCCTTGTCACGCGGCAGCGGTTGAGTCTGAATGTTAAAATCGTTATAATTGAGGCACGAAGTGCCAAATTGTCCCACATTCAGGGTCCGCGGAGCTTAAGCCCGCGAAGCGGGCGGATCCCCCTTGTCGCGCACAGCGGTAGAGTCTGCATGTTAAAATCGTTAAAATTGAGGCACGAAGTGCCAAATTGTCCCACATTCAGGGTCCGCGGAGCTTAAGCCCGCGAAGTGGGCGAATCCTCCTTGTCGCGCGCAGCGGTAGAATCTGAATGTTAAAATCGTTATAATTGAGGCACGAAGTGCCGAATTGTCTCACATTCAGAGTCCGCGGAGCTTAAGCCCGCGAAGCGGGCGAATTCCCCTTGTCGCGCGGCAGCGGTAGAGTCTAAATTATGTTAAAATCTTTATAATTGAGGCACGAAGTGCCGAATTTTCCCACATTCAGAGCCCGCGAAGCAGGCGAATCCTCCTTGTCGCGCGCAGCGGTAGAGTCTGAATGTTAAAATCGTTATAATTGAGGCACGAAGTGCCAAATTGTCCCACATTCAGGGTCCGCGGAGCTTAAGCCCGCGATGCGAGCGAATTTCCCTTGTCGCGCGCAGCGGTAGAGTCTGAATGTTAAAATCGTTATAATTGAGGCACGAAGTGCCAAATTGTCCCACATTCAGGGTCCGCGGAGCTTAAGCCCGCGATGCGAGCGAATTTCCCTTGTCGCGCGCAGCGGTAGAGTCTGAATGTTAAAATCGTTATAATTGAGGCACGAAGTGCCGAATTGTCTCACATTCAGAGTCCGCGGAGCTTAAGCCCGCGAAGCGGGCGAAGTCCCCTTGTCGCGCGGCAGCGGTAGAGTCTAAATTATGTTAAAATCGTTATAATTGAGGCACGAAGTGCCGAATTGTCCCACATTCAGAGCCCGCGAAGTAGGCGAATCCCCCTTGTCGCGCGGTAGCGCGACCTAGCCGAAGGCCCGCGTAGCGGGGCCTGACGCTAGTTAAAGGACTAAAGTACATGATTTAATCCTGAGGGTGAAGTTTATTTCACGAGCCGAAGGTGAGGGAAATAATCTCTTGAGGGTTTAAGGTACTTTAGTCCTGTGGTAGGTATACAGGATGTTTCTATAAGCTTGCTCACCATTGGTAACTTTCTTATTTGAAGAGCTACGAGGTCGGTTAAATGGACCAAAATTGGGCCTTTTTGTATAAGAAAATTGTTAACATCGGCAAACAAAATTTTATTACCGGTTCCCAAAATATGGAACAAAATATATATTTTTTAAATGGAATCATATATTTTTTATTCTTTCATTGGATAGAGTATGTTTTTCAATTTTCAAAAATGAGTTTATAAATGATAGTTACAAATTCTGTAGAAATAATAATAATAGATCAGAAAATGCAACTAAAAGTGATTTCAGATATCCAATGAACCAAGCTAGACGAGATCAATGGCTGAAAGCCGTGCAATCTATACAAAAATAATTCTACCAAACATCTTTATTATTTTAATCAAATATAATTTAAGGTTAACATTTGAAATAAACAGTGCTCTTGCTAAAATATTATAGTACCTACAAAAGGTAAAAAACGTCATCTTTAGATGTCTCCTTATAACTGTCATTTAAATGTAAAATAATTTATAAAATATTAAATAATACAACAATATGCACAATATTTAACAAAAAATGCGTACATATTTTTAAATTGCATCTCAAAGTGAATTTTGTTGTAGGTTAGAATGATTTCATCTGACAGATACTTTAGAATTATTGTAGTACACGCAACCCGCACTGCAAGCTAGGTCTCCATCAGCCTACTACGTCTCAGGAAGTGTCGGCTTCACAACAAATGCGACTATGCGGTGTCTAAATTATAATAGGTCATTGGTGTTACCTGTTTTTTGTTAAATAAATCTTACCAAGTAAGCCATGGAAACAATTGATTCAATGTATATTTGACGTTTGAATTACTCTAATACTTCTGTCATTTTACTTTGTAAAATAATTATTAATTTACAAACGTCAAATAATTATTTACTTACCAGCATATTTGGACTATTACTAGCAAATTTAAAAGCCCATTTTAGATCAGTTTCTTGGATGTACTCCAATTCAAACTTCGGCAATTTTTCTTCCAACCTTCAAAAATTAATAACAACTAAATTAAGGTGACAAAACACTGTACATTTTCGCTATAAAATGAATAAACGATGCATCTTTTATAATATTAAACGCAAGCACGTAATCAGCAAAACAGTAGGGATGGGAAAATATCGATATACCGCTAATATCGATATTACTTTTCATTTGGTATCGATGTATTGATAACTCGATATGTCGATATTTTTCGATAATTATCGACATATATCAACAAATATCGAGTTATCGATATATCGATACCAAAAGAAAAGTGATAGCAACTGATGTTCATATCGATATCTATCGATATATCGTTATTTTTCCCGATTCTAGTGGACAGTTGGTGTATGGTTGTGCTCTATAGCTATTACTCCGTTGTGCTACATATTTACCATTCTATTTTTACCACTCCAACTTTTACCACAGCATTTTTACCACCATTCTTTTTTACCGCTATCCTGTTTTACCGTTAACCCATTTTGTACCACTCAATTTTTACCACTCCAACTTTTACCTCTGCATTTGTACCACTATACTTTTTACCGCTATTTCGTTTTACCACTAATACATTTTTACCACTCCGTTTTTACCATTACAACTTTTACCACCATACTTTTTTACCGCTATTCCGTTTTACCATTAATAGTTTGTGGGGCTATAGTACGGTTTTGTTAGTGTAGTAAATACCAAAACCGAGTTTGTGGGGCTCTAGTACGGTTTTGTTAGCTTTGTTAGTGTAGTAAATACCAAAACCGAGTTTGTGGGGCTCTAGTACGGTTTTGTTAGCTTTGTTAGTGTAGTAAATACCAAAACCGAGTTTGTGGGGCTCTAGTACGGTTTTGTTAGCTTTGTTAGTGTAGTAAATACCAAAACCGAGTTTGTGGGGTTTTAGTACGGTTTTCTTAGCTTTGTTAAAAAAAAGACGGTGGTAAAAATGCATTGGTATAAAACACGTTAGTAAATATGTTGGTGGTAAAAAGAATTAGTGGTAAAAATAGGGACGGTGGTAAAAATGGTTTGGTAAAAGAATACGTTGGTAAATACGTTGGTGGTAAAAAAGAATTAGTGGTAAAAAGGGACGGTGGTAAAAAATGGATTGGTAAAAGTATAATGTTGGTAAAAAAATTACGGTGGTAAAAAAGGGACGGTGGTAAATAGGGAAAAGTAAATATTGGGGCAAATCCTATTACTCATCATTGAACGTGAATGCAGTGAGTAATAGTAATGATAATACGTTACCAAGGCCATGTAGGTTCGCGGTGTCTTGAATTGAAAGTGTAGCAAAAGCCATGTTCGGTAAACATTGGAAAGAATCCATCGCAACAGTTGTACGGTACATCCTTCCATCTGCATTCCAAAATTACATCTTCACAATGCGATACTAACTGAAATACATATATACGTTATTTGTCACGTGTGTTACCCAATTATGCTGGATTTGTAACACGCACAGTGCATAGAAAATAATTTTTTGCACTTCCGGGACTAAAACTGTTCTTTAGTCTTTATTTTTAGGGACTAAGGTTCTTAATTTGATCCCAAGGGATTATTTCTCATATTTAATCCCGTTGTCAAGGAATTGAATTAATTAATCCCGTTGTCAAGTAAATACGTGCTATTTGTTACAGAGTATCTATGGTAACAATATAAATATTTGTCATAAAATTACAAAATGTGTATTCTTTTAAACTATTTTGCATTCGTTTGAGGATGAAGTGCAAAAAATAGCGTATATATATATATATATATATTTTTTTTTTTTTTTTTGATAGCCACCTAAAAAATGTTGTGTGCACCTCGGCTTAAAATTGTTTTTAGCATCACCTGAATTGCTGTCCTCGGCCTACGCCTCGGCTGCAAACTTCAGATTCGGCCAAAAAAGATCACTTTTACAGCCTTGATACACAAATAACTATTTTTTTAAATTTTAGAAATACATTTTTTGGTCAGTAACCAAACTGTATTTACCCAATATGTGTTCGAAGTTATGAAACACCCTGTATATATTAAACCGTATGTATGTACCTACTTACCGAGTATGTCAGTTCTTTTAAATCGCTGCCTATACCAGCTTGGTTATAATCTTTATTTTCTGCGAATTTTTTTATTTGTTCAACATTTTCGTAATTGAGTTTTGATACAAGAACAAAAAATTCTTTGCGTTTGTCGATCGATGGTTCGTCAGGCCATTTTCTACACATTTAAATAAAAATTTAATTATTATTTACCAATCTATAATCTGGTTTTAAGGTTGGAATGTAGTTGTCTACGATTTCGTCGAGAAAAAGGAGAGATATATACAGATTTAGTGTGTCGAACAAAGGCAGCAATAGCGAACGCGCTCTAAAAGTGGCATTTGTATTATATTGTATTTATAAGACAAAAGAAATAATCAAACGCGTTATTTATATACTGTATAACATGTTACCTACAGTGCGACGCATGAATTTTAATACGCCCTAAATTAAACATGTAAAAGTAGTATTTTTCTCTTTATTCGGCATTTTTTAAAACAATACTATGGTAAAATTTGGTAAAATCGATGCGTCGCACTGTAGAATATTAAATACTGTCGTAAAAATTCTAATGTTCTTACGGTAGTATTAGATTCAATATTTTACAAACCGTAGAGCACTGTTTTTCCTCTTTGTATACAGCTACATTCCCGCCTTAAGCGATCCTCTACCGCGCCAGAAAACAAGCAAGAACATGGATTTCGCGCGCCACTTCACAGCGTTTATTGTTTTGTTAAATATAATAATCTAAAGATATTGTTGAAGATAAAAGTACAATCTTTGAATAAATAATTTACTACAAGAACGGCAACGCAATGTATCTAAATTGTACAGAAATTTTTAACCATCCTATGCTGCCCCTAGCGGGAATTCGAGAAATTATTACTGAAGGAGAGAGACAGTGTAGTAATGAAAGAGAAGCATGCTTTCTCTTGTTTGCGTCTGATACGAAATGCAGAGAGGAATTTTTGTTGTTATACAATACCTAAATAAAATAATTTGTTTGCTTGTTGGAAATATAAATCTCAAAGCCTTTTGAAAACAATGAAATTAAAAATAAATATTATATTTTTACCTCTCGCCTCATATTCTATAAGAGAGGTATTGTAATGGGTCAAAATTTTCGAGTATGAGTTTTTGGTGGATAAGCACGTTTTAGGGTCTCTAGAATACGAATTTAATATTTTCACGATGATGTCTGTGTGTGTGTGTGTGCGTATGTATGTATGGACGTATGGACGTATGTGACGATTTTTCGTCCACGATAACTTAAAAAGTATCAAACCTTTTATAACAAAATTTCATATTTAAGGTTTTAATAAGGATCTTAACACCGGATAAGATTTTGGTAGAAATCCGCAAACCGGAAGTAGTACTTTTTGGAACTTGATATAGTTTTTCTTAAATAAATTGGTACATTATTTATTTATGACAATTTTTGCAATTAAAAATAAAAGATAATATAATTATCTATGGGTACAGTTAATTTTAAATATAATTTGCTGAATCTGGTAGTCGTCTGGTAGTATTTAGCAATAAAATAAAGTGCAACTAAGTACCAATCTTGTTGTCCATGATATGAAATTTGTTTTTACTTAAAATTTGAATTATAATGTCAGTGACATTACAGTTGACATATTTTGCTTGCATCTTGGTTTACATTATCGTTCACGTATTACATGAACATGAAACTATTAAAATGTAAGTAAAACTATTTATTAGATTAGTAGAATAAGCAGAATTAGGCGAGAGGTCGTGTACTGGCCACAGCAGATTTTTTACAATTAATTTCTTCCCAACAACTAGATCATAAACATTTTCTGCAAATAGACTTATCTAAATTGACGATACTAAATATTTTTCTATGCCTCTAAATAATTTTGATGTGAATGAGATCTCTACAAATCTAAGAAATGAATTGTCACTTCATATAATTTACGATGAATAAATTTTACTAGTTTCGTCACTTTAAGTAAACCAAGATGTTTTTATAACAATAATAAAAAATTGTCACTAATATTTTTACTCTGTCATGTAGGAAAAACATGAATTTTGTAAATTTAGACAAGGGAATATGAAGAGGAATTTTGTAAAATCTACTAAGACTGTCTTAACTTTCTTCAATCTAATTAATAGCTAATTAATGAACAAGTGTGTGCTTTGACATCAAATTAAACTTAATGCCGTAGGGCAAAAATATCAAAATTGATGTATGTATGAAATTCAAACGCATTCTGCCATCGGTTTCTCTCTTAAAGTTTTTTATAACGATCTAAAATATGGAATTTGATTATTTTCCTCGGCTAGCGCCTCGAAAAATAATCCTCCGCTTTGGTAATAAAAAATCCTTTACAGAATAGACCTTAAACTATAATAGAATAAAAAGCGGGAGGTAATAATATAATAATTTATTATTAAATTATCATGGTGATAAATTAAATAGGTAACCTGTTTTATTCTTTATTCATAAATATTATTTTTGGAGAAATAATTTTGGTATGATGAAGGCATAATATAACTGTGGACGATAAATTTTAATTTTTAAGAAATATCAAATATTGATTTTTATTTACTTTTTAACTATAAAGAGATATGAAAAATAAGGTGCAGACAGGTTTGTGAGATTTATAAATTCCGATGTAAATTAATTACTTTCTTACATTATATAATGATAGTGCCACTACGGTTTTGTTTTTAATTTGATTACAACAAACCGAGAACAAACAGTTCATGTACCGAGTGCCAGGTGGCACTGCCGTTGGTTAGAACATTTTTCGTGTGACGTATTCTATTGCTTACGTTGCCGTTCTTGTAGTAAATTATTTATTCAAAGGTACAATCTACAAAATGGTCCATGCAGAATTTGAATATTTTGCTTTAAAATCGAAATATGTTAATTTGCTGTACAGTGGCGCGCGAAAACTCTCTTCTTTCAAATATTGCAGTTTTTTTACAAATATGGGTGCCAAAATTATTTCCCCCCTCAAACATAAATTAGTTGATATTTGTATGTTTAACAAAACAATAAACGCTATAGAATAGCGTGCGGAATCAATGTTTTTGACTGTTTACTGCCACGGGACCACCTTAAGGCGCTACACTTGTGTCAAAAATATAGTGAAAAAGGGAGCTTGCTATATTACAAACTGAGCTGTTGTTAGTACACCTACACTGTTCATATTTTATATATAGATAATTAAAAGATGACTCTAGAGGGCGACGAAGTTATATTTTTGAAATACTTAATGATATTTTAGTAATAAATTAGTAAAAATAGTCAATTTGGCCGATTTTTTACTATTTTTTTCCTCAGATGTGCAATTTTCTTGACAAAAAATATTTTCTTAGCACTCTCACGAACAATGCAAGGAATCGACTATTTAAAACAAAATTAATAAATATGCAATAATAAGGCCGTAGTTTGTAATATTAAAATGCATAATTTAATTCTTATTTTCTCTAATTGTTGTCGCAACAATGTATTGTATGAATTTTTCGATCAAATAATGCTTCGTAATTACTTATGGTAAATTTCAGATTTTTATTTTGAGCAATATAGCCAGAATCGTGAATTTTGATTCTATTGCAGCAATATTGCTTTCAACAAGTGTAGAGCCTTAATATTTATACATACTGTAATATAAAGTTCTCGATGTAGGTGTCATTTCCTGGATCTACCTCACATAATGTTAAAGCTGGAAAAGCCACATCCCAATTGTGGAAATCTGTATCGAGACCCGTAATGGTCGGGTTTGTTTGAAATTTCCCCCATAGCGAAACAATAATAATCATGGTGGCTATGGCTCCAATTGTGACACAACAAAACCACATGAACCTGAAAGAAACACAACGTTAGATAAATATACAGGGTGTAACACGAAATGCGGGCCATAGGCGTTTAACATGGTAAATCAGTTTCTCCGTTCGCATTGCTTCCCTAATTATTTTAGACAAAAATGTTTCAAATAAATGTTGTTGAGCATAAAATTCTACATCCGGATCAGTAAACAAAATTTATTTTGGTTGCTTTATAACTGCAGAAATCAAATTTGAAAATACACGGAATAGCGAATTAATAGTAACAGTCATGGAATTAAAAACAGGAGATGAACAAATGCGTAACGCTTTAAACGTCAATGTCAGAATAATAGATTGTCAAAATCATTTATATGTATAGTTGGTCCGCGATGTGGTGACGCTACGTCATCAAACATATTCGTCTGGGTTAAATTTTTTAGGTGGGGGAAAATTAATTGACGTCATAGAGGTTCTCAACCAGTCACTCATGATGAACAAGAACTATAAGTAAATATCAAATTTAAATTAAGAATTATGTAATATAAAAATTAAATAGTAATAATCTTTCATGCTATTATCATTATAAATTACCTAAAAATTGAATTCTGATGGCAATGGGTTTGTTTCATATTTAATAACGAGAGATTCACTGGTATGTTTTGACATTAGCAATTTTCTATTTGAGGTTATTAGTACCTATTTAGTAGTTTACGGCTGTGTTATGCTTTCTGCTGTGAGTATAGTTATATTATTATTATTTGTAGTTTCTGTTCATTGCGAATATTCTTAAATTTCCTACAAAACATAACCTGAAATGATAAGCAGTGTTTGACATTTCTCTTGACGTAAATGTATCGTTCTCTTTTTAAGTATACTAGTGGAAAAGAGATAAACATATTAGACAGACGTAACATTAACCAACGAATGAACAAGCATGCATGTGACAAAGAGAGATATACATAATGTCTGTTTATTATAAGTTTAGAAACTAATGACGTACCGATCACCACATCGCGGACCAACTATAGGTACTACTAATTTGACGTTTAAAACGTTACGCATTTGTTCATCTCCTGTTTTTAATTCCATGGCTGTTACTATTAACTCGCTATTCCGTGTATTTTCAAATTTGATTTCTGCAGTTATAAAGCAACAAAATAAATTTTGTTTACTGATCCGGATGTAGAATTTTATGCTCAACAACATTTATTTGAAACATTTTTGTCTAAAATAATTAGGGGAGCAATGCGAACGGAAAAACTGATTTACCATGTCAAACGCCTATGGCCCGCATTTCGTGTTACATCCTGTATAGCTGTGCCAATACTTCGACTTCGAGAAAAAATTTTATATATAAAAATTTTTCTCGTAACCATACGAGATAAATAAAGAAAACTATTAATGGCGGATATTTTTTCAAAATTGCTGCAATAGAATCAGAATTAACGATTCTGGCTATATTGCTCAACATAAAAATCTGAAATTTTACATTAGTTATGACAAAGCATTGTTGAATTGAAAACTTTAAACTATATATTGTTCCGACAACAATTAGAGATAAAAAGAAATTAAACACTAGAATTTCGTGAGGATCTCATGAATAAACTATAAGAATCATGAAAGAATTCTCAAAGAATCCTCAAAGAATCGGGCAGCGGTAACGTACATACTTCTCAAGAAATGGACGTCCTTTTTCAGCAATATAACGCACTCCATGGAGGGTAGAATTTTCAAAAAATTGCGATGCTTGGTAGTTCCAACTTGTCCTTATTAAACTCTCATAATATCCGACTTTTTTCAGCTTTTCTGAAATTTCAGCGCCTTTTCGCCTTTGTCGCAACATATTTCAATAATTATTTTACAATATTTTTATTGTATATTACATTTTTGTTACTGTTTTCACCAAATATTGACATATACTGAAAAATTTGTATTGAAAAGACAAATATTGATTTTAATATTAATGCACAATAGACTATTTATGTTTGTGGGAATTTTAAATGGTATATTTATTGGCCAGGGCCGTATTAAGGCGCAAAATCTTCAGGATTCACAATTTCGATGATTCTATCTGTATTTGGCCAAAAATATAGTGAAAATTTCCCGCTTATACTATATAGGAGTCCTATATTTGTCTCAAAATTCATCTTGGTTAGAGTAAAATTCAAATAGCTAGAACCCTGCGCGAAGTACGAATTCTCGTCTTAGAGAGAGAAGCATAGATGATAAACTACGCTACTGTCTGTTCTACAGAACATCTGTTATTCTCATGTTGACGTTCGTAGTGTTTTGCTTCGTGTAACCCTGTGAATTTTGTAATTGATTGTGATTGAGTTATATTTTAGTTTAGAAAATTAAGTGAAGTGCAGCGCAGCATATACTCGCTAGCTCCGCTTTTGTAAAATGTACATGACAAGCTCTGCCTTCTCGCGCAGCCCAGGGTCCTAGCTATTTGAATTTTACTCTATGACATATTTTAATCCTATATTAATCAAAATTAAGTTGTATATTTGTCATAATTTTATTAAAAAGGACATCATTTGACTGTTGAAAAGGTATTAAATAGACGTTATTTGCATGGAAGAAAATAACATCTTTGAAACATCCAGAATGAAGGACAAAAGACACGTATGTGACGTCTTTGTGATTACATTTGGATCTGACGTTTTAAGACATGGACTTTATAAAGACGTCTTAAGGCCCGAATGTAGCTGTCTGCGAGAAAAGGATAGATTTATACAGACTTAGAGTGTCGAACAAAGGCAACAATAGGGAACGCGCTCTCGTAGGGGGTTAAAATTGGTACTACATTTGAACGTATCATCACAAACAAGGGTTCATTTGAAAGATAAAAGTTCAATCTAGATCCGTCTAGTGTTGAAATTTGCAATTTTTGTTGATATACTGAGTAACAGTTATGTGAAGTAAAGCAATTTATGACAAGTTTATGTCATTGTAAACTTGAAACAAAAAATAAAACTAAAATTTCAACACTAAGCGGATGCGGAGTTCATCTTTATCTTTAAATGAAAAAAATAATTAAATCGATCCGACCAAAATTAGTCTCAATTTCAATCTCTATTCAAAAGCATGTTTTTGCTGCGCGCAACTTTACTATACATTAGGCTCTTAACGACGTATTTGTGTTGTATGGGAGTATCACTTCTGAAAGAAATAATAAAAAATCTGACGTGGACACCACATGACTTCCTTGTACGCCTTGTGTGTTCATACTTTTCTTAATAACTAAAATGTAAAATAATATTAAAAATTCTTTTAACTTATTATACTAGTATACTCACAAATATATTTTAGTCATTTGATTTAAACTGCAGAAGAAGATATAAAGCATATTTTACTATTGTCACTGTCATGTCATAATCATTTAAATTTTACGTAGTAACAAATGTTAATCGATCATGGACTACAAGATACCGAAATACTATAAATTATAAATATATACTTTAATTATTTTTAAATGATAGCAGATACAAAAATATTTATAAAATACCGATTGTAGGTAATAATCACATAATCTTTCATTTAAAATAAAAAAAATTGTCTAAAATTAAATATTTATCGAAATATTTTTAAAAAGTACTACTTCCGGTTTGTAGACTGAAACCAAAAATAGGAGGTGCACAACTAGATGCTATAACAGTCCTAAATACAAAATTTCAACTTTCTACGTCTAACCGTATTTGAGTTATGCGACACACATACGTCCGTCCGTCCGTACGTACGTACGTACGTACAGACGTCACGTCGAAACTAGTCATAATGGATTCAGAAAAGGTCAAAACGGATATTTCCGTCAAAATCTGAGAACCGAAATTTTTCGCGATTACAATACTTCCTTACTTCGTACAAGGAAGTAAAAAGTATAATTTGTATGAGTACAGTCCTGGATAGATGAATCACGATATTTTTGATAAAATCTAGAACGATTTATGTCATTATATGAAAAAAGCGTTTATAGTTCTATTGTTATTATAATAATATACACATACATTATAACAAATGATAATTGATTGTATATTTTCATATTAAGAGGCTCGTCTACGTTTTTACCGAATTCCTAGAATACTCTCGATTTTACTTTTTTTTATATTCCACTCCCCCACTACTAGGGCTGCCTGAAAGCAACCCGAAACTCGTACTTAGCCGCATCCTAGCTATGCAATGTCATTTTGAATTTGAAAAATACTGTAATAGTATTTTGTGCACCTAGGGAGGGAAGTGTGCTATTACTCCCGCGGGCGAAGCGGCGACCCGAGTCGAGTGTGAGCCGCCGGCGAGTCCGAGCGAGGGCGCCAACATCATATAGACAAGAGGTGCGCGGGAGGGGTTGAGTTTCCCCCATGAATTTTATTGCGGGTTGCATAAGATATAAGTTTTGATAAATAGCTTTTAAATAATACGTATTATAATTGATGAAAATATTACATACATATGTGCTCCTTCTGTTATTACTTAAGGAGGTTCCCCAGACATTTTAAAAAATGTTCTAATGCAACCAAACTTTGAATTTATGTTGTCTGTGTCATAAAAATGATACCTGAATTTTTTGGAAATTTTTGACCACGTAGTTTGAACGAAATTAATTGTTAAATTTTAATATTTTACATGGGCTTTTATGGCTTTCCATTAATTGATTAAATAAAAAGATGTTAGAAATGTTCTATTTACTTAATTTTTGGTATATAAACGTATGCAAGCACGGACATCAATTTCCCAAAATTTGAAGAAGGTTGACCACATAGTTGTAACAATATTGTCGATTGAAAAAAAAATCTTTAATCATTTTTTGATTAGTAACACCCGTTGACCGAATTTTGTTTTACATTAATAAAAATAATTTTATGAATTAAAGGCTGATATCTGAGTACGCCACTGCATGTGTAGGGAACCTCCTTAATATAATTTACAAATTGTTTCTATTATTTATATTTCTTAAGATAAATGCATCTAAAATCTAGAATTGTAAACGTCAGTTTGACAGACGTAGCGTATTCAACAGTCATTTGTTGAACGTTTATTGTATAATTTGCTAAGAAGTTACTTTGACATTGACAGTACTTATTCCACGTATATCAAGATGCCTAGCATGATAACTCCATTGTCATATATTTCCCTATGTTCGCATTTCACCTCCACCAACCTGTATATGGTCGAAGGGAAGGTCTATGTTTGTGTTGCTTAAGATGGGACTGTACGTGGGACTTGGTACAGTCCCTTATAAAAATTTATATCCAAAAGTTTACTCCTGCGTCCTGCATCTTCCAAACTTGGATATGTTGAAATCACGATATACTAAGGTTGAAATGATGATTTTATAACAAATTTTTTTATTTTATTTTATAATTAAATCAAACCTAAACCTAAAGAGAACAAACATGAAACATTTTTACAAATGCAAACAAAAGCCTGTGCGATATATTATCGCACGCTGGCTAGGCGGCCACACTTCCGGATACCGTGGAGCGTGAGCAAGTTAAATAGAATTTTACTTGGAGTTTTGACTAACCTAAAAAGGAATCACATACGGAGAGCTATTTTTATTTAAAATATTTTAAAACGCTGAATACTTGATGTATATAAACGATTTTTGTTTTATTAGATATAACAGATAAATACAGTTAATTGTAAATATATTTTGTTGATATTTGCCTCAATTATTTTAGTTATACTAATAATTAGCTGGAACAGCATGTCAATTGTTTATTTGGGACTGTGCGCGTATTGAAATGCCGTCAACTTTAAGGAGGTACTGGTCCTATCTGCGAAATATGAGAATGATGTAAAAATTTAATATATTGTTCATTACATCTTTATAAACGTGCATGCAAATTTTTATGCACACTTACTAGCTCGTTAAGGAGGTACACTCGAGTGGTGAGGGATTAGGGAAATCTCCTATGCTCGCAATGCATTTCATATCAGGGTTCCAACTTATAAAAATTAATAATAAACATTTTTATTGTATGTAAACGCAGTCTATTCGCATTTTTATCTAATAAAATGAGATTTAAATCGATTAATTAAGAATATTATTAATTTTTATTATGTAAAACTTGTTTACTTTATAAGATTTCATTCGGTCACATACCAGTGGTAAACTACGGCAACGCTGTGCTGTTCTTATGTCAATCTGACAGATACTAAACATGAAGGTGAAGAGAATTCTGCACTTGAAATTTCATACAAATCGTTAGGTATAAATTATTTATCATTTGTACACAATATACCTTTCATTCTTGCGAAAAACTTGTGATTATAGATATATAAGGTTTTTTTTCTGGTTAAAATTCAAATTTCGCGCTTTTCAACGTTGCCGTATCTATATTATGTTTTCGCCTATATTCTCCAGTAGGCCTAAACGTCAGTCTTTCGATTAAGAATTCTTGTTAATTATGTGGTAAGTGATTACTTTTATCCGGTCTTTGAGATAGTGATGCACGTTTTAAAGAAGCAATTGGAATTTTCTTTCATTTCGTTAAATGCTTTTTACGATGATTTAAAAGTAGTCCCATAAGAGGGCATGTAAAATGTAGTTTTTTAACATTTATTTTTGGATAATCTACGTGGTGAAAAATTATGAAAAAATTCAGGTAACATTTTTACAATGTTTTGATTAATTTTGCAAAGTTTCATTAAACTCTCTCATTATTTCAAGTGTCGAGTGTACCTTCTTAAGTTACAGAAATGTGTGTGTTTCTGATGATAACTTTTGTCTCCGACGGTACGACCAGTTCCTCCTTAAGCAAATACATTTAAAAAATGTGTTTAAAGATGTTCATTAAGCTGAAATGGAAATATAAAGGTTGAAAACAACAAGGAATTATTTATATTTTTCAACCTCTAAATTTTAATAATATTATTGAACTTTTACTTACCTTAATATCATTATAGTTTTTTTAAGTAGATAGAGTAAAGCCTCATTTCCACCGACTGTTTTAGTGCTTAAGGAGGTTCAGTAGTCATGCAGTGGCGTACTCAGATATCAGCGTTTAATTAAATTTTAAATTTGGCAATTGCAATACTTTCGTTGGTTAGAAAGAGACAACCTTTCTGCATTGTTGCGGGCTGCATACGATGTTTTTGGAGCCACGGGCAGATGTTTTCTTTCCGGTCCATAATTAATAGAGGTCACTGCTAAAAACTAACCAAATCGGCCTAATTTTGCTTTATTCTAGGACAGAGAATAGGAATGAACCGATTGATACCAAAAAAATTGAAATTTCTCTTAAACACCTATTCTACACTTTAGCCACGGAGGCTTCTATTTCATCAAAAAAGTAGGGTTACAATAAAAACACACACCTCACTGGTCATTCTTATTTATTAACATAACCTAACATCACAATAAATACATCAATTCAATTCGTCATACACGGTTGCGCATGCGCACCCCTATTAAAAGTTAAATGAGACTTAACCAAGTGTCCTGCCGTTAAAGCAGACATTAGCGACAACTCTCCTGCTAGCACAGTCCCACAAATAACTCTCGCTAGCTGACAAGCATTTTCCCCTGGATTTTTGAGGTTAGATCCTCTGACGCCCAGCATTTCAAGACAGCAACCTTGCGCAGGGAGCACGGTTCCTCCTCCAACTGTCCCCACTTCTAAAGACGGCATTGAACAAGAAATATATAAATCTTGACCATTTTGACCGCATGGCTCCATCAAAGTTATACAGTTACTGCTAGTGACATTTTGCGCTGGGTCTTGCCCCGTTGCAATGAAAATAGCGGTGACTATGTTGGCTGCGTGTGCGTTGAATCCGCCTACTGATCCAGAGATGGCACTACCAATCAAGTTTTTTGATATATTTACGTCAACTAGACTGGTAACATTTGTTTTTAAAACTGAGGTTATTGTTTCGGCTGGTATGACAGCTTCGCAAACTACGCTTTTGCCTCTACCTTCAATCCAGTTAATTGCAGCTGGTTTTTTATCCGAACAGAAGTTGCCGCTTAGGCTCAATATTTCCATGTTCGGAAATAGGCTTTGTAGGTAGTACAGGCTTTTTTCTGTACCCTTTGACAGCATGTTCATGCCCATAGCGTCACCGGTTTTTGCCACAAACCGTAAAAATAAAAACCGGCCGGCGATTTTCGTCTGGATTTTTGTCAAACGGGCGTAGTTACTAGTACTGTTGAACTCTTTTTGTATTTTTTGGTAGTTGTCACTAACTTCTAACCAATTTAGTACTTCGCTAGCTTCAGACAAGTTCGGGAAACGAACAACAGGACCTCTAGTCATCCCATCACTGACAATTCGACTTGTAACACCGGTTTTTGACAAAGCGCGGCAACCTCTATTTGTGCTAGCGACTAGACAGCCCTCTGTTGTCGCCATCGGAACTAAAACGAACTTGTCGTCTAAACGCAAGGGGCCTACTATACCGACTGGAACTGGAATATAACCTAAAACATTTTCGCAACACGCGCCCATAACTTTAGTGTAATTGAAGTTTTCAACCGGTAAATCTGCTAGATTGAGGTTATGGTATATCTGTCGGCGAATTTTGACACCGCGAAGCGGGTTTTCAACCAGTTTTTCTAGCTGGTGCGCTGGGATTGTTTTATTGTTGACCAATAAGATTATTTCTTGATCTGACAGATGTTTCGCGCCTAAAGTTTTGTATATTTCTGCGCATTCTTGCACATTTCTAGGTGTATCACCTGTGTCAATAATTGTTTGTATTTCTTTGGTATGTACCAGTTCGGATTCTTTTTGTAGCTCTTCTAGCTCGTGTTTGTCTTCAAAGAAAATGAATTTTACGGTCAACGCCAGAACTAGTATTAATATCACGATGTGGTCTACGCTTAAGGTCAGCCATTTTAAGAAGTATTCGTTCATTGATGACACATCTGTAGCTATTTTCGTGTTGTTTAGATCAAAATTGATTTTGGAAGTAACGTTTTCGTTTAAATTTTCGGTACTAGACCATCTGGAGTGGACATGAACTAGCATCAAACCAAAAGACATAATAATTTTGACTCGTTCTACTACTGGGTTGCTTTTGTATTCTTCTTTCATCATGCTAATGATCATCAATTTTCCTTTTTCTCTAAATTGAGACAACTCTAGTATGAGGTACAAGCATGCCGGGTAAACAGTCATAAATACTATATAGTTTACTATTACAGACATACAAGCAAAATATGATAGTATTTCAAGGCGACGAACTCCAGATAGCGTTCCAACTGACAACAACAAAGTTTCGACAACCATATCTAAGGTTATAGTTGGCCCAAGAATAGACATGCCTTTAGCAATATTATTTTGAATATCTTGAGAATTTTGTGAGCTCAAAGCAAACTGTGCCAACAAAGAAGTTTTCGACAAGTCGATTAGGAGTAAAAAAAAGAATAGAGCATCTTTTAGATCAGATATATCCATAACAAAAAAATTCATTATAGCCGTCGTGAACATAAAACTGCTGAAAACCGTGAACAGTCCGCTGATGATCAAAATATATTTCGAGTTTAACTTCCTCAAGTTCCTCAGTTGGTAGTAGCTGTACAAAATGGCGATGCATCGGATGATCGTCATGATGATGATGGCTGCAGCGTTGTACTCGGCTTCGTGGTGACAGTCCTTGCAATCTTTTGACAGCTTGTCAGGTTGTTGACGGGGATCGATTGACAGTAAACATGTTGTCATTGTCACTGTAGTGAAAATCACCTCCCATGGATATTGCGCGCAAATCTTGCCGTATGTGTGGAAGAGGTTGGACGCCATTTTGGTGAACTGTAACAAAAATGTCTAGCGTTAGAGGTTGAAGATTATAGAGGGAGCCAGGAACAAACAATGAAGCTATTTTGGATAAAGCTGTCCGCTACATTTAAAGGCAGTTATGTGTTAGTTTGGGAGCGCTTCATTTATAATAATAATAATAATAATAATATAATTTTATTCGGCAAAGACTTCAGCCAGAGGCTGCTCTTCCATCTAACCTTTACATCAAATATACAATAGAAATATCAAAAAATATCGATGATTTAAACAGTAAATGGTAATACAAAGCAACTTTATAATATAAATTAGATCAATTAACATGGTACAATTTAAGGTACAAGGTCAAATTTATGCAAAAAATAAGACGCAGAACAAAATATAATCAAACTAGATAAGTGAAATGTGGTTATTAATTAATAGTTTTTTAAGATTTGAGGCAAATCTGGCGGGTGGTAGAAGCGTTAAATCTATTGACAATTTATTTAATATCGTAGGGCAAAAATAGCTAAAAGTTTTTTTTAAAAAGAGCTGATTTGTGTGAAGGAAAATGGTATACACAATTGTTTCTCAGATTGCAGTGATGATGATTACCACGCATAGATAATTTGCTATAGAGATATTCCGGACATCTGTTCTGAACAGTACGTTGAGCTAGACATGCGATATGATAAAGTCTGGTTCTCTCCATGTTTAACCATCCTATAGGGTTTAAATAAGTACTGACATTGTCTCTCCTGCGTAATCCAAAAATAAATCGTATACAACAGTTTTGCACTTTCTGTATTCGCTTAGCATCATAATTTGTGAGAAAAGGGCCATAAATCGTATCGCAATAATTGAATACAGAAAGTACCAGACTATTCGATAGAATTACTTTGTTACGTTCGGATAGGATAAATCTGTTCATAAATAGGTTTTTTAATGCCAGAAAAGCTTTTTTAATTAGAAGAGAAACATATTCAGTGAATCTAAGTTTGTGATCAATTAGTAAACCAAGATTTTTACAGGTAGAAGAAATACCAATTTTAATATTATTTACATATATTATTTACATTTGACCAAACTTTTATTCTTATAACCTGTTGTTTCACCAAATGAAATTTATCTTACACGGGTATTTGGCCGAACTGTTATTTGACCAAACTGGTATTTTACCAATCTGTTATTTAACGAAACGCTGTTAAACCAAAACGTTATTTGACCAAATCGTCATTAGACGAAATCGCCATTTAACCAAATCGTCATATGACCAAATTGCCAAAGCGACAGACGCTAGTGACATCTTTAGTACACTAGAAGATCCACTTATTTACCCAAACTGTTTTACAGCCAAACGGTCATTTGACCAAATTTTTATTATTATAACCTGTTATTTCACCAAACGAAGTTTATATTACACGGGGTTATAAGAATAAAATTCGGTCAAATGACCGTTTGACTGTGAAACGCTGTTAAACCAAAACGTTATTTGACCAAATCGTCATTAGACGAAATCGCCATTTAACCAAATCGTCATATGACCAAATTGCCAAAGCGACAGACGCTAGTGACATCTTTAGTACACTAGAAGATCCACTTATTTACCCAAACTGTTTTACAGCCAAACGGTCATTTGACCAAATTTTTATTATTATAACCTGTTATTTCACCAAACGAAGTTTATATTACACGGGGTTATAAGAATAAAATTCGGTCAAATGACCGTTTGACTGTGAAACGCTGTTAAACCAAAACGTTATTTGACCAAATCGTCATTAGACGAAATCGCCATTTAACCAAATCGTCATATGACCAAATTGCCAAAGCGACAGACGCTAGTGACATCTTTAGTACACTAGAAGATCCAGTTATTTACCCAAACTGTTTTACAGTCAATCGGCCATTTGACCAAATTTTTATTATTATAACCTGTTATTTCACCAAACGAAGTTTATATTACACGGGGTTATAAGAATAAAATTCGGTCAAATGACCGTTTGACTGTGAAACGCTGTTAAACCAAAACGTTATTTGACCAAATCGTCATTAGACGAAATCGCCATTTAACCAAATCGTCATATGACCAAATTGCCAAAGCGACAGACGCTAGTGACATCTTTAGTACACTAGAAGATCCAGTTATTTACCCAAACTGTTTTACAGTCAATCGGCCATTTGACCAAATTTTTATTCTTATAACCTGTTATTTCACCAAACGAAGTTTACCTTACATGGGGTTATAAGAATAAAAATTCGGTCAAATGACTGTTTGACTGTAAAACAGTTTGGGCAAATAAGTGGATCTCCTAGTGTACTAAAGATGTCACTAGCGTCTGTCGCTTTGGCAATTTGGTCAAATGACGATTTGGTTAAATGGCGACTTGGTCTAATGACGATTTGGTCAAATAACGTTTTGGTTTAACAGCGTTTGGTTAAATAACAGATTGGTAAAATATCAGTTTGGTCAAATAACAGTTCGGCCAAATACCCGTGTAAGATGAATTTCGTTTGGTGAAATAACAGGTTATAAGAATAAAAGTTTGGTCAAATGACCGTTTGACTGAAAAACAGTTTGGGCAAATAAAGCGGTCCCACAAAACTGATCACAGCGCTTGATGCGAACTAACTTAGCAATAATGTAGGCTATCTCTCAAATGTCAATTATGTGCCTGTGTTTATTCGATTTACAAATAAAATTAAATGGGTCATGACAGTTTTTCTGATGTTAATTGCTGCCTACTAACTGGTAGAAACAGTGAGATTTAAGTTTTACAGATTTCCAACAGCAGGTTGCGAAAGAATATCTCCAATGCTGTTTTGGCTTTCAAAATTCAAAGACCGTCGCACATGTGTTGAATGCGACGGTAAAACTGCTGCGCAGTACGCTATGGCAATAGAAAATGCGGTTAGTTGAAGTTTGACATTTCTTATTTTAAATTTTTTAAATGTAGGGGAAGAGTTAAATTCAATTTAATGATATTGCGCATTTTGAACAATTTAGTTCGCAACAGGCATGAAATAAATTAATAAAATCGTAAAAAAATTGAAATTAAATTTTGACATTAGTACAAATCTGTCAAAATACGCGCGCATTACCAAGATTGGTCTATTGACGTCACTTCCTTTTGCCACAAGCATGCGCACAGTGTACTGCGCACCAGATTGCTGTCTCACTCAACACAATGTTACTTTGCATCTATCGCACTCACTTCTTCTGACAGGATAGGTCAATTACACAAGAGCTTTTTTTCTATTTGGCGTTCACAATGTTAACTTTGTGAAACGCAACTGAATGTCGCTAGAGCTCACTTTGTGACACGCAACATATTTTTATAGAAGGTTGGTATTGCTAGTATCAGATCAGTATCAGATGACATTTATTTCAATTGTTAAATGTCAAACTTCAGAATTGACAAATTTCAGTATAACCTCTAAATATGTTTTGATTAATTAATTACTTTTTATTCAATAAAATTAATGAATCTAGAAATTGAAAACATATAAGTTCAATATTTACTATAATATCTGTACTTATCACCTAGAATAGTTCAATAATATATACTTTTGCAGTGAGTGACAGTTAAATAAATGGCAATATTAATATCACCAACCAAAACGTTACATACATAAATTTCCCTAAATCGACTTGTGTATATTGTGGCAGTATAATTTAAATTTTAATAATAAAAAGACACCAAATAGAAAAATAGTATAAAGAACTCATTTTATAAGACTTTTTTCGCACTTGTTCTTTAGTAAACTCGCCCGAGGGCTCGTTTTACTAAATTTGAACACGTGCGAAAAAATTATGTCTTATAAAACTTGTTCTTTAATATACTATTATTTCACCGGATAAGTTTTTGTTTGTATTGAAACCTTGTTGCCTAGCAATTTGAAAAGAAAAATTGTTTAATAAAATCACGACACCATGTTTTTGGCTGTTTTCTTGCATGGTAGAGGATCGTCTTAAATAGGGCAAAAATTGTTTGATAACAAGTTTTTATTATTTATAATGCTACCTTAAAATGTATTTTAGATTATTACAATAGTTGTTGTAAACTATAAATTATTTAAATTTATTGTTTTCAGATAAAATCCATATTAATTTAGTATTATCACAGAACTAATAAATAATTTATTTTTTCTAATTTTTACCTCTCGCCTCATATTCTATAAGAGAGATATTGTAATGGGTCAAAATGTTCGAGTATGAGTTTTTGGTGGATAAGCACGTTTCAGGGTCTCTACAATACGAATTTACTATTTTCACGATGATGTCTGTGTGTGTGTGTGTGTGTGTGTGTGTATGGACGTATGTGACGGTTTTTGTCCACGATAACTTAAAAAGTATCAAATCGTTTATAACCAAATTTCATATTTAAAGTTTTAATAAGTATCTTAACACCGGATAACATTTTGGTAGAAATCCGCAAACCGGAAATAGTACTTTTTGAGACTTGATATAGTTTTCCTTAAATAAATTGGTACATTATTTATTTATGACAATTTTTGCAATTAAAAATAAAAGAAAATTATCTATGGGTACAGTTAATTTTAAATACAATTTGCTGAATCTGGTAGTATTTAACAATAAAATAAAGTACAATTAATATTCTACTTTTTTGAAATTCCAGTATATTGTTGAAATAATTTGTTTCTACACAAAATTTGAATGATTAAGACAGTGACAGTACAGTTGACATCTTTTGCTTGCATTTTGGTTTACATATGAAGATGAAACTATTAAAATGTAAATAAAACTATTTATTAGATTAGTAGAATAAGCAGAATTTGGCGGAAGGTCGTGTGCTGGCCACATCAGATTTTTTAACTAGTATCTATCTACTGTACCTATTTAGACTTTCGTCCGAACTTACATAACTTTGGAAACACTATACCAATATTTTGTGTTTTTTCTTTAAATATCAAATATAAACTGATACAAAAATGCGTTTTTCAGTATAAATATAATACAAGAAATGAAAAAAAATATTCCCAAATATGTAACACATCTATTGTGTTTTTAAAATAATTTCAATAGATAAAATTTTTTTAGATCTGTGAAAAATAATTCATAGGTAACAATAATTTACTTAAATAATAAAAAAAACAATTCGGAATTTAATTCAAAAATTTACTATTGTTCTTATTTATTTTTCTTGTACCTACCTAGCGGTAGAGAACCGATTAACCATTGTCAAATAATTTTTTAATAATGTTTCCTACAATAATTTTTGTTATTATTTTATATGTGAATAAGCTAATTAAGAAATGTTTAAGAGGCCCGTCTACCTTCTAAAATCCAGCATAAAATGTACTAACGTAGCGAGTGTTTTGTGACCAGTACAAGAATAGTAAAAATTTATTAGAGAAAGAATGGATCTACAGATGTACCTTTTTAAAATTTTGATTAAAAACTTGTACATGAATATGGAAATGCAGAAAAATTCGAAAAAATTTCCTATTTTATGCAATCCTTACAAGGTTATATCTCATGATACAAATTAATTTTTAAAATTTTAAAAAGGTACATCTGTAGATCCATTCTTTCTCTATTAAATGTTTATAAAAACATTATCCTGAAGTAAATAATAATCTGACAGTTTACTCGCAACGAAAACACTTTTACAGTATTTTTCAATTTCAAAATGACATTGCATAGCTAGGATGCGGCAAAGTACGAGTTTCGGGCTGGTTTCAGGCAGCCCTAGTAGTGGGGAAAAAAGTGGAATAGAAAAAAGAGTAAAATCGAGAGTATTCTAGGAATTCGGTAAAAACGAGCCGCTTAAGTAATTATTTTTATATGCTTATTAAAAGTATCTGGTTTAAAATAGCGAAACAATTTCGAAAGATAGGTAGGGTATTTTTTTAAATTCACAATTTTATAACTATACAGAGTGTCCTATGAAACTGTTTAAGCATGGAGATCTCGAGAACCATAAGAGATACGAAGTTGGTTAAATTAGACAAAATTTGCCCCTTTAGGGGGCCAATTTAGAAATGTTTTTGTTTTCGCACAAAAATGCATAGGTGACTAGATATACCCAAAAATGTAAATTTTGCCAATTTCGTTTTTCACGTTTAACTTTTTTGTTCGAAGTACAAGTTTCTAATTTGCACGTTCTATAGGCAGTTTGTAACATGGAATTCACAGCAGTCCTCAAACTTTTTGATTTGCTACAGATTTTGAGAAATTTAAAACAAATTCAAATTTTCATATGGAACTCATAGTTGGCTATGACCCGTTTTAATAGAGATTTTTAGAGAGAAATTGAATTCTTAATTCCTTAAAAATTGGTATCATTTTAATTATCTTATTAAACGAGTATTTTACCTTGTTGTCATCAACAACTCAGCATTGCTAGCGATTAAACAGATACTTCTTCATTCAATTCTCCCACATTTTATTGCAACATTATAATCAACTGCAAATAAGTTTTTACCTTAACATACAAAACAAGCAAAAAAAAATTTAAAAAAAAACATCTTCCCCAGGTCGGAATCGAACGAACGACCTTTGGTTCCGTTGGCCGGTGACATATCCACATGGCTACGAATTGACAGCAAATTGTACGAATGTAGCAATAAAAACTAAAGGTTAAAATTTTCATATTATTTTCATTAATTTCTTGAAATTACATTATGAAACTGAAGTAATGTGTATTAAATAAGATGTAGGAATGGATGTAGTATTGTCCTGTGCAATATCGTATGCAATATCGTAGTTGTTAGCCAGACAGTTTTTATTTATTAAAAACTGTTTTCACATGTTAAATGCCTATGCCACACTTTCGCTGGGACACACGGTATAACGCATAAAATATTATATTTCAAAAATACTATTTAGTGACATCAAATTCGTATCGGTAGTGAACAGCAGAGACATCTATCTATGAACTAATACAACTTCTGACCGGGGTTGTCAATGAAAAACGTAGCAATCGGTAAACCTTAAGCTCATTTTACATTGAGCAAGAGCAACGGGCAACTGCAATCTTCAAGTCAGAGTTGAACAAGAAAATTGCAGAAGATATTTTTTTCATTTTACACTGAGCAACATCAGCAACATGCAATTACTTATTTAATGTATAAATTTATTAATAAATTTACCAATATTTTGTTACGTTAACCTCTTGGATTTGTTGTATTGTATATTGTTGGAAGGATAGAATGGCATTATAATCACTAACGCACTAACTTTCCTAATCTTTTTGACGGTTCAGTTGGTAGTGAACTAAAAATAACTAGAAATAACTGTAAATTGCCTGCATACAAAAATTAGAACATGTTCTATTCCATGCAACCGTTGCTTCAAGATTGCTTCTGCCTGTTGAATGTATTACACTCATGCAATATTGAAGCAACTTGTCAAAAGTTGCACTTGCATCTGCAATATTGCTCAATGTAAACTGGACTTAAGGCTCTCCACTTGTTGAACGCAATATTGCTTCAACAGAATCAGAATTCAAGCTTCTGGCTATATTGCTCAAAACAAAAATCTGAAATTTACCATAAGTAATTACGAAGCATTATTTTATTGAAAAATTCATACAATACATTGTTGCGACAACAATTAGAGAAAATTAATTTTTGTATTTTAATATTACAAATGATGGCTTTATTATTGCATATTTATTAATTTTGTTTTAAATAGTCGATTCCTTGCATTGTTCGAGAGAGTGCTAAGAAAATATTTTTTTCAAAAAAATTACACATCTGACGAAAAAAAATAGTGACAAATCGGCCAAATTGACTATTTTTACTAATTTATTACTAAAATACCATTAAGTATTTCAAAAATCTAATTTCTTAGCACTCTAGATTCATCTTTGAACTATCTATATATAAAATATGAACAGTGTAGGTGTACTAACAAGAGCTCAGTTTGCAATATAGCAAGGCCCCTTTTTCACTTTATTTTTGGCACAAGTGTAGCGCCTGAACTATTATTTAACCGCGGATTTAACTAAAAAAAACTTACGTTTGGCGTCTTTTTGGGCGTACAGCTCATGGAAAACTAATATTTGTTTAGTGTTTATTTCTCTTATATATTTATTTTCTGTTTTAAATTTTTTATCTGTGTTACAAAGATAAAGTAATTGCTGATTTCAAATTTTAATATATTAACTTATTATAGATAAAGCAAGCAACAGTAATTTGTTTTCAATTTTCCAAATAAATAATTATATAAGCTACTTATTCTCAAAATAAAATAAAACTCAGCACTAAAAATGTCTAGACATAAAAATTGTCACAATATTTACTACGATGTCACGAGAGACTGAAATCTGACGGCTTAAGGAGGTTCCCTAGACATTTTAAAAAATGTTCTAATGCAACCAAACTTTGAATTTATGTTGTCTGTGTCATAAAAATGATACCTGAATTTTTTGGAAATTTTTTACCACGTAGTTTGAATGAAATTAATTGTTAAATTTTAATATTTTACATGGGCTCTTATGGCTTTCCATTAATTGATTAAATAAAAAGATGTTAGAAATGTTCTATTTACTTAATTTTTGGTATATAAACGTATGTAAGCACGGACATCAATTTCCCAAAATTTGAAGAAGGTTGACCACATAGTTGTAACAATATTGTTGTTGTTGTAAAAAAATCTTCAAACATTTTTTGATTATGAACAGTTTAATAGGCGTACAAGGAAGTCATGTGGTGTCCACGCCAGATTTTTATTTGTATATTTTAAATGTGCACCGGATTGTACGTATACATTTATGTTTATAAGTCTAGATATGGCGAAAGGTCGTGTGCTGGCCACATCAGATTTTTTAATAAACATTTTAAAAAGGCACATCTGTAGATCCATTCTTTCTCTATTAAATCCTTGTTGAAATAAAATTTGACCATTCTTGTATTGGCCACAAAACACTCACTACGTTAGTACATTTCATGCTGGACTTTAAGTAGTAGACGGGCCTCTTAATGGTGAATTTTTGGAGGTAGACGGGCTTCTTAACACAGCGTTTATGTTAAATATCCTTTTTTCACGACATGCAGTGAAAACACAATTTTCTTCTCGCGAAATAGTGGGGAAAGTAGGTTTTCCCTCTCTAGAGAGGAAAGTAAGCAGTGTTACCACCAGTGTTATTTTACGATGAAGTATTTTAAAAATTGTAATATTATTTTATTGAAAATTCTGATTTTATAGTGATATAATGTAAACTATTGTTTACAATTATTATGTTTTATACTCTCTTTTTCTACTATTTCACAATTTTACAACTTAAATTTAATTTGGCATATTAGCTGCATTTCGTTGTTTTCAAACGTCATTCTGACAGATGGCAGTTATAATCTAACTTCTAGTTATGTGTTTCTTCTACATTTATAATGTTTTTAATATGTCGTGAAAAAAATGTTGTGTCTAACACGAGAGGAAAGCTCTTTTTCCACTCTTGCTCGATTGCCTTACTCGCTTCGCTCGTGACACAAACTTCGAGCTCGAGTGGGAAAAAGAAGCGCTTTTCTCTCTAGTTGGACAAATAACTATTCTTCTTATGGCAAAAATGTACAATGTTTTTTCACAAATTGTCAAACACTCTAGTGTGTCTCAGCCTTTACTAGTAACGTTACTAATAAATTAATTTCGAATTTTTCACTTTCTTTTAAAACAGGTTCTAAAATATTTTGGTAGAAATTTTGTCATCGGTTACGAATATAAAGTTGTAACATCGCATAATTTCTCTAGAAGAAATCGTATTAGATTGCGTAATTTTTTTATATTCATACCACACACTATCTACTACCTATGTCTATACGGTTGGTGGAGGTAAAATGCGAACATACATGACAATCGAACTTTGATGCCAGGTATCTTGATATATTTTGTAGTAGTGTCACAAAACGAAGTAATGTGAATTTGTGTGGCAAAAAGAGTAATCAATAACAGAAATAATAATAAAATCTAAAACTGCATGTAAACTTTCTCGTTCTGCTCGTACACATACATTATTATGCAAAGAAAATATTTTAATGAAAATAAAAATTTTAATAATATGACAGGTACTTTGACATTGACAGTACTTATTCCACGTATATCAAGATACCTAGCATGATCACTCCATTGTCATATATTTCCCTATGTTCGCATTTCACCTCCACCAACCTGTATAGAGGTTAGCAATAGTTTCTAGTTTGACTAAACGAATTCTAAGAATACTCTCGATTTTACTTTTCTTCTATTCCACTCCCCCACTACTACGGCTGCCTGAAACCAGCCCGAAGCTCGTACTTTACCGCATCCTATAGCTATGCAATGTTATTTTGAAGTTGAAATACTGTAAAAGTGTTTTCGTTGCGAGTAAACTGTCAGATTATTATTGACTTAAAGATAATGCTTTTTTAAACATTTAATAGAGAAAGAATGAATCTACAGATGTGCCTTTTTAAAATATTAAAAATAAATTTATGTCATCAGATATACCCGTGTAAAGTTTGGAATTTTTTATGAATTTTTAGAAGTTTTTATAATCATTTTTACTTCTCGCTTACCTATAAGGGAGGTATTGGAATCATGCTAAAATCGGGTAGTGAGTTTTTAGTGGATGAGCACGAATTAGGCTCCTTACAACTCATTTTTGATAGTTTCACGATGATGTCTGTATGCATGTGTGTATGAACTCAAATACGAATTACCCAAAAAATTTGATATTTGGTATTTAATATTTGTATATAAATTGGAAGAGCTCATTAGATTTTGGTACAAATATCTTCACCGGAAGTGATATTTTTTGAAGATTGAAAAGGTTAATTGTCAAAATTTTATATAAATTTGGATAAATATAGTATTTATTTGTAATAAGAATAAGAGGAAAAGTTAAGTCTGTTTTTGCGTAACAAATATTGACAGGTGACAAGTTGGCACTAACGCCATATATAAGAAGTAATTGAACGGAGGACGGCTTCAACACAGAAGAGTTTTCCTGTGAATGAATCTTTTGATTCAGGTGATGCAAATTTCTGTGTTTGAATATTTTAGATTTTTATTTGTATATTTGGGCATCGGGTTGTACGTATACATTTCTGTTTACAAGTCTAGATATGGCGGGAGGTTGTGTGCTGGCCACATCAGATATTAAATGTAGTAATTGAACGGAGGATGGCTCCAACACAGAAGAGTTTTCCTGTGAATGAATCTTTTGATTCAGGTGATGCAAATTTCTGTGTTTGAATATTTTAGATTTTTATTTGTATATTTTAAATAGGCATTTATGTTTATAAGTCTAGATATGGCGGGAGGTTGTGTGCTGGCCACATCAGATTTTTATTAAAATTTTAAAAAGTCACAACTGTTAATTGATCCTTTAATTAATACAATTGTACTGGCTACGAAACACTCGCTACGTTAGTACATTTTGTGCTTGATTTTAGGAGGTAGACGGGCCCCTTAAGGTGTTGTATTTATCCGGTTAACTCCGGGTACCCACTTAATCTAGTGTGCTATAAAGATAAGTCAGTAATACCCGTATTTAAAATTAGTACAACTGATAAAAATTAATTAGGAACCAAATAAAAAATTATTTTTATTATTGGTGTTGCTAATTAACAAAAATTATTATTTATTATATGAAGCATAATGTAAAATTTATTTTATGAGTATTTTATCAAAAATGTTTAATTTATTATTATCACTTATTATAACTACTACCTACTTACGTGATTTAAGGTACTTTACTTGAATTTTTTTGTATTTTGGAATTTTTAGTAATTAATATTATCTGCTTAAAATTTTTAGAAACAAAAATCAAGGCAAATAATTGGAAGACATAATATAATAAATGTTTTTTAGGTGGCTATTACATAAATAGTTGTTTTACGTATCCTTTGACAGCCGTAAAGTGTAACATTTTTTGACATCTGTCAAAATGACTACTTTACGGCCGCATTTACTTTACGGCCGCTAAATAACAAATGTATTTAATTTTAATTGGTAAATATATTTAGAAGTAATTACCTACAACATAGTTAGCCTCAAGCCTCATTTCCACCGACTGTTTTAATGCTTAAGAACTATGTTTAATGAATAAATACTAAGAGCAACGCATAAGAACAAAACTTTGCAAACTCCAAACATAAGGCCTAATGCACAAGCATAATGATTGGCATGTGTCATATTTATTATTTATTTAGAGTTGTCAATTTCTGTCTGTTTCTAAATATGGAAAGGAATACTTTACTTACGAAATTAACAGTTCTTCCATTCCTTAATATCGCAAAAATGCCGGTATTGATTAAATTACAAAATTCGACAACAAATGTCATCTCTGTCGAATTAGTCCTTAAACAAAATAGGTGGAAATGGCCATCTAATAAATAATCACCATGCATTACGCCTTACACACTAATCATTATGCATTAAGCACTAAAACAGTCGGTGGAAATGAGGCTTTAATTATATAAATAAAATTATTTATGATACTAAGAAACTTTTTTTGACATAAAATTATATATTTTTTGATAGCCACAAAATAGTTATTTGTGTATCAAGGCTGTAAAAGTGATCTTTAACACTTTTAAGCCGAGGTGCACACAACATTTTTTAGGTGGCTATCACAAAAATATATAATTTTATGTCAAAAAAAGTTTCTTAGTATCATAAATAATTTTATTTATATAATTAAGGCTAACTAAGTTGTAGGTAATTACTTCTAAATATGTTTACCAATTAAAATTAAATAAATTTGTTATTTAGCGGCCGTAAAGTAAATGCGGCCGTAAAGTAGTCATTTTGACAGATGTCAAAAAATGTGACACTTTACGGCTGTCAAAGGATACGTAAAACAACTATTTATGCAATAGACACCTAAAAAATTATTTATTTTAATATAAATACTTCAATACACAGACTCAAAGACACGTACATCAAAGATTATGAATTAATATCTCGAAAAGTGAACAAAATTTTGCAAATCTGATTGCGGTATTGGATTCCTAGTGCTTTAATAAGTAAACAACCATATTTTTATGATTTAATTCCTATTAGGATAGTATCTACGATTTTTCAAAGTCCCCTATCCGTAGACTTCACTTCATGTGCATGTATACAGGTTGGTGGAGGTGAAATGCGAACATAGGGAGAATACATGACAATCGAACTTTCATGCCAGGTATCTTGATATATTTTGTAGTAGTGTCACAAAACGAAGTAATGTGAATTTGTGTGGCAAAAAGAGTAATCAATAACAGAAATAATAATAAAATCTAAAAGTGCATGTAAACTTTCTCGTTCTGCTCGTACACATACATTATTATGCAAATATTTTAATGAACATAATCAATAATATGACAGGTACTTTGACATTCACAGTACTTATTCCACGTATATCAAGATGCCTAGCATGATAACTCCATTGTCATATATTTCCCTATGTTTCACCTCCACCAACCTGTAGACGTTTCAAATCCATACATGAGTGATGTCATAAAAAACAAGCAAATTATTCGTATAAATCAAGATTTTATGACATACGATATGCGTATAGATTTATACGAGTCAAATGTGTAAGAAAGAGATAGCTTATTTTGTGAACGTGGTGGTAGAATTTATCTGATATGACGTTACTTCTATATGGATTTGAAACGTCTATAGTATAGTTGAAATTTTTTGCAGAGGAGTCACGTCATCAAAACATTACAAAATTAAAAAGTCTGCTGTGGCCAGTACACGACCTCTCGCTTAATTCTGCTTATTCTACTAATCTAATAAATAGTTTTACTTACATTTAAATAGTATCATGATCATGTAATATGTAAACGATAATGTATACCAAGATGCAAGCAAAAAATGTCAACTGTACTGTCACTGTCATAATCATTCAAAATGTAGAAACAAATTTCATATGTTCATGGACAACAAGATACTAGAATTTCAAAAAAGTTGAATATTAGTTGCACTTTATTTTATTGTTAAATACTACCATATTCAGCAAATTGTATTTAAAATTATCTGTACCCATAGATAACTATATTATCTTTTATTTTTAATTGCAAAAATTGTCATAAATAAATAATGTACCAATATATTTAAGGAAAACTATATCAAGCTTCAAAAGGTACTACTTCCGGTTTGCGGATTTCTACCAAAATCTTATCCGGTGTTAAGATCCTTATTAAAATCTTAAATATGAAATTTGGTTATTATAGGTTTAATACCTTTTAAGTTATCGTGGACGAAAAATCGTCACATACGTCCATACGTCCATACATACATACGCACACACACACACACACAGACATCATCGTGAAAATATTAAATTCGTATTCTAGAGACCCTGAAACGTGCTTATATACCAAAAACTCATACTCGAAAATTTTGACCCATTACAATACCTCTCTTATAGAATATGAGGCGAGAGGTAATAACTGTAGTAATGACCTAGTGATGTTAAATGAATAAAATAAATACTACTTTTTTGCATACTATAAGAATAGTGAATTTTCATTAAATTTACAATAATTTTAAAGCCGAACATAATGTTTTTAATGCATTTTTAATTTATTTCAAATAATTGTAGTTTGTTTTTTCTCCACACATTGGCATTACTGAATTAAGAATTGTGTTTTGTGTTGTACGTTTACATGACACTCATATTTTTTCTGTAACGCTATAGAGTTTTAACTGGAAATATATTAAATTTTACAATGATATTTAAATATTAATCGTCTAATAATTCAATTAAATTGATCGAAAAATAAGCGTCGCATGTAAATTCAATTACATTTTTACCTCTCGCCTCATATTCTATAAGAGAGGTATTGTAATGGGTCAAAATTTTCGAGTATGAGTTTTTGGTGGATAAGCACGTTTCAGGGTCTCTACAATACGAATTTACTATTTTCACGATGATGTCTGTGTGTATGTGTGCGTTTGTATGAACCGACGATTTTTCGTCCACGATAACTTAAAAAGTATCAAACCGTTTATAACCAAATTTCATATTTAAGGTTTTAATAAGTATCTTAACACCGGATAAGATTTTGGTAGAAATCCGCAAACCGGAAGTAGTACTTTTTGAAGTTTGAAAAAGTTTTCCTTAAATATATTGGTACATTATTTATTTATGACAATTTTTGCAATTAAAAATAAAAGAAATTGTGATTATCTATGTGTACAGTTATTTATAAATACAAATTGCTGAATCTGGAAGTATTTAACAATAAAATAAAGTACAATTAATATTCTATTTTTTTGAAATTCCAGTATCTTGTTGTCCATGATATGAAATTTGTTTCTACATAAAATTTGAATTATTATGACAGTGACAGTACAGTTGACATCTTTTGCTTGCATATTGGTTTACATTATCGTTTACATATTACATGAACATGAAACTATTAAAATGTAAGTAAAACTATTTATTAGATTAGTAGAATAAGCAGAATTAGGCGAGAGGTCGTGTGCTGGCCACAGCAGATTTTTTTAAATTGCAGTGTATACGATTTTCTAACTAGTCTACTACCCAAAAAGGTTAAGTACATACCTTATAAAGCAGGTAAATAATCAAATATCAATTGCTACACTAAATATAGCACGCAGTGACTAAACCACTAACGAAGAACTCTACTCGTGTTGAGTTATCAAAAACTCTGATAGTTTCAGAGCTACGACACTCAGGTTAACCGAGTATAACTATAACTTTATTTTTTGTGCCTCCGTCCATATTGGAGTCTGATTTTTGACTGACTAGCAGCCGGAGTGGTCGGTTAGTAAACGTTTACTATAATACTTTCACTTATAATAACTTTCTAAAAATTGTATCGGGTGTCAATGATCTTGAATTTTATAAGACTTGATGATCAAGTTCCGTATATAAAGTGATTTATTGAAAATTGGCGTACGCTTATTTAGTCAAATATACCCACTTGACAAAATAAAATCCCCAGAACCAGAGTTGGTAAAAATAATGATTTTTTTAAATAAATCAAAAATCATTGATTTTTTTGAATTAAGGAGGTTCCCTAGACATTTTAAAAAATGTTCTAATGCAACCAAACCTTGAATTTATGTTGTCTGTGTCGAAAAAATGATACCCTGGCCAGAACATTATTTCAAGAATGTGAACATCGGCTTGTTACTTGCTATATTTGCCCATTAACATCCTAATAGTCCGGGAGCTGGCGTCAAATTTGACCGGACCATTTCAACAAAGCTGATTTTTATAATATAATTAGTTCTATAATAACTAATTAAGAATTGCAGTGTTAGCTGGTCCGAAAGCGGGGCACAAGATTTTAGGAGACTGTGGAACTTGCAAAAAATAAAAGATTTTTAAGTGAACCAGCAAAGCTAATATGTATAATGATAATTTACCAATTATATTTAACAAAAAAATATGTTAGCTGGACAGGGCAAGTGGAAAACCTTGTTAGCTGTGCAGGTGAACATTGACAGTGACAGTGTAAAATAGTGACACATCGTTTATATCTTTTTCTACTGTTTACATAAAATGAAAACGATGTGTCACTATTTTGACATTGTCACTGTCAATTTGCTGAATCTGGTAGTATTTAACAATAAAATAAAGTACAATTCATATTCTATTTTTTTGAAATTCCAGTATCTTGTTGTCCATGATATGAAATTTGTTTCTACATAAAATTTAAATGATTATGACAGTGACAGTACAGTTGACATCTTTTTCTTGCATCTTGGTTTATTATCGTTTACATATTACGTGAACATGAAACTATTAAAATGTAAGTAAAACTATTTATTAGATTAGTAGAATAAGCAGAATTGGGCGAGAGGTCGTGTGCTGGCCACAGCAGATTTTTTTAAATGTCTAGGGAACCTCCTTAACCAAAATGAAGTCCTGTAGTTCAAAGTAAATGTAACACATTTACAGATTCGTTCTTACGACATCGAACAGCATTTCGTAACCACCTCAACTTCTTAACACGTTATTAACCTCTACCTTTTTACGTTTTCTTCATCTGTGTGACCTTGAGTGTCCGTACATTCCAACCAAGGCAGCGGTGTTAGTATGTCATTTGTTTTACACACGCGAGTTAAACAAACGAACACGCTTAATAAAAAATAAGTGAAGATTTCAACATGACTTAAGTGGGCCACGATAATTATCTGAAGCACATTACATTGCGACACTAAAGGCGGGTATGCATTATATGCGGAGAATATACAGGCTGAGTCATCGAAATGCCCGTCGTCGATATCTCCCTTGTCGTTAAAAATACAGCATAAATTTATTAACAGAATTTTTCGTCTACTCAAGGAGCATAACTTAAAATTATTTTCACATATACAGGGTGTTGCATAACGACTTGACAATGATTGTTCGTCTTTTTTTAAATGAAACACCCTATATATTTTTATATATTTTGAATTGTATTTTATTTACCTATACGAAAATATAAGTTTCATTTTAGTTTTCCGCGGCGTTGCCAAGTTATTCAATTTTTTCTCTAAAAAAAGCCGAATACACGTATTGTTTTATAAAGGCGTACTGAAGTTATTTTACTAGTAAAAATTAAGAATTTTTTTTTCTGTACAGCTGTAACTATACTCTTTGTTCTGACATAACTTTTTTTGAATGTTATTTTAAAGGGTGTTCAATACAGAGAATCAAATTTACTCAATTTCAAATGGAGATAACTCGTCATTTTCAAATGGAACATCCTATATTTTATTATTCTGTTGTGTGTATTTTTGCATCTTCTTATGTTATAAAGGGTGTCGTATGCCTAAAAACTTTAATTTCGAAATTAATTAAATTAATGTTTGATCCACCAAAAGGGCACTAAAATTTGTTCAATTCCCTTTAAAAAAGTGCATTTTTAGGTTTTTCGCACATAACTTTTCAACCAAATTAGACGATTCTTTCGGGAAAAAACCATTGTGGCTCTACTTTAAGGAGGAAAACTCAGATTAGGATGTTCTCTTTTCGTACCCTTGTTAGTTATGCCGACGAGAACGAGAAATTCTCGTTCTCGTCTCGTCGAGACGAGAAATTCGAGACGAGATCAATTTTCTTTCTCGTCTTTAATGTGATGATATCCAATATGACGAAAAATCCACTCCACCCCTTCTCACCCCGCTTAGAAAAAAATGTATCTGATGTACAAAAAGGTCCAACTTTGGCAGCTCATACGCAGTGCCAAAAAAATCGTGGACCTTATTGGCCAACAGGGTATTACAGATAAGACTTTTTCCTTCAAGCTCCGCAAAATTTCAAGGACCTACGATGATTTTGCGCGTAGTTATGAATTTTTGAAAAAAAGTGCCTTTTTGAGATTTTTGAATTTCATAAACAATTATCTAAAAGTGACTCTAAAATTTTTATTTCTTTAAACACCTTTATTTTTAGATGTTTTAAGAAATAAACGAATTTGGTGCGAAATCGGACAAATTATGGGCAAAAAGCACAAAAATACCAATTTTTTTCAAAAATTCATAACTTCGTGCCAAATTATCGCACGTACTTGAAATTTTGAGAAAATTGAAGGAAAATGATTGAACTTTATTGTCCTGTTGGGCAATAAGGTCCTAGATTTTTTTTACTCACGCTACAAGTTGCTACAATTGAACATTTTTCAGTCAAAAACATGTTTTTTTATCCGGGGGTGGCAGGGGGTGGATCGGGTTTGGTGGCTGATTTACTTACAGGGCCGAATAGAGAAACCTTCAACCTTCGGAAATCCAAAATTTATTGATTTTCGTGCAAAATTCGCCAAGTTATGACCAAAAATCTCAAAAAGGCACTTTTTTTCAAAAATTCATAACTTCCCGCTAAATCATCGTAGGAACTTGAAATTTTGCGGACCTTGCAGGAAAAGTCTGATCTTTATTACCCTGTTGGCCAATAAGGTCCACGATTTTTTTGTCACTCCGTATGAGTTGCCAAAGTTGGACCTTTTTGGACATCATATACATTCGTTTTTCTTAGGGGGGTGGGAGAGGGTGGAGTGGATTTTTTGTAACATTGGCTATCATCACATTAAAGATAAGAGTTCAACGTTTTCAGAACTTGAAGATTCATTCAATTTCGTCGAAATGCAGCCGAGATATCGCACTTTGAAATTGTGTCATTTTTGGTGCATTTTCAAGTGGTGCGTTTTTATTTTCCTCGAGTGTATTTCTATAGGTAATAAGTAAAAAGAATAAAGTAGGTATGGCGGGAGGTCTTGTGGTGGCCACGTCAGATTTTTTATGATATACTAGTATAGAAAGTTACTAATTAAATTTAAAAGTCAAACAATAATTAAAATATTTCTTACATTGTAAACTGTTTCAAAACTAGAAATTTTACAAGTAAACTATTTTTGAAAACATATGTTATGTAACTTATATTAATTATTGCGCGTTTAATAACAATTTTATATAGGTAATTTCACTTATTAAATATAACGTAGAAGTTGCAGTCACCTATAAATTATAACAAAATAGCTACAGACCCGTAATATAAGACATACAAGTTGGGAAGATTACGATTTGAGTAAAATGCGTTTGACAAGATGACAGTTATGCATAACTGCGATTTGACAAAAATACGTTTTGTATAAATTCCGTGTTGGATGATTCCAGTTAGGTATAGTTGCGTTTTGATTAAACTACGGTTTACCTGAACACGATTTGACAATATTAGTCGAAGTTGCGGTTTGGTCAAATTACGGAATGCGAAATTACAGTTTGTCTAGAATACAGTCTAAATTACGGGTTGGCATATTTTTGACAAAATTTCAGTTGAACAAATTACAGTTTGACTAAAATACAGTGTGGCTTAATTATTTTTGGTCAAACTACACTTTGTCAAAACTATATTTGTCCAAATTGTGTGCTTCCTTTTAAACAAGCGTTTAAGGGTATCGACTCCACGTAGCTCAACACCGCGTTTGTCCTATGTTAATGCATAGAAACGCTCGCTAAAAATACGGAAAAACAGTCTAGCAATTTCTACAATGCTCACGAAGTTTTATAGATAAAGCTAAATTTCATAAATTTATTTACAGACGAAGAATGCAACTAGGATTATGCCGAGTTACATTTTCTAATAAATCTCTTAATAATAAGAAAAAGCATGTAAAAAATTGCTTATTTTGTACTTAGGACTGTTATAGCATCTAGTTGTGCACCTCCTATTTTTAGTTTCAATCTATATACCGGAAGTAGTACTTTTTTCAAATATTTCGATAAATATTTAATTTAAGACAAATTTTTTTATTTTAAATGAAAGATTATGTGATTTTTACCTACAATCGGTATTTTATAAATATTTTTGTATCTGGTATCATTTAGGAATAATTAAAGTATATATTTATAATTTAGTATTTCGGTATCTTGTAGTCCATGATCGATTAACATTTGTTACTACGTAAAATTGAAATGATTATGACATGACAGTGACAATAGTAAAATATGCTTTATATCTTCTTCTGTAGTTTAAATAAAATGACTAAAATATATTTGTGAGTATAGTAGCAGTAGTAGTAGTACTAGTACCTATAAGTTAAAATAATTTTTTATATTATTCTACATTTTAGTTATTAAGAAAAGTATGAACACACAAGGCGTACAAGAAATTCAAGTGGTGTCCACGTCAGATTTTTATAATAATTTCGTGTGCTACCGAAAATTTTAATCATACAATCAATAATAATGTTATTCAAGGAACACAATAATTTTTGTACTTACAATACTGAATATTATTTGTATTTTACGTGTGAATGTAAATCAACTACAAAATATATACCATAGTTAAATTATTATGAATTATAATGATGTACACATTTATTTTTGTGTTTTCCTTCCCAAATAATTTATGGAATACTTAATCAGGTTACTTACTTATTTGAAGTGCCACAAAATCGAAGTAAAATTTGGCAGTATGTATTTGGCAAATAAATTGTACTGTAACAAATAAATAATAGGTATAACACATTTGAAATGCCACATTTATAAATTAATATGGTGTAATATCTTACCTTATGTAACGATAATATCACAAATGCAGTTATGCTAATCAGAGGGGTTACTTAAAAAAAATAGGAACTAAATATGAGTAATAAATATTTAAATAATGTTTTGTGCTCTTGAATTTGTTTGAGGATTATGTCTTTTGGTTCTGACTTTAAATTTTGAGGTTATGATGAGACAGTTGTCAGTTTGTACTCTATTCCAAAGTCAGTTGCCTTTCTTATCGGCGGGTTTACTCTATTCCAAATTGCTATATTGGTTTTCCCGCCTTTAATTCAAATATACGAGTGATTATAAATTATTCTGATTTTATTTTGCCACCGCGATGTAATTGCTACTAAACTAAATATTAAAATGTCAAAAAATTCTAGTTTTTTTCTCGATATTAATTAATGATAATGTTCTCATTTGCTTTCAATAACAAATTGGTTAAATTTAAAATGTCCCTAATGCGTTTAAGACGTCCTTAATTCATTATTGACGTCCTTAAATATCTTTGTCAAAATACATCATCTTTTAACGAAATGAATAAATATATCTCCTTTTGAAAAAAATGAATTATGGATATCACGTCTCCATAATTCAAATACATCTCCTTTTAATAAAAATCTGACGTGAACACCACATGACTTCCTTGTACTAAAATGTAGAATAATATAAAAAAATCTGACGTGGCCACCACAAGACCTCCCGCCATACCTACTTTATTCTTTTAACTTATTATACAAGTATATTAATATATAAGTACTACTACTACTGCTACTATACTCACAAATATATTATAGTAATTTTATTTAAACTGCAGAAGAAGATATAAAGCATATTTTACTATTGTCACTGTCATGTCAAAATCATTTAAATTTTACGTAGTAACAAATGTTAATCGATCATGGACTACAAGATACCGAAATACTAAATTATAAATATATACTTTAATTATTCTTAAATGATACCAGATACAAAAATATTTATAAAATACCGATTGTAGGTAATAATCACATAATCTTTCATTTAAAATAAAAAAATTTGTCTTAAATTAAATATTTATCGAAATATTTGAATAAAGTACTACTTCCGGTTTGTAGATTGAAACCAAAAATAGGAGGTGCACAACTAGATGCTATAATAGTCCTAAATACAAAATTTCAACTTTCTACGTCTAACCGTATTTGAGTTATGCGACATACATACGTCACGACGAAACTAGTCATAATGGATTCAGAAAAGGTCAAAACGGATATTTCCACCAAAATCTGAAAACCGAAATATGTCGCGATTACAATACTTCCTTTTTACTCTGTACAAGGAAGTAAAAATGAATTAATACATTTCCTTTTAAAAATAAATGAACAAATACATATTCTTTCGATAGAAATTATTTAAGAACGTCCTTAATAAATTAAGGACGTCTTAAATAAATGAAAGACGTCCTTAATTCATTCAAGACGTCATTTTATATTTTTGGACGTCCAAAATTAAATTTAAGACATTCCAAATTTACTAATGACGTCTCTAAATAATTTTGGACGTCTTTAATTCTATTAAAGACGTCCCTAATTCAATTTAAGATGTCCTCAATTTAATTTAGGACGTCTCTAGTAGGGTACTTTACCATAGTAGCAAATTAGCAATCCAGTCAATTATATTGAAACCTCAAAAATGAGTTATTGCTTGAAAAAAGTTTCAAAAAGTTAATAGTTCTTTAAATATTTGAGATTTTACGTATTGATACATCTACGTCACAATAATGCGTTTCACGTGTATTCTTACTTACAGTAATAAACCACCAAATTGTATTTTATTGTAACTGAAACAGTTGATTTTACATGAGTACATTTTAAGTCCGGTTTGAGAAGATTTTCAGCTATACATCTACGGCACACAAACTTTAAAAATTAATTACAGCTTTATTAAGAACAAGGCTTATCAGTACTCTCAATCGCTTTCAAATAACATGAAGTTTCAATAAAAAACTTTTTTAAAAATTGGTAAACTACCCTATTGAGCGTCGCCGCTATTTAATAGGCAATTTTCACTAGGATTCTTTTTCTCAGGATTCTTGAGCATGAAAGAATCTTCAAAGAATTCTTGTGTGAGCTTAAGGTCTTAAAGAATTAATCAGTAAAAAGTTTGAGATTTAATCTTTTTAGAGAGTATAATAAATAATTTTACTTAAATTACTTTCACTAAATAAAATAATGACATATATTTTAGTTTCTGGATAATTATTAATTAAGTTTTCTCTTTTTTTAAATTAATCCGTTTTATTTTCTAAATTGTAATTAAGTATTTTTCACACTTCAGTTCGTACAAAAATATTTTTATACATGTCAACTTTTAATTGCTTTATTAAGAACAAAATAAATAAAAAACATTTAATTGGTAACAAACTATATTTTCATAACAATTTTATGTATATACAGGGTGGTTCTATACTTCAGAGATTTGTTTAAGAATAATTAAAGTACCTATATACTTATATTTTAGTATTTCGGTATCTTGTAGTCCATAATAGTTTAAGGGTCTCGTCTCCGTAACAAAATATTGCGTGTTTAGAGGTGTAGCAGTTTCTGCTTTACTCATTGCATATTAAAAATTTGAAGGAGAAACAGGTACTAGATTTTTGTGAAAGAATTAATCTAGGATTATGCCCAGTAGAATTTAAGCAATTTTTTACATGCTTTTTCTTATTATTAAGAGATTTATTAGAAAATGTAACTCGGCATAATCCTAGTTTCATTCTTCGTCTGTAAATTTTTTTATGAAATTTAGCTTTATCTATAAAACTTCGTGAGCATTGTAGAAATTGCTAGACTGCTTTTCCGTATTTTTAGCGAGCGTTTCTATGCGTTAACATAGGACAAACGCGGTGTTGGGCTACGTGGAGAATTTTAATGGGGATAAACATTGTATTTATTGTATTTATTACTGCTGCGATTCATAAAAATATTAGAAAAAATATTTTTTTGTACTTCCGGGACTTAAACTCTTCTTTAGTCTTTATTTTCAGGGACTAAGGTTCTTAATTTGATCCCAGGGGATTATTTTGCATATTTAATCCCGTTGTCAAGTAAATACGTACTATTTGTTACAGAGTATCTATGGTAACATAAATATTTGTCATAAAGTTTACTGTCAAAATTGCAAAATGTGTATTCTTTTAAACTATTTTGTATTCGTTTGAGGAGTGCAAAAAATAGCGTATATACCACAGGTCTAAAGTATCTTTAATCCCTCAGGTGATTATTTCCCTCACCATCGGCTCGTGAAATAAACTTTACCCTCAGAATTAAATCATGCACTTTAGTCCTTTAATATACAGTGAGTTTTTTTAACGTGAAACATGGGATTTTTCATATCCATGGTTACGACTTTGACAGCACTGTATTAGAGCGTTCTTTTTAAAATGAAACATAGGGAATCAATTTAACTATAATATTCTTGCGAACAATATAAGATATTTGGGCAGCTGTAATAGTTCCAAGGAACGCTTTCAACATAAACTTTTAATTGTTCAAAGTATAAATCGTATTTCCAGGTAGCAGCAGTGTGACACCAATTACCAAATTCAAATTGATTCCCTATGTTTCATTTTAAAAAGAACGCTCTAATACATTGCTGTCAAATTCGTAACCATGAACCTGATAAATCCTATGTTTCAAGTTAAAATAAACTCACTGTATACCAGGAGTAGAAAATAGTATATTCTGCAACAAGTGTGGAATGAAGCATATTCAGCTCGAGTGGAAAATCTTTATTAGCGACTAGACCCAAGAAATAAAATTCTCATCTCGCCACTGATGACTTTGGTGTCGGACATTGTAAGTTGTAGCGCTGATGTCGAGTCAGATTAAATGATAGACTAGCCCCCAAAAAATAAAATTCTCACGCTGGCAGTGGAGACTAGCCCTAAAAAATTAAATTCTCACGCCGCCACTGGTGACTTTGGTGTCGGACATTGTAAGTCGTGGCGCTGGTGTCGACTAACTTGTGGCGGTGGGGGCGACTGACGTCATCAAGATTTAATTTAATTAAGGCTTCTTGGTAGCAAAATCTGGTGGCGTCGCAAAGACTGCGGCCTGACCGCCTCTCGCGCGGTAGGTCGCAGTCGCCTCCCGGGGTAGCCCTTCGCTCGAGACTATGCCCCAACCCATACCCATGGCCCACCCATAACTATGAATTTATAAAGTGAAATAAATAAGATATAAAGCAAAAAGTGACGAATTTTATTCGTTTTAGTGAAAAAGTTGTGTAATAGTCCGGCAGTTTGAATGGCCAGATATCGGCAAGCGAGCACATGGTTCCCGGGATTAAATTAGAGAAATCTGCGAACTTTTTAAAGTGTTTGTGCAAAATGATATATGCTGGAAGTGTGTCTGTATAAAAATTGAAGCTCTTGTGAGAGAATTGGTATGTACTTTGTCTATTGTTACATATTTCATTTCCATTGCCTGTAATTCTTGAACGGTAAATGATATTAACTTGGGATTTACACAATTCAATTCTAAAATGCATAGAAATTTATCGTGTATTTTAATTGGATGTGGCTGTTCTATACATACATAATTTATATATTTTTACATATGAAACTTTGCTTTAAATTGTGGATTTTTGTACACGTAATTTTATGTAACTTGTTCATTTCTGTTTAATTAAAAATCGTAGTAATACGAGTAGTAGACTGGCATCGAACAACAACTTAATTAAATTAGTGACTGCCTATCAATTAGAATATGACGTAATTGTTTTGCTGTAGATTTCAATGTTGGTTGAATAATTAATGAGACTTTCAACAAATAATTGTTTAAAATATATATCGTTCACATATCACATAAACATGAAACTATTAAAATGTAAGTAAAACTATTTATTAGATTAGTAGAATAAGCAGAATTAGGCGAGAGGTCGTGTGCTGGCCACATCACATTTTTTATTAGCAATCGTTATGAAATTTTGTAAATGTGTAAAAGAAAATGGTGGTCACTTTGAACATCTTCTATAATTTATTAATTTGTTATCTTTTGTTTGTATTTTCATTAAATAATACTTAAACTTTTAATAGTTTATTTATTTTTGTGAGATATTTTGCATGAAAGCCAAACTTGTGATACATCGTTGGATTCAGAATTACATGTAGAATTAAAATATGTAAAAATATATGGGGTGTCCTATTTGAAATAACAAAGTTGATGTCATTTCCGGTTTAACTGGAAGCGATATTTTTGTAAATAATATATATTTTGATGTCTCCTTATGTCTAGTTTACCCATATAAAATTTTATTGCGATTGCTTTATTAATAAAAAAAATTATTTCGAATTATTATTTAAAAAATTATAATACATAAATACATATTTTTTTGACAATTTTGTGTCCGAAGTTACTTTTTTATAGGTACCTGTTCGGTTTACTATGGGTTTTTAATAGCTGTCCGAATTCACCCCACATCGAGAGGTGAATTCGGACAGCAGAAAAATATAAAAAAGTACTATAATTAAAACATTAAAAATATGGTCTATATTGGAAAATCATGCTAAGACATCAGTTGCAACATCTTATCAAAAAAATCAAATTTATTTTACAAATTAACAAAGTTATTGCAAAAAATATCAAAAAAGTGTCCGAAGTCACCCCAGTTGACGGTACTTTAGTCCTGTGGTATATATTATTTTTAATGCCTAGGCAGTAAAAGTAATTGTTGCTATGGTGAATCAATAAAATTTCACGAAAATATAAATAACACATTATTTTTTCGGCGATTGTTATTAATTAATATTAATTTAACTAATTTCCAAAGCAATCGCTCAACAAACGCATAGCAATCGTTCAACAAACACGCATAGCAGGGTCGATTCTGGCATAGGTGCAGAGCCGATGCAGAGCGTGCCCCCGTACGTGGGCGGCCAAAATTTGGAGCGGCGGAAACTTCACTTTAAAAAAAGCATTTATATATTAATTTTTTTTAAAGTAATTTTAATACAATTTTGTTTTATTTAATGTTTTTCGTTATTCATGAAATATTACATTTAATTTAAACGTAACTGCGATTTATTTTTGAATTGTAATTAAGGGTCCTACATTTTGATTGGTCTACTTTTGAAAGATGACAGATGAAAGTCAGTTGAATTCGATTGTATTTGTATTGCATGTCGATCTCGCCCTAAAACCGTCTAAAGCGAGAAATGCAAGGTACAACAATAATTTAATTCATAATTTGTACATGTTAAAAAAATAATTATGAATCTGTTAATATGGAATTATTAACAGTACTGTACTTAAATTCTATAAGAAAGATTTACATTATGTCAAATGTTATGACATGACATACACCATACAGTCAGAATATTATTTTATCGAAATCTATAAGACTAATGGGTGGATTCTGTTCAAATATGTAAATGCTACAGATTTGTAAATCTTTAAATAATGAACAAAATCACATCAATGTTTGTTGACAAGTATAAAAATGTTCATATGATTATAGATTTCATTGCGATTTTGTTTCATATTTATAATTTTACATATCTGTAGCACTTACAGATTTGAACAGAATTCACCCATAAGTATCAGTTTGGGATTTTCTATAACTTATAGATCGAATTATCTATAATTTTATAGAAATTTAAGATAATGTCCGGGATTCCACTATTATTATCATATCATTATGTTTAATGAATTCAGTTGGTTTGGTCTCTTAAATTTTACTGTTTATTCCCAAGTGATTTTTAGTAATAATGACATGATTTATAAATCAATTGTACTTTCTGCAAATTATGATTAATATTTTAATACCAGTATTTCAAACGCTTAGAACTGTTTAGAATCTCAAATATTACACTAAAAAATAGTACATTATTGATATGTTTATTTTATTTCTCAAATAGTAAAAACTTAGCAGTTTGGGACGAAAACATTCGAACGAATCCTAACTTATTGGAGAACTAATAAATAAATTCCTGAGTTATTCAATTTTATTTATTGATTGTTTTTATACAAGCACATCATTATTGTTGGTAAAGTGTTATCTATTGTTGTGGATTTTAATTGTTAAATATAAAACAAAATTTTATTTCGTTGTTGCAATGAAATATGAATTAATTTTTGTTTTTTAACAACAATCACATTATTATTCGATTGTAGCTTTGGGAATCTTTGTTGTATATATATATATATATATATATATATATATATCCATTGTTATAATATGTATTTTAAAATGATCTAAAATATTGATTTTATTTTGTAGCACGGTAGAGATTTCGCCGCTTGGACTTGTTCACATTGGGAGCTAAGTGTTGTTTCATGTTCGTTACGTCACGCTCACTGGTCTGTGCTCAGTTCATTTCTAGCGTTTAAACAGTCAGGTTTATTTAAATGTTGCTCCACTCATATTTAAATAATCACTAAACAATAGTGCAAATATTGTTAAACTAATTTTATTTTGTTATTTTAACTATTTGCGATAATATGTTGACAAAATATATAAAGGTAATTGTATATAAAGTATATATTTATCAAATATATACAATAAATAGTAATTCTATGGTCTAAAATGTATTTTTATGTTTGCAGCTCCAGTGACATAAATTGTTGGGCCATCGTTAAGTTGCAGAGGCGTCCGATTTTGGGGCCTACGTAAACGGTAAGAGCCCCTTTTCAAATAATTCACTCTACAATGAGTTGGTATAAAAAATTATTAAATATTACCAGCAGAATTGTATTTCATTTAATTGTTTCTACACATTTTTGTCTAACTGCACATAATTATGCCCTCTCCACCAACATACGTTTAGTAAAAGACGTTGTAGAATATTTATTTCAACAATCACATATTATTCTATTGTTGCAATGGAATTCTTTGTTGCATATTTTAATTAAGTATCTTCTTATTTAAAAATATTTTGTTTTAATAGTTCGAAAAAAATAATATTAAATAATTGAATGTTTTGTCAACAATCTCAATATTGTTTCATTGTTGAACTTTAAATATTTGTTGCATATTACAATTTCAAAACATTTTAATTTAAAATCGATAAATAAACGCTTTACGTTTATTTCATTACATTGAACGAAGTTGATTCCTGTCTGCGTGACGTCACAAACACGTTCAGAGCTCTCAGTTTATGTCTGGCTTTGTATCAGTCATGTTTATTTAAATATTACTCCAAACAATATTAGAAAAATTACAATAATAAATTGTAAATATTTATAAAAGGTTTATGTGTGCCATTTTAAACCATGTGTGCGTTTTTGAGCTACTAACTACTATGATCTGACGGCTGGTAACTGCACACAAGGTAAAATATAAAATACTATATTATTGTTATATTGTATTATCGATAATCATATTATTGTATTATTAACTTTTAAACTATTGTTGCTTATGTTAATTGTTGTCTTTTTCAATGTCGAATTTTAAATCATTCTTGCATAATACCATTTTGAAACAGTATTTTTATTTTAAATTCATGTACGTAGGTATATTTCATAACTTCTCTGAATGAGCTAATTGGTTCTGGTATGCGTGACGTCACAGTAAACAACGTTCGAAGCTATCAGTTAGATCATTTCTATCAATTATGTTATTTAAAAATATTAATCTTCATTATTATACTGAAAACATTGCAAAATAAAGTACAAATATTGATAAAAAATATTGAGGATGCCATTTTAAATGTTTATAATAATTTGGTAGTAACAAAATATTCTATTCTATGGTCTTGGGACTCTTACAAAAAATTTTAGAATATAATATGATATGAAATACATTAAAATCAATTTTATTAAGTGTTGCCCAGAATATAGAAAATTATTTAGTTATATTCGCATATTAATAGTTTTTTTATTGTTTAGCTAACTTATATTATCAAAATTTAAAAAATAAAATCGTTTGCTATTTCATACAACCCGCTTTGAACATCCAATTACATTGCATTAATTTCAACCAATCAAACTCATCGTTCCGTTTTCAATTACAAATTGCATCGCGATATTCAGCCAATCAGAAGCGTCGACACATTTTGTGTAAAACTTGACCTCGATATTGTGCTAGAAACAATTATTTCTCGTAAACAGTACTAGATAATTAAAACCTGTTCGCGGATTATTAATCAGCATAGTTTTTCGCAATAAACGGTGTAATTATTCTTGCCAAAACACAAAGTATTAATTGTGGTCAGATTTCGCAGAACGACATTCAGTTCAGGTGACGCCATTGTGATGTGAGTACAGTTTTGGCGTCATCTTTTAGTTCTTGTGTTTGATAAAGATATTCTAGTGTATTTAAGTAACCAGCAGTATAATTTAAAGTGAAAAACAATAAATAAGAAATTGTGAGTGTCCTCGATATGTATTATTGTTGGTTTGCGGCATAATGATTAACAAATTCCTTTATTTCCTGTCTCTGTTACAATCTTCAGCAAGGAATTGAAGCATCTTCAAGAGTTCTGGAGTTGTAATCACTACTTTGGTCGTCATCTGCAGCTGTTGATGGACCTAGTGCATCTTAATATTGATGGTAAGCGTTTTATTATTACATTTGAATGTGGCTTATTGTTTTATTTGTAGTTAGTACAATTTACATTAAATTAAAGCTGCATTCACATACGCATTGAGTTTTAAGGTTTATATTAATGTTTACGTTTAAGAAAGTTTGAATACATTTAACTAAATATGAGCATTCACAGTGCTTGAAAATAGGTCGTGCGAATGTTCCTATTTAGTTATATGAATATAACTTTTTTATACGTAAACATAGATGTAAATCTTAAAACTAAACGCGTGTATGAATGAGGCTTATATACATCTAATTAAATACGAGCATTTACACTTTTTACTTTCAAGTACTGAATGCTTCTATTTAGCTAGATGAATTTGAACTTTCTTATTTGCAAACTTAAATATAATTCTTAAAATGCTTATGTGAATGCAGCTTCAATATTTGATTTCTGTTTGTTTAGATCGCAATGGATTGATCTGCAGTATTGGACGTTCTGCACACATTTGAAGTCTTCCTACAACTCATTGTGAACCTGGCAGCATCTTCAAGAGTCAAATTGACCTCCAGACGTCTTCAACACATATCTGGAGTTGTTTATACACCTAGTGCATCTTTGAAAAAGCGGTAAGAGTTTTGCACATTCAATATATTGTTTAATAATAATTTAAAAACGTGGCCCATAGTATTAAATAATTGATTTATTTACAGGTTATGTGTATTATAACCCATATTTGGGTTTCTATCATCATTGGGTATATTGATGATTGAGAGACAAATTCAAGAAGCCCTGAGTCAAATTTTCTACTACGAGAACAAGGTAAAATTGTTATTTAATTAATTTATACAAATACACATCTAATTTATTTTTTGATGTATTTTTCAGACTAGTTCCGGTTGTAGCATCTTTATCTCTGGCTGTAAGACCCGCACAGCCTGTGGTGCCGCCCATCCAGTTTCTTGGTGCAGAAAAACCGTTGATGAAGGCCCAGTACTCCTCGACATCAAATGTAAGTGTTTCAATATTAATTACTTAATTTTCAACACTTTCACATACAACGTGTGTGCGTTTACCAGCCGTCAATTGACTGGTTGTCATGGTTGTTTAAATCATAGGCGCCCAGTATAAAATTTTTACTAGGAAGCATTTTATAAGAGTACACATTTTCTACCTCTAATATTAAAGTATTTAATGCTCCTATTTAGTTTAGGTCGTGCGAATGTTCCTATTTAGTTATATGAATATAACTTTTTTAAACGTAAACATACATGTAAATCTTAAAACTAAACGAGTATATGAATCTAATCTTATTAAATACGAGCATTTACACTTTTTACTTTCAAGCACCGAATGCTTCTATTTAGCTAGATGAATTTGAACTTTCTTATTTGCAAACTTAAATATAAATCCTAAAATGCTTATGTGAATGTGCTTCAATATTTGATTTCTGTTTGTTTAGATCGCAATGGATTGATCTGTAGTATTGGACGTTGTGCACACATTTGAAGTCTTTCTACAACTCATGATGAACCTGGCAGCATCTTCACAAGTCTGATTGATCTTCAGGCGTCTTTAACACATTTCTGGAGCGGTTGGTCGTCATCTGCAATTGGTGGAATGTATCAGGAATCCAAAGAAATAGAATGGTGAGTTAACTCATGGGTTCTTGTGCTCTGCTGTGCAGAAAATATCTTACAAATTTAAACATTTAAAACTTCATTCGCATATGCATTTAGTTTTAAAGTTTACATTTGTGTAGAAAGTTTAAATATGAACATTCGCATGTCCCAATTTCAAGCACTGTGAATGGCTCATATATAGGTACTAGATTCACGAAAAGGAGTAGCGCTATCATCTGCTTTCAGTGTTGACTAACAGTTAACAGATATATTCATATTTTAAACAGTAAAGATTAAAATCCCAGTAAATGGAGATAGCATTACCCGTTTGGTGAATCTAGAAGAAAGTAAGTAAAATAGGTACACAGATTCACGAAAGGCGTTAGCGCTATCACCTGTTTTCAGTTTTGTCTAACAGTTAATAGATAATGTTCATATTTTAAACAGTGCAGTTTAAAATTAGCATTAGATACATAGATTCACGAAAAGAAATAGCGCTATCACCTGTTTTCAGTTTTGTCTAACAGTTAATAGATATTGTTCATATTTTAAACAGTGCAGTTTAAAATTAGCATTAACCTGTTTGGTGAATCTAGTATAAAGATTAAAGTCAATTGGATACATAGATTCACGAAAGGGGTTATCGCTATCACCTGTTTTCGGTTTTGTCTAACAGTTAACAGATATGTTCATATTTTAAACAGTGCAGTTTAAAATTAGCATTAGCCCATTTGATGAATCTAGTATAAAGATTCAAGTCAAATTGATACATAGATCCTGTTTAAAATATGAACGTATCTGTTAACTAAAACCGAAAGCAGATGATAGCGCTACTCCTTTTCGTGAATCTATGTATCTAATGCTAATTTTAAACTGCACTGTTTAAAATATGAACAATATCTATTAACTGTTAGACAAAACTGAAAACAGGTGTTAGCGCTACTTCTTTTAACTTTCTACTAGATTCACCAAACGGATACTGCTATCACCATTTACTGAGATTGTAATCTTTACTGAAAGCAGATGATAGCGCTACTCCTTTTCGTGAATCTAGTACCTATATTACTTGTATCTGATACTAGATTCATCAAACAGGTCACTGCTTAAATTAATGCAGACTGGACTTCTTTCGTGAATCTATATAAATAAATAGAATAAAAAATAAATAGATACTTAAATTCTCGAAAGGGGTTCATATTGAATTAGTTTTAAAATTCAAGTAAATGGTGATAGCATATAACCCGTTTTGTGAATCTAATAGAAAAATAAAAGTATAAAAAGTACATAGATTCTTGAAAGGGGTTAGCGCTATCACCTGTTTTCAGTTCTAACTACAGATATTTGCAGTTTAAAATTAGCACTATCCCGTTTGATGAATCTAGTATAAAGATTCAAGTCAAATAGATACATAGATTCACGAAAGGGGGTAAACGCTATCACCTGTTTTCAGTTTTGTCTAACAGTTAACAGATATGTTCATATTTTAAACAGTGCAGTTTAAAATTAGCATTAACCCGTTTGATGAATCTAGTATAAAGATTCAAGTCAAATAGATACATAGATTCACGAAAGGGGTTAACGCTATCACCTGTTTTAAAACTGATTCAATATGAACCCCTTTCGAGAATCTAAGTATCTATTTGACTTGCATCTTTATACAAGATTCATCAAACAGGTTAATGCTAATTTTAAACTGCACTGTTTAAAATATGAACATATCTGTTAACTGTTAGACAAAACTGAAAACAGGTGTTAGCGCTAACCCCTTTCGTGAATTTGTGTACCTATTTTACTTTTAACTTTCTACTAGATTCACCAAACGGATACTGCTATCACCATTTACTGGGATTTTAATCTTTACTGTTTAAAATACGAACATAACTAAAACTGAAAGCAGATGATAGCGCTACTCCTTTTCGTGAATCTAGTACCTATATTACTTGTATCTCATACTAGATTCATCAAACAGGTCACTGCTTAAATGAATTCAGATTGGACCTCTTTCGTGAATCTATGTAAACAAATAGAATAAAAAATAAATAGATACTTAGATTCTCGAAAGGGGTTCATATTGAATCAGTTTTAAAATTCAAGTAAATGGTGATAGCATATAACCCGTTTTGTGAATCTAATAGAAAGATAAAAGTATAAAAAGTACATAGATTCTTGAAAGGGGTTAGCGCTATCACCAGTTTTCAGTACTTTATCTTTCTATTAGATTCACAAAACGGGTATATGCTATCACCATTTATTTGGTCATTAAAACAAATGAACAAGAACATATCTGTAGTTAGAACTGAAAACAGGTGATAGCGCTAACCCCTTTCGAGAATCTATGTACCTTTTTCACTTTTATCTTTCTATTAGATTCACAAAACGGGTATATGCTATCACCATTTACTTGGACATTAAAACAAATGAACATATCTGTAATTAGAACTGAAAACAGGTGATAGCGCTAACCCCTTTCGAGAATCTATGTACTTTTTATACTTTTATCTTTCTATTAGATTCACAAAACGGGTATATGCTATCACTATTTACTTGGATGTTAATAGTATATTATATATTGAGGGACTAAAGTGCATGATTTAATCCTGAGGGTGAAGTTTATTTCACGAGCCGAAGGTGAGGGAAATAATCACCTGAGGGATTAAAGGTACTTTAGTCCTGTAGTAAATACGCTATTTTTTGCACTTCATCCTCAAACGAATGCATTTTGTAATTTTGACAGTAAATTTTATGACAAATATTTATAAATTGTTACCATACTCTGTAACAAATAGCACGTATTTACTTGACAACGGGATTAATTAATTCAATTCCTTGACAACGGGATTAAATATGAAAAATAATCCCTTGGGATCAAATTTAGAACCTTAGTCTCTAAAAATAAAGACTAAAGAAGAGTTTTAGTCCCGGAAGTGCAAAAAAAACATTAAATATGAACATATTTGTAAGTTAAAACTGGAAACTGATGATAGCGCCAATCCCTTTCGAGAATCTATGTACCTTCTTTACTTTTATCTTTCTATTAGATTCACAAAACGGGTTATATGATATCACCATTTACTTGAATTTTTTAACTGATTCAATATGAACCCCTTTCGAGAATCCAAGTATCTATTTGACTTGCATCTTTATACAAGATTCATCAAACAGGTTAATGCTAATTTTAAACTGCACTGTTGAAAATATTAACATATCTGTTAACTGTTAGACAAAACTGAAAACAGGTGTTAGCGCTAACCCCTTTCGTGAATTTGTGTACCTATTTTACTTTTAACTTTCTACTAGATTAACCAAACGGATACTGCTATCACCATTTACTGGGATTTTAATCTTTACTGTTTAAAATATGACCATAACTAAAACTGAAAGCAAATGATAGCGCTACTCCTTTTCGTGAATCTAGTACCTATATTACTTGTATCTCATATTAGATTCATCAAACGGGTCACTGCTTAAATGAATTCAGACTGGACCTCTTTCGTGAATCTATGTACCTATTTTAAAATATGCGGGAAAAATAACCAAGTGCGTTATGTGACTAACTTAGGAGGTAGTTTATATGAATCTAAATGTTTGTTATTGTTACAGATTAATTTGGACTTCATGTACAAAATTTGAAGATTCTTTGGTTTGAAATTCTGCAGTTGGAGTCTGTAGGAGAGGGAACATCATCTGGTGCTACCACGTAACACGTAAGTTTGTTATTTTTACTTTGCGTATTCCATTTGAAACTCTATGCTTTTACTCAGCTTGAGTGTGGCAGCCTCACAGGTCACTTTGAACATCAGTATAAAAACTACAGATCAAAAAGTGACTCAATGCTGTAATTTATTATTAATGTAAACACGTCACTTTTTAAATGTGTTTTTTTTTAATTCTAAAGACTCTATTTCATAAACGATTAAAGTTAGGGGTGATATTTTTGGATTCCTCGTACTTTTTTATGATAGGACCCACATTTTCAATGTTTCAGAGTCACTGCTTTAGCCGTAATTTAATTATTAATGTAAAGACATCACTTTTTAAATGTGATTTTTTGACTTCTAAGAGCTCTATTTCCTAAACGGTTATAGTTAGCGGTCTGAGTGTAACATTTTTGGATTCCTCGTACTTTTTTATGTTAGGAACAACATTTTCAACGTTTCAGAGTCACTGCTTTAGCCGTATTTTAATTGTTAATGCAAACACATCCTTTTTAAATGTGATTTTTTTTATTCTAAGGGCTCTATTTCATAAACGATTAAAGTTAGCGGTCTGAGCGTGACATTTTTGGATTTCTCGTACTTTTTTATGTTAGGAACCACATTTTCAACGTTTAAGAGTCACTGCTTTAGCCGTAATTTAATTATTAATGTAAACACATCACTTTAAATGTGATTTTTTGACTTCTAAGAACTCTATTTCCTAAACGGTTATAGTTAGCGGTCTGACCATGACATTTTTGGATTCCTCGTACTTTTTTATGTTAGAAACAACATTTTCAACGTTTCAGAGTCACTGGTTTAACCATAATTTAATTATTTATGTAAACACATCACTTTTTAAATGTGATTTTTTGACTTGCAAGGGCTCTATTTCCTAAACGGTTATAGTTAGCGGTCTGAGCGTGACATTTTTGGATTCCTCGTACTTTTTTATGTTAGGAACCACATTTTCAACGTTTAAGAGTCACTGCTTTAGCCGTAATCTAATTATTAATGTAAACACATCACTTTTTAAATGTGATTTTTTGACTTCTAAGAGCTCTATTTCCTAAACGGTTATAGTTAGCGTTGTGAGCGTGACATTTTTGGATTCCTCGTACTTTTTTATGTTCGGAACCACATTTTTAACGTTTCAGAGTCACTGCTTTAGACGTAATTTAATTATTAATGTAAACACATCACTTTTTAAATGTAATTTTTTGAATTCTAGAGGCTCTATTTCCTAAACGGTTATAGTTAGCGGTCTGAGCGTGACATTTTTAGATTCCTCGTAGTTTTTTATGATAGGAACCACATTTTCAACGTTGCAGAGTCACTGGTTTAACCATAATTTAATTATTTATGTAAACACATCACTTTTTAAATGTGATTTTTTGACTTCTAAGGGCTTTATTTCCTAAACGGTTATAGTTAGCGGTCTGAGTGTAACATTTTTGGATTCCTCGTACTTTTTTATGTTAGGAACAACATTTTCAACGTTTCAGAGTCACTGCTTTAGCCGTATTTTAATTGTTAATGCAAACACATCCTTTTTAAATGTGATTTTTTTAATTCTAAGGGCTCTATTTCCTAAACGGTTATAGTTAGCGGTCTGAGCGTGACATTTTTGGATTCCTCGTACTTTTTTATGTTAGAAACAACATTTTCAACGTTTCAGAGTCACTGGTTTAACCATAATTTAATTATTTATGTAAACACATCACTTTTTAAATGTGATTTTTTGACTTCCAAGGGCTCTATTTCCTAAACGGTTATAGTTAGCGGTCTGAGCGTGACATTTTTGGATTCCTCGTACTTTTTTATGTTAGGAACCACATTTTCAACGTTTAAGAGTCACTGCTTTAGCCGTAATCTAATTATTAATGTAAACACATCACTTTTTAAATGTGATTTTTTGACTTCTAAGAGCTCTATTTCCTAAACGGTTATAGTTAGCGTTGTGAGCGTGACATTTTTGGATTCCTCGTACTTTTTTATGTTAGGAACCACATTTTTAACGTTTCAGAGTCACTGCTTTAGACGTAATTTAATTATTAATGTAAACACATCACTTTTTAAATGTAATTTTTTGAATTCTAGAGGCTCTATTTCCTAACGGTTATAGTTAGCGGTCTGAGCGTGACATTTTTGGATTCCTTGTAGTTTTTTATGATAGGAACCACATTTTCAACGTTGTAGAGTCACTGGTTTAACCATAATTTAATTATTTATGTAAACACATCACTTTTTAAATGTGATTTTTTGACTTCCAAGGGCTCTATTTCCTAAACGGTTATAGTTAGCGGTCTGAGCGTGATATTTTTGGATTCCTCGTACTTTTTTATGTTAGGAACCACATTTTCAACGTTTAAGAGTCACTGCTTTAGCCGTAATCTAATTATTAATGTAAACACATCACTTTTTAAATGTGATTTTTTGACTTCTAAGAGCTCTATTTCCTAAACGGTTATAGTTAGCGTTGTGAGCGTGACATTTTTGGATTCCTCGTACTTTTTTATGTTAGGAACCACATTTTTAACGTTTCAGAGTCACTGCTTTAGACGTAATTTAATTATTAATGTAAACACATCACTTTTTAAATGTAATTTTTTGAATTCTAGAGGCTCTATTTCCTAAACGGTTATAGTTAGCGGTCTGAGCGTGACATTTTTGGATTCCTTGTAGTTTTTTATGATAGGAACCACATTTTCAACGTTGTAGAGTCACTGGTTTAACCATAATTTAATTATTTATGTAAACACATCACTTTTTAAATGTGATTTTTTGATTTCCAAGGGCTCTATTTCCTAAACGGTTATAGTTAGCGGTCTGAGCGTGACATTTTTGGATTCCTCGTACTTTTTTATGTTAGGAACAACATTTTCAACGTTTCAGAGTCACTGCTTTAGCCGTATTTTAATTGTTATTGCAAACACATCCTTTTTAAATGTGATTTTTTTAATTCTAAGGGCTCTATTTCCTAAACGGTTATAGTTAGCGGTCTGAGCGTGACATTTTTGGATTCCTCGTACTTTTTTATGTTAGAAACAACATTTTCAACGTTTCAGAGTCACTGGTTTAACCATAATTTAATTATTTATGTAAACACATCACTTTTTAAATGTGATTTTTTGACTTCCAAGGGCTCTATTTCCTAAACGGTTATAGTTAGCGGTCTGAGCGTGATATTTTTGGATTCCTCGTACTTTTTTATGTTAGGAACCACATTTTCAACGTTTAAGAATCACTGCTTTAGCCGTAATCTAATTATTAATGTAAACACATCACTTTTTAAATGTGATTTTTTGATTTCCAAGGGATACTGTCTGTATAAAATAATTAATTTGTTATAAATATGTAATATTTTCAGGATAAGCAAATAGTGTTTATCAAATGTAAATAAATGATTTGTGGTTCCTAGGTATTCGATGTGAACAAGCCAAGCAGTCTTCGAAGGACATGGAAGACATCAACCACGAGAGTCGTCGAGGGATTACACTGAACAACTTCAACATCCATCGTGGGACTTTCTGCAGGCGACATCAACTCCAGCAGCCTTCCAGAGACTTAGTGATAAGTGAATTATCAAAGATAGTTTTGCCAGTCTTTTCCCTTTGCGTGAATCATTCTTTAACTCGAAATAATACTTTACATAAATAATAAAGACTGAATATTCTATCTTTGATAATAATGTTGAGATTGGAAATGAATACAGGCAGCACAGTCTTGGGTTCAATTCCCAATGACGATGTGAATATGATCTCAACAATTAATTTTAACTTAGGTAATAGTTAGCAAGGAGTAAACCACATCGTCTTTATTTTATTAGTACTTTAGTAGTACAGATTAAGGGATCAACGGAATTTTGATTAAACTAGTGACATTAGTATTTATTTTAAAATAATTTTAATTGGGGTGTTAGCTTTGCCTTTGGTTGTTTTGTTTGTCATGTTCTTGGGTTCAAGTTAAAATCAATTGCGGGCAATATTAAACTTAAAAAGAAAATGTCACTAGTGCAAAATATATGTGGTTTACTTCTTGTTCAATGGTCCTTTTTCAACGAACAAAATAAAGAAAGAGATGCATTTGAAACTGCAAATAAAATGTAAGATGTTAATGTGACAATACAATAAATAAAGAACCAAGAAGCGATGCATAAATTCGTTGTTGCCAGATACTTAACATTAAGTTGCGAACATAATGATGACAATTTGAGCAGATTATTTTTTTATAAATTGAATGTTGTAGACTGTTGAATAATAACAAATGAATTAATTTGAAGTAACTGGCAGCTTCGAAACAGCAGACAGCATGTATCTCTTTCTTTAATGAATTATGTACAGGTCCATTTAGACTTAGGAAATTTTGGTAGGTGAAATAACTTACAGTGACATAAAAATTTCGGTTCGCGAATTATTCTTTTGCAATTAGGTGTGGCATTGATTTGAATTGAATTAGATTTGAAATTGGGATTAGTATAGTTAGGGGCTTGCTATCTTATATAGCTTGCTTTTAACTTGACTACGTTAGAACTTTTTTGGCTTTGCTAGACATGTGTGCGGCAGCTTGCAGGTCTAGTTTTGTACCCTCCCGTACTCGTGTATGGGGGCAACGTTGGAGCGGTACCCTACCATACTCTCTGCATATCTAAGCGAATCCAAGCGCAGCTGCAAGCGGACGCCTCGCCCTTGCTTCAGTGATGGACGACTCCTTAGTGTATGTACGGTATTAGCGGATGTGGTGACGGGAAGCCAGTCGATGTTTACCTAGGCTATCGAAGTCGGTGCGCGCTGTCAGAAGGTTCATTCGCTAGGTATGTCAAAGGCAGTCGTAGTCCGCCTAGCGAATATGCTAAATCTGACCAGGACATAGTGCGTATGTCGTTGTGGGCTAGGCGTAATGGTAAACACTGGAATAGCGTGTAACTAAGCGGTAAACTACGGGGAATCGGATAAGACGTCCCACGTAAACTTTTGAGCATAAGAACAACACTAGGCCGGCTTGTTCTTCAGGGTTAGAATCAATCAGCGACCGGGTAACTCAAAATTATGTACAATGATGTACTTAGGACAATGCCACACAGTAAATTCAACTAGAGTGGGTTGGGGGCTGGGAATGGCTTAGAGCCAATAGGAACCGTTAAACCGCATTTTAGTATTTGTATTTGTTTGCATGTCCTTCCGTTGAAGGGCCGACGAGGGCACGGTACACCCTGCATAGACCGCTTTTGGCACCCCAACCTCCTGGCGCCTCCGTCATCGTGCCTCGGATGGCTTAGACGCCAGGGGGCAAGATGGAACCAATAAGTCTATGTTGTGGTCGGTGAGTCATTGGCGGGCAGTATAGTACTTGGTCGCAGATGACTTCGAACCGTACGTCCTTGCACGTGTAAGGATCGACGAGGGATTCGGTGCACTCCACGGGGAGTCGGGATGTAGCAGCTCGTAGGGTTTAGGTCAGTCAGCCTTCGATAGCTCGGATGAATTGAGTCACTAGAATGCAAAACTGAATCCATCCCGGCAATCCTGAGCATGAAGGTGGTGATAGACCGTGGAAAGTCTTTCCCTGGCTGTCTACTGCGTTCTAAGCACTCATCCGGGGATCGGCAAGGTCCCACGAAATTTGTACAAGAACAACAATCGGTTGTTCTTGGGGTTAGAATTAAAAAGCGCGCGCGGTAAATGTTAAATATTGGGTGGAGCTGGATACCTAGGTCAAAGTCACTAGTATTTCACCTATCATATTTCAAACTTAGGTTTAAGTAAGCAAAAAGTTGACAAGGAATAAACCGTCCACATTTAACTACTATTACTTTAATAGTACAGATTTACGGGTTATACAGAATTTTATTGAGATTAGTGACATTATTATCGATTAAAGTATTTTATAATTGGGGTGATAGCTTTGTTTTTAGTTGTTTGTTTTCCATGTTCTATTGGTTTACTAAACAACACCCACAGGTTAGGGTTGCATTTAAAATTTGTATTTTTTAGATGATTTGTTTTTTGTTCGTAGTCCTTAACAGTAAAGGACAAGGGGCTGTGTGCGCTCCGTTGTGCGCACAGACTCTCGGTGTACGCCCTCTATACGATTAGAGACGGTGGCGTCGGTTGTATGCTTCCGGAAATCCCAAGGCCTCCTCTCAGCGGCTTTCCAGTGATTGCATTTCGCATGAGGTTAGAGCAAGGCGTGGCGGGTTCTCTGCATCGCGTTCCTAAGCGGTAACAAGCCCACGCGAGGTCGGCAGGACACCTCACGATATTTGCATTTGTAGAGCAACATCGGTTGTTCTTGGGTATCAAGTTAAAATCACCCGCGGTCAATATTAAACTCAGATAGGAAATGTCACTACTAAAATATGTGTGCGGTTTATTCCTTGTTTAATGGTCCTTTTATTAATTATGTACATGGCCATTTATGTGGAGAAGTGGAGAAAAGAACCATGTTGGTTGGTTGCGTGTTGGGTTCTTTTCTCCACTCCTTTAATTTTTTTAGACATTGTCATATGTAACTTAATATTTGATACAATTGTATATAAAACATACGTACCTATTTCGCCTATCATCCAGCTTGGGTGTGGCAGCCTCATATACTGTGAGTTATCAATATAAATGGACTTATTACAATATTGATTTGTAATTACATTTGGCAATAAAATTCTATTGTGATGTAACATAACAAAATGTAACTAATCATTTACTGTATTTCTTACAGGGCAAGTCATTTAATTTATTATATTGTAACAAATAATACACTTGTGTTGTATTTAATGTATATGTTCAAAGAAAGGAAAATGAACAGTGTTTATTCAAGTTAGTCAGTAAATATATTAATTTTGTTGCTTGCATTATTTTAAATAAATAAATCATTTTGTTAAAGTAAGAAATTTGCTTTATTATAGTTATAAAACAACCTATCCTAGTCCTGCGTCCCGTTATATAGCGTTTAATTTAACATTTTGTCTAAACGATACTAGTGCCGCCATCTGTTGGTAGTGACGTCACAAGATTTGAGCAGAGGGTCCCAAAAATGAGCTGCTAATTAAAAATTATTCCAAGAAATTAAAGTGAATTTATATCAATTTTTTGACCTCCAACAAGTTATGTTATCCTGATACCAAATCGGCGATTTCAGATGAATTTTTCTCAGTTTTCAGTGACAAATTTTTAATGATTTTTTTGATCTTCAACAAGTTATGTTCTCCGGATACCAAATTTGTCATTTTGAGTTGAAAATTTTTCAAAACCGAAGCTGAATTGGTCAAGTTAGTATCAGGATAACATAACTTGTTGGAGATCAAAAAATTCATCTCCAACAAGTTATGTTATCCTCATACTAACTTAGCCAAATCAGCTTCGGTTTTGAAAATTTTTCAACTCAAAATCACAAAATTAGTATCAGGATAACATAACTTGATGGAGATCAAAAGATCATTAAAAATTTGTCACTGAAAACTAAGAAAAATTCATCTGAAATCGCCGATTTGGTACCAGGATAACATAACTTGTTGGAGGTCAAAAAATTAATATAAATTCACTCTAATTTCTTAGTATAATTTTTAATTAGCAGCTCATTTTTTGGACCCTCTGCTCAAAACTTGTGACGTCACTACCAAGAGATGGCAGCACTAAGCTCGTTTGGAGGTTTATGATTAAAAGGGTTAAATAAAACATATTTTAATAATAAAACAATAATGTAATCAATTTATTAAATAGAATATACATAATAATTAAAGTATACTATAAAATAAAACATAATTTATAACAAATTATTTATTATTTCAATATCCTAGTGACTCGGCGGGTCTCTGGGACTTGGTTCTCTTCGAAGAAGATTCCAGAAGATTAAGATCGATTCCTGGGTTCCTGTAACAAACAAACACAAACATATTAGTCTTAAGAAAACATTTTTGTCACATACTAACTAATTTTAATTATAATAATTAAATTACGGCTAAATCAGTGACTCTGAAACGTTGAAAATGTACGAGGAATCCAAAAATGTCACGCTCAGAGCGCTAACTATAACCGTTTAGGAAATAGAGCCCTTAGAAGTCAAAAAAGCACATTTAAAAAGTGATGTGTTTACATTAATAATTAAATTACGACTAAAGCAGTGACTCTTAAACGTTGAAAATGTGGTTCCTATCATAAAAAACTACGAGGAATCCAAAAATGTCACGCTCAGACCGCTAACTATAACCGTTAAGGAAATAGAGCCTCTAGAATTCAAAAAATTACATTTAAAAAGTGATGTGTTTACATTAATAATTAAATTACGTCCAAAGCAGTGACTCTGAAACGTTAAAAATGTGGTTCCTAACATAAAAAAGTACGAGGAATCCAAAAATGTCACGCTCAGAACGCTAACTATAACCGTTTAGGAAATAGAGCTCTTAGAAGTCAAAAAATCACATTTAAAAAGTGATGTGTTTACATAAATAATTAAATTATGGTTAAACCAGTGACTCTGCAACGTTGAAAATGTGGTTCCTATCATAAAAAACTACAAGGAATCCAAAAATGTCACGCTCAGACCGCTAACTATAACCGTTTAGGAAATAGAGCCTCTAGAATTCAAAAAATTACATTTAAAAAGTGATGTGTTTACATTAATAATTAAATTACGTCTAAAGCAGTGACTCTGAAACGTTAAAAATGTGGTTCCTAACATAAAAAAGTACGAGGAATCCAAAAATGTCACGCTCACAACGCTAACTATAACCGTTTAGGAAATAGAGCTCTTAGAAGTCAAAAAATCACATTTAAAAAGTGATGTGTTTACATTAATAATTAGATTACGGCTAAAGCAGTGACTCTTAAACGTTGAAAATGTGTTTCCTAACATAAAAAAGTACGAGGAATCCAAACATGTCACGCTCAGACCGCTAACTATAACCGTTTAGGAAATAGAGCCCTTGGAAGTCAAAAAATCACATTTAAAAAGTGATGTGTTTACATAAATAATTAAATTATGGTTAAACCAGTGACTCTGAAACGTTGAAAATGTTGTTTCTAACATAAAAAAGTACGAGGAATCCAAAAATGTCACGGTCAGACCGCTAACTAGAACCGTTTAGGAAATAGAGTTCTTAGAAGTCAAAAAATCACATTTAAAGTGATGTGTTTACATTAATAATTAAATTACGGCTAAAGCAGTGACTCTAAAACGTTGAAAATGTTGTTCCTAACATAAAAAAGTACGAGGAATCCAAAAATGTTACACTCAGACCGCTAACTATAACCGTTTAGGAAATAAAGCCCTTAGAAGTCAAAAAATCACATTTAAAAAGTGATGTGTTTACATAAATAATTAAATTATGGTTAAACCAGTGACTCTGCAACGTTGAAAATGTGGTTCCTATCATAAAAAACTACGAGGAATCCAAAAATGTCACGCTCAGACCGCTAACTATAACCGTTTAGGAAATAGAGCCTCTAGAATTCAAAAAATTACATTTAAAAAGTGATGTGTTTACATTAATAATTAAAATACGGCTAAAGCAGTGACTCTGAAACGTTGAAAATGTTGTTCCTAACATAAAAAAGTATGAGGAATCCAAAAATGTTACACTCAGACCGCTAACTATAACCGTTTAGGAAATAGAGCTCTTAGAAGTCAAAAAATCACATTTAAAAAGTGATGTGTTTACAATAATAATTAGATTACGGCTAAAGCAGTGACTCTTAAACGTTGAAAATGTGGTTCCTAACATAAAAAAGTACGAGGAATCCAAAAATGTCACGCTCAGACCGCTAACTATAACCGTTTAGGAAATAGAGCCCTTGGAAGTCAAAAAATCACATTTAAAAAGTGATGTGTTTACATAAATAATTAAATTATGGTTAAACCAGTGACTCTGAAACGTTGAAAATGTTGTTTCTAACATAAAAAAGTACGAGGAATCCAAAAATGTCACGCTCACAACGCTAACTATAACCGTTTAGGAAATAGAGTTCTTAGAAGTCAAAAAATCACATTTAAAGTGATGTGTTTACATAAATAATTAAATTATGGTTAAACCAGTGACTCTACAACGTTGAAAATGTGGTTCCTATCATAAAAAACTACAAGGAATCCAAAAATGTCACGCTCAGACCGCTAACTATAACCGTTTAGGAAATAGAACCTCTAGAATTCAAAAAATTACATTTAAAAAGTGATGTGTTTACATTAATAATTAAATTACGTCTAAAGCAGTGACTCTGAAACGTTAAAAATGTGGTTCCTAACATAAAAAAGTACGAGAAATCCAAAAATGTCACGCTCACAACGCTAACTATAACCGTTTAGGAAATAGAGCTCTTAGAAGTCAAAAAATCACATTTAAAAAGTGATGTGTTTACATTAATAATTAGATTACGGCTAAAGCAGTGACTCTGCAACGTTGAAAATGTGGGTCCTATCATAAAAAAGTACGAGGAATCCAAAAATGTTACACTCAGACCGCTAACTATAACCGTTTAGGAAATAAAGCCCTTAGAAGTCAAAAAATCACATTTAAAAAGTAATGTGTTTACATAAATAATTAAATTATGGTTAAACCAGTGATTCTGCAACGTTGAAAATGTGGTTCCTATCATAAAAAAATACGAGGAATCCAAAAATGTCACGCTCAGACCGCTAACTATAACCGTTTAGGAAATAGAGCCTCTAGAATTCAAAAAATTACATTTAAAAAGTGATATGTTTACATTAATAATTAAATTACGTCTAAAGCAGTGACTCTGAAACGTTAAAAATGTGGTTCCTAACATAAAAAAGTACGAGGAATCCAAAAATGTCACGCTCACAAAGCTAACTATAACCGTTTAGGAAATAGAGCTCTTAGAAGTCAAAAAATCACATTTAAAAAGTGATGTGTTTACATTAATAATTAGATTACGGCTAAAGCAGTGACTCTTAAACGTTGAAAATGTGGGTCCTATCATAAAAAAGTACGAGGAATCCAAAAATGTTACACTCAGACCGCTAACTATAACCGTTTAGGAAATAAAGCCCTTAGAAGTCAAAAAATCACATTTAAAAAGTGATGTGTTTACATAAATAATTAAATTATGGTTAAACCAGTGACTCTGCAACGTTGAAAATGTGGTTCCTATCATAAAAAAGTACGAGGAATCCAAAATTGTCACGCTCAGACCGCTAACTATAACCGTTTAGGAAATAGAGCCTCTAGAATTCAAAAAATTACATTTAAAAAGTGATATGTTTACATTAATAATTAAATTACGTCTAAAGCAGTGACTCTGAAACGTTAAAAATGTGGTTCCTAACATAAAAAAGTACGAGGAATCCAAAAATGTCACGCTCACAAAGCTAACTATAACCGTTTAGGAAATAGAGCTCTTAGAAGTCAAAAAATCACATTTAAAAAGTGATGTGTTTACATTAATAATTAGATTACGGCTAAAGCAGTGACTCTTAAACGTTGAAAATGTGGTTCCTAACATAAAAAAGTACGAGGAATCCAAAAATGTCACGCTCAGACCGCTAACTATAACCGTTTAGGAAATAGAGCCCTTGGAAGTCAAAAAATCACATTTGAAAAGTGATGTGTTTACATAAATAATAAAATTATGGTTAAACCAGTGACTCTGAAACGTTGAAAATGTTGTTTCTAACATAAAAAAGTACGAGGAATCCAAAAATGTCACGGTCAGACCGCTAACTATAACTGTTTAGGAAATAGAGTTCTTAGAAGTCAAAAAATCACATTTCAAGTGATGTGTTTACATGAATAATTAAATTACGGCTAAAGCAGTGACTCTTAAACGTTGAAAATGTGGTTCCTAACATAAAAAAGTACGAGGAATCCAAAAATGTCACGCTCAGACCGCTAACTATAACCGTTTAGGAAATAGAGCCCTTAGAATTAAAAAAATCACATTTAAAAAGGATGTGTTTGCATTAACAATTAAAATACGGCTAAAGCAGTGACTCTGAAACGTTGAAAATGTTGTTCCTAACATAAATAAGTACGAGGAATCCAAAAATGTTACACTCAGACCGCTAACTATAACCGTTTAGGAAATAAAGCCCTTAGAAGTCAAAAAATCACATTTAAAAAGTGATGTATTTACATAAATAATTAAATTATGGTTAAACCAGTGACTCTGCAACGTTGAAAATGTGGTTCCTATCATAAAAAACTACGAGGAATCCAAAAATGTCACGCTCAGACCGCTAACTATAACCGTTTAGGAAATAGAGCCTCTAGAATTCAAAAAATTACATTTAAAAAAGTGATGTGTTTACATTAATAATTAAATTACGTCTAAAGCAGTGACTCTGAAACGTTAAAAATGTGGTTCCGAACATAAAAAAGTACGAGGAATCCAAAAATGTCACGCTCAGAACGCTAACTATAACCGTTTAGGAAATAGAGCTCTTAGAAGTCAAAAAAACACATTTAAAAAGTAATGTGTTTACATTAATAATTAGATTACGGCTAAAGCAGTGACTCTTAAACGTTGAAAATGTGGTTCCTAACATAAAAAAGTACGAGGAATCCAAAAATGTGACGCTCAGACCGCTAACTATAACTGTTTAGGAAATAGAGCCCTTGGAAGTCAAAAAATCACATTTAAAAAGTGATGTGTTTACATTAATAATTAGATTACGGCTAAAGCAGTGACTCTTAAACGTTGAAAATGTGGTTCCGAACATAAAAAAGTACGAGGAATCCAAAAATGTCACGCTCAGACCGCTAACTATAACCGTTTAGGAAATAGAGCACTTAGAATTCAAAAAATCACATTTAAAAAGGATGTGTTTGCATTAACAATTAAAATACGGCTAAAGCAGTGACTCTGAAACGTTGAAAATGTTGTTCCTAACATAAAAAAGTACGAGGAATCCAAAAATGTTACACTCAGACCGCTAACTATAACCGTTTAGGAAATAAAGCCCTTAGAAGTCAAAAAATCACATTTAAAAAGTGATGTGTTTAGATAAATAATTAAATTATGGTTAAACCAGTGACTCTGCAACGTTGAAAATGTAGTTCCTATCATAAAAAACTACGAGGAATCCAAAAATGTCACGCTCAGACCGCTAACTATAACCGTTTAGGAAATAGAGCCTCTAGAATTCAAAAAATTACAATTAAAAAGTGATGTGTTTACATTAATAATTAAATTACGTCTAAAGCAGTGACTCTGAAACGTTAAAAATGTGGTTCCTAACATAAAAAAGTACGAGGAATTCAAAAATGTCACGCTCACAACGCTAACTATAACCGTTTAGGAAATAGAGCTCTTAGAAGTCAAAAAATCACATTTAAAAAGTGATGTGTTTACATTAATAATTAGATTACGGCTAAAGCAGTGACTCAAACGTTGAAAATGTGGTTCCTAACATAAAAAAGTACGAGGAATCCAAAAATGTCACGCTCAGACCGCTAACTATAACCGTTTAGGAAATAGAGCCCTTGGAAATCAAAAAATCACATTTAAAAAGTGATGTGTTTACATAAATAATTAAATTATGGATAAACCAGTGACTCTACAACGTTGTAAATGTGGTTCCTATCATAAAAAACTACAAGGAATCCAAAAATGTCACGCTCAGACCGCTAACTATAACCGTTTAGGAAATAGAACCTCTAGAATTCAAAAAATTACATTTAAAAAGTGATGTGTTTACATTAATAATTAAATTACGTCTAAAGCAGTGACTCTGAAACGTTAAAAATGTGGTTCCTAACATAAAAAAGTACGAGGAATTCAAAAATGTCACGCTCACAACGTTAACTATAACCGTTTAGGAAATAGAGCTCTTAGAAATCAAAAAATCACATTTAAAAAGTGATGTGTTTACATTAATAATTAGATTACGGCTAAAGCAGTGACTCTGAAACGTTAAAAATGTGTTTCCGAACATAAAAAAGTACGAGGAATCCAAAAATGTCACGCTCAGACCGCTAACTATAACCGTTTAGGAAATAGGGCCCTTGGAAGTCAAAAAATCACATTTAAAAAGTGATGTGTTTACATAAATAATTAAATTATGGTTAAACCAGTGACTCTGCAACGTTGAAAATGTGGTTCCTATCATAAAAAACTACGAGGAATCCAAAAATGTCACGCTCAGACCGCTAACTATAACCGTTTAGGAAATAGAGCCTCTAGAATTCAAAAAATTATATTTAAAAAGTGATGTGTTTACATTAATAATTAAATTACGTCTAAAGCAGTGACTCTGAAACGTTAAAAATGTGGTTCCTAACATAAAAAAGTACGAGGAATCCAAAAATGTCACGCTCACAACGCTAACTATAACCGTTTAGGAAATAGAGCTCTTAGAAGTCAAAAAATCACATTTTAAAAGTGATGTGTTTACATTAATAATTAGATTACAGCTAAAGCAGTGACTCTTAAACGTTGAAAATGTGGTTCCTAACATAAAAAAGTACGAGGAATCAAAAAATGTCACGCTCAGACCGCTAACTATAACCGTTTAGGAAATAGAGCCCTTAGAATTCAAAAAATCACATTGAAAAAGGATGTGTTTGCATTAACAATTAAAATACGGCTAAAGCAGTGACTCTGAAACGTTAAAAATGTTGTTCCTAACATAAAAAAGTACGAGGAATCCAAAAATGTTACACTCAGACCGCTAACTATAACTGTTTAGGAAATAAAGCTCTTAGAAGTCAAAAAATTACATTTAAAAAGTGATGTGTTTACATTAATAATTAAATTACGGCTAAAACAGTGACTCTGAAACGTTGAAAATGTGGTTCATAACATAAAAAAGTACTAGGAATCCAAAAATGTCACGCTCAGACCGCTAACTATAACCGTTTGGGAAATAGAGCCCTTAGAATTCAAAAAATCACATTTAAAGAGTGATGTGTTTACATTAATAATTAAATTACGGCTAAAGCAGTGACTCTGAAACATTGAAAATGTGGGTCCTATCATAAAAAAGTACGAGGAATCCAAAAATATCACGATCAGACCCCTAATTTTAATCGTTTATGAAATAGAGTCTTTAGAATTCAAAAAAAACACATTTAAAAAGTGACGTGTTTACATTAATAATAAATTACAGCATTGAGTCACTTTTTGATCTGTAGTTTTTATACTGATGTTCACAGTGACCTGTGAGGCTGCCACACTGAGGCTGAGTAAAAGCAAAGAGTTTCAAATGGAATACGCAAAGTAAAAATAAGAAACTTACGTGTTACGTGGTAGCACCAGATGATGTCACCTCTCCTAGAGACTCCAACTGCAGAATTTCAAACCAAAGAATCTTCAAATTTTGTACATGAAGTCCAAATTAATCTGTAACAATAACAAACATTTAGATTCATATAAACTACTTCCTAAGTTAGTCACATAACGCACTTGGCTATCTTTCCCGCATATTTTAAAATAGGTACATAGATTCACGAAAGAGGTCCAGTCTGAATTCATTTAAGCAGTGACCCGTTTGGTGAATCTAATATGAGATACAAGTAATATAGGTACTAGATTCACGAAAAGGAGTAGCGCTATCATTTGCTTTCAGTTTTAGTTATGGTCATATTTTAAACAGTAAAGATTAAAATCCCAGTAAATGGTGATAGCAGTATCCGTTTGGTTAATCTAGTAGAAAGTTAAAAGTAAAATAGGTACACAAATTCACGAAAGGGGCTAGCGCTAACACCTGTTTTCAGTTTTGTCTAACAGTTAACAGATATGTTCATATTTTCAACAGTGCAGTTTAAAATTAGCATTAACCTGTTTGATGAATCTTGTATAAAGATGCAAGTCAAATAGATACTTAGATTCTCGAAAGGGGTTCATATTGAATCAGTTTTAAAATTCAAGTAAATGGTGATATCATATAACCCGTTTTGTGAATCTAATAGAAAGATAAAAGTAAAGAAGGTACATAGATTCTCGAAAGGGATTGGCGCTATCATCAGTTTCCAGTTTTAACTTACAAATATGTTCATATTTAATGTTTTTTTTGCACTTCCGGGACTAAAACTCTTCTTTAGTCTTTATTTTTAGAGACTAAGGTTCTAAATTTGATCCCAAGGGATTATTTTCATATTTAATCCCGTTGTCAAGGAATTGAATTAATTAATCCCGTTGTCAAGTAAATACGTGCTATTTGTTACAGAGTATGGTAACAATTTATAAATATTTGTCATAAAATTTACTGTCAAAATTACAAAATGCATTCGTTTGAGGATGAAGTGCAAAAAATAGCGTATTTTACACAGGACTAAAGTACCTTTAATTCCTCAGGTGATTATTTCCCTCACATTCGGCTCGTGAAATAAACTTCACCCTCAGGATTAAATCATGCAATTTAGTCCCTCAATATATAATATACTATTAACATCCAAGTAAATAGTGATAGCATATACCCGTTTTGTGAATCTAATAGAAAGATAAAAGTATAAAAAGTACATAGATTCTCGAAAGGGGTTAGCGCTATCACCTGTTTTCAGTTCTAATTACAGATATGTTCATTTGTTTTAATGTCCAAGTAAATGGTGATAGCATATACCCGTTTTGTGAATCTAATAGAAAGATAAAAGTGAAAAAGGTACATAGATTCTCGAAAGGGGTTAGCGCTATCACCTGTTTTCAGTTCTAACTACAGATATGTTCTTGTTCATTTGTTTTAATGCCCAAATAAATGGTGATAGCATATACCTGTTTTGTGAATCTAATAGAAAGATAAAGTACTGAAAACTGGTGATAGCGCTAACCCCTTTCGAGAATCTATGTACTTTTTATACTTTTATCTTTCTATTAGATTCACAAAACGGGTATATGCAATCATTATTTACTTGGACATTAAAACAAATGAACATATCTCTAGTTAGAACTGAAAACAGGTGATAACGCTAACCCCTTTCAAGAATCTATTTACTTTTTATACTTTTATCTTTCTATTAGATTCACAAAACGGGTTATATGCTATCACCATTTACTTGAATTTTAAAACTGATTCAATATGAACCCCTTTCGAGAATCTAAGTATCTATTTATTTTTTATTCTATTTATTTACATAGATTCACGAAAGAAGTCCAGTCTGCATTCATTTAAGCAGTGACCTGTTTGATGAATCTAGTATGAGATACAAGTAATATAGGTACTAGATTCACGAAAAGGAGTAGCGCTATCATCTGCTTTCAGTTTTAGTTATGTTCGTATTTTAAACAGTAAAGATTAAAATCCCAGTAAATGGTGATAGCAGTATCCGTTTGGTGAATCTAGTAGAAAGTTAAAAGAAAATAGGTACACAAATTCACGAAAGGGGTTAGCGCTAACACCTGTTTTCAGTTTTGTCTAACAGTTAACAGATATGTTCATATTTTAAACAGTGCAGTTTAAAATTAGCATTAACCTGTTTGATGAATCTTGTATAAAGATGCAAGTCAAATAGATACTTAGATTCTCGAAAGGGGTTCATATTGAATCAGTTTTAAAACAGGTGATAGCGTTAACCCCTTTCGTGAATCTATGTATCTATTTGACTTGAATCTTTATACTAGATTCATCAAACGGGTTAATGCTAATTTTAAACTGCACTGTTTAAAATATGAACATATCTGTTAACTGTTAGACAAAACTGAAAACAGGTGATAGCGTTTACCCCCTTTCGTGAATCTATGTATCTATTTGACTTGAATCTTTATACTAGATTCATCAAACGGGTTAGTGCTAATTTTAAACTGCAAATATCTGTAGTTAGAACTGAAAACTGGTGATAGCGCTAACCCCTTTCAAGAATCTATGTACTTTTTATACTTTTATCTTTCTATTAGATTCACAAAACAGGTATATGCTATCATTATTTACTTGGACATTAAAACAAATGAACATATCTCTAGTTAGAACTGAAAACAGGTGATAGCGCTAACCCCTTTCAAGAATCTATGTACTTTTTATACTTTTATTTTTCTATTAGATTCACAAAACGGGTTATATGCTATCACCATTTACTTGAATTTTAAAACTAATTCAATATGAACCCCTTTCGAGAATTTAAGTATCTATTTATTTTTTATTCTATTTATTTATATAGATTCACGAAAGAAGTCCAGTCTGCATTCATTTAAGCAGTGACCTGTTTGATGAATCTAGTATCAGATACAAGTAATATAGGTACTAGATTCACGAAAAGGAGTAGCGCTATCATCTGCTTTCAGTAAAGATTACAATCTCAGTAAATGGTGATAGCAGTATCCGTTTGGTGAATCTAGTAGAAAGTTAAAAGTAAAATAGGTACACAAATTCACGAAAAGAAGTAGCGCTAACACCTGTTTTCAGTTTTGTCTAACAGTTAATAGATATTGTTCATATTTTAAACAGTGCAGTTTAAAATTAGCATTAGATACATAGATTCACGAAAAGGAGTAGCGCTATCATCTGCTTTCAGTTTTAGTTAACAGATACGTTCATATTTTAAACAGGATCTATGTATCAATTTGACTTGAATCTTTATACTAGATTCATCAAATGGGCTAATGCTAATTTTAAACTGCACTGTTTAAAATATGAACATATCTGTTAACTGTTAGACAAAACCGAAAACAGGTGATAGCGCTAACCCCTTTCGTGAATCTATGTATCTCATTGACTTTAATCTTTATACTAGATTCACCAAACAGGTTAATGCTAATTTTAAACTGCACTGTTTAAAATATGAACAATATCTATTAACTGTTAGACAAAACTGAAAACAGGTGATAGCGCTACTTCTTTTCGTGAATCTATGTATCTAATGCTAATTTTAAACTGCACTGTTTAAAATATGAACATTATCTATTAACTGTTAGACAAAACTGAAAACAGGTGATAGCGCTAACGCCTTTCGTGAATCTGTGTACCTATTTTACTTACTTTCTACTAGATTCACCAAACGGGTAATGCTATCTCCATTTACTGGGATTTTAATCTTTACTGTTTAAAATATGAATATATCTGTTAACTGTTAGTCAACACTGAAAGCAGATGATAGCGCTACTCCTTTTCGTGAATCTAGTACCTATATATGAGCCATTCACAGTGCTTGAAATTGGGACATGCGAATGTTCATATTTAAACTTTCTACACAAATGTAAACTTTAAAACTAAATGCATATGCGAATGAAGTTTTAAATGTTTAAATTTGTAAGATATTTTCTGCACAGCAGAGCACAAGAACCCATGAGTTAACTCACCATTCTATTTCTTTGGATTCCTGATACATTCCACCAATTGCAGATGACGACCAACCGCTCCAGAAATGTGTTAAAGACGCCTGAAGATCAATCAGACTTGTGAAGATGCTGCCAGGTTCATCATGAGTTGTAGAAAGACTTCAAATGTGTGCACAACGTCCAATACTACAGATCAATCCATTGCGATCTAAACAAACAGAAATCAAATATTGAAGCACATTCACATAAGCATTTTAGGATTTATATTTAAGTTTGCAAATAAGAAAGTTCAAATTCATCTAGCTAAATAGAAGCATTCGGTGCTTGAAAGTAAAAAGTGTAAATGCTCGTATTTAATAAGATTAGATTCATATACTCGTTTAGTTTTAAGATTTACATGTATGTTTACGTTTAAAAAAGTTATATTCATATAACTAAATAGGAACATTCGCACGACCTAAACTAAATAGGAGCATTAAATACTTTAATACTTTAATATTAGAGGTAGAAAATGTGTACTCTTATAAAATGCTTCCTAGTAAAAATTTTATACTGGGCGCCTATGATTTAAACAACCATGACAACCAGTCAATTGACGGCTGGTAAACGCACACACGTTGTATGTGAAAGTGTTGAAAATTAAGTAATTAATATTGAAACACTTACATTTGATGTCGAGGAGTACTGGGCCTTCATCAACGGTTTTTCTGCACCAAGAAACTGGATGGGCGGCACCACAGGCTGTGCGGGTCTTACAGCCAGAGATAAAGATGCTACAACCGGAACTAGTCTGAAAAATACATCAAAAAATAAATTAGATGTGTATTTCTATAAATTAATTAAATAACAATTTTACCTTGTTCTCGTAGTAGAAAATTTGACTCAGGGCTTCTTAAATTTGTCTCTCAATCATCAATATACCCAATGATGATAGAAACCCAAATATGGGTTATAATACACATAACCTGTAAATAAATCAATTATTTAATACTATGGGCCACGTTTTTAAATTATTATTAAACAATATATTCAATGTGCAAAACTCTTACCGCTTTATCAAAGATGCACTAGGTGTATAAACAACTCCAGATATGTGTTGAAGACGTCTGGAGGTCAATTTGACTCTTGAAGATGCTGCCAGGTTCACAATGAGTTGTAGGAAGACTTCAAATGTGTGCAGAACGTCCAATACTGCAGATCAATCCATTGCGATCTAAACAAACAGAAATCAAATATAACATAAGCATTTTAAGAATTATATTTAAGTTTGCAAATAAGAAAGTTCAAATTCATCTAGCTAAATAGAAGCATTCAGTACTTGAAAGTAAAAAGTGTAAATGCTCGTATTTAATTAGATGTATATAAGCCTCATTCATACACGCGTTTAGTTTTAAGATTTACATCTATGTTTACGTATAAAAAAGTTATATTCATATAACTAAATAGGAACATTCGCACGACCTATTTTCAAGCACTGTGAATGCTCATATTTAGTTAAATGTATTCAAACTTTCTTAAACGTAAACATTAATATAAACCTTAAAACTCAATGCGTATGTGAATGCAGCTTTAATTTAATGTAAATTGTACTAACTACAAATAAAACAATAAGCCACATTCAAATGTAATAATAAAACGCTTACCATCAATATTAAGATGCACTAGGTCCATCAACAGCTGCAGATGACGACCAAAGTAGTGATTACAACTCCAGAACTCTTGAAGATGCTTCAATTCCTTGCTGAAGATTGTAACAGAGACAGGAAATAAAGGAATTTGTTAATCATTATGCCGCAAACCAACAATAATACATATCGAGGACACTCACAATTTCTTATTTATTGTTTTTCACTTTAAATTATACTGCTGGTTACTTAAATACACTAGAATATCTTTATCAAACACAAGAACTAAAAGATGACGCCAAAACTGTACTCACATCACAATGGCGTCACCTGAACTGAATGTCGTTCTGCGAAATCTGACCACAATTAATACTTTGTGTTTTGGCAAGAATAATTACACCGTTTATTGCGAAAAACTATGCTGATTAATAATCCGCGAACAGGTTTTAATTATCTAGTACTGTTTACGAGAAATAATTGTTTCTAGCACAATATCGAGGTCAAGTTTTACACAAAATGTGTCGACGCTTCTGATTGGCTAAATATCGCGATGCAATTTGTAATTGAAAACGAAACGATGAGTTTGATTGGTTCAAATTAATGCAATGTAATTGGATGTTCAAAGCGGGTTGTATGAAATAGCAAACGATTTAATTTTTTAAATTTTGATAATATAAGTTAGCTAAACAATAAAAAAAACTATTAATATGCGAATATAACTAAATAATTTTCTATATTCTGGGCAACACTTAATAAAATTGATTTTAATGTATTTCATATCATATTATATTCTAAAATTTTTTGTAAGTGTCCCAAGACCATAGAATAGAATATTTTGTTACTACCAAATTATTATAAACATTTAAAATGGCATCCTCAATATTTTTTATCAATATTTGTACTTTATTTTGCAATGTTTTCAGTATAATAATGAAGATTAATATTTTTAAATAACATAATTGATAGAAATGATCTAACTGATAGCTTCGAACGTTGTTTACTGTGACGTCACGCATACCAGAACCAATTAGCTCATTCAGAGAAGTTATGAAATATACCTACGTACATGAATTTAAAATAAAAATACTGTTTCAAAATGGTATTATGCAAGAATGATTTAAAATTCGATATTGAAAAAGACAACAATTAACATAAGCAACAATAGTTTAAAAGTTAATAATACATTATTATCGATAATACAATATGACAATAATATAGTATTTTATATTTTACCTTGTGTGCAGTTACCAGCCGTCAGATCATAGTAGTTAGTAGCTCAAAAACGCACACATGGTTTAAAATGGCACACATAAACCTTTTATAAATATTTGCAATTTATTATTGTAATTTTTCTAATATTGTTTGGAGTAATATTTAAATAAACATGACTGATACAAAGCCAGACATAAACTGAGAGCTCTGAACGTGTTTGTGACGTCACGCAGACAGGAATCAACTTCGTTCAATGTAATGAAATAAACGTAAAGCGTTTATTTATCGATTTTAAATTAAAATGTTTTGAAATTGTAATATGCAACAAATATTTAAAGTTCAACAATGAAACAATATTGAGATTGTTGACAAAACATTCAATTATTTCATAATGATATGATAATAATAGTGGAATCCCGGACATTATCTTAAATTTCTATAAAATTATAGATAATTCGATCTATAAGTTATAGAAAATCCCAAACAGATACTTATGGGTGAATTCTGTTCAAATCTGTAAGTGCTACAGATATGTAAAATTATAAATATGAAACAAAATCGCAATGAAATCTATAATCATATGAACATTTTTATACTTGTCAACAAACATTGATGTGATTTTGTTCATTATTTAAAGATTTACAAATCTGTAGCATTTACATATTTGAACAGAATCCACCCATTAGTCTTATAGATTTCGATAAAATAATATTCTGACTGTATGGTGTATGTCATGTCATAACATTTGACATAATGTAAATCTTTCTTATAGAATTTAAGTACAGTACTGTTAATAATTCCATATTAACAGATTCATAATTATTTTTTTAACATGTACAAATTATGAATTAAATTATTGTTGTACCTTGCATTTCTCGCTTTAGACGGTTTTAGGGCGAGATCGACATGCAATACAAATACAATCGAATTCAACTGACTTTCATCTGTCATCTTTCAAAAGTAGACCAATCAAAATGTAGGACCCTTAATTACAATTCAAAAATAAATCGCAATTACGTTTAAATTAAATGTAATATTTCATGAATAACGAAAAACATTAAATAAAACAAAATTGTATTAAAATTACTTTAAAAAAAATTAATATATAAATGCTTTTTTAAAGTGACGTTTCCGCCGCTCCAAATTTTGGCCGCCCACGTACGGGGGCACGCTCTGCATCGGCTCTGCACCTATGCCAGAATCGACCCTGCTATGCGTGTTTGTTGAACGATTGCTATGCGTTTGTTGAGCGATTGCTTTGGAAATTAGTTAAATTAATATTAATTAATAACAATCGCCGAAAAAATAATGTGTTATTTATATTTTCGTGAAATTTTATTGATTCACCATAGCAACAATTACTTTTACTGCCTAGGCATTAAAAATAATATATACCACAGGACTAAAGTACCGTCAACTGGGGTGACTTCGGACACTTTTTTGATATTTTTTGCAATAACTTTGTTAATTTGTAAAATAAATTTGATTTTTTTGATAAGATGTTGCAACTGATGTCTTAGCATGATTTTCCAATATAGACCATATTTTTAATGTTTTAATTATAGTACTTTTTTATATTTTTCTGCTGTCCGAATTCACCTCTCGATGTAGGGTGAATTCGGACAGCTATTAAAAACCCATAGTAAACCGAACAGGTACCTATAAAAAAGTAACTTCGGACACAAAATTGTCAAAAAAATATGTATTTATGAATTATAATTTTTTAAATAATAATTCGAAATAATTTTTTTTTATTAATAAAGCAATCGCAATAAAATTTTATATGGGTAAACTAGACATAAGGAGACATCAAAATATATATTATTTACAAAAATATCGCTTTCAGTTAAACCGGAAATGACATCAACTTTGTTATTTCAAATAGGACACCCCATATATTTTTACATATTTCAATTCTACATGTAATTCTGAATCCAACGATGTATCACAAGTTTGGCTTTCATGCAAAATATCTCACAAAAATAAATAAACTATTAAAAGTTTAAGTATTATTTAATGAAAATACAAACAAAAGATAACAAATTAATAAATTATAGAAGATGTTCAAAGTGACCACCATTTTCTTTTACACATTTACAAAATTTCATAACGATTGCTAATAAAAAATGTGATGTGGCCAGCACACGACCTCTCGCCTAATTCTGCTTATTCTACTAATCTAATAAATAGTTTTACTTACATTTTAATAGTTTCATGTTTATGTGATATGTGAACGATATATATTTTAAACAATTATTTGTTGAAAGTCTCATTAATTATTCAACCAACATTGAAATCTACAGCAAAACAATTACGTCATATTCTAATTGATAGGCAGTCACTAATTTAATTAAGTTGTTGTTCGATGCCAGTCTACTACTCGTATTACTACGATTTTTAATTAAACAGAAATGAACAAGTTACATAAAATTACGTGTACAAAAATCCACAATTTAAAGCAAAGTTTCATATGTAAAAATATATAAATTATGTATGTATAGAACAGCCACATCCAATTAAAATACACGATAAATTTCTATGCATTTTAGAATTGAATTGTGTAAATCCCAAGTTAATATCATTTACCGTTCAAGAATTACAGGCAATGGAAATGAAATATGTAACAATAGACAAAGTACATACCAATTCTCTCACAAGAGCTTCAATTTTTATACAGACACACTTCCAGCATATATCATTTTGCACAAACACTTTAAAAAGTCCGCAGATTTCTCTAATTTAATCCCATGTGCTCGCTTGCCGATATCTGGCCATTCAAACTGCCGGACTATTACACAACTTTTTCACTAAAACGAATAAAATTCGTCACTTTTTGCTTTATATCTTATTTATTTCACTTTATAAATTCATAGTTATGGATGGGCCATGGGTATGGGTTGGGGCATAGTCTCGAGCGAAGGGCTACCCCGGGAGGCGACTGCGACCTACCGCGCGAGAGGCGGTCAGGCCGCAGTCTTTGCGACGCCACCAGATTTTGCTACCAAGAAGCCTTAATTAAATTAAATCTTGATGACGTCAGTCGCCCCCACCGCCACAAGTTAGTCGACACCAGCGCCACGACTTACAATGTCCGACACCAAAGTCACCAGTGGCGGCGTGAGAATTTAATTTTTTAGGGCTAGTCTCCACTGCCAGCGTGAGAATTTTATTTTTTGGGGGCTAGTCTATCATTTAATCTGACTCGACATCAGCGCTACAACTTACAATGTCCGACACCAAAGTCATCAGTGGCGAGATGAGAATTTTATTTCTTGGGTCTAGTCGCTAATAGAGATTTTCCACTCGAGCTGAATATGCTTCATTCCACACTTGTTGCAGAATATACTATTTTCTACTCCTGGTATACAGTGAGTTTATTTTAACTTGAAACATAGGATTTATCAGGTTCATGGTTACGGAATTGACAGCAATGTATTAGAGCGTTCTTTTTAAAATGAAACATAGGGAATCAATTTGAATTTGGTAATTGGTGTCACACTGCTGCTACCTGGAAATACGATTTATACTTTGAACAATTAAAAGTTTATGTTGAAAGCGTTCCTTGGAACTATTACAGCTGCCCAAATATCTTATATTGTTCAAGAATATTATAGTTAAATTGATTCCCTATGTTTCATTTTAAAAAGAACGCTCTAATTCAGTGCTGTCAAAGTCGTAACCATGGATATGAAAAATCCCATGTTTCACGTTAAAAAAACTCACTGTATATTAAAGGACTAAAGTGCATGATTTAATTCTGAGGGTAAAGTTTATTTCACGAGCCGATGGTGAGGGAAATAATCACCTGAGGGATTAAAGGTACTTTAGTCCTGTGGTATATACGCTATTTTTTGCACTCCTCAAACGAATACAAAATAGTTTAAAAGAATACACATTTTGCAATTTTGACAGTAAACTTTATGACAAATATTTATGTTACCATAGATACTCTGTAACAAATAGTACGTATTTACTTGACAACGGGATTAAATATGCAAAATAATCCCCTGAGATCAAATTAAGAACCTTAGTCCCTGAAAATAAAGACTAAAGAAGAGTTTAAGTCCCGGAAGTACAAAAAAATATTTTTTCTAATATTTTTATGAATCGCAGCAGTAATAAATACAATAAATACAATGTTTATCCCCATTAAAATTCTACCCTCCAGTGTCAATTATCCCATTTGTTTTCCGAATACAAACAAAATATGAATAAAAATGAAAGGTTCAAAGGTGATCAATTTTCATTGTTATAACCCAGTGTGATGTCCTTTGTCTTCATTTGCATTTACAAAAAAATGAGAATTCAACGCACAAACGAATGCTGATAGAGACAAATGATACGAATAACAAGATTATAACACCTTGTAGGAGATGTTTAATTCATTTTTAATAAAAGAAATTTTACTGATTTTGTCTTGAATCAAAACTGACATCACTTTAAAAAAAATATTAACATTGCAGTCAGCTCATTGATAGGTATGTCGTAAGCAAATTTATTATGCCCTGTTCACACAGGGAAGTTTTTACTAAAAAGTTTCTTGAATGTAAAACAAGTGCTAGGAGCTGTCATAAAACTGTCAATACCGATCATACGGCGAAACCGTGGGAGAAGCTAATTATTTTTTAAAAATATATTTAAACTATAGTGATCTTATAGTATATTATATATTGAGGGACTAAAGTGCATGATTAAATCCTGAGGGTGAATTTTATTTCACGAGCCGAAGGTGAGGGAAATAATCACCTGAGGGATTAAAGGTATACTTTAGTCCTGTGGTATACGCTATTTTTTGCACTTCATCCTCAAACTAATGCAAAATAGTTTAAAAAGAATACACATTTTGTAATTTTGACAGTAAATTTTATGACAAATATTTATATTGTTACCATAGATACTCTATAACAAATAGCACGTATTTTCTTGACAACGGGATTAATTAATTCAATTCCTTGACAACGGGATTAAATATGAGAAATAATCCCTTTTGTAATTGATTGTGATTGAGTTATATTTTAGTTTAGAAAATTAAGTGAAGTGCAGCGCAGCATATTCTCGCTAGCTCCGCTTTTGTAAAACGACAAGCTCTGCCTTCTCGCGCAGTCCAGGGTCCTAGCTATTTGAATTTTACTCTACATAATTTATTTCATACCTGTTTTCCGTATATGGCTCACTTGGGTTCCCTATACATTTTGCGTTTTTATGGATCTTAACCTTATGTTTATGAAATTTATTTTTATAATAATAATTATACATTTCTATGGAAAGTAATAAATTAATTGTAACTTTGAAAACTTATAAAGTTTTTGTGATTGTATTCTGGCTGGATGAGAAGGACTTTGTTGTTATCCTGGCGATATCTTGATCTTCAGGCGTCCAGGATAATTCATGCATATCCTACAGGACAAAAAAAGGACAATTAGTAGTACAGTACCTTAAAATACAATTATTAAGAAGCCAGCTTTCGTAACAAAAATATAACTTTAAAATTTGTCCCCACACGACTATAGAATATTTAAAGAAATAGAATTATAGCAAAAATGAGTTTTTGCCACATTTTTAGAAACTGTTAACTTCAATGATGTCTACTGTCCGTATACATCATGCAAAAAAATCTGACGTGGACACCACATGACTTCCTTGTACGCCTATTAAACTGTTCATACTTTTCTTAATAACTAAAATGTAGAATAATATAAAAAATTCTTTTAACTTATTATACAAATATATTAATATATAAGTGCTACTACTACTGCTACTATACTCACAAATATATTTTAGTCATTTTGTTTAAACTGCAGAAGAAGATATAAAGCATATTTTACTATTGTCACTGTCATGTCATAATCATTTAAATTTTACGTAGTAACAAATGTTAATCGATCATGGACTACAAGATACCGAAATACTAAATTATAAATATATACTTTAATTATTCTTAAATGATACCAGATACAAAAATATTTATAAAACACCGATTGTAGGTAATAATCACATAATCTTTCATTTAAAATAAAAAAAATTGTCTCAAATTAAATATTTATCGAAATATTTGACAAAAGTACTACTTCCGGTTTATAGATTCAAACCAAAAACAGGAGGTGCACAACTAGATGCTATAACAGTCCTAAATACAAAATTTCAGCTTTCTACGTCTAACCGTATTTTAGTTATGCGACACACATACGTCCGTACGTACGTACGTACAGACGTCACGACGAAACTAGTCATAATGGATTCAGAAAAGGTCAAAACGGATATTTCCATCAAAATCTGAAAACCGAAATTTTTCGCGATTACAATACTTCCTTATTACTCCGTACAAGGAAGTAAAAAGAATTGTTAATCATTTTTATTTTAAACTTATTATAAGAATTATAATAATTGTTTTCTGAAAAAGTGATACCTCAAGATTCGTAAATTTCAGAAAAAAACATTATTAAAATTCAAGTAATAATTTTTTAATATAAATTATAAACAAATATTTTTTAAAATTATATAAAGCATCGTTACCTAAATTTGAATCTTATAAGATTACCATTAACCAATCTTACATGTTCAGTTATGATTATTGTGAAAAAAATATAAACATTCAAAAAATTTATATTAACAAATAACTTAACAAAGCTTATAAGTACACTATTCCAAAATATGAACTTTTTGGATGGTGTATATTGACAGTAGACGTCATTGAAATAAACAGTTTCGAAAAATGTGTCAAAATCCTAGCTCATTTTTGCTATAAATTGTTGTTATTTCTACACAAATACATTTACAAATTTGAAACTTTATATAATAACGTAGAAATATGCATACTTTAGTATAAAGTTTGGATAATTTTTTTTTTATTACATTTCAATAAGTTATTTATTTTTAAACCCAACTGACTATATTCTGATAATAGTTACGGTGCTGGTCTTGTAAATTGATTATTTAGTTACCTTTTCATCTGGACATCCGATATAAGGGTTTCTGGCTATAACGAGCTCGATTTTGTCGCCCGCCGAGGCAATCAAAGGCACGGTGAGGCAGCAATCAAAATCTTTAGTTTTTGTATCGTTTACCTTAAAAAGAAATTACATTACATATTATAAAGTTTTTTTTGCTCCCATATTTACCAATCCCTATTTACCACCGTCCTTTTTTTACCACCATAATTCTTTTACCAATCCATTTTTTACCAACATTATACTTTTACCAATCCATTTTTTACCACCGTCCCTTTTTACCACTAATTCTTTTTTACCACCAACGTATTAACCAACGGATTCCTTTTCCAATCCATTTTTACCACCGTCCCTATTTTTACCACTAATTCTTTTTACCACCAACATATTTACCAACGTATTTTGTTACCAATCCATTTTTACCACTGTCTCTTTTTTAACAAAGCTAACAAAACCGTACTAGAGCCCCACAAACTCGGTTTTTGTTTTTACCACACTAACAAAGCTAACAAAACCGTACTAGAGCCCCACAAACTCGGTTTTGGTATTTGCTACACTAACAAAGCTAACAAAACCGTACTAGAGCCCCACAAACTCGGTTTTGGTATTTGCTACATTAAAAAAGCTAACAAAACCGTACTAGAGCCCCACAAACTCGGTTTTGGTATTTACTACACTAACAAAACCGTACTATAGCCCCACAAACTATTAATGGTAAAACGGAATAGCGGTAAAAAAGTATGGTGGTAAAAGTTGTAATGGTAAAAACGGAGTGGTAAAAATGTATTAGTGGTAAAACGAAATAGCGGTAAAAAGTATAGTGGTACAAATGCAGAGGTAAAAGTTGGAGTGGTAAAAATTGAGTGGTAGAAAATGGGTTAACGGTAAAACAGGATAGCGGTAAAAAAGAATAATGGTAAAAATGCTGTGGTTAAAGTTGGAGTGGTAAATATAGAATGGTAAATATGTAGCACAACGTATAAGGATTATCTTAAAAATATACTATTTAAGGGGCTTTTATCACAAAAAGTATTTAACAAATTACTCCCAACCTATTAATCCTATCTAAAAAAAATACCGTATAAAGACAAAGGCAGTAAAAATCTAGCTACGTTGTCGATTTTTTAAATTGTTATTATTATTATTTATAAACAAATAAATAATAATTCTGAGAAAACTCTTCGTAACTATGATTGTAAATTTAAATGTTTGTATCATTATATAAAATTTTCAAATAGTAGTCGAGTAATTTGTTAAATAAAAATTGCATGCGCGTTAGACAATCAAATGAGTATTTTCGAAACAAGAATAGCAATTAGATAAATAGAGACAACCTCATAAAACATAGGCTGTCAGCGCGGGTACCTGAAATAACGAGGATTTGTCAGCTAGCAGCGCTGAGCGATAAAACCCCCTTAAGGCGGGAATGTAGCTGTATATAAAGAGGAAAAACAGTGCTCTACGGTTTGTAAAATACTGAATCTAAACGTAAGAATATTGGAATTTACGACAATATTTAATATTCTACAGTGCGACGCATCGATTTTACCAAATTTTGCCATAGTTTAAAAAAATGCCGAATTAAGAGAAAATGACTACTTTTACATGTTTAATTTAGGGCGTATTAAAATTCATGCGTCGCACTGTAGGTAACATGTTATACAGTACAAAATAATTGATTATTTCTTTTGTCTTACAATACAATATAATACAAATGCCACTTTTAGAGCGCGTTCGCTATTGCTGCCTTGTTCGACACACTAAATCTGTATGTCTCCTTTTTCTCGACGAAATCGAAGACAGCTACATTCCGGCCTTAAAGTCGAGTAGACGGCACCCTACCTGTAGTATTCTGTCATAGGGGCGCAGCACCCCCGCTAGGTGTGCGGGGCCCCCTCTTCGGATTCTATTGATGTAGACACCTTTTTCATATAATCCGTCGCTTACACTAAATCCATAATCGTCGTAAACGCTGTCCTTGTGTAAAGTTACATAATGTATTTCTACGTCAGGAACTGTCGCTTCTGAGTATGTATCTATATCCTTGCTGAAAAAAGAAAAATTATTAAGTAGATTTCGAGGAATCCAATGCCGCAAACCGCGCTTTGATAAGTCTTTTAGTTCCTGAGTTATAGGCTTCCAAAGTTTTGGGCCGAAATACAAAAAAACTAAGTAGTTTTGTGTCCAAATTAAAATTAAAAAGTAGCGGATTATACTAAGTAAATTACGAGGAATCCAATGCCGCAAACCGCGCTTTAATAAGTCTTTTAGTTTTCGAGATATGAGCTCTCAAAGTTTTAGTCCAAAATCGAAAAGAATTATAGAGTAAAATTCAAATAGCTAGAACCCTGCGCGAAGTACGAATTCTCGTCTTAGAGAGAGAAGCAAATATGATAAACTACGCTACTGTCTGTTCTACAAGAACATCAGCTTCAATATCTGTTATTCTCATGTTGACATTCGTAGTGTTTTGCTTCGTGTAACCCTGCGAATTTTGTAATTGATTGTAATGGGCTAGTTGCATGCATTTTTTAAATTAAATATATTTGAAGAAGAGATCAAAACTTGGGACTCGTATTTTTTATTTTGACAAAATTTTTATTTACAAGCCCAAAAAAATTATTTAAATATAAATATTCAATATGTGGCGTAAAAACTAACCCAACCAATGAATGGTCGTTAAGCCATAGCAACGGCTGTACTAGTGAACGCCCCTAACAACGGCTTGCGCGGGAACGAGTTTGGCAAGCTGACAGATCAGATGTGTTTGACATTTGTACTTCGTACATGTTTTGATGCTGTAAAATATAAGTAAGTATTTGTGTTTTCATAAACTATATAGTCTATATTTATAAAATAATGTATTGTTACTAAATTTTACGTGTATTTTTGACAAGCAAATGTCAAATTCAAACATTTGTTGGCTGACTCGCACGCTATCTACAGGTTACATTCTTAACTATGCTTCCCTACCTTCTGTTCACACAAATGACGTCACAGAAAATTTAATCTCAATTTACTAAAAAACATATATTTTTTTTTAAATAAAATTTGTATTTTTACCAATGTTTTAGACCTAACATTATGTATATAGTGTTAAAAATCTAATTTTCAGTACCATGCAAGTACCCCATTGAGTTATATTTTAGTTTTGTTTGAAAATTAAGTGAAGTGCAGCGCAGCATATACTCGCTAGCTCCGCTTTTGTAAAATGTACATGACAAGCTCTGCCTTCTCGCGCAGTCCTGGGTCCTAGATATTCAATTTTACTCTAGTAAATAATCTACAAGGAATCCAATACCGCTAACCGCGCTTTGAAATTTCTTTTAGATTCCGAGATATGGACCTCTGAAATTTGAGGCAAAAAAAATGTAAGTAGTACTTTTGGTCAAAATTAAAAAATTTCTAATTCGTGCTCATCCACTTATATCTCACAACCCGATTTTAGCATGATTCCAACAGGTATGGCAGACGTTAAAAAAATACATTCCAGGACAAAACCTTGGGGAATCGAATGCCGAAAACCGGAAGCCACTGTCATGATTCACAAAAGGGGTACAGATATTTTTATCCCAACAAATCAAAAAATAAACTTACCTATATTTGTATTCACTTCTTGTGCTCAAATTGGGCTTGGAACAAAAAAAATATGACGAATCATATTTCGGAAGAGTGTTGGTGAAATTGTAATTGGGTAAAGGTAAAGGGCTAGGGCATAGACTATCCTCAACGTCAGAGTAGAACAAAATTTGACTGTCATTCATTTTTTTGTTCCCAAAATATTTTCCATTTGGTAAAGAATAATCATTTGAATTTTGGTTTGAAAACGAAGAAAACAGAATTGTTGGTTCTATGTGTAAGTTGTCGTTTACAGGGGGTTGTGAAAGGGTTAAAGGATTGTCGTTCGAGGATTCTAGGATTCCAGAATCCCAGGATTCCACTGCGCTGTCAATTGACGCCAGTCCAGGTGACGAGAAATTTCCTCTGCTGTCATCTGAAAAAACAAATTATTTTACATTGAGCAATATTGCAGACGCAAGTGCAACTTTTGGCAAATTGATTCAATATTGCATGAGTGTAATACAGAAATTGCACGCTCAACAGGCAGAAGCAATCTTGAGGCAACGGTTGCATGGAATAGAACATGTTCTAAAGCCCATTTTACATTGAGCAACATTGCAGATGCAAGTGCAACTTTTGACAAATTGATTCAATATTGCATGAGTGTAATACATTCAACAGGCAGAAGCAATCTTGAGGCAACGGTTGCATGGAATAGAACATGTTCTAATTTTTGTATGCAGGCAATTCAGTTATTTCTAGTTATTTTTAGTTCGTTGCTACCAACTGAACCGTCAAAAAGATTAGGAAAGTTAGTGCGTTAGTGGTTATAATGCCATTCTATCCTTCCAACAACATACAATACAACAAATCCAAGAGGTTAACGTAACAAAATATTTGTAAATTTATTAATTATACATTAAATAAGTAATTGCATGTTGCTGATGTTGCTCAGTGTAAAATGAAATAATGTCTTCTGCAATTTTTTCGTTCAACTCTGACTTGAAGATTGCAGTTGCCCGTTGCGCTTGCTCAATGTAAAATAGGCTTTACAGTTTACTCGCAACGAAAACACTTTTACAGTACTTCAAAATGATTGCTAGCTAGGATGCGGCAAAGTACGAGTTTCGGGCTGGTTTCAGACAGTGGAATAGAATAAAGTAAAATTGAGAGTATTCTAGTATTATTTAATACTCGTAAACAAAAAAAATAATAAACAGGATATCCACAATCAACTAATAAAGGGTCTCGTCTCCGTAACAAAATATTGCGTGTTTAGAGGTGTAGCAGTTTCTGTTTTACTCATTGCATATTAAAAATTTGAAGGAAAAACAGGTACTAGATTTTTGTGAAAGAATTAATCTAGGATTATGCCCAGTTAGATTTCTGAAAAAATCTTTGAAATCCATATACAAAATTAATGAAAAAGTGTGTTTTAAGCAATTTTTTACATGCATTTTCTTATTATTAAGAGATTTATAAGAAAATGTAACTCGGCATAATCCTAGTTGCATTCTACGTCTGTAAATAAATTTATGAAATTTAGCTTTATCTATAAAACTTCGTGAGCATTGTAGAAATTGCTAGACTGCTTTTCCGTATTTTTAGCGAGCATTTCTATGCATTAACATAAAACAAACGCGGTGTTGGGCTACGTGGAGTCGATACCCTTAACCGCACACATAGATAAATAAAATGGGATAAACTTACCTGAGTTGTATTTAATCTGCCTGGCGATTTTTATTTGAATTTTATCAGCTGAAGTTTGCAGTAATCTAATTGCATCTGACAAAGGTCTGTGTTCTAAGTTTTCGTTATTTATTGCTAATATTCTATCGCCTATATGTAGGGCGCCTGTTTTTTCGGCTAAGCCCCCTAAAACATAAAAAAAATCCAATTAAGGTAGAGTAAAATTCAAATAGCTAGGGGACTGCGCGAGAAGGCAGAGCTTGTCATGTACATTTTACAAAAACGGAGCTAGCGAGTATATGCTGCGCTGCACTTCACTTAAAAAAATCTGATGTGGCCAGCACACGACCTCCCGCCTTAACACTGTAATTTATATGAATTTGGATTTTTAGGCTTTCTTAAATTATAATTTTGCAATAAATTTACAAACTTTTTGAAAATAATTTTATAGTTCTTAGTTCTTTAATTAGCTCTTTATAGATAAAAATTTAACTTTATTATTACTTATTACATTATGTTCAGTTAATAATATTTACATTTCTTTTAAAATGGTGCCACAAACATTTCAGAAATTGTGTATACGTCTGTTCATCTGTCACATTGACATATTCATTTTTGTTTTAAATTTTTTTCCTATATTGTGATTTACAAATCGTGGTAGGTAAAATTATATATCTTTGAAAAATAATTTTCCTTTATTGGTAAGAGATATAGACAAGATGTTAAATAAATATTGTAAGATATAATTTGTTCTTTGAAATGTCGTATGACAAATTGTAATTATCGCAGAATTTTCTATATTTTTTACAAAAAATGTTAAAATGCTTCAAGAAAATACCATTTCCGGTTGGCAGATTTTTACCAAAATCTAATCAGCTCTTCATTAACATGTACAAATATATAATGCAAAATATTATAATTTTATGTTCAATAGAATTTAAGATAATGAATAAGAACGAAAGAGCATAGTAGGCACACATACAGACTTTCATACACACACACACACACAAACACACACACAGACATCATCGTGAAAATAGTCAAAATAGGTTCTAAAGGTGCTAAAACGTGCTTATTGACAAAAATCTCGACATCGAATTTTTTCACGATCCCTATACCTCTCTAGGCGAGAGGTAAAAATAAAATATTTGAGTGTTATGTCATATGAATTTTTGACTTTTTGGCAAATTGAAAAGGAAAATATGAAATGTCATTTAGTATTTATAAGGTCATAATAAACTTTAATAATATTATAAAAACTACAATTCCCGAATTCCCTTCTACAATGGTCTATTTGTGAGTAAGTACCTTCATACACATTTAGTAAAATAGTAGAGTATGGCGAGAGGTCATGTGTTGGCCACATCGGATTTTTTAAATTGTGTTTCAGGAAACTGTCGGGGTATATGTGTATTTTTCTTACCTTGTGTCAATGCACTAAGTACAATGGGTTCTGTACGATCCTCGCTCCCACTAACTGTAATACCTAAGGGTCCTCCTCGTCTGTTGAGTTCTACGGTATATATTATTTCTTCCGGTTGTTCGGAAATTTGAGCTGGACGTAAACTATCTTCGGTTTTTTGTATTCTATACACAGAATTGTAAATATAATATATCTAGGGTGTTGTTACAGTTTTACAGCGTGATATACCAGGTGTCCCAAAATAACTTTTTATTAATAAAGCAATCGCAATAAAATTTTAAACGGCTAAAACTACCAGTGTTTTCTAGATAGTTTATCTAGATACAATTATTTAGATAATATATTTTTATCTATTATATCTTAGGTAGATAAATTTTTACTTATTTATCTATTATCTTATCTAGATAAAATTACAAATTATCTTTATTTATTTTTTAAATATCATCTATATAATAATTTTTGTAAAATTAAAATAATTTTTTGTAATTTGAATTCAAATATAATCAAACTTATACCTACTTTAAAACATATGTCATTTATATTTTTTGTATTATCTAATAATTATCTAGATAGGTAATGTTATTTATCTTTTATCTATTATTTAAAAAATTTTTAGGTAAACTAAATATCCAATGAAATTCTTTCATTTCTGATCACGTGTACGAAATTGACCAATGAATACAACATTTAACTGAAAGCAACCCATGGGACATTATCACTTATGTCAAATATGTTGCTAGGTTACAATTATTTATGTTCATTTTTATGTTTATAATAATAATTGAATAAAAATGTCATTTGCACGTTTTGGTAATGAAAATGATACTTCAATTAATAAAATTTTCTGTCCGAATAACCCTCGACCATTGATAAGAACTTATAATTTTGTGACAGCTACCTCAAGCACGTTGCTTTTAGGTTAACAGCCCGGGCGGTTACCAAGCAACGTGCTTTCGAAATGTCACAAAATTATTTCGTAATTATCAATGTCCTTGGGTTATTAGCTGATAATTTCTTCAATGATTATCTATTATCTTATCTAAATAAATAAAAAATATGTTATCTTTATTTTTATCTAGATATAAATATTGTTATCTATTCCAACACTGAAAACTACCAATAAGGAAACATCAAAATATGTATTATTTACAAAAATATCACTTCCGGTCAATCCGGAAATGGCACCAACTGTCTTATTTCAAATGGAACACCTATATATTTTTACATATTTCAATTCTACGTATATTTCTCAATCCAATGATGTATCACAGGTTTAGATTTTATGCAAAATATCTCACAAAAATAAATGAACTACAATACAAACAAAAGATAACGTATTAAAATATAAACTGAATTGAATTATTTGTAGCTAGTTCAATATAAAGTAAATAAAATTTATACAAATTTGATTTGATATTCACATTCGATAAAATAAAATTAATTAAATTTTCATTTTAATTATTTACTTACTTGTTCCTTTGTCTATAGCAGCTTTTGAAATAAACACAAAATTTATTTAACTACCTTTTATATTTGACAAAATATTACATAAAAAAGCCGTGTTTATACAACTCTTTTATGTTCCTAAACCCTAAAAAATCACTGTTTTGAATTAAGAGCATTCTGTACAGGAAGAATATACACGTAAAAAGCACTTTACACGCATACACCTCATAGACACATGGTTGCACATTTTAACAAAAACAAATTTTTATATGGTAGATAAGGATAAAACTTCGTTCTATTAGTGCCTTTTTTTCTGTTTTGTACCGAAGTTTTAGTTTATAAAATAAAGAAAACTACAAAAATTCACATTTTTTTACCTTTAATTTTCACGAAATCAGAAAGTTTTTTCTAAAAAATAACACTACCCCAACGTAGATTAAACTTTAAACTACATGATTCAAGTTTAAAATATCATGTTCTGCGAAATATAAAGAAAAATCTGTAGGTGCTTCTAAACGCCTGCAAGCGGTTGAAAATAAGTAATTTCGACCGTTGAAAGTGCTGAAAAAAAATTTGCACTAATAGAACGAAGTTTTATCCCTTATCTACCATATAAAAATTTGTTTTTGTTAAAATGTGCAACCATGTCTCGATGAGGTGTATAAGTGTAAAATGTTTTAACGTGTACATTCTTCCTGTACAGAATGCTCTTAAGGCGCTACACTTGTGCCAAAATATAGTGAAAAAGGGAGCTTGCTATATTACAAACTGAGCTTTTGTTAGTACACCTACACTGTTCATATTTTATATATAGATAGTTAGAAGATGACTCTAGAGTGCTACGAAATTATATTTTTGAAATACTTGATGGTATTTTAGTAATAAATTAGTAAAATAGTCAATTTGGCCGATTTTTACTATTTTTTTCGTCAGATGTGTAATTTTCGTAGCACTCTCACGAACAATGCAAGGAATCGACTATTTAAACAAAATAAATAAGCAATAATAAGGCCATAATTTGTAATATTAAAATGCATAAATTAATTATTATTTTCTCTAGTTGTCGCACTAATATTGTATAAATTTTTCTATCAATGCTTCGTAATTACTTATGGTAAATTTTTATTTTGAGCAATTTTCGCCGAATTTCGCATAATTATTAAAGCCAAACTAATTACATTAATTAAAGATTTAGAAGATTCCGCACTTTTAGTATTCTTCCTTAATCTACATAAAAAAATTCAACATCATACGTATAACAGTATTAGATTGAGATCCTCACAAAAATTACTCGTTTTTCAATGCGTATTATTGCCATGCAGTAGGCTCTTAAGGTGGGAATGTAGCTGTATATAAAGAGGAAAAACAGTGCTCTACGGTTTGTAAAATATTGAATCTAAACGTAAGAACGTTGTAATTTTTACGACAATATTTAATATTCTACAGTGCGACGCATCGATTTGACCAAATTTTGCCATAGTTTAAAAAAATACCGAATAAAGAGAATAATACTACTTTTACATGTTTAATTTAGGAATGAATTAAAATTCATGCGTCGCACTGTAGGTAACATGTTATACAGTATATAAATAATGTGTCTGATTATTTCTTTTGTCTTATAAATACAATATAATACAAATACGATGCCACTTTTAGAGCGTGTTCGCTATTGCTGCCTTTCTTCGACACACTAAATCTGTATATACAGGTTGGTGGAGGTGAAATGCGAACATAGGGAAATATATGACAATGGAGTTATCATGCTAGGCATCTTGATATACGTGGAATAAGTACTGTCAATGTCAAAGTGCATAATAATGTATGTGGTACGAGCAGAACGAGAAAGTTTACATGCACTTTTAGATTTTATTATTATTTCTGTTATTGATTACTCTTTTTGCCACACTTTGCTTTGTGACACTACTACAAAATATATCAAGATACCTGGCATGAAAGTTCGATTGTCATGTATGTTCCCTATGTTCGCATTTCACCTCCACCAACCTGTATATCTCTCCTTTTTCTCGACGAAATCGAAGACAGCTACATTCCAGCCTTAATAAATTATATTGTACCAGACTAATTAAAAATTGAATTTCGCGGCGCCGGTATTTGACAGTAAATATTATTTTCTCAGAGTTTTTGTGTAAAAACAAACATGCATAATAATTTAAATCTTTTCTTACCTTAGAGTAACTATTTCTCCCTGCGAACTGTGCACGCTGTCAAAAGCTTCATCTAGGCTAAGTTGGTCTAAGGTTCGGTTGTCAATTGACAAAACTTGGTCTCCAATATGGAGGGTACCAGTTCTGTGGGCTGCGGATCCACGCCGTATATCAGAAATTATAAACGGGTCATCTTGTATAGTCTTTGATGCTAGAAATACAAATAGGGTACTTTACCATAGTAGCAAATTAGCAATCCAGTCAATTATATTGAACATCAAAAATGAGTTATTGCTTGAAAAAAGTTTCAAAAAGTTAATAGTTCGTTAAATATTTGAGGTTTTACGTATTGATACATCTACGTCACAGTAATGCGTTTCACGTGTATTCTTACTTACAGTAATAAACTACCAAATTGTATTTTATTGTAACAGAAACAGTTGATTTTACATGAGTACATTTTAATTCCGGTTTGAGAAGATTTTCAGCTATACATCTACGTCACACAAACTTTAAAAATTAATTACAGCTTTATTAAGAACTAGGCTTATCAGTACTCTCAATCGCTTTCAAATAACATGAAGTTTCAATAAAAAACTTTTTAAAAAATGGTTAACTACCTTATTACTTCCAAAAAATATTCTGTCTTTGGATACTAAGATCTGTGTAGGTACTATACTATCGGATACAGAACTGTAGTCAGTTGAATTTAAAAATAAATAACTTTTTCAAAAATAATCACTTAAGATGATCCTCTACCCCTGACAGTAAACAGTCAAAAACATTGATTCTGCACGCTATTCTATAGCGTTTATTGTTTTTGAAAATAAATTTATTGATTTTCGTGCAAAATTCGCCAAGTTATGGCCAAAAACCTCAAAAAAGCACTTTTTACTTCCTTGTACGGAGTAATAAGGAAGTATTGTAATCCCGAAAAATTTCGGTTTTCAGATTTTGATGCAAATATCCGTTTTGACCTTTTCTGAATCCATTATGACTAGTTTCGTCGTGACGTCTGTACGTATGTACGTACGTATGTATGTAAGTACGGACGTATGTGTGTCGCATAACTCAAATACGGTTAGACGTAGAAAGTTGAAATTTTGTATTTAGGACTGTTATAGCATCTAGTTGTGCACCTCCTATTTTTGGTTTCAATCTATAAACCGGAAGTAGTACTTTTTAAAAATATTTCGATAAATATTTAATTTAACACAAATTTTTTTATTTTAAATGAAAGATTATGTGATTATTACCTAAAATCGGTATTTTATAAATATTTTTGTATCTGGTATCATTTAGGAATAATTAAAGTATATATTTTTTATTTAGTATTTCTTTATCTTGTAGTCCATGATCGATTAACATTTGTTACTACGTAAAATTTAAATGATTATGACATGACAGTGACAATAGTAAAATATGCTTTATATCTTCTTCTGCAGTTTAAATAAAATGACTAAAATATATTTGTGAGTATACTAGTATAATAAGTTAAAAGAATTTTTTATATTATTCTACATTTTAGTTATTAAGAAAAGTATGAACACACAAGGCGTACAAGGAAGTCATGTGGTGTCCACGTCAATCGTAGGTACTTGAAATTTTGCGGACCTTGAAGAAAAAGTCTGATCTTTATTACTCTGTTGGCCAATAAGGTCCACGATTTTTTTGGCACTGTGCATGAGTTGCCAAAGTTGGACCTTTTTAGACATCAGATACAGTTTTTTTCTTAGGGGGGTGGGAGGTGGTGGAGTGGATTTTTTGTCACATTGGCTATCATCACATTAAAGATAAGACTTCAACGTTTTCAGTACTCGAAGATTCATCCAATTTCGTCCAAATGCAGCCGAGATATCGCACTTTGAAATTGTGTCATTTTTGGTGCATTTTCAAGTGGTGCGTTTTTATTTTCCTCGAGTGTATCTAACTAATATAGTACTAATAGATACAGCAAAATGTATTTAAAATCATCTGTATACCTATAATTATATTGTCATTTATTTTTATTATAAATATTTCATAATTTATCGAGGTATACATTTGAATTAAACTGCACTAAAAATCCCCCTGTAGTGTACTCTCCAGTGCATCTATGAACCACAAGTTGTCAGCAGGTAACCGCAATTTTAAATTTTAAAAATTAATAATTCATGTCTTGAAGTTATGAGGCACGCCGTATAATTTAAGATTTTGAAGTAGGTACCTACTTATATTCTTGTATTATACTTACAAAAGAAAATCCTTGGAATCATAAATTTTAAATAAGAACATATATCTCGATTTAATCAAATAAAAGCTCTCATAAATATTATTTTAATTTAAAAGTAACGTAAGTATTCATAAGAGGGATATTTTCAGTACCTTTCAGCTTTATTTCAGGGAAATAATATCATAAAATAAATTTTCTTTCTCATACGTTCATATTTAAAACAAAGATTGCAAAATTTAATCAAACTTGCTGAATAAATACAGGATGGTTCTTATACCTCTGAACGAAACTAGATTATACAGGTTGGTGGAGGTGAAATGCGAACATAGGGAAATACATGACAATGGAGTTATCAAGCTAGGCATCTTGATATACGTGGAATAAGTACTGTCAATGTCAAAGTACCTGTCATATTATTGATTATTTTCATTAAAATATTTTGCATAATAATGTATGTGTACGAGCAGAACGAGAAAGTTACATGCACTTTTAGATTTTATTATTATTTCTGTTATTGATTACTCTTTTTGCCACACAAATTCACATTACTTCGTTTTGTGACACTACTACAAAATATATCAAGATACCTGGCATGAAAGTTCGATTGTCATGTATGTTCCCTATGTTCGCATTTCACCTCCACTAACCTGTATATTGATATACTGATTAGATAAAATAGTATATTATATATTGAGGGACTAAAGTGCATGATTTAATCCTGAGGGTGAAGTTTATTTCACGAGCCGAAGGTGAGGGAAATAATCACTTGAGGGATTAAAGGTACTTTAGTCCTGTGGTATACGCTATTTTTTGCACTTCATCCTCAAACGAATGCAAAATAGTTTAAAAGAATACACATTTTGTAATTTTGACAGTAAATTTTATGACAAATATTTATATTGTTACCATTGATACTCTGTAACAAATAGAACGTATTTACTTGACAAGGGGATTAATTAATTCAATTCCTTGACAACGGAATTAAATATGAGAAATAATCCCTTGGGATCAAATTAAGAACCTTAGTCCCTAAAAATAAAGACTAAAGAACAGTTTTAGTACCGGAAGTGCAAAAAAGATATTTTATAAAATCGCAAATAAGGGTAGTGAAAATATTAGTTCCATTTTTTTGAACGTCCGTTTAACTGTTTGAATGACATTTATTTAGAACAAGATTATTTAGAAGTTATAGAAAAATAATTTTCAATCTAGTGTCATTAAGGCGAGAATGTAGTTGTATATAAAGAGGAAAAACAGTGCTCTACGGTTTGTAAAATATTGAATCTAATACTAACGTAAGAACATTGGAATTTACGACAATATTTAATATTCTACAGTGCGACGCATCGATTTTACCAAATTTTGCCATAGTATTATTTAAAAAAAATGTCGAATAAAGAGAAAAATACTACTTTGACATATTTAATTTAGGGCGTATTAAAATTCATGCGTCGCACTGTAGGTAACATGTTATACAGTATATAAATAATTGATAATTTCTTTTGTCTTATAAATATAATAACAAATAGGATGCCACTTTTAGAGCGCGTTCGCTATTGCTGCCTTTGTTCGACACACTAAATCTGTATCTCTCCTTTTTCTCGACGAAATCGTAGACAGTTACATTCCGGCCTTAAATTCATTTTTGGTTTGATCCGTTATATGCACTTTTGGTACCTACATCCTGTATATAAACATACTGATGAACGTTTTAAATCAAGATTAAATTAAATTATTACCATAATTAATTAGGCTTAAGCAGGTATTAATAATTATATTATTAAATACGGCGAAATTGATTGCTAAACAATGAAATTCAATATTCAAATTTGTATACATACTTAGCATAATACCAAATTATTGGTCGTCATATATCATTTAATTTTATTTGATTAAGGTATTAATTCGTAAGGGATACAACTGTCCAGTATGTGAACGAGGTGGCACATGGTTCCACGTGGAAGTAGCAAACACGTCTCAACTGTATCCATGTGTAATATTCAATCGTGTATTTGATTTGTTCATTCATTTCACACGTGTACCATTTCAGCACAATAGCTGAGGGGGAGGAAAGCAGTGTTTTCCTCTTGCTAATGAAGGAAGGGAAGCGAGTTTTCCCTCCCGCGCGGGAGGGAAGCAAGTGAGTTCCTTCCGAGCGGGCGGAAAACACTGTTTTCTTCCCGCTACTGGCTGTTTTCCTCCCGCTTGCAAGAAAGATGATTTCGAGATCCTCGTGACGTAGAATATTGTGTGTCCCACGGGAGGGAAGGCTATTCCTCTCTTGGGCGAAGCTGGCGCCCTCGCTCGGGCCGCCGCTTGGCCCGCGGGAGTAATAGCCCGCTACTCCCTTGGGTGAAGCCGGCGCCCTCGCTCGGACTCGCCTGCGGCTCTCCTTCGCCTCGGGTCGCCGCTTCACCCGCGGGAGTAATAGCTATTACACCCTTGGGTGAAGCCGGCGCCCTCGCTCGGACCGCCGCTTCGCCCGCGGGAGTAATAGCACGCTTCCCTCCCTAGGTGCACAAAATACTATTTCTACAGTATTTTGCGTCTTTACAAGTTATATAATAGTATATTACATAACAAGAATTGTAAGAAGCATATTACGCACGAGTGAAAAAGTAGGCGAGTGTGTAATTTCACGAGTGCGTAATTGCTTTACAACTCAAGTTGTGTACTATACTTTTTCTACGATCACGGCCATTTTCATTTCGATTTGATAAAAATTTTGTTCTATTTTTACCTCTCGCCTCATATTCTATAAGAGAGGTATTGTAATGGGTCAAAATTTTCGAGTATGAGATTTTGGTGGATAAGGACGTTTTAGGGTCTCTAGAATACGAATTTAATATTTTTACGATGATGTCTGTGTGTGTGTGTGTGCGTATGTATGTATGGACGTATGGACGTATATGACGATTTTTCGTCCACGATAACTTAAAAAGTATCAAACCTTTAATAACCAAATTTCATATTTAAGGTTTTAATAAGGTTCTTAACACCGGATAAGATTTTGGTAGAAATTCGTAAACCGGAAGTATTACTTTTTGAAACTTGTAATAGATTTCCTTAAATAAATTGGTACATTATTTATTTATGACGATTTTTGCAATTTAAAATAAAAGAAAATATAATTATGTATAGGTACAATTAATTTTAAATACAATTTGCTGAATCTTTTAGTATTTAACAATAAAATAAAATGCAACTAATATTCTACTTTTTTGATATTCCAGTATCTTGTTGTCCATGAACATAAGAAATTTGTTTCTACACAAAATTTAAATTATGACAGTGACAGTACAGTTGAAATCTTTTGCTTGCATTTTTATTTACATTATCGTTTTTATATTACATGAACATGGAACTATTGAAATGTATGTAAAACTATTTATTAGATTAGTAGAATAAGCAGAATTAGGCGAGAGGTCGTGTGTTGGCCACAGCAGATTTTTTATATTATTTATAATTATAATCCATAATTTTTTGGTACACATTTTATATTTTTAACGCGATTTTATCAGTAGATGATTATTGTTAACTTGGTAACATCAAAATAAAACAAATTCCCTAATCGTGCGGTCGAACTACTTTACGCACGGCCGTGCGTAAGGACAAGCTTACATATTATATGGGTTGTACAATAATGCTCATTTACAGTAGTGCTCGTAGAAAAAATTATTAAAAACACCGCTAACCTTTTTTTATAAAATTGTACTACCAATTTAGGCGAACAAACATTTTATTTACAAAAACTAAAACTATGCTTATGTTAAGAGCTGGAAATGGTTTGAGTAAAACTAAGACAAAAAATGTGATGTGGCCAGCACACGACCTCTCGCCTAATTCTGCTTATTCTACTAATCTAATAAATAGTTTTACTTACATTTTAATAGTTTCATGTTTATGTGATATGTGAACGATATATATTTTAAACAATTATTTATTGAAAGTCTCATTAATTATTCAACCAACATTGAAATCTACAGCAAAACAATTACGTCATATTCTAATTGATAGGCAGTCACTAATTTAATTAAGTTGTTGTTCGATGCCAGTCTACTACTCGTATTACTACGATTTTTAATTAAACAGAAATGAACAAGTTACATAAAATTACGTGTACAAAAATCCACAATTTAAAGCAAAGTTTCATATGTAAAAATATATAAATTATGTATGTATAGAACAGCCACATCCAATTAAAATACACGATAAATTTCTATGCATTTTAGAATTGAATTGTGTAAATCCCAAGTTAATATCATTTACCGTTCAAGAATTACAGGCAATGGAAATGAAATATGTAACAATAGACAAAGTACATACCAATTCTCTCACAAGAGCTTCAATTTTTATACAGACACACTTCCAGCATATATCATTTTGCACAAACACTTTAAAAAGTCCGCAGATTTCTCTAATTTAATCCCGGGAACCATGTGCTCGCTTGCCGATATCTGGCCATTCAAACTGCCGGACTATTACACAACTTTTTCACTAAAACGAATAAAATTCGTCACTTTTTGCTTTATATCTTATTTATTTCACTTTATAAATTCATAGTTATGGATGGGCCATGGGTATGGGTTGGGGCATAGTCTCGAGCGAAGGGCTACCCCGGGAGGCGACTGCGACCTACCGCGCGAGAGGCGGTCAGGCCGCAGTCTTTGCGACGCCACCAGATTTTGCTACCAAGAAGCCTTAATTAAATTAAATCTTGATGACGTCAGTCGCCCCCACCGCCACAAGTTAGTCGACACCAGCGCCACGACTTACAATGTCCGACACCAAAGTCACCAGTGGCGGCGTGAGAATTTAATTTTTTAGGGCTAGTCTCCACTGCCAGCGTGAGAATTTTATTTTTTGGGGGCTAGTCGGTTTCACGGGTCAAGGTTTCACGGGTAAGTTTCACGGGTGACGGTTTCACGGGTCAAGGTTTCACGGGTAAGTTTCACGGGTAAGTTTCACGGGTGACGGTTTCACGGGTCAAGGTTTCACGGGTAAGTTTCACGGGTGACGGTTTCACGGGTCAAGGTTTCACGGGTAAGTTTCACGGGTGACAGTTTCACGGGTCAAGGTTTCACGGGTAAGTTTCACGGGTAAAGTTAGTAACTATAGTAGCCGAAATTTAATAAATAGAAAACTGACTCAATTCCAGTAAGTTTTTATACTTACATTAAACGTATCCAGTCAAGAAGCATCATCGATTCATTATTAACTGGATATAATGTAATATGGTAATAATAAAATAAAAATTGTATCCACAAAGAGCTAATTTGATTTCAATGTCAATCGAAATTAAGAACTAAGAACTATAAAATTATTTTCAAAAAGTTTGTAAATTTATTGCAAAATTATAATTTAAGAAAGCCTAACTAAAACCAAATTCACATTAATTACAGTGTTAAGGCGAGAGGTCGTGTGCTGGCCACAACAGATTTTTTTATTTGATTTTTGAATCGTTTAATCTATCTTAGAAAATGTTTTTCATACAACCTACATGGAGGGAACAATATGTATTTTCAGAAATTAAGAATTGATGAATTTTAATTCTCAGCTGTCAAAAATAATTTTCAAAAACTAATATATGTTTGAACTTACCAGTAATGGTAATACCTAAGTCGGGACCGTTTTTCGCGATTCGAACTGTAAAAATACCACTAGCCGGTACGACTGCGTCAGCTACATCGAATTCTGTTTGTAGAACTAGCCGGTGCCCAGGATTAGTAAGTCCTAAATCCAATAGAGCTCTAACTTCTTGTAATGTTAATGAACATTGTCCGTTTAAGGATATGAGGCGGTCTGAAACTTGCAGGCATCCGCATCTGTAACAAAATAAAATAAAATAGTATATACATATACAGGGTGGACCATAAACTACATACGCTAAGACTAAGGTACACTTAGAGGCTCGTATTTTGGGAACTGAAGTCCATTTTACATTGAGCAATATTGCAGATGCAAGTGCAACTTTTGACAAGTTGCTTCAATATTGCATGAAGCAATCTTGAGGCAACGGTTGCATGGAATAGAACATGTTCTAATTTTTGTATGCAGGCAATTCACAGTTATTTCTAGTTATTTTTAGTTCGTTATGATTCTACCAACTGAACATAAACGTCAAAAAGATTAATTTGTGTTTGAAAGTTAGTGCGTTAGTGATTATAATGCCATTCTATCCTTATTTTCCAACAATATACAATACAATAAATCCAAGAGGTTAAGTTGACATAGTAACAAAATATTGGTAATTTATTAATAAATTTATACATTTAATAAGTAATTGCATGTTGCTGATGTTGCTCAGTGTAGATTTGAAGATTGCAGTTGCCCGTTGCGCTTGGTCAATGTAAAATAGGCTTAAAAGACTTATCAAAGCGCGGTTTGTGGCATTGGTTTCCTCGAAATTTACTTGGTTTACCTTATTTACCTTTTTCTAGCAACCAAACAATAAACAAAACATTAAAATGTCATTTGTTTCTTAATTCTAATATTTGTCAGTGAAATGATTAGATTTTGGGAATAGAACCAAATAAGTCGTTAAATTATCTCGACCATTTTATTTCCTCCGGATAAATTTGTAATAAATAATAATATCAGTACCAGCCGTCAGCTCACTCATAAATTTAGTGGAGAATACACCACAGGGAAGACTTCTATGCAGTTAAAATAATCAGTAGAAGAACCAAAGTTAAATTATCTCGTTGAATTACACTCAAGCATTTTATTTCCTCCGAATCAATTTGCAATAAATAATAATAATATCAGTACCAGCCGTCAACACATTCATAAATTTAGTGGAGGGTACACCACAGGGAAGACTTCTGTGCAGTTAAAATAATCAGTAGAAGAACCAAAGTTAAATTATCTCGTTGAATTACACTCGAGCATTTTATTTCCTCCGGATAAATTTGTAATAAATAATAATAATATCAGTACCAGCCGTCAACTCACTAATAAATTTAGTGGAGAGTACACCACAGCTAAGACTTCTGTGCAGTTAAAATAATCAGTAGAAGAACCAAAGGAGTCGTTAAATTATCTCGTTGAATTACACTCGAGCATTTTATTTCCACCAGATAAATTTGTAATAAATAATAATAATAATATCAGTACCAGCCGTCAGCTCACTCATAAATTTAGTGGAGAGTACCCCAGAAGGGAGACTTCTGTGCAGTTAAAATAATCAGTAGAAGAACCAAAGTTAAATTATCTCGTTGAATTACACTCGAGCATTTTATTTCCGGATAAATTTGCAATAAATAATAATAATATCAGTACCAGCCGTCGACTCACTAATAAATTTAGTGGAGAGTACACCACAGGGAAGACTTCTGTGCAGTTAAAATAATCAGTAGAAGAACCAAATGAGTCGTTAAAATATTTTCGGATAAATTTGTAATAAATAATAATAATAATATCAGTACCAGCCGTCAACACACTAATAAATTTAGTGGGAGTACACCAAAGGGAAGACTTCTGTGCAGTTAAAATAATCAGTAGAAGAACCAAAGGAGTCGTTAAATTATTTTCGGATAAATTTGTAATAAATAATAATAATATCAGTACCAGCCGTCAACGTATTCATAAATTTAGTGGAGAGTACCCCACAGGGAAGACTTTCGTGCAGTTAAAATAATCAGTAGAGTACAAACCCTTGTTCAATCCTACAGGGACCTTCGCTAAAATATGACTTCTGTTCATCTAATGTTTTTTCCGTTTTAAATTATTTGTCTCTTTCCATTCCAAGTATAAAAGATATCGAAAAAAGTCGAAAATAAATGATGATGAATTGTTTGGAAAAAAAACGCAGCACAAACTAATTTAAAGAAATGAAGGAATAAGAAAAATGGAAAAAATTACTAGAGATTTGTTACGAACTTCTTTAGTTAGGAAAGTTAAAGTTTTTAAATCCTAAGACGGAAAAGTTTTATCTATCTAAAGTTAAAGTAGTTGAGTTTATGTACATGTATAAATAACAATATACACTGAGCCAAAGTAGCTTATACAACTAATTTAATAGGCTAGAATATTCAAGAAATTTAAATAACCATTATCGTCACAAATAATGCAAATACTCGTAGATAAAGAATTGTAATATAAAATACCCTTGCCTGAAATGGCTTTTTGTGTTGGTCTTGCTTTCAAGAAAATTTAAATTTCAAACAGGGCGCTATTTTAAACAAGCGTTTAACATGTACTAAGCAACTTTACTACTTATGGCATTCAAAGAAATTATTAAGGGCGGAATGTAGCTGTCTACGATTTCGTCGAGAAAAAGGAGAGATATATACTAGAGCACTGCAAGGCCCGGCCCTTGGGCCGGGCCCGGGCTTAATTTCTTTTATAGTGGGCTTCGGGCCTAGCCGGGCCTACCATATCACGGGCTTGGGCCTAACCGGGCTTACCATTTATTGTACTATGACGGACTTGGGCCGAGCCGGGCCTGTTATGTTCCGGGCTTGGGCCGAGCCGGGCCTGTTATAATACGGGCTTGGGCCGAGCCGGGCCCGTTATGGTACGGGCCTGAGCCGAACCGGGCCCGATATGCTACGGGCTTGAACCGAGCTAGGGCTGTTATGCTGCGAGTATAGGCCGAGCCGGGCTTTTTACCTTCCGCTTACCTGTAAAGGAAGGTATTGGAATCATGCAAAAAATCGGGTGGTGAATTTTTAGTGGATGAGCACGAATTAGGGTCCTTACAACTCATTTTTGATAGTTTCACGATGATGTCTGTGTGTATGTGTGTGTGTGTGTGTGTGTGTGTGTGTGTGTGTGTGTGTGTGTGTGGTCAAGGGTTGTTAGTCGCATAACTCAAATACGAATTACCCGAAAATTTTGATATTTGGTATTTAACATTTGTATATAAATTGGAAGAGCTCCCTAGATCTTGGTACAAATATCTTCATCGGAAGTGATATTTTTTGAAGATTGAAAAGGTTAATTGTCAAAATTGTATATAAATTTGGAAAAATATAGTATTTATTTGTAATGAGAATAAGAGGAAAAGTTATTTGCAACTTACGTTATAAAAAAATTGTCTTTATCTGGTAGCATTAAAGAACTGCAGTAAAATTTTAAAAATAAATTTATCAAATAAAACGTTGATATCTTGTAATCCATGATCGGTTGATTTTTGTTTCTGCGTAAAAAATATTGACAGGTGAGACGGGTGACAAGTTGGCATACTAGCGCTATATAAGTCATAAGTAAGCTATTAAATGTAGTAACTGAACGGAGGATTGCTTCAACACAGAAGAGTTTTCGTGTGAATGAATATTTTGATTCAGGTGATACTAATTTCTGTGTTTGAATATTTTAGATTTTTATTTGTATATTTTAAATGGGTACCGGATTGTACGTATACATTTCTGTTTAAAGTCTAGATATGGCGGAAGGTTGTGTGATGGCCACGTCAGATTTTTAAATTAAAATTTGCCGCTACCGCACATGTACTACCTATGTTTATCGAAATCTTATTTTGAAGTTATATATTACAATAATTTCCTACAGTTACTAAGAACAAATTTGGACGTACCTACACAAACTTATTTTAGAGGTTTAGTTAGACCGAGCCAAGTCGAGCCGGGCCGGGCCGGGCTTCAAAAAATCATGGGCCGGCTGGGCTGAGCCGAGCCGGGCTGGGCCGAGCTTCAAAAAATCATGGGCCGGGCTTCGAAAAATCATGTGCCGGACAGGGCCGGGCCTTAAAAATCTCGGGCCGGGTAGGGCCGGGCTTCGAAAAATTATAGGCCGGGCAGGGCCGGGCTTTATTTTTATTTTAAAAATCGGGCCGGGCCAAATAGCAGGTATGCGTCGGGCTGTCCGGGCTTTGGTAAAATTTGAAATTGTCTCGCCGGGTTGGGCCGGGCCTCTAATAGTCGGGTTTCGGGCGGGCTGGGCTTCAAAATTACGGCCCGTGTAGTGCTCTAATATATACAGATTTAGTGTGTCGAACATAGGCAGCAATAGCGAACGCGCTCTAAAAGTGACATCGTATTGGCGTTATTGTATTTATAAGACAAACAATAATCAAACGCATTATTTATATACTGTATAACATGTTACCTACAGTGCGACGTATGCATTTTAATAAATGCCCTAAATTAAACATGTAAAAGTAGTATTTTTCTCTTTATTCGGCATTTTTTTAAAACAATACTACGGCAAAATTTGGTAAAATCGGTGCGTCGCAAAAAAAATTCCAATGTTCTTACGTTAGTATTAAATTCAATATTTTACAAACCGTAGAGCACTGTTTTTCCTCTTTATATACAGCTACATTCCCGCCTTAAGCACTACCCTTAATTTTATTGCCAATAATTTTGTGTATATGACTCATAGTAATATGTGAGGCTATCCCACCCAAGTTGGGTAAAAGGTGTGATATTTATGAAAAATGTTGTATCCATTTTATCTTCTAAAAAAGAATATATCAATAAAACAAAGTGGAAAAGAAAAAACTGAAACTTGAAAGAATATAAAACGATTTGGAATCCCTCTTTTAAACTTAATGTCCCAAGTTTTAAACTTGTACAAGTTGAAACTAAGTGCCCAATAAAAACATTTATAAGATTTGGATATTGAAGTTATTTTCAAGAGATACATTTTGTCGTGAACACAATAATTCAATAGTTACACAGGGTGTACCATAACATTCTAGCCATACTAATACATTTCAAGAATGTCACTTGCTATTTTTACTTCCTTGTACGGAGTAATAAGGAAGTATTGTAATCGCGAAAAATTTCGGTTTTCAGATTTTGATGGAAATATCCGTTTTGACTTTTTCTGAATCCTTTATGACTAGTTTCGTCGTGACGTCTGTACTTACGGACGGACGTACGTATGTGTGTCGCATAACTCAAATACGGTTAGACGTAGAAAGTTGAAATTTTGTATTTAGGACTGTTATAGCATCTAGTTGTGCACCTCCTATTTTTGGTTTCAATCTACAAACCGGAAGTAGTACTTTTTGCAAATATTTAATTTAAGGCAAATTTTTTAATTTTAAATGAAAGATAATGTGATTATTACCTACAATCGGTATTTTATAAATATTTTTGTATCTGGTATCATTTAAGAATAATTAAACTATATATTTATAATTTAGTATTTCGGTATCTTGTAGTCCATGATCGATTAACATCTGTTACTACGTAAAATTTAAATGATTATGACATGACAGTGACAATAGTAAAATATGCTTTATATCTTCTTCTGCAATTTTTTACTAGTGCTTGAGTAACTTAACTGAAATTAATAAACGAAAATTTTACAGACTTCTGTCACTTTGACATTAAATTAAAAATTGGTTAAATTGTCATTTTGAGTGTAAATAAGCAAATAATAAAGTAAATAATACTTATTTATTAATGTTAAATACAAATTTAGTAAATATTTCAAGTTTTTATTGTAAAAAGAATTCAAAAATAGAGCGGCGGTGTCATTGCGATTTTTTTTACCGAATATGCACTCGTGCATTAATTCATGTCCAGGAATTTTTTTATCGTGCATTCCAACAACGTAATTAGCTCTCGTGTACCACTCGGGCTAATTAAGACGTTGTAGGAAAGCACTTAAAAAAATTTCCGGAAAGAACTAATGCATATGTGATATTGTAAGTGAAAATTTTGCTGAATAGTAAAAAATGAAAGCCTTGACAAAAGTAAGTAAATAAAACTTAAAGTCTGAGAAGTACTGTGGTGGCCACAGCAGATTTTTCTTCTAGCCACCGCTCGGTTTTTATAGCCTCTGTTGACATGGGCTACGATTTTACTAAAATCGTAATCTCCCCAACTGTATTTAAGACACATAATAACTGCGATTGGACAAAAATACGTTTTGGATATGGATTATTCCAGTTAGGTATAGTTGCGTTTTGGCTAAACTACGGTTTACCTGAAGACGATTTGACAATATTAGTCGAAGTTGCGCTTTGGTCAAATTACGGACAGTTTGTCTAGAATACAGTTTACGGGTTGGCATATTTACGGTTTGACAAAATTCCAGTACAGTTTGACTAAAATACAGTCTGGCTTAATTATTATTGGTCAAACCAAACGGCATTTATCCTAATTGTGTGCTCCCACTTTATCTTCTAGCTACCTGAAACGTGCTTAACCACCAAAAACTCATACTCATAATAATATTAGTCGAAGTTGCGGTTTGGTCAAATTATGGACAGTTTGTCTAGAATACAGTTGGCATATTTACGGTTTGACAAAATTCCAGTACAGTTTGACTAAAATACAGTCTGGCTTAATTATTATTGGTCAAACCAAACGGCATTTATCCTAATTGTGTGCTCCCACTTTATCTTCTAGCTACCTGAAACGTGCTTAACCACCAAAAACTCATACTCATAATAATATTAGTCGAAGTTGCGGTTTGGTCAAATTATGGACAGTTTGTCTAGAATACAGTTGGCATATTTACGGTTTGACAAAATTCCAGTACAGTTTGACTAAAATACAGTCTGGCTTAATTATTATTGGTCAAACCAAACGGCATTTATCCTAATTGTGTGCTCCCACTTTATCTTCTAGCTACCTGAAACGTGCTTAACCACCAAAAACTCATACTCATAATAATATTAGTCGAAGTTGCGGTTTGGTCAAATTATGGACAGTTTGTCTAGAATACAGTTGGCATATTTACGGTTTGACAAAATTCCAGTACAGTTTGACTAAAATACAGTCTGGCGTAATTATTTTCGGTCAAACCAAACGGCATTTATCAACTTTATCTTCCCGATACCGCTCGGTTTGTATCGCCTCCGTTGGACGGAAGCCTCAACTAACACCTCACCTGTAGGCAGGCGAGTCAGCAGCGACACTCGTGACGACGATGTTCGCTTGTCTCTCGCCGTCACAGTCAGTGCTGACGGTGAGGCCGTAGCCCCGGTCCCCTGGTGACGTCACAGCCACGGTGACGGTCTCCACGTGGTGCACGCCCCTCACAGGCTGTGACGTCACTGGGGACGTGCTGGACACGCGCTGCTGCTGGCGGGAGCGGCGCCGGGACGAGAACGAGGAGATTGACGGGCTTGGCGGCGCGAGCGCTGCAAGAAATAGACATAGATTGTAAAGTTAGCTACAATGATTGACCGTAAGGCTGGAATGTAGCTGTCTACGATTTCGTCGAGAAAAAGGAGAAATACAGATTTAGTGTGTCGAAAAAGGTAGCAATAGCGACCGCGCTCTAAAAGTGGCATTTGTATTATATTGTATTTATAAGACAAAAGAAATAATCAAACGCATTATTTATATACTATACAGGTTGGTGGAGGTGAAATGAAATGAAAAGTACAATGTTGGGAAAAAATGGATTGGTAAAAGAATTACGGTGGTAAAAAAGGGACGGTGTTAAATAGGGATTGGTAAATATGGGGGAAAATCATTACAACGTACCTCTATGCGCCCAGTCGTTGTTTTGCTGGCCGAGTGCGTGGGCGGGCATGATTTGTATCCTAGTACAGCCCTGGCTGGAGTCGTAGTTCTGCAGCAGCCACGTGACTTCCGGCGCCGTGGCGGATGTGCCCTCCACGTAGGTGTCGTCCACCGCTAGCACCTGGTCCCCCGCATGTAGCGCGCCGCACCTTCACAAGAGGGAAGAGTAGCTAGATTACTAGAGTGTTTGTGTTTTAGATAATAATCACATAATCTTTCATATAAATTTTTAAAAAAAACCTGGCTCCTTCCTCTCCCTCCCTTCCCCTCCCTTCCCCTCCTTTCCCCTCCCTACCCCTCCTTTCCCCTTCCTTTCCCTCCCTTCCCAAATATTGACAGATGAGAGGGGTGACAAGTTGACATACTAGCGTTACATAAGTCATAAAAAAGATACTAAATGTAGTAATTGAACGGAGGATGGCTTCAACACAGAAGAGTTTTCCTGTGAATGAATCTTTTGAATATTTTAGATTTGTGTTTGTATATTTGGGCACCGGATTGTACGTATGTATGTCTATAAGTGTAGATATGGCGAGAGGTTGTGTGCATGTGCGGGCATGATCTGTATCCGGGTGCAGCTCTGACTCGCGTCGTAGTTCTGCAGCAGCCACGTGACTTCCGGCGCCGTGGCGGAAGTGCCCTCCACGTAGGTGTCATCCACCGCTAGCACCTGGTCCCCCGCATGTAGCGCGCCACACCTTCACAAGGGGAAGTAAGAGTGTCTAGATTACTTTACTTAGGATTCCCTTCCCCTCCATTTACCACCCTACCCTACCTCCCCCTCCCTTCCCCACCTTACTCCTAGCCGTCCCTCCCACTCTTCCCCTCCCTTTCCCCCCTTCCCCACCCTTATTGTAATAATATTATAATCTTCAATTTGAAATAAAAAATATTGCGATAAATTATGTATTTATCAAAATATTTAAGAAAAGTACTACTTCCGGTTTGGGGATTGCTTCCAAAAAAATAACTGGGTTCTTAAGATTTGTGTTAAAAAGTTATATACAAAATTTGGTTGTTAAATGTTAATAACTTCTTTAGTTATAGAGTCCGGATTAGTCCAAAGTTAGTAGACTCTTAAGATTCATATTAAAATCTGAAATATAAAATTGGGTTGTTAAATTTTTGTAACTTTTTGAGTTATAGAAAACGAAAAAAATGTTACATACAACCTAACATACATACACACACAGACATCATCTCGAAAATATTTTAGTCGTATTCTACGGTTCCTAAAACGTGCTTATCTCTTAAAATCTCACACTCGCAAATTTTGACCCATCACAATAGGTATCTCCCTGCTCCACCATAATCTTTCCCACCCTTTCTCCTCCTTTCTCCTCCTTTCCCCTCATTTCCCCTCCCTTCCCCTCCATTCCCCATCCTTTCCCCTCCCTTCCCCTCCTTACTCATCCTTTCCCCTCCTTTCCCCTCCTTTCCTCTCCTTTCCCTTCCCCTCCCCTCCCTACCCCTTCTTTCCCCTCCTTTCCCTCCCTACTCCCCTCTTTCCCTCCAACCCCTAACAACAACAACATCCACTAACCTATCAGCCACACTGCCGCCCACAATGGCCTCAATGTAGACCCCGCTGACGTCACAGGGCTCCTGTGGCCCGAGCACGAGGCCCAGGGCCTCGCGAGGCCGCCGCTCCACCTCCACGAGGAGTGGCCCGCCAGCGCCGCGCACGGAGTCCAGGTTGCTGACGTCATACTCGATGGTCAGCGTGGTCAGAGAGCTGGTGAGTGACGTCAGAGAGGTGGTGGGCTGGGTGGCTTGCTTCAGAAGGAGGTGGGCGTCGAGTAGGGTTTTGTTTGATAGGGAGTGGTGGTCGACCTTGAGGAGGCGGTCTCCTACTTTTATACGGCCTGATCTGGAAAAATAGGAAATGGTTTTATTAATTTTGGTATGTCGAATAATAGATATTTATACACCAAGTGAGATACATGAATGTTTATTCAAGAGAAGAAAGTTTAGCCCCCGAGCCCGAAGGGCGATTGGGATAATTTCTTCGAGTGAATAAACATTCGTATCTCACGTGGTTTATACAATATTTTATTCAATTTTCACGAAATTATTTCAAATATATGAATTATAAAGTGATTTTGACATAACAAAAAAACTAATCAAAGTAGTCGTTAGTGGCAAGTTGTCATTGTTTTTTTGAATTTTTCACGTAATATAACAGTTTAAAACGTCAGAGTGATTTAAAAATGTGTTGAGTGATTTAAAAAAAATTTAATTCACTTTTTGTGAATAAACATTTATTTAAAGTTGTTGCTATGGAGTTAATAATAGCAGTTTAAAACGTCAAAATTGAATAAAATAATCACCAAAATATCTATTCAAAGATCTTATAATATCGAAATATTTATTTCATTTAACGATCTGGTTTCCATGGAGTTAAATAACATTTTAAAAACACCTCGACAAGCCGTGGTTTTGGCCGTTTTTAGTCACGGGCTGAACATAGCAACTGACATATTAAGCACGGGGTGAAGTTGGCTCCTTTATTTGACATTTTTTGTGAAAAATTGAGTGAAATTAATTATTTCTATCAATCCAATATAACAATTAAATACACTTGCCTAAGTAGAATTTTGTAGCTATGTATTCTTAACATCATTATGACTTAATCTAAATGTTCAAATTATTTTAAATGAAATTTTACATATTTATGTTGTTTAATTTGTGGTCGTAGAAAAAGTATAGTACGTGACTCGTTTATAAACTCTCTAGATATTCGGTTTTCATACACTCGCTACGCTCGTTCCTAAAAAACTTGTGATTAAAATGACGTTTATAAAATTCGTTGAATGTGACGTCATTCTTATAATACACTTGGTATACCTATGTAAATAACGATTCCAGTTAAAAATCATAGTGCAAAATCTATTGTGTTCTATTTCAAATCGAGATTAAATCCACAGATAATCAACTTAATTAACAGTATTCATCACAGTTTCAAATTACCTCATAACCAATCATAAACACGGAAACTCAATATTTGAATTTGCATAAATACTCAGGAATAATTTCAAACTACCGTCCGAAACACATAATTTCAATTGATTTATTGTACCATCCAAACAGCAACATTAACTATATCACGATTATTATTACCTTTATTTAATAAAAAGGTAACTTTAAAATAAAAAGAGAGCCTACAAATTTTAAATTTTGTTACACAGGTTGGGTTACACCCTGTATAACGGCAACGGCATTAATAATAATATCCTGTTTAGCCGGAAGTGACATCAACTTCCGTATTTTATATTTTTTAAGATATTTATTCTACATAAAATTCTGAATACAACCATGTATAATAAGCTTTCTTTCGTTGTAGATTTCTAAGTAAAATAATAATTAAAATATTACAGAAACAAATCGAATCATTCCTAGTTAGCTATGAAATAAAAATTAGAAAACAGATTTGATGTTAGCAAAAATTAACAAAAATAAATAATTTAATAATAAGGAGTTGCAATTCAATTATATTATTTATAGTAAATTTTCAAAATGACCTCCGTCTTGAATACATAGTAAAATTCTTCGTATAATTTTATTATTTTATTTATCATTTTACTTAGAAATCTACAACGAGAAAGTAGCTTATTATTATACATGGTTGTATTCAGAATTTTATGTAGGGGGTGTTCCATTTAAAATAAGGAAGTTGATGTCACTTCCGGCTAAACAGGAAGTAATAAAATTCAATATTTATGTAGTTTAATGCGCCTTTGAATGTAGTTTATAAACCTATAACATAAATGTAATTTCCCTCAAAATACAATTTTTTGGGAGGTGCGCCTGTTTCAGGAACCATCCAGTATAGAGGTAAATTCATTTAAGCAGAACCCTGCGCGAAGTACGAATTCTCGTCTTAGAAAGAGAGGCATAGATGATAAACTATGCTACTGTCTTTTCTACAGAACATCAGCTTCAATATCTGTTATTCTCATGCTGACATTCGTAGTGTTTTGCTTCGTGTAACGCTGTGAATTTTGTAATTGATTGTGATTGAGTTATATTTTAGTTTAGAAAATTAAGCGAAGTGCAGCGTAGCATATACTCGCTAGCTCCACTTTTTAAAATGTACATGACAAGCTCTGCCTTCTCGCGCAGCTCAGGGTCCTAGCTATTTGAATTTTACTCTACTGCAGTCTCCGCCATTATGATTTCTACCCTGAATGGGTATATTTCTTACCTATGGGCTGGTCCACCAGGCCTGACATGAGTAACCACCAGAGGTTTACTCTGAGCGCCAGGGGTCGGGCTGGGTGTTTGCGATTCCACGCTACTGGGTGGCGCGCCTCCTCGTAACGTGATGCCGAGGGATCCATCCACTCGTTCAAGGGTCACTGTTGTTACTTTGGTTTGCACGCACAGGGATCCTTGTGAACCTGAAAAAAAATTGTATTTTAGTAATACTGAAAATAAGGTTTGTATTAGTTTGGTCCTGATGTTAGGTTGAAAATAGTGGGAAAATAGGTACTAATTTTATTAGATTTTTATTAATTATATTTGGACTCGTTCACAAAAGTGAAAATAAAAAATCCGATGTGGCCAACACATGACCTCTAGCCATACTCTACTATTTTACTAAGTGTATATGAAGGTACTTATTTACAAATAATATACCATTTTTGTAGAAGGGAATTCGGGAATTGTAGTTTTTATAATATTATTAAAGTTTATTATGACCTTATAAATAATAAATGACATTTCATATTTTCCATTTCAACTTGCCAAAAAGTTAAAAATTCATATGACATTAACACTCAAATATTTTACCTATTTTTTGTTTTCATAGGTAGGCAGATAAATCAAAATTGTAACAAATTTGTAGAATTTTTAACTTCTTGTGATTGGAAAATGGTGCTAGATAGAAACAACGTTTTGAATACATATTGTAGACAGTTACATGTAGTATACAATGTTATTAAAAAAATTCCTATTAATTCATAAATTTTGAGGATATCCCAGAACAACACTTCAGATCTTCAAGAAACTACCATTTCCGGTTGCACGATCAACACCAAAATCTAATCAGATCTAATCTAGGATGTCAGAATATTATATACAAAATTTCATTTTTTTTTATTCAGTGGTATTTGAGTTATCGTACCTCCAACATCCATCTACCCATATTCTTTGACCGTGGTATGCGTGTGTTAGGTTGTATTAAAACACTACGCTTCAGGTCGTATCTTTGTAAAATAGAACCTACCGACTTATAAAGTGCATAAAATTATAATTTACTTAAGAGCCTATTGCATGGCAATAATACACATTGAAAAACGAGTAATTTTTGTGAGGATCTCAATCTAATACTGTTATACGTATGATGTTGAATTTTTGTATGTAAATTAAGGAAGAATACTAAAAGTGCGGAATCTTCAAAATCTTTAATTAATGTAATTAGTTTGGCTTTAATAATTATGCGAAAATCGGCGAAAATTGTACAAGTTTAGATAGAATTTATGGCAATTCTGTTGATTATAGTTTTATTGTTTTTCCGCACTTTTTACATCTATGTTATACTCATTTTGATAACTTGTATAGTTTATTCATGAGATCCTCACGAAATTCTAGTGTTTAATTCCTTTTATCTCTAATTGTTGTCGGAACAATATATAGTTTGAATTTTTCAATTCAACAATGCTTTGTCTAATGTAAAATTTGAGATTTTTATTTTGAGCAATATAGCCAGAATCGTAAATTCTGATTCTATTGCAGCAATATTGCACTCAAGAAGTATAGAACTTCCCAATTTCAAGTCCGACAAATCACGTGTAAATTTACATCAAATGCCGTAGAAGTAACATCACACAACCTCTGTGGCTATGTATAGCTGAGAACTTGACTTAATTATGTGATATTGCACTGGTGAAGTTAGACTAGGTTTCTAACGACCGTGGAGAGTATATTTGGCGGCTGTAGTGCGTCAGTTTGACTTAGTTTAGTTTAGTTTACAAGATTGCTTTAGCAACTATGGTAACAGAACTCTAGTGGTATGCATATTGGTTTAGTATTATAGCAAATGGAGACGTGGATGTGTTACAAAAAGTACGAATCCAGTCAAATAGTAACTGCACAATAATCATCCCTGTAATGTACACTTACAAGCATTGTGTACTGACGTTATTATTGTAGTAGCTTTGAGGGTTTGTACTGATCTTTAGTGTGGCAGCCTCACATATTGTCAGGCATATTAAAATTAATTTTAACAAAATCTGTATACGTCCGACAGAATTTTTAGTCGAGACGAAAGCCGTAGTTTACTCGTATAGGTATAACTAAACACATTTCGCTTTTAAAGAAATACTAACTTATTGGATACCAATTTTCAGCTTAATATAAGTTATAGGAAAGTGATAATAATTGATTTATTACTTTTTATCGAAATGAAAATAAAGCTCTTTTGAAACGTGCATTAAAATGCGCCATGTGTGATGTAGACAACATTGAAAACAAACCGTGAGTAGATTTGTTCGTGTAAGTTCGTTTTTTGTCATTTTGACTACGGAATAGACGATGGACCTGTATTGAAATAAGGTAAGATCTACGTATCCTATTCGGTCCTTGTCAGCGCGGTGAACGTATGTTCTCACCTATTTTTTTTTAAACTTTATAATTTTTTTGTGGCTTATTAGCAACTTTTTGGCAAAAAGGAAAAATACGAATCTAATATTTTAATGTATAGATTAACATAAAAAATCTGCTATGGCCAGCACACGACCTCTCGCCTAATTCTGTTTATTCTACTAATATAATAACCAGTTCTACTTACATTTTAATAGTTTCATGTTCATGTTATATGTAAACGCGATAAAGTAAACCAAGATGCAAGTAAAAGATGTCGACTGTACTGTCACTATCATAATAATTCAAAGTGTAGAAACAAATTTCATATCATGGACAACAAGATGCTTGTACTTCAAAAAAGTAGAATATTAGTTGCACTTTATTTTATTTTTAAATACTATCAGATTCAGCAAATTGTATTTAAAATTAACTGTACCCATAGATAATTAGGTTTATTATCTTTTATTTTTAATTGCAAAAATTGTCATAAATAAATAATGTATCAATTTATTCAAGGAAAACTATATCAAATTTCAAAAAGTACTACTTCCGGTTTGCAGATTTCTACCAAAATCTTATCCGGTGTTAAGATCCTTATTAAAACCTTAAATATTAAATTTGGTTATTGAACGAAAAATCGTCAGTCCATACGTCCATACACACATACACTCAGTTACATCGTGAAAATAGTAAATTCGTATTGTAGAGACCCTGAAACGTGCTTATCCACTAAAAACTCATACTCGAAAATTTTGATCCATTACAATACCTCTCTTATAGAATATGAGGCGAGTGGTAAAAACCAAAAAATTGTGGAAACTCCCATTTTATAACAACTGTCAAATATATCTTCCATTGACATTAACAACTCTATTTTACTTCAACTTTTTTGGCAGAATATTCTTTATTAACAATATTTTAAATTTATTTTTTTTACTGAAATAAAATTATTCATATTTATGATTGCTAAAAAGTCTTTTTCATGCATAATTTACGAATTTCAAAGTAAATTCAGAGCAAAATGTCAAATATAACTTCTTGTAGAAACCAAACCTAGGTACATAAAAGTAATATAGCTTTTTTGGCAATGTACCTTACCTACTTTAATTTCTTAAAAGTGTAATGGAGCGAGATTAAATCCAATATCTACGGGATTAGAAGCCATTACTTTTAAGCACTGGGCTACACCCTTGTAATTACTACTAGGGTTAGAAAGAAGCACATTATTGTATTGGTTTCTGACCTAATTCAGTTTTACCTTGCAAATATCAAAATAAACCTTACAAACTAAAATACAGGAAGATTCATTTAGTTACGGAATGTTTTTGTGCTGTCAAACTTATGTTATTGATTGCTAAAGCTCGGAGCTTAATTCTAAACTTTTTCGGGATTTCAGTAGTTTACGTATGAAATATTGTAATATTTTAAGAGATCCATTTTTTGAATTTATTGATTCTCATATATCAACCTGGCTTAAAAAGTTGTGCACGATATTTTACCTATTTTTGCCAACATATTTCCGAAATAAACATAGGTGGGTACAAATAATTGGCATTTATTGCTGAATTGGGACAAACAATAAATTTATGATATCGTATATTATATTTTATGTTCGTTCTGCTATTTGATACAATATAATTCACTTTGGGAATACTGTATTACAACGACTGTAAAAATATACCTAATAGGTACAGGAGATTCGAAACCATGGTTAAGAATAATTAGGTTTACCGACTAGCCACGGTTTTTATTGACAACCCCGGTCAGAAATTGTATTAAGCTACGTTGCCACCTCTTAACATAATCACTGTTCTGGTCTTTGTTTTTGGTTTTTACTTCCTTGTACGGAGTAATAAGGAAGTATTGTAATCGCGAAAAATTTCGGTTTTTAGATTTTGATGGAAATATCCGTTTTGACCTTTTCTGAATCCATTATGACTAGTTTCGTCGTGACGTCTGTACGTACGGACAGACGGGCGTACGTATGTATGTCGCATAACTCAAATACGGTTAGACGTAGAAAGTTGAAATTTTGTATTTAGGACTGTTATAGCATCTAGTTGTGCACCTCCTATTTTTGGTTTCAATGTACAAACCGGAAGTAGTACTTTTTTCAAATATTTCGATAAATATTTAATTTAAGACAATTTTTTTTATTTTAAATGAAAGATTATGTGATTATTACCTACAATCGGTATTTTATAAATATTTTCGATCTGGTATTATTTAAGAATAATTAAAGTATATATTTATAATTTAGTATTTCGGTATCTTGTAGTCCATGATCGATTAACATTTGTTACTACGTAAAATTTAAATGATTATGACATAACAGTGACAATATGCTTTATATCTGCTTCTGCAGTTTAAATAAAATGACTAAAATATATTTGTGAGTATAGTAGCAGTAGTAATAGTACTTATATATTAATATATTTGTATAATAAGTTAAAAGAATAAAGTAGGTATGGCGGGAGGTCATGTGGTGTCCACGTCAAATTTTTTATTGACAACCCCAGTCAGAAGTTGTATTAAGCTACGTTTCCACCTCTTAACATAGTCACTGTTTTAGTCTTTGTTTTTGGTTTTTTGTGTTAGTTTTACTCAAACCATTTCCAGCTCTTAACAAAAGCATAGTTTTAGTGTAAATAAAATGTTTGTTCACCTAAATTGATAGTACAATTTTATAAACAAGATTAGAGATGTTTTTAATAATTTTATAATAATGAATACAAATAATAATTACTACTATAATTATAATATAATTTAAATTATTTGTAGACGCAAAATACTGTAGAAAAAATTATGAAGTTATTGTGGTGAACAAACAAGCATTTTTTATCATTTATTTCATAGCTAACTAGGAATTATTCGATTTGTTTCGGTAATATTTTAATTATTATTTTACTTAGAAATCTACAACGAAAAAGTAGCTTATTATACATGGTTTTATTCAGAATTTTATGTAGAATCAAAATCTTAACAAATATACAGGATGTTCCATTTAAAATAAGGAAGTAGATGTTACTTCCGGCTAAACAGGAAGTAATAAAAATTCTTTATTTATGTCGTTTAATGCGCCTTTGAATGTAGTTTATAAACCTATAATATAAATGTAATTGACTTAAAAATACAATTTTTTGGGGGGTGCGCCTGGCCTGTTTCAGGAAACGCCCGGTATAATACACAAAATTGTGGCCACTCTGTATGTCTGCTGCAAAAATACGTGCAGTAAGTTATGACACTCCCCGTATAATGCGTTATGAACGCTGTCGCTGTGTTTGTGCTACGTGCCATGTTATATGCTATATGACGCGTCACTATAAGTTTTAATTATTCTTGGATGGCATCCAAGCTACGTTGATTTAGTCTATTTGTCACAAATTTGTTTTAGTTTCGTTCTAATGTGACGAAATTTGTTTACTATGTCGTGCGACGCCCAAAACAAAGAACTTACGAATATAGAATTAATTTTCACAGCCACTTACAGTTGTAACGATAACTAATGTTGTTGTCGTAGACTCAAAATTAATAATAATATAATTAATGACGTCTAAGAACCCTAGAAATCTTATACAGGTTGGTGGAGGTGAAATGCGAACATAGGGAAATATATGACAATGGAGTTATCATGCTAGGCATCTTGATATACGTGGAATAAGTACTGTCAATGTCAAAGTACCTGTCATATTATTGATTATTTTCATTAAAATATTTGCATAATAATGTATGTGTACGAGCAGAACGAGAAAGTTTACATGCACTTTTAGATTTTATTATTATTTCTGTTATTGATTACTCTTTTTGCCACACAAATTCACATTACTTCGTTTTGTGACACTACTACAAAATATATCAAGATACCTGGCATGAAAGTTCGATTGTCGTGTATGTTCCCTATGTTCGCATTTCACCTCCACCAACTTGTATAGAGTGATTCACAACTTATATACCATTATTCTATTGATCTATTATCTATACGTCCATCGAATAATACATTCATTATATTATTAAGTAAAATAAATTCTTTTCTAAGATACACACTATTGTATTATGAATTCATAATTCAACACTATTGTATTATGAGTGCATTATTCAACACTTTTGTCATCTGTCATGACACCAAAAAGTGAGAGGAAAATATTTTAATGACAATACCACTCATAGTTTTTCATCCAAACAAAACACAGTATTTTGCTGAATTAACCAATCACAGACGAACTACAGTGACAATTTTCACTAGTGAAAATTACACTGACAATTTGCACTAGTGAAAATTGCCGCGAAGCGTTGCTTAGATATTATGTCAGTTGATGATTGTTTTAAAAATATATTACTTTTTTTGGAATAAATAAAATAATTCGAGAAATTATCAAGCCGAATACCATACGTGACTAGTATAATATTAATTGTACTTTATTTTATTGTTAAATACTTCCAGATTCAGCAATTTGTATTTATAATTAACTGTACACATAGATAATTACAATTTCTTTTATTTTTAACTGCAAAAACTGTCATAAATAAATAATGTACCAATATATTTAAGGAAAACTTTATTAAGCTTCAAAAAGTACTACTTCCGGTTTGCGGCTTTCTACCAAAAACTCATCCGGTGTTAAGATACTTATTAAAACCTTAAATATGAAATTTTATTATTAAAAGTTTGATACTTTTTCAGTTATCGTGGACGAAAAATCGTCAGTCCATACAAACACACACACAGACATAATCGTGAAAATATTAAATCCATATTGTAGAGACCCTGAAACGTGCTTATCCACCAAAAACTCAGACTCGAAAATTTGACCCATTACAATACCTCTCTTATACAATATGAGGCGAGAGGTAAAAATACGTAAATTGGTATACTATAATTATATTTCAGTTCATTTTATTTGCTCTAGAATATAGCTACCAATATTATATCTGTCGATTAAATTTGCAGTTTGCTTTTCAAACTAAATAAAGCAACACAATTTATTTCTACCGTCGAACGCTGTTGATGTCAGCGCTGTTTAGAATAAAAACAAAATTAAATTTTCCTGTCAGTTCCTGATCCTTGGAACCGTCAAGCTGATTCAAATCATATTTGCAGTTCCCGAGGGTGGGGGGATTCCTCGTGCCCTAAACAGTCGAACCGTTGAATGTTGACGGCTTGTATATGAAACCGACGAAATTTGCCAGAGAAGTATCGAGAAAATTTACTTTTACGAGGGGTCGTTTTTATATTCCCGGACTGGACTGTTTAGAATTTTGATGCAATTTTTCATTATGCTGTTTTTTAATCACATATGCCTTGGTAACTTGTGTGACAATTTACAAAACAATTGCAACATTATTAATTTTATTATCTGTCAGTTTGTGTCGTCGCGCGTTGTATATCTATCGAAATGAATAAAATCGAATACCGGGCTGTTATAAAATTCCTTACAAAACAAGGAAAACCTCCAAAAATTATTCTTGAAGAAATGTTGGCTGTATACGGGGATTATTGCCCTTCTAAGTCAACTATTTGCGAGTGGTCAAAATTGTTTAAACATGGTCGAGAGTCACTGGATGATGATCCCCGTCCAGGGCGCCCTGTTGACGTGATCACTTCAGATGTTGTTGAAAAAACCAAGTGTTTGGTACTGGAGGATGCAAGACTAAAGAAGCGACAATTAGCAGTTAGCAATTAGAGTATTATGCAAACCTGATGCATCGCCTTAGAGATGCTATTAAAGTGAAGAGACGCGGAAAACTGACGCAAGGTGTCTTGTTGCTCCACGACAATGCACCAGTACACAAGTCCAGACTTTCAAAAGCTGCTGTAGCTGATTATGGCTTCGAAGAAATTGAACATCCGCCTTCTAGTCCAGATCTAGCACCCAGTGACTATTTTTTGTTCCCAAATTTCAAAAAAACACTAAGGGGGACAAAATTTAGGGACAATGACGAACTTATAGCAGCTGTTGAGGGCCATTTTGCGGAAAAACCAAATGAATATTTTTATACTGGATTAAAGATGTTATTGAAACGGTGTTATACCTGTATTCAAAAACAGGGGAACTATATTGAAAAATAATTTTTTGTTGTTGCTCTATTCTTTTGTTTTCATGCCTAGTCCGGGAATATAAAAACGACCCCTCGTATATGCGAACTGCGCAGAATCACAAACTAAATATTATAGGTAGGTATATAAAATTGTCTCAGTATAAAACAGAGTTCATTAAAAACAAAGCAATTTATTTCTCAAGATATTGTTCAATTTGTTGAGCAATTTCTTGTTCAATATTTAAGCCCATTTTACATCGAGAAAGCGCAATGGACAACTGCAATCTTCAAGTCAGAGTTGAACAAGAACATTGCAGAAGACATATTTTCATTTTACACTGAGCAACACGCAATTGCTAAATATGTGAATTTATTTTGTTTGAAAATATTGGGTTACCAATTTCGTCTTGTAGCTGTTCTTTTTAAACACTCTTTTTTGACGTTTATGTCAGGTTGGTAATATCATAACAAACTTAAAATAACTAGAAATAACTGAATTGCCTTATGCAAGCTTGAACGAATTTATAACAAGTTGTATTTCATGCAATCCATTGCGGGCAAGATTGATTCAATCAATTGATCGCGCAATTCCTGTATTACACTCACGCCATATTGATGCAACTGGTTGAAAGTTGCGATTGCAGCTGCTATATTGCTCAATGTAAAATGGGCTTAGCTTAAGGAAATCGACAGTTTTATAATTTAAAAATCAATTGAGGTTATGCTGTATCAGTTCTATTGATACGTAAAACAATTTGTTACACTTGATGAGGTCTAAAAGGTCTTAAAGTTCATTTTGCATTGAGCAAACGCAACGGGCAACTGCAATCTTCAAGTCAGAGTTGAACAAGAAAATTGCAGAACACATTTTTTTCATTTTACACTGAGCAACATGCAATTACTTATTTAATGTATATATGTATTAATAAATTTACCAATATTTTGTTACTTATGTCAACTTAACCTCTTGGATTTGTTGTATTGTATATTGTTGGATAATAAGGATAGAATGGCAATATAACCACTAACGCACTAACTTTCAAACACAAATTAATCTTTTTTAACAAACTAAAAATAACTAGAAATAACTGTGAATTGCCTGCATACAAAAATTAGAACATGTTCTATTCCATGCAACCGTTGCCTGAAGATTGCTTCTGCCTGTTGAGCGTGCAATTTCTATATTACACTCATGCAATATTGAATCAATTTGTCAAAGATTGCACTTGCATCTGCAATATTGCTCAATGTAAAATGGACTCAAAACAACCATTATATGCGCGAACGAGCGAAACTTTTCCGAAGTTGTAGAAGTTTCCAGTCCCCCAAAATCCACCCCTGGCAGCTTCTTCCGCTCGCTCGGACTAAATTGTTTATTCAGAACCATTTTCACTTTTCTTACGTCATTTATCTTTCCTTTTTCTATCTACATTGTATATTTTCTTATGCATGTAAAAGAATGTCTGGAGATGTTGCAAAAAATAGGGAATATGTCGGAAAATAAAAATAAATAGCATCAGGCCCTTTAGAAAGAGCTTTGGGAGAGATACAAATGTATGATCACGGTTTAGAGGCTTAGAAATGGCCCGTGAATACGTTAATGCTAAGTACCTTGAGATATACAGGGTCAGCCGAAAAGAACAGCTCAATATAACAGTATACAAAATACTTTACCTCTCGCCTCATATTCTATAGGGTGTTTCTATACCTCTGCATGCAACTTTAATAGGTTATATAATAGGATAGTTTACCATTTTAAAAAAAAGTTTTTTATTGAAACTTCATGTTATTTGAAAGCGATTGAGAGTACTGATAAGCCTTAATTATTCTTAATAAAGCTGTAATTAATGTTTAAAGTTTGTGTGACGTAGATGTATAGCTGAATATTTTTTGATGGTGATAATTTTTTGAGAATTGTTTTGTCGTTTCCACGGCAACTTATTTCTAACAATTTCACGACACAAAACATCATCTATCAATTTCCCGAAACGAAGTTGAGGGGAATTGTCAGATGATGTTTTGTGGAGTGAAATTGCAATAAGTTGCCGTGGAATAGACAAAAATTCTCTCAAAAAATTATTATCTCGAATGGTATTTAGGAAGAATATTTTTCTTGTTAAAAATACTACCAAAACGACTCATTTTGCTAAACATTTTTGACGTTTCATGAGACAAATTAATTAATTTTTTGTTACTAACGTAACAAAATAAAACCTAATCTACAAAATTATGTTGTCAGATACATCATTTTACATTTTCAATTCTATTGGTTGCATTACGTCATTTGACGTCATCATTACTCAATATGATTGGTTAAACCATCTGTCAAAAAATATTCAATATTATTTAAATTATTTTGAATATTTCCCTCTTTCGTAGAAAAAATAGTATGTAACACACTTGCGGAAAGGATCATTGAAAAACTCTTTTGCTTGCATCTTGGTTTACATATGAACATGAAACTATTAAAATGTAAGTAAAACTATTTATTAGATTAGTAGAATAAGCAGAATTAGGCAAGAGGTCGTGTGCTGGCCACATCAGATTTTTTCGAAAGCGTTCACAAAGACTTAATTGCAAGATTTTTTCAATTTTACAATCACACACTGCCGGCCGAGAGACTTGAACCACGGAACTCCGAGTTCATACGTCATCGACAATACAGATGGGTACAATATGCGAAAGAATGAATTAAAATTGAAGAAAAACAATAAAGTTTTTAACTGGGTAACACAGATGTGACAAGGGTTTAATCCTTTATCAGTGGGTTTTCAGTTTTTCAATATTTAAGTTAGCAACGTGGGCTTTTTAACGCGTAAAGATAATCCGAATTTTTTTGCGACTACGGCTGAAATTATTAACGAAATCCGCGAAGCTGTAAATAAAAAATAACATTTTTTTTGCTGTAACACTAACAAACATTTAAGCTGAAACACATACAAACATTAAACTCTGTGTTGAAGAGAATGTTATGTAATTAATAATTAAAAATTCTTTATTTGATATTTCACATACTACGTTATCAATTAAAAATGTAATTATTTCGCAAAAAATTTCATAAAATTTAATAATTACAAATATTGTCCATGGCTGATTTTAGTCGATAAAGTCGAAAAAGTAACACTTTAATCACTAGGAAAGATAATAGTAATTTATTATACAAGACGATAAAGAGATCATTTATCGAAAAGTGAAAGATGTTAGTTCACGAGTGACGAAGGAACGAGTGGGCTATCTTTCACGTGTCGATAAAGACTCTTTATCGTCGTGTACAATATATTATTTTATTTTGTACTTAATGTTAATTTGTGTAAAAATATTCTTATTTTACTTAAATTTTATTTTATCTACTCAAATTTTACTTTATCTACTCAAATTTTACTTTATCTACTCAAATTTTACTTTATCTACTCAAATTTTATTTTATCTACCCTCGATGTTAAAGTAATACTTTATCTACTGAAAATGAACATATAAAACCAATTTTTAACATTAAGTACAAAATAAAGTAAATTATTTTACATTTTATCTTTGAAATTGTGTTTTGAATATAATTGAATTTATAATTTGTTGTCTTATATTTTGTCTTTAAGGCGGTTGCGCAGTCAAATTATAGATTTTGCTGAACGCTCTGTATTACTTTAATAAACAAAGATTTAAATTATATATCTGAATAAATAAATTGAACACTTTTTGAATTTTGTATTCCAGAAAATTAAATTTAAAACGGATCAACACCAGCCGTCAAAATAGCGAAAAACAACATTCAGTTTTCCCCATAAAGATGGTTTAAACAATAAGATTTTTGAAACAAATAAGACGTTTTCGAAAAGCCTGAAGTTGCCCTCTATTTGCTCTAATGCCGCTTTTTTGAATTTTTATGTAGGATTGTATTAAAATACACATGAAATATTCACAAAATTGAACATGTTTAGCCATGCACATAAAAAAATTGAAGACAGAACTAAAAAAACTGGCATTAGAGCAAAGAGAGAGCATCCTTAAACTTTTCAAAAATATCTTAGTTAATTCGAAAATTTCAATTCTTACTTCAATTTTAATGGGAAAACTAAACATACTTTTCACCATTTTAACGGCTAGAAGTCAGCCACCTTAACATCAGCTACAGAAAAAAATATATTGATAGGTATCGCAATCAAATTATGTTGCTATGCGTATGTTGACAGTTGCTATGAAAAAACAAAATAGGTTAGGTATGTTGATGAATTTTATAAATGTCAAATTTGTTGATTCACCATAGTAACAATTACTTTTGCTGCCTAGGCTTTTTTACTATTTTTGCTGCCTAGGCAGCAAAAGTGACACTTTTCTGACTGTCAGCTGTCAAAAAACAACACTTTCAATGTCAATCGCCGAAAAACAATTTTTATTTGATTTTTACCTCTCGCCACTCATATCTGTAAGAGAGGTATTGTAATCATGTTAAAATTTCGGTAGTGAGTTTTCAATGGATAAGCACGTACAGAGGTCCCTACAACACGATTTTGATAATTTCGCGATGATGTCTGTGTGTGTGTCTGTGTGTCAGGATGGATGTTGCAGGTACGATAACTCAAATACCACTGAATAAAAAAAACTGAAATTTTGTATACAATATTCTGACACCCTGGATTAGATCTGATTAGGTTTTGGTGTTGATCGTGCAACCGGAAGTGATAGTTTCTTAAAAAGGTTTTCTGGAATATCCTCAAAATTGTGTGTGTGTGTGTGTGTGTGTGTGTGTGTGTGTGTGTGTGTGTGTGTGTGTGTGTGTGTGTGTGTGTGTGTGTGTGTGTGTGTGTGTGTGTGTGTGTGTGTGTGTGTGTGTGTGTGTGTGTGTCTGTGTGTGTGTGTGTGTCTGTGTCTGTGTGTGTGTGTCAGGATGGATGTTGGAGGTACGATAACTCAAATACCACTGAATAAAAAAATTTCAAATTTTGTATACAATATTTTGACACCCTAGATTAGATCTGATTAGATTTTGGTGTTGATCGTGCAACCGGAAGTGGTAGTTTCTTAAAGATCTAAAGAGTTTTTCTGGAATATTCTCAAAATTTATGAATTATTAGGAATTTTTTAAATAACATTGTATACTAAATGTTACTATCTACAATATGTATTCAAAACGTTGTTTCTATCTAGCACCATTTTCCAATTACAAGAAGTTAAAAATTCTACAAATTTGTTACAATTTTGATTTATCTGCCTACCTATGGAAACAAAAAATAAAATATTTGAGTGTTAATGTCATATGAATTTTTGACTTTTTGGCAAATTGGAAAATATGAAATGTCATTTAGTATTTATAAGGTCATAATAAACTTTAATAATATTATAAAAACTACAATTTCCGAATTCCCTTCTTGTACAATGGTATATTTGTGAGTAAGTACCTTTATACACACTCAGTAAAATAGTAGAGTATATGGCGAGAGGTCATGTGTTGGCCACATCGGATTTTTTGTTAAGTTTTCAAATTAATTTTGTTTGTTTCAACTCATTTGCTATTACAAAGGCACTAACTTAACATATATCGTATATACCGTCAATTTAACAACTTTGATGTATAAGTAATGAACGTATATAATAGAAATAATGTGCATTCAAACACATATATTTCTATTAGCTAAGTTAGCGAGTTGTTTGAAGTTGCTCCGTTCTTTTAATGATTGCTTTACGCTTTTGCGTGTTTCTTGTAAGCAGAACTTAGCTTGGTTAAGGACCAATTACTGACTAAACATATACAATGAGCTAAAACGTCTTTCATACAACGCACAAACATTCACAATTAGATAAACTGAAACATATAGTGGATATAATAATAATTTTGTGGTTTGTGTTCCGAGGCCTCTAGTTCGAATCCAGGCAGGTGCATCCACTAGTTGATGGTTGGTAACCACACACACGATTTATACTGACCCATCCAACAGCCAAAAAAATCTGACGTGGACACCACATGACATCCTTGTACGCCTATTAAACTGTTCATACTTTTCTTAATAACTAAAATGTAGAATAATATAAAAAATGCTTTTAACTTATTATACAAATATATTAATATATAAGTAGGTACTACTACACTATAATAAAGTGTATTAAATTTTCTAGAGCAACCTAAACATGACGTACTTACGTATGTATACATTTTTACCTCTCGCCTAGAGAGGTATAGGGATCGTGAAAAAATTCGATGTCGAGATTTTTGTCAATAAGCACGTTTTAGCACCTTTAGAACCTATTTTGACTATTTTCACGATGATGTCTGTGTGTGTGTGTGTTTGTGTGTGTGTGTGTGTGTGTGTGTGTGTGTGTGTGTGTGTGTGTGTGTGTGTGTGTGTGTGTGTGTGTGTGTGTGTGTGTGTGTGTGTGTGTGTGTGTGTGTGTGTGTGTGTGTGTGTGTGTGTGTGTGTGTGTGTGTGTCTGTATGTGCGCCTACTATAGTCTTTCGTTCTTATTCATTATCTCAAATTCTACTGAACATAAAATTCTAATATTTTGCATTATATATTTCTACATGTTAATGAAGAGCTGATTAGATTTTGGTAAAAATCTGCCAACCGGAAATGGTATTTTCTTGAAGCCTTTTAACATTTTTTGCAAAAAATATAGAAAATTCTGCGATAGTTACAATTTGTCATACGACATTTCAAAGAACAAATTATATCTTACAATATTTATTTACCATCTTGTCTATATCTCTTACCAATAAAGGAAAATTATTTTTCAAAGATAAATAATTTTACCTACCACGATTTGTAAATCACAATATAGGAAAAAAATTAAAAACAAAAATGAATATGTCAATGTGACAGATGAACAGATGTATACACAGTTTCTAAAATTTTGGTTGCACCATTTATAAAGAAATGTATAAATATATTAATAACGGGATTTGAAACTAGTAGGTACCTAGGAGCTGAAATTTAATTAATAAAAAACTGACTGAATTCTAGTGTTTTTATTCTTCCATTAAACGTATCCAGTCAAGAAGCATCATCGATTCATTAATAACTGAATATAATGTAATATGGTAATAATAAAATAAAAATTGTATCAACAAAGAGCTAATTTGATTTCAATGTCAATCGGAATCGGTACGTTGCTTGAAGAACTATAAAAAAAATTACAAAAAGTAGCCTAACAAAAACCAAATTCACATATTACAGTGTCAAGGCGGGAGGTTATGTGCTGGCCACAACAGATTTTTAATTAAAATTTTGTGTTTATAAAATATTTTAATAATATTGTATATCAAATACTAATATTATTTGTCCCAAAATATTATCAAACGATATGTCAAAGCAAAATTATGTTTGAAGTTTGATCTCAAACATAAATAATTACCTTCAGCTTTAAACAATATTAATATTCCGGTCACATTACAAATGATTGACTTTACAAAGTAATTTTTTGAACTATATCCGACGTACGTTGTCATCTGTAAAATGTCACATTAAAGCCCTTAGGCATTGAAATTCACGTAATTTTTTTTGAATAAAGCAAATGAAATGTTTCAAAGCAAATTTCAAATAAAGAAAATTATATACACAATTTTAATTACCTGCTAAGTATAAAAATAACATTAATTATAATTAGATTAATTATAATTAGATCTCTGATTCTAACAACTTAGGTTCCAATCTAGTTTCACTGCACAAAATATTGCTTGTGGTGTACTCTCCACTGCGAAACGCACACACGGTACAATAAAAGATATGTCGGCCAAAAAATATAACACAATACGTCCTGTTCACACGAGGAAAGTTTTCATTAAAAACTAAAAAGTTTCTTGAAAGGAAACTAATTATTACTATAATAGATATTTATTCACCAAGTGAGTTAAAGGAATGTTTATTCAAGAGAAGAAAGTTTAGCCCCCGAGCCCGAAGGGCGAGTGGGATCATTTCTTCGATTTTATTCAATTTTGACGAAATTATTTGAAATATATGAATTATACATTTATTTTGACACAACAACAAAAAATCCGATGTGGCCAACACATAACACTATTTTTATTTTTCTAATATAAGTATATATTATGTAGTACTTACTCACAAATATACCATTGTACTAGAAGGGAATTCGGGAATTGTAGTTTTTATAATATTATTAAAGTTTATTATGACCTTATAAATACTAAATGACATTTCATATTTTCCATTTCAATTTGCCAAAAAGTCAAAAATTCATGTAACATTAACACTCAAATATTTCATTTTTTGTTTCCATAGGTAGGCAGATAAATCAAAATTGTAACAAATTTGTAGAATTTTTAACTTCTTGTAATTGGAAAATGGTGCTAGATAGAAACAACGTTTTGAATACATATTGTAGATAGTAACATTTAGTATACAATGTTATTAAAAAAATTCCTATTAATTCATAAATTTTGAAAATATTCCAGAAAAACTTTTCAGATCTTCAAGAAACTACCACTTCCGGTAGCACGATCAACACCAAAATCTAATCAGATCTAATCTAGGGTGTCAGAATATTGTATACCAAATTTCAATTTTTTTATTCAGTGGTATTTGAGTTATCGTACCTCCAACATCCATCCTGACACACACACAGACACACACACAAACAGACATCATCGCGAAATTATCAAAATCGTGTTCTAGGGACCTCTGTACGTGCTTATCCATTGAAAACTCACTATCGAAATTTTAGCATGATTACAATACCTCTCTTACAGATATGAGTGGCGAGAGGTAAAAATAACTAATCAAAATAGTCGTCAGTGGCAAATTGTCATTGTTTTTATACATTTTTGAGGAAATAATGAGAGTTTAATGTGTTTAAAATATATTAAAATTAATGATCTTATAGATACAGTCTCATCGTGTGTGCGGTTACTCATTCGTGGGGAGCACACCACAGGAAAAGTGTACCAGTCAGGATGTAACCTCACTTATCATAGACTCATTCATCTTTCTATATCTCTCTTGTAAAGTAAACAAACGTAATGTGAGCCTTTGTTTGGAAACCACTGGCATGGCTCTTAATTCCGTTGTTTTATTTTATAAATTGAATCTTAAGATAGCGTCGCAGGCATAATTTAAAGTCTTCTGAGAAAATTACAGAGAAGAAACTGCACAGAATGTGGTTGAGATTTTGAGTAATTACTTGGGAAGTACAATGCGCATAGACTGAAACGTAAATTTAATTAAACTCTACCTTTGCTAAGGAATACTCTGACATTTAATTTAGACCGATTTAATTTTATAATTTCAATGTCTTATTTACTTTACGTTTCATTATTTTATTTGTGTCTGTCTGTAATAGTCCTGCCTCATATTCTATAAAGCCCATTTTACATTGAGCAAGCGCAACGAGCAACTGCAATCTTCAAGTCAGAGTCGAACAAGAAAATTGCAGAAGACATTATTTCATTTTATACTGAGCAACATCAGCAACATGCAATTACTTATTTAATGTATTATTAATAAATGAAAGATTATATATTATTATCTACAATTTTTAGCATTTGTATTGTATTGTAAATTGTATTTTATATTTTGTATCATTTAGAAACAGTTGATTTTGAGTACATTTTAATTCCAGCCCCATGGTTTGAGAAGATTTTCAGCTATACATCTACGTCACACAAACTTTAAAAATTAATTACAGCTTTATTAAGAACAATTAAGACATATCAGCACTCTCAATCGCTTTCAAATAACATGAAGTTTCAATAAAAAAACTTTTAAAAAATATGGTAAACTACCCTATTATAGCCTACATTATGTATCAGTATAACTGAACAAAAGTCTTCCCTGTGGTGTACTCTCCACGAACAACAGTGTACCGCGTCACTACCAAGCTGCGCGTAACTCGAACGCAGATTCAGTACAAAATGGATCATTTTCAATTTTGTGTTTTGCCATTAAATATTTAATTTGAAGCTTCATTAGCTGTCACTATTACAGAAATAAATTACCACCCCCTCCCCCAGAGGTTGTGATTTATTTGTTTAATTCAACGTTTTATGCTCTTAAGTAATCCGTGAAGTTTTCGTTTGCTTTAGTGAATTTCAGAGTTTTCCAATGGCGCTCCTAATGATAATGACTCCTTATTTAAATTTTTCGTGGCCGCCATTATCATTACCAGTTATAAATCATCTTCTTGCGGCATATTTTTTGGTCTAGGTTATGACTAACGTAAGTTTTGTTAAAAATAAGATGAAAACTATGGTGATTCATTTGTAAAAATAGATCGTAACGCATCCAAAAGTACTAAGTTATAGTCTGGGTTTTGTCGTACTTCCAAAATATTTAATTCAACTAATAATTGAACTGTATTATTATTTACAAAAAATTTTAACAATTTTCTTGTAAATAGCATATTGTGATGAACACACACTGTTTATATATTAATGATTATTGTAACACCAAACGGATAAAAATATTGACTTCCAGTTTCCGAAATTTTTCTTTAAGAGGCTCGTCTACGTTTTTACCGAATTTTACTAATTTTTCCATTCCACTCTTTTCTTCACTACTAGGGCTGCCTGAAACCATCCCGAAACTCGTACTTTGCCGTATCCTAGCAATGCAATGTCATTTTGAATTTGAAAAATACTGTAAAAGTGTTTTCGTTGCGAGTAAACTGTCAGATTATTATTGACTTCAGGATAATGTGTTTATAAACATTTAATAGAAGAATAATGGATCTACAGATGATGTTCTTTTTTAAAATTTAAAAAATTAATTTCTATCATGAGGTATAACCGTGTAAAGTTTGCATAAAATAGGTTTTTTAAAAATTTTTTTGAAATTTTATATTCATGTACAATTTTTTAATCAAAATTTTAAAAAGACACATCTGTAGATTCATTCTTTCTCTATTAAATCCTTGTTGAAATACAATTTTACCATTCTTGTACTGGCCACAAAACACTCGCTACGTTAGTACATTTTATGCTGGATTTTAGGTAGAGAAAAATTCAAATAGCTAGAACCCTGGACTGCGCGAGAAGGCAGAGCTTGTCATGTACATTTTACAAAAGCGGAGCTAGCGAGTATATGCTGCGCTGCACTTCACTTAATTTTCAAACAAAACTAAAATATAACTCAATCACAATCAATTACAAAATTCACAGGGTTACACGAAGCAAAACACTACGAACGTCAACATGAGAATAACAGATATTGAAGCTGATGTTCTGTAGAACAGACAGTAGCGTAGTTTATCATCTATGCTTCTCTCTCTAAGACGAGAATTCGTACTTCGCGCAGGGTTCTAGCTATTTGAATTTTACTCTAGAGTAAAATTCAGATATCTAGGACCCTGAGCTGCGCGAGAAGGCGGAGCTTGTCATGTACTGTCCGTTTTATAAAAGTGGAGCTAGTGAGTATATAATGCGCTGCATTTTACTTAATTTTCAAAGAAAACTAAAATATAACTCAATCACAATCAATTACAAAATTCACAGCGTTACACGAAGCAAAACACTACGAATGTCAACATGAGAATAACAGATGTTCTGTAGAACAGACAGTAGCGTAGTTTATCATCTATGCTTCTCTCTCTAAGACGAGAATTCGTACTTCGCGCATACTTAAGGTAGAAAATCCGTCGGTCATAAGCGTGCGTGATTTCGGTGTGAGGTGAGGCCGAAGCAGTCAAATAATCAGAAATAAATCATTAAAAATCGTAGATTTGGATGTAAATTACAAATCATAGGTATCCAATTAAATAAATATATAATTGAAATTTAAGTTTACACTGAAATGCAGTAGTAGTACGTCAAAAACATAATTTTTCTTGTGACTGGAACCTTTTGCATGCGATTTCTCAACCATTATTGCGGTGACTCATATTTTTTATTTTTCTAATAAATACCTCAAATATCAAAGAATAACATATTCGTTTTCCAAATATGTGTTGGGTTGTTATGATATAAAATTTTCTAATCGTTTAGTAAATCTACTGGTAACCTCCATATACGCAATGTATTTTAGCGCGTTTTTGTGTCAACTTTAAATTCAATTATCTTCGTTATTTCAACGGTTACCTATAAATTTTAATTTTTATTCAAATTCTACGACTTGTAATGAATGCTGTATATTAATTTAAGTCATATTTTGGGTTGTCACTACCCATGGATTTACTACCTTAAATGAATTTACCTCTAGTATATTTTATTCTGGATTTTAGGTAGTAGACGGGCCTCTTCAGTTGAAATTTAAGGTGATTTTACAACAATCTTTTTCCACCCCACAGTCTATGAATCTACCCACCCTACTTACTATATTCAGGCAGGTTGTACTCCAGTTCCAAGGTAGCGGTATCCCCTATGACGTTATCAAGTAAGGTAGATATCTCTTCAGCTCTCATTCTCGTAGTGTTAATGCCGTTAACACTACGAACCCGGTCCCCTGGCGAGAGTTGGTCGCTTCGCCCTGAAGCCGACCCTGCACGCAGCGAGGACACGCTCGGGCAGCCTAAGTCGCTGGGCCCTGAAATCACAACAACGGGAAATGATAATAAAAATATAATTGAACGGTAGATGGCTTCAACACAGAAGAGTTTTCTTGTGAATTAATCTTTTGAATATTTTCGATTATTATTTGTATATTTTAAATAAGCTCCAGATTGTACGTATACATTTATGTTTATAAGTCTAGATATGGCGGGAGGTTGTGTGCTGGCCACATCAGATTTTAGTTTTTGCGTAAAAAATATTGACAGGTGAGACGGGTGGCACTAACGCCACATAAGTCATAAGATATTAAATGTAGTAATTGTACGGAGGATGGCTTCAACACAGAAGAGTTTTCCTGTGAATGAATCTCTTGATTCAGGTGATTCTAATTTCTGTGTTTGAATATTTTACATTTTTATTTGTATAATTTTAGATGGGCACCGGATTACAAGTATACATTACGAAGTACAGGTTGATGGAGGTGAAATGCGAACATAGGGAACATACATGACAATCGAACTTTCATGCCAGGTATCTTGATGTATTTTGTAGTAGTGTCACAAAACGAAGTAATGTGAATTTGTGTGGCAAAAAGAGTAATCAATAACAGAAATAATAATAAAATCTAAAAGTGCATGTAAACTTTCTCGTTCTGCTCGTACACATACATTATTATGCAAAGAAAATATTTTAATGAAAATAAAAATTTCAATAATATGACAGGTACTTTGACATTGACAGTACTTATTTCACGTATATCAAGATGCCTAGCATGATAACTCCATTGTCATATATTTCCCTATGTTCGCATTTCACCTCCACCAACCTGTATAGGGTCTTTCAATAGGAGTGATAGTTTTTTCAATAAAGATTTCTCGGTTTCTGATATATATTTTATTTACTTCTAGGTGTCAAATTATTTAGTATAGTGTGCAGTTTTATGATGCAGCGTTTGACGCCTCTAGACCGGTTGGAAATAATAAAAAAATATTACCAAAGTTCGAGCTCAGTTGCGGATGCTCAACATTTATTCACCCCAGAATTGGGTCGCCCTCACCGTTACTCTGCGCAAGCTATAAGACGCACTGTGATAAAGTTTGAGTTAACATTACTAAGACAATAAGCCACCAAGAAGACAACAAAATGTTCGAAGTGAGGAGAAAACCACAGCTGCAGCGGCCAGTGATGCAAATGAGCCAAATTCTGTCAAATTGGAGCGATCTTGTGATCAGTGTCAACAAAGCCGTGGTGGACATTTGAACGATATCTTGTTCCGAACATAACTGCATCGTTCTATTTTTACCACTCCAACTTTTACCACAGCATTTTTACCACCATTCTTTTTTATCGCTATCCTGTTTTACCGTTAACCCATTTTTTACCACTCAATTTTTACCACTCCAACTTTTACCTCTGCATTTGTACCACTATACTTTTTACCGCTATTTCGTTTTACCATTAATACATTTTTACCACTACGTTTTTACCATTACAACTTTTACCCATACTTTTTTACCGCTATTCCGTTTTACCATTAATAGTTTGTGGGGCTCAAGTACGGTTTTGTTAGCTTTGTTAGTGTAGTAAATACCAAAAGCGAGTTTGTGGGGCTCTAGTACGGTTTTGTTAGCTTTGTTAGTGTAGTAAATACCAAAACCGAGTGTGTGGGGCTTTAGTACGGTTTTGTTAGCTTCGTTAAAAAAGAGACGGTGGTAAAAATGGATTGGTAAAAGAATACGTTGGTGGTAAAAAAAAATTAGTGGTAAAAAGGGACAGTGGTAAAAAATGGATTGGTAAAAGTATAATGTTGGTAAAAAATGGATTGTAAAAGAATTACGGTGGTAAAAAAGGGACGGTGGTAAATAGGGATTGGTAAATATGGGGGCAAAACAACTGCATTGTCTAAGCTTCCAAATAAAGCAAAAACTAAATTGATATGTCAAACCGTTGACGTTTTATTTAAAATTAAAATCCTATCACTCTTAATGAAAGACCCTATACTTCGTGATATACATTTATGTTTATAAGTCTAGATATGGCGGGAGGTCGTGTACTGGCCACATCAGATTTTTATTATTATCAACCTGCATTAGTGCAATTAAATAATATTTACTTCTATTATGATTCCTATGTAGTTTCGCTTCCACCAAAGGCGTTTTCGGCGGCCGTCCTATAACCGTATCCTTGTCAGGATTATTTTTTTCTTTTCCACAATGTGTTAAAGACCTCGAGCGGGCACGAAACGGCAGCAAAAACGAAGAGAACATGTTGGATTTTGTAGATTTTATCCTCAGACATTTGTAAAGGATAAAGTTGAAGATGTCATCGTTTTGTGGTCACAGAGTTAATTCACTTTAGTTTAAGTTCAAGTTGTTTTATGTAATAAGTTTATTGATATTACTTTTAGATATACAGGTGAGTCAGCTAAGTGTTCCCTATTTCATTTGTTTGTAAAGTCTCAAGTTTTTGTGTAAAGTCCGCCAAATTTTTGCTGTAAATACAGTAGCCACTTGAGTTTTTGTTCGCAAAGTTTTATCATTATTGCTCTATTGCTTCCTAATTGGTGACTGAAATAATGATTAATTAATTATTAGTCAAACGACTATTTGTAGGATTTTAAAGGACCTTAAGTGGCATCCTTACAAGATTCAAATTCTGCAGGCAATTTCTGAAGAGGATAAAGCAAACCGATTGGAATTTGCAGAAGACGAAATGAAAACCCTGGTCATCTGAATAACATCATGTTTTCTGATGAGGCACATTTTCATCTTGATGGTGGATTTAATAGACACAATCATCAGTATTGGTCAGATGAAAATCCCCACTGGATTGCTGAACAATCCTTGCACTCTCCTAGAACGACTGTTTGGGCTGCAATTGGAGATTTTGGATCAATTGGTCCAATTTTCACATTGAAGTGAACCACTCGTGAAGTTTTTGTCTGATCGATTTGAAATTTCGGCAGTAAAAATTCCTTTAGATAGTTCATGTTTTGCAAAAATTTCGTCACTTTCTGATAAAAATTGCTTAAGTTATAAAAAATCCAAATAGGGAATAGTTAGCTGGCTCACCCTGTACATTGTGTTTGTACAGTTAGTTTCATTTTGTTTTAGCTTTTCGTCAAGCCCATTTTACATTGAGCAAGCGCAACGGGCAACTGCAATCTTCAAGTCAGAGTTGAACAATAAAATTGCAGATGACATTATTTCATTTTACACTGAGCAACATCAGCAACATGCAATTACTCATTTAATGTATTATTAATAAATTTACCAATATTTTGTTACGTTAACCTCTTGGATTTGTTGTATTGTATATTGTTGGAAAGATAGAATGGCATTATAACCACTAACGCACTAACTTTCCTAATCTTTTTGACGTTTATATTCAGTTGGTAGCAACGAACTAAAAATAACTAGAAATAACTGTGAATTGCCTGCATACAAAAATTAGAACATGTTCTATTCCATGCAACCGTTGCCTCAAGATTGCTTCTGCCTGTTGAATGTATTACACTCATGCAATATTGAAGCAACTTGTCAAAAGTTGCACTTGCATCTGCAATATTGCTCAATGTAAAATGGACTCAATAATATTTTTATAGTAATATATAGGGTGTTTTAGGGTTAAGTATCCAAGCTTTAAATATGAACCTCAAAACAAGAAAAAATTTGTTCAAATTTCTATTTGTAACATCAGAAGCCGATATCTCCTAAACGAAGCGTTTGTAAGAAAATCTCCAAATATTTTTGTGTCCTACTTAACCCTGAGACACTCTGTATACCCTGAAACAGGCGCACCCCCCCAAAAAATGTATTTTTAAGTCAATTACATTTATATTATAGGTTTATAAACTACATTCAAAGGCGCATTAAACTACATAAATAATGAATTTTTATTACTTCCTGTTTAGCCGGAAGTGACATCAATTTCTTTATTTTAAATAGAACACCCCGTATATTTTTTAAGATTTGGATTCTACATAAAATTCTGAATACAACCATGTATAATAAGCTACTGTTTCGTTGTAGATTTCTAAGTAAAATAATAATTAAAATATTACAGAAACAAATCGAATCATTCCTAGTTAGCTATGAAATAAAAAAAAAATGACTGATCAGTATGTCATTTATTTCCTGAAGTTATGAAACATCCTATACAGGTTGGTGGATTTGAAATGCGAACATAGGGAAATATATGACAATGGAGTTATCATGCTAGGCATGTTGATATACGTGGAATAAGTACTGTCAATGTCAAAGTACCTGTCATATTATTGATTATTTTCATTAAAATATTTGCATAATAATGTATGTGTACGAGCAGAACGAGAAAGTTACATGCACTTTTAGATTTTATTATTATTTCTGTTATTGATTATTCTTTTTGCCACACAAATTCACATTACTTCGTTTTGTGACACTACTACAAAATACATTCGAGGAAAATAAAAACGCACCACTTGAAAATGCACCAAAAATGACACAATTTCAAAGTGCGATATCTCGGCTGCATTTCGACGAAATTGGATGAATCTTCGAGTTCTGAAAACGTTGAAGTCTTATCTTTAATGAAGGAAAAGGATTGAACTTTATTGTCCTGTTGGCCAATAAGGTCCACGATTTTTTTGTCACTCCGTATGAGTTGCCAAAGTTGGACCTTTTTGGACATCAGATACATTCGTTTTTCTTAGGGGGGTGGGAGAGGGTGGAGTGGATTTTTTGTAACATTGGCTATCATCACATTAAAGATAACGTTTTCAGAACTCGAAGATTCATCCAATTTCGTCGAAATGCAGCCGAGATATCGCACTTTGAAATTTGTCATTTTTTGTGCATTTTCAAGTGGTGCGTTTTTATTTTCCTCGAGTGTATATCAAGATACCTGGCATGAAAGTTCGATTGTCATGTATGTTCCCTATGTTCGCATTTCATCTCCACCAACCTGTATATTCTTTTATATTGTACATTGATGTCTAACACATAAAATTTGTTTTATATCTGAAATAGTAGAATCGTAATATTCTTAGAATATTATTACTGTACGATATATGATAATAAAACTGAGAACATCTTTTATGGCTGCTATATTCTGTGTTTTGCATATACATCAATAAAATGTAAATATTGCAATAAATTTACTGACGCTGGAATAATTTTAAACTACAAATTCAAATATGTAAATAATATTCAAGAGCAAATATATGCGTCAACAAGTTTATATTTTATCTAGGTAGATAATTTGTTTGTAGCATATTTAATAAGCAAATATTAATATTGTACTTAAATAAGGGCGGATTATAACAATATGTATTTACATTATTTATAATGTCTTTTTACCTCTCGCCACTCATATCTGTAAGATATCTAGCACCATTTTCCAATTACAAGAAGTTAAAAATTCTACAAATTTGTTACAATTTTGATTTATCTGCCTACCTATGAAAACAAAAAATAAAATATTTGAGTGTTAATGTCTTGTAAATTTTTGACTTTTTGACAAATTGAAATGGAAAATATGAAATGTTATTTATTATTTATAAGGTCATAATAAACTTTAATAATATTATAAAAACTACAATTCCCGAATTCCCTTCTACAATGGTATATTTGTGAGTAAGTACCTTCATACACACTCAGTAAAATAGAAGAGTACCGCTATCCGGTTTTACCGTTAACCCACTTTTTACGACTCAATTTTTACCACTCCAACTTTTACCTCTGCATTTGTACCACTATACTTTTTACTGCTATTTCGTTTTACCACTAATACATTTTTACCACTCCGTTTTTACCGTTACAACTTTTACCACCATACTCTTTTACCGCGATTCCGTTTTACCTTTAATAGTTTGTGGGGCTCTAGTACGGTTTTGTTAGCTTTGTTAGTGTAGCAAATACCAAAACCGAGTTTGTGGGGCTCTAGTACGGTTTTGTTAGCTTTGTTAAAAAAGAGACGGTGGTAAAAATTAATTGGTAAAAAAACACGTTGGTAAATATGTTGGTGGTAAAAAGAATTAGTGGTAAAAATAGGGACGGTGGTAAAAATTGATTGGTAAAAGAATACGTTGGTAAATACGTTGGTGGTAAAAAAGAATTAGCGGTAAAAAGGGACGGTGGTAAAAAATGGATTGGTAAAAGTATAATGTTGGTAAAAAATGGATTGGTAAAAGAATTACGGTGGTAAAAAAGGGACGGTGGTAAATAGGGATTGGTAAATATGGGGGCAAATCATTTTTTAGAATCTCAATAGAGTAATAAAGGCACTGTATTATTTTCAGCCTCTCATCATCTTTATAATGATTACCAACCTTCTTAAACAATCCTCTTAAGAGGATCAAAGCATCTTAAGTACAGAAAGAACAGCTGATTCATTTTAAGTAACGTCAGACTTTGAAGATATCTTTAATAGCCAATTAATGAGATAATTGCAAAAGGAATTAAATTACAATCGTTTTAAATTTATCATTAAACGCTTTAATCGCATTTAAGATTAAATATAACGGTGTCATTTACGCTAAAATTGTTATAGTAGATAGAAAATTATATTCATGCGTTTATGGAGCTATTATAGGCTGTTTAAAACCATTATATACAGTATAATTTATAGAGTTATGACATTGTAATAGGGTACTTTACCATAGTAGCAAATTAGCAATTCGGTCAATTATATTGAACCTCAAAAATGAGTTATTGCTTGAAAAAAGGTTCAAAAAGTTAATAGTTCTTTAAATTTTTTACGTATCGATACATCTACGTTACAGTAATGCGTTTCACGTGTATTCTTACTTACAGTAATAAACTACCAAATTTTTCATTAATTTTGTATATGGATTTCAAAGATTTTTTCAAAATTCTAACTGGGCATAATCCTAGATTAATTCTTTCACAAAAACCTAGTACCTGTTTTTCCGTCAAATTTTTAATATGCAATGAGTAAAGCAGAAACTGCTACACCTCTAAACACGCTATATTTTGTAACGGAGACGAGACCCTTAAGACATACAGTTGAGAAGATTCCGCTTATTAATTACAGTTAAGAATACGCTCAATTTTACATTTTTATCTATTCCACTCTTTTCCCCACTACTACGGCTGCCTGAAACCAGCCCGAAACTCGTACTTTACCGCATCCTAGCTATGCAGTGTCATTTTGAAGTTGAAAAATATTGCATACAAAAATTAGAACATGTTCTATTCTATGCAACCGTTGCCTCAAGATTGCTTCTGCCTGTTGAGTGTATTACACTCATGCAATATTGAATCAATTTGTCAAAACTTGCACTTGCATCTGCAATATTGCTCAATGTAAAATGGACTAACCACGAACTAAAATTCCAAGTGTTCAAACAATTCAAAAAAAATCTGCTGTGGCTACCACACGACCTCTCGCCTAATTCTGCTTATTCTACTAATCTAATAAATAGTTTTACTTACATTTTAATAGTTTCATCTTCATGTAATATGTAAACGATAATGTAAACCAATATGCAAGCAAAAGATGTCAACTGTACTGTCACTGTCATAGTAATTCAAATTTTATGTAGAAACAAATTTCATATCATGGACAACAAGATAGAATATTAATTGTACTTTATTTTATTGTTAAATACTTCCAGATTCAGCAATTTGTATTTATAATTAACTGTACACATAGATAATCACAATTTCTTTTATTTTTAATTGCAAAAATTGTCATAAATAAATAATGTACCAATATATTTAAGGAAAACTTTTCCAAACTTCTAAAAGTACTACTTCCGGTTTGCAGATTTCTACCAAAATGTTATCCGGTGTTAAGATACTTATCAAAACCTTAAATAAGAAATTTGGTTATAAACGGTTTGATACTTTTTCAGTTATCGTGGACGAAAAATCCTCGGTTCATACAAACACACACACACACACACACACACACACACACAGACATCATCGTGAAAATAGTAAATTCGTATTCTAGGGACCCTGAAACGTGCTTATCCACCAAAAACTCATACTCGAAAATTTTGACCCATTACAATACCTCTCTTATAGAATATGAGGCGAGAGGTAATTATTTACTGAACACACATTTACATTAAATACTGTTAAAGAACACAACCCTTACGTTAATTGACATTTCTAATCAATAAGTTAGGGGTGATTTGCTGACAAAGCTTCGTTCAAATTCAAATGAATGAGAACTTTGACTTAATGACGTAAGCACCAGCTCTAATGCTCGAGGTACGAGTGACAGTACTCAGAACTTGTGACGTGAGCCTATATAGCCACCTGGATTAATCTGTTCTAATGAATAATTCAGTAAAGAGAGGTATTTGTACTAAGATGATGGATTCAGCGGAATATTCAATGTGTTTGAAGATTAAATACAAATAATTAACAATTGTAATTAAACTGAAAGACTTCTACACGCTTTAGGACTTACGATAATTAAATAAATTATTTATTTTGGGTCTCGCACTAAATTACTTCACTGGGTTATTCGTAATGGTACAAGGTACAGAAAAAGAGATACTTTACCAGCAAATTAGCAATCCAGTCAATTATATTACCTCAAAAATGAGTTATTGCTTGAAAAAAGTTTTCGAAAAGTTCTTTAAATATTTGATATTTTACGTATCGATACAACTACGTTACAGTAATGCGTTTCACGTGTATTCTTACTTACAGTAATAAACTACCAAATTGTATTTTATTGTAACATTTAGAAACAGTTGATTTTACATGAGTATATTTTAATTCCGGTTTGAGAAGATTTTCAGCTATACATCTACGTCACACAAACTTTAAAAATTAATTACAGCTTTATTAAGAACAATTTATTAAGGGTTACCAGTACTCTCAATCGCTTTCAATAACATAAAGTTTCAATAATTTTTTTTTTAAATGGTAAACTACCCTATTGAAATTTTGATTCAATATTGTTTTTAAAATGTTGTGGACTAAATTATTATAATAGTTGTACAGGTTGGTGGAGGTGAAATGCGAACATAGGGAAATATATGACAATGGAGTTATCATGCTAGGCATCTTGATATACGTGGAATAAGTACTGTCAATGTCAAAGTACCTGTCATATTATTGAAATTTTTATTTTCTTTAAAATATTTTCTTTGCATAATAATGTATGTGTACGAGCAGAACGAAAAAGTTTACATGCACTTTTAGATTTTATTATTATTTCTGTTATTGATTACTCTTTTTGCCACACAAATTCACATTACTTCGTTTTGTGACACTACTACAAAATATATCAAGCTACCTGGCATAAAAGTTTGATTGTCATGTATGTTCCCTATGTTCGCATTTCACCTCCACCAACCTGTATAGTTAAATACAATATTTATCAATTTTATATCGTTGTTTTAAAATCTACAACATTATACTAAGTGTCCCAGAAAAATGGTACGCTCGAAATTATTACCTCTCGCCTCATATTCTATAAGAGAGGTATTGTAATGGGTCAAAATTTTCGAGTATGAGTTTTTAGTAGATAAGCACGTTTCAGGGTCTCTACAATACGAATTTAATATTTTCCCCATGATGTCTGTGTAAGTGTATGTGCGTATGTATGTATGGACGTATAAATTATGTGACGATATTTCTTCCACGATAACTTAAAAAGTACCAAGCCCTTTAATAACCAAATTTCATATTTAAGGTTTTAATAAGGATCTTAACACCGGATAAGATTTTGGTAGAAATCCGCAAACCGGAAGTAGTACTTTTTGAAACTTAATATAGTTTTCCTTAAATAAATTGGTGCATTATTTATTTATGACAATTTCCCACATATTAATTAAACCAATCATTTGCTTCAATTTTTTAAATGACCAATGACGTACAAAATATATCGGCAAAAACTGTAAAAATGCCCTAGGGATTGTTCAAGTGACAATTTACCCGTTACATTGCTATGACTACCATGTATGACAATTTTATTGATATTGTATTGTTTTTAATTGAAATTAAAAGTGTCAAATAAACCTTTACAGTTTGTCTAGAATACAGTTTGGCTAAGTTACTGGTTGGCATTACGGTTTGACAAAATTCCAATTGAACCAATTACAGTTTGACTATAATACAGTTTGGCTTCATTATTTTTGATCAAACTACGCTTTGACAAAACTATATTACCTTCCGCTTACCTGTAAAGGAAGGTATTGGAATCATGTAAAAAATCGGGTAGTGAGTTTTTAGTGGATGAGCACGAATTAGGGGCCTTACAACTCATTTTTGATAGTTTCCCGATGATGTCTGTATGTATGTGTGTGTGTGTGTGTGTGTGTGTGTGTGTGTGTGTGTGTGTGTGTGTGTGTGTGTGTGCGTGTGTGTGTATGTGTGTGGTCCGGGCCGATGCCGGATGTTGCATAACTCAAATACGAATTATCCAAAAAATTTGATATTTGGTATTTTACAATTGTATACGAATAGAAAGAGCTCATTAGATTTTGGTACAAATATCTTCACCGGAAGTGGTACTTTTTGAAGATTGAAAAGGTTAAGTGTCAAAAATTTCTATAAATTTGAACAAATATAGTATTTATTTGTAATAAGAATAAGAGGAAAAGTTATTTGCAATTTACGTTATAAAAAAATTGTCTTTATCTGGTAGCATTAAAGAACTGCAGTAAAATTAAAAAAAATAAATTTATCAAATAAAACGTTGAAATCTTGTAATCCTTGTTCGGTTGATTTTTGTTTCTGCATAAAAAATATTGACAGATGAGACGGGTGACAAGTTGGCATACTAGCGCTATATAAGTCATAAGTAAGCTATTAAATGTAGTAACTGAACGGAGGATTGCTTCAACACAGAAGAGTTTTCGTGTGAATGAATCTTTTGATTCAGGTGATACTAATTTCTGTGTTTGAATATTTTAGATTTTTATTTGTATATTTTAAATGGACACCGGATTGTACGTATACATTTCTGTTTAAAGTCTAGATATGGCGGAAGGTTGTGTGATGGCCACGTCAGATTTTTTGAAGAAATAAGCGGACGTCAAATTTGTGTATATCCAGGTACCTATTTAGTTTAGAAACAGACTAGTAGACTACTGTTATTTCGAGTTTCGAAATTGACAGCAGTTCCACAGAGTAAACCAGACAGATTTATAAATATTTACGTCGATTCTACCGCTGTATTTTTATTTCATTGGCCTTAATTTACTTTAAAATTAGAGACGCCAGTTTTTATGTTTTTTAAGTTTCCAAACTTCAAGAATATATAAATAGAACATACTTGAACCACAGTAGCTCCTTGAATTTTTAACAGAAATTTTGTTAACTATTCTCCGTTGAAAATTAGCATAATACATATTAATGCTTGTAGCATGTACTTACAATATTTTTACCTCTCGCCACTCATATCTGTAAGAGAGGTATTGTAATCATGCTAAAATTTCGATAGTGAGTTTTCAATGGATAAGCACGTTTTGAGGTCCCTAGAACACGATTTTGATAATTTCGCGATGATGTCTGTGTGTGTGTGTGTCAGGATGGATGTTGGAGGTACGATAACTCAAATACCACTGATTAAAAAAATTTAAAATTTTGTATATAATATTCTGACACCCTAGATTAGATCTGATTAGATTTTGGTGTTGATCGTGCAACCGGAAGTGGTAGTTTCTAGTAGATCAGTAGAGCTTTTCTGGAATATCTTCAAAATTTATGAATTAATAGAAATTTTTTTAATAACATTGTATACTAAATGTTACTGTCTACAATATTCAAAACGTTGTTTCTATCTAGCACCATTTTCCAATTACAAGAAGTTAAAATTTTTACAAATTAGTTACAATTTTGATTTATCTGCCTACCTATGAAAACAAAAAATAAAATATTTGAGTGTTAGTATCATAAATTTTTGACTTTTTGGCAAATTGAAATGGAAAATATGAAATGTCATTTAGTATTTATAAGGTCATAATAAACTTTAATAATATTATAAATACTACAATTCCCGAATTCCCTTCTAGTACAATGGTATATTTGTGAGTAAGTACCTTCATACACACTTAGTAAAATAGTAGAGTATATGGCGAGAGGTCATGTGTTGGCCACATCGGATTTTTCGTTGTAGATTTCTAAGTAAAATAATAATTAAAATATTAAAGAAACATATCGTTTTATTCCAAGTTAGCTATGAAATAAATGATAGAAAACAGATTTATGACAGTAAAAATGTCAGTTTATTAACAAAAATAACTAATTTAATAAGGAATTGCAATTCAATTATATTATTTATAGTAAATTTTCAAAATGGCCTGCATTTTCTTGAATACATAGTAAAACTCTTCGTATAATTTCTGTTTTTATCATTTATTTCATAGCTAACTAATGATTCGATTTGTTTCTGTAATATTTTAATTATAATTTTACTTAGAAATCTACAACGAAAAAGTAGCTTATTATACATGGTAGTATTCAGAATTTTATGTAGAATCAAAATCTTAAAAAATATACGGGGTGTTTCATTTAAAATAAGGAAGTTGATGTCACTTCCGGCTAAACAGGAAGTAATACAAATTCATTAATAATGTAGTTTAATGCGCCTTTGAGGGTAGTTTAAAAACCTATAATATAAATGTAATTGACTTAAAAATACAATTTTTTGGGGGTGCGCCTGTTTCAGGAAAAGCCCGGTATATATTTTTTATTAAACATATTTGTTACACGATTATTATTACCACTTTTCACAAATTTTTTACACATTTTTAAAACACAAAACTATTTGTTTTCACTTTATATTACACCGATTTTAAAAACCTAGTATACCATTCGAACCTCAATTAAACGCGTTATTTCACAATCAGTCCACCCACTATTTCCCCGCTTTCGTCGCGCTATTACAGCGCTATTTCAGCGCTATTTCCCGTTTTTCGTCGACCACGCGTGGCTATATCATATCAGCAATGTTTAACAGTATCACTGTTCACAAGTTTAGAGTGAAACTTTTAACTAACTAAGCTAAACTAAAAGGGTTTAAGGCAACGGCGGTAAACCGCGGGACTAACTATCTACTAAGACATGGACGACGCTTAGCGTCGCGACGATGGTAAACATGACACGTGACGGCGATAGACGCCAAGAGGCAGTGGCGGCGGAGGTTTTAAAATTGGGGGCGTTTGAAATATTTTGAATATTTTGATTAGTTTCAATTTACATTGCGCAATATTGCAGATGCAAGTACAAGTTTTAACAAATTGATTCAATAATGCATGAGTGTATTGCTCAACAGGCAGAAGCAATCTTGAAACAACGGTAGCATGGAATAGAACATGTTCAGCCCATTTTACATTGATCAATTTGCAGACGCAAGTGCAACTTTTGACAAATTAATTTAATATTGCATTGTAATTGCTAAACAGGCAGAAGCAATCTTGAAACAACGGTAGCATGGAATAGAACATGTTCAGCCCATTTTACATTGATCAATTTGCAGATGCAAGTGCAACTTTTAACAAATTGATTCAATATTGCATGAGTGTAATACGCTCAACAGGCAGAAGCCACTTGAGGCAACGGTTGCATGGAACAGAACATGTTCTAATTTTTGTATGCAGGCAATTCACAGTTATTTCTAGTTATTTTTAGTTCGTTGCTACCAACTGAACCGTCAAAAAGATTAGGAAAGTTAGTGCGTTAGTGGTTATAATGCCATTCTATCCTTCCAACAATATACAATACAACAAATCCAAGAGGTTAAGTTGACGTAACAAAATATTGGTAAATTTATTAATTATACATTAAATAATAATAATAATAATAATAATAATAATAATAATAATAATAATAATAAAATAATGTATACATTATTTTTACCTGAATTAAAGTAAAAATCTGGCATTCTGGGTATGATGAAAGAGGAGAAATTAATAACAACAACAACAAGTTCAACAATAATACTAATAATATTGCCAGTAAAAAAATGGGTTTTGTGGATTTTACCATGTATCTTCTAGTGGAAAAACGTGATTTTCGGACTTTGAGACGTGGATAGCGAGAAATTAAGGCATTTTCAGACCCATGTTGCATTTGAAAGTTTGTTCTAGACTTCGAGAACTGTCATTTCCCAAAGTTACAAAAATTTCACCGAGATTATTGGTCCCATGTATTTGGTGCGGGGTCCTTTTTATTCAACCCAACGGAACTATTTTAATAAAATTATTCAGTGTTCAATGTTGATTACTTTACGTCACAGGGCAAGTTTTATATGATCAATCAGTGAATTAGTCAAACCTGAGTTATCAAAACACGCTATATAAACAGAGATACATACACACACATCAATTATAAATACTTTTATCATTGTAGGTATTGTGTGTTCGACAATAAACATTACATACGTCATTAAAATCTGCCTTTGGCATTCGTTAATTAAAATCCAGACAGAAATGATCAACGATTGTTTGATTCAGCAAACAAGAGGTGAATTTTATGCCAGTTAAATACCGAGTGGTTCAAAAAGGCCGCAAATTTTAACAGTAAGCTCTTAAGGCGCTGCACTTGTGTCAAAAATATAGTGAAAAAGGGAGCTTGCTATATTACAAACTGAGCTCTTGTTAGTACACCTACACTGTTCATATTTTATATATAGATAGTTCAAAGATGACTCTAGAGTGCTAAGAAATTATATTTTTGAAATACTTAATGGTATTTTAGTAATAAATTAGTAAAAATAGTCAGTTTGGCCGATTTTTTACTATTTTTTTCCTCAGATGTGTAATTTTTTTGACAAAAAATATTTTCTTAGCACTCTCACGAACAATGCAAAGAATTGACTATCTAAAACAAAATTAATAAATATGCAATAATAAGGCCGTAGTTTGTAATATTAAAATGCATAATTTAATTCTTATTTTCTCTAATTGTTGTCGCAACAATGTATTGTATGAATTTTTCGATCAAATAATGCTTCATAATTACTTATGGTAAATTTCAGATTTTTATTTTGAGCAATATAGCCAGAATCGTGAATTTTGATTCTATTGCAGCAATATTGCTTTCAACAAGTGTAGAGCCTTAAGGCGGAACTTCAAGGGTCTAGAATTAGTGGTATCATTTATTCGGAATTCTGGGCTTATTTTTAAAGATATTTTAAAATTTTTTGAAGTACTGTAAAGATAAAAGATGGTTCTAAACCCGTCTTAAAGTTTTAATAAAAATATCAATTGTTTATATATATACCGGGTGTATATTGAAAAGTGAAACATAGGCGTTTAACATGGTAAATCAGTTTTTTCGTTCGCATTGCTTCCCTAATTATTTTAGACAAAAATGTTTCAAATAAATGTTGTTGAGCATAAAATTCTACATCCGGATCAGTAAACAAAATTTATTTTGGTTGCTTTATAACTGCAGAAATCAAATTTGAAAATACACGGAATAGCGAATTAATAGTAACAGCCATGGAATTAAAAACAGGAGATGAACAAATGCGTAACGAATGGTTATGTGAGCGGCCTACGGACCCAATGGTCGTACGTTCGATTCCGACCTGGGGAAGATTTTTTAAAATGTTTTTACCTCTCGCCTCATATTCTATAAGAGAGGTATTGTAATGGGTCAAAATTTTCGAGTATGAGTTTTTGGTGGATAAGCACGTTTCAGGGTCTCTATAATACGAATTTACTATTTTCACGATGATGTCTGTGTGTGTGTGTGTGTGTGTGTGTGTGTGTGTGTGTGTGTGTGTGTGTGTGTGTGTGCGTGTGCGTGTGCGTGTGTGTGTTTGTATGAATGTATGGACTGACGATTTTTCGTCCACGATAACTGAAAAAGTATCAAACCTTTAATAACCAAATTTCATATTTAAGGTTTTAATAAGGATCTTAACACCGGATAACATTTTGGTAGAAATCCGAAAACCGGAAGTAGTACTTTTTGAAGCTTGATAAACTTTTTCTTTAATATATTGTTACATTATTTATTTATGACAATTTTAGCAATTAAATATAAAAGAAAATATAATTATCTATGGGTACAGTTAATTATAAATACAATTTGCTGAATCTGGTAGTATTTAACAATAAAATAAAGTACAATTAATATTCTATCTTGTTGTCCATGATATGAAATTTGTTTCTACATAAAATTTGAATGATTATGACAGTGACAGTACAGTTGACATCTTTTGCTTGCATCTTGGTTTACATTATCGTTTACATATTACATGAACATGCAACTATTAAAATGTAAGTAAAACTATTTATTAGATTAGTCTCGAGGTTAGTAGAATAAGCAGAATTAGGCGAGAGGTCGTGTACTGGCCACAGCAGATTTTTTAAAAACAATACTATGGAAAAATTGGTGAAATCGATGCGTCGCACTGTAGTATATTAAATATTGTCGTAAAAAATTCCAATATTCTTACGTTAGTATTAAATTCAATATTTTACAAACTGTTTTCCTCTTCATATGCAGATACATTACCAGATTACCGCCTTAAATGAATTATTCCTCATTATTTGTCTTCAACTCGCACGCTTATGCCCATCAGATTTCCTACCTCCCTCTATATCTACTCGCTCGGTATCTTAGACCCAATGTCTGCAGATACCGCTTTGATGTGATGTTGGCATCCCTGAAGTAACTGCTGCTACCTTCAGGCGGTACTATTTATAAATGGTGTCTATACCAGTCCCAGTTAATGCATTGCAACTAACTTCATAGAAGTGAAGTATATCCGCCGACGTTCAACTTCAGATGAACCGGAAGTGGAAAAACAAAAAAAATATAACGGAGTGAGAGAGTTTGGTGATGTGTAAATGAGTTTGAGTAAATTGTTGTTCTTGTAAAGTTTCATAAAATATCTTGTACCTACACTGTATAGATATCTAAACGAGTTTGTTTTAACCCACTTGGTTATTGATTTTGTTCGGTTGGCAGCCGTTAATAAATTCATCTTTCGTCCAATTTGGGTGTTGTAGTCGCACATGCTGTGAGTATTTGTATAGTAAGTAAAAGAGTAAGGTTTTGTGCTGGCCACAACAGATTTTTACTTCCTTGTACAGAGTAAAGGAAGTATTGTAATCGCGAAAAATTTCGGTTCTCAGATTTTTACGGAAATATCCGTTTTGACCTTTTCTGAATCCATTATGACTAGTTTCGTCGTGACGTCTGTACGTACGGACGGACGTATGCACGTATGTGTGTCGCATAACTCAAATACGGTTAGACGTAGAAAGTTGAAATTTTGTATTTAGGACTGTTATAGCATCTAGTTGTGCACCTCCTATTTTTTGTTTCAATCTACAAACCGGAAGTAGTACTTTTTTCAAATATTTCGATAAATATTTAATTTAAGACAAATTTTTTTATTTTAAATGAAAGATTATGTGATTATTACCTACAATCGGTATTTTATAAATATTATTGTATCTGGTATCATTTAAGAATAATTAAAGTATATATTTATAATTTAGTATTTCGGTATCTTGTAGTTCATGATCCATTAACATTTGATACTACGTAAAATTTAAATGATTATGACATGACAGTGACAGTGGTAGTGACAATAGTAAAATATCGTTTATATCTTCTTCTGCAATTATAAAAATAAAATAACTAAAATATATTTTTTGTGAGTATAGTAGCAATAGTAGTAGTACTTATATATTAATATATTTGTATAATATAATTCTACATTTTAGTTATTAAGAAAAGTATGAACAGTTTAATAGGCGTACAAGGAAGTCATGTGGTGTCCACGTCAGATTTTTTTGAATTCTTTTTACAATATTTACTAAATTTGTATTTAACATTAATAAGTATTATTTACCTTATTAATTGCTTATTTATACTCAAAATAACAATTTAACCAATTTTTAATTTAATGTCAAAGTGACAGATGACGGTAAAGTTTCCGCTTATTATTTTCAGTTAAGTTACTCAAGCTACTAGTAAAAAATCTGACGTGGCCATCACACAACCTTCCGCCATATCTAGACTTTAAACAGAAATGTATACGTACAATCCGGTGTCCATTTAAAATATACAAATAAAAATCTAAAATATTCAAACACAGACATTAGTATCACCTGAATCAAAAGATTCATTTACATGAAAACTCTTCTGTGTTGAAGCAATCCTCCGTTCAGTTACTACATTTAATATATTACTTATGACTTATATAGCTTTAGTATGCCAACTTGTCACCCGTCTCATCTGTCAATATTTTTTATGCAGAAACAAAAATCAAACGAACATGGATTACAAGATTTCAACGTTTTATTTGATAAATTTATTTTTTTAATTTTACTGCAGTTCTTTAATGCTACCAGATAAAGACAATTTTTTTATAACGTAAATTGCAAATAACTTTTCCTCTTATTCTTATTACAAATAAATACTATATTTATCCAAATTTATAGAAATTTTTAACACTTAATCTTTTTAATCTTCAAAAAATATCACTTCCGGTAAAGATATTTGTACCAAAATCTAATGAGCTCTTCCTATTCGTATACAATTGTAAAATATCAAATATCAAAATTTTTGGGTAATTCGTATTTGAGTTATCCAACAGACGGCATCGGCCCGGACCACACACACACACACACACACACACACACACATACATACAGACATCATCGGGAAACTATCAAAAATGAGTTGTAAGGACCCTAATTCGTGCTCATCCACTAAAAACTCACTACCCGATTTTTTGCATGATTCCAATACCTTCCTTTACAGGTAAGCGGAAGGTAAAAATTTCCGAGAAAATTTTTATATAACCATGGTTACTATTATTGTAATCCATTCATCCATTGGCTGTTATTTGTGCCATGCAATTTTCAATAAATAATTTGTAAGCTGAATCATTGACCAAAAAATAAAAATTGTAATACTTCAAGTAAAAGAAATAAAGGCTCTAGGTAATAAATAGCAGGGTCATTGTATTTACTTAAAATAATAAATTATCTGATGAAAAATTGAAGAACTCAGTATGTGGTTTTTATATTTGCCGAGAAAACCCGCAAAGCTTATAAATGTCTTCACCGATCAAAAGATGATAAATGGCTTATAATTTATCAATTTCTCATTCTTGTAGACCTGACGCGTTATCCTTAAATTCATCTCAAACTTTTCATATGGCGTATAAAAATTAACTGTTTATTTTAACAATATAAATTGTATTTTATCCAATGCATAATTTTTACCTCCCACCTCATATTCTATTCTCCGTAACAAAATATTGCGTGTTTAGAGGTGTAGCAGTTTCTGCTTTACTCATTGCATATTAAAAATTTGAAGGAAAAACAGGTACTAGATTTTTGTGTAAGAATTAATCTAGGATTATACCCAGTTAGAATTCTGAAAAAATCTTTGAAATCCATATAAAAAATTAATGAAAAAGTGTGTTTTAAGCAATTTTTTACATGCTTTTTCTTATTATTAAGAGATTTATTAGAAAATGTAACTCGGCATAATCCTAGTTGCATTCTTCGTCTGTAAATAAATTTATGAAATTTAGCTTTATCTATAAAACTTCGTGAGCATTGTAGAAATTGCTAGACTGCTTTTCCGTATTTTTAGCGAGCATTTCTATGCATTAACATAGGACAAACGCGGTGTTGAGCTACGTGGAGTCGATACCCTTAACGGGTTGGCATATTTACGGTTTGACAAAATTCCAATAAACAAATTACAAATTGACTAAAAACAGATTGGCTTAATTGGTCAAACTACATTTTAACAAAACTATTGACTAAATAAACAAACGCCCTCAACTAGGGTACGTGCTACTTGCAAATACATCTTCTAGCTAAAACAACCCTACAAAATTATTTTTATCTTTACTAAAAGAACACCAAAGGAGACTATATCTGCCGGTTTCTACATTACCGACCTCCTCTAGACAAAGACAGAAATAGTAATTAACATAATCTAGACAGAGACCGCAAACCAGATGTTTCTTTCTTCCCCTCATTTTAGACAAAAATAGAAAATTAGAAATAGAGGCGAGAAACAAAGATAGAGATAGCAAACTTTACAAACTTATGTGTATGTGTGTGTGTCTTGGGATAATTTTAACTTTCCATAGGCGCGCGCAAAATTTTAATCAAGGATCGTAAATGTAAATTTTGTAATTAAATTTTATGTGGGAATTTTCAAGGTATGGTACAATTTATTAAATGCTAATAAAATTTATGATAAGCCGGTAGTAAAGGCTTAAGAGGTGCTCTAGATTGTTAATTAATTTTTAACGGAGGTAATAGGCTCTTAATATTCGAAAACTTAGGGGTTGAATACCACAGCAGTTAAAATGGTGAACTTAGAATCCATATAAAAAATTAATGAAAAAGTGTGTTTTTACTTCTTTGTAAAAGAAGTATTGTAATCGCGAAAAATTTTGGTTCTCAGATTTTGACGGAAATATCCGTTTTGACCTTTTCTGAATCCATTATGATTAGTTTCGTCGTGACGTCTGTACGTACGGACGGACGTACGTACGTACGTACGTATGTGTGTCGCATAACTCAAATACGGTTAGACGTAGAAAGTTGAAATTTTGTATTTAGGACTGTTATAGCATCTAGTTGTGCACCTCCTATTTTTGGTTTCAATCTACAAACCGGAAGTAGTACTTTTTTCAAATATTTCGATAAATATTTAATTTAAGACAATTTTTTTTATTTTAAATGAAAGATATCTGGTATCATTTAAGAATAATTAAAGTATATATATATATATATATATATATATATATATATATATATATATATATATATATATAATTTAGTATTTCGGTATCTTGTAGTCCATGATCGATTAACATTTGTTACTACGTAAAATTTAAATGATTATGACATGACAGTGACAATAGTAAAATATGCTTTATATCTTCTTCTGCAGTTTAAATAAAATATATTTGTGAGTATAGTAGCAGTAGTAGTAGTACTTATATATTAATATATTTGTATAATAAGTTAAAAGAATAAAGTAGGTATGACGGGAGGTCTTGTGGTGGCCACGTCATATATTTTTATATTATTCTACATTTTAGTTATTAAGAAAAGTATGAACAGTTTAATAGGCGTACAAGGAAATCATGTGGTGTCCACGTCAGATTTTTTTGTATGTATCATAGTACTACAAATGCCCAACATGTTATTCTAATATACGTTAATAGCTAAAACAGACTACATTATTTACAATGTCAGTGTGGACGTTCTAACGTCCTTTAAAAATATTGTTTATTATTTTATCACATGTTACGAGTATTACCATATGCAAAACATAAATACAGAGTGTATAACACGAAGAATATTGATTCTAAATTCGAAATTTTCTTGTACAACTAACGCCCTAAATACCTTGAAATTCCTGCTAAAATCCAAAGTGAAAACTTCTCAAATATGCCCCGAGAATTTACTAAATCTTATCCTGTTGAGTTGTACACATACCTTAAGAGGCTCGTCTACTACCTAAAATCCAGCATAAAATGTACTAACGTCGCGAGTGTTTTGTGGCACAAGAATGGTAAAATGTATTTCAACAAGGATTTAATAGAGAAAGAATGAATCTACAGATGTGCCTTTTTAAAATTTTGATTAAAAAATCTGACGTGGCCTCCACAAGACCTCCCGCCATACCTACTTTACTCTTTTTACTTATTATACATTTATACAGGTTGGTGGAGGTGAAATGCGAACATAGGGAACATACATGACAATCGAACTTTCATGCCAGGTATCTTGATATATTTTGTAGTAGTGTCACAAAGCAAAGTGTGGGAAAAAGAGAAATGAATAACAGAAATAATAATAAAATCTAAAAATGCATGTAAACTTTCTCGTTCTGCTCGTACACAAACATTATTATGAAAAGAAAATATTTTAATGAAAATAATCAATAATATGACAGGTACTTTGACATTGACAGTACTTATTCCACGTATATCAATCAAGATGCCTAGCATGATAACTCCATTGTCATATATTTCCCTATGTTCGCATTTCACTTCCACCAAACCTGTATATTAATTTATAAGTACTACTACTACTCATAAATATATTTTAGTCATTTTATTTAAACTGCAGAAGAAGATATAAACGATATTTACTATTGTCACTGTCATTGTCATGTCATAATCATTTAAATTTTACGTAGTAACAAATGTTAAACGATCATGGACTACAAGATACCGAAATACTAAATTATAAATATATACTTTAATTATTCTTAAATAATACCAGATACAGAAAAATTTATAAAATACCGATTGTAGGTAATAATCACATCATCTTTCATTTAAAATAAAAAATTGTCTAAAATGAATTATTTATCGAAATATTTTTAAAAAGTTCTACTTCCGGTTTGTAGATTGAAACCAAAAGTATATTGGGCTTTAAGAGTGTCATTTACCTAAATGACCAACACATGATTCGCACAAGTTTGTGATTTATTTAACAACAAACAGACGTAACAATAAAAAATTCGCGATGTACATTTCATTCTTTCATGTTTGATTTATCGAAAACTATGCTCTGTGACATAAAATGTGTTTATTAAAAAAAGATAATTCAAAACTAGCGAATGACATTGGTCATTTTTGACGAAATAATGACATCAGAGTGATTTAAAAATGTGTTGAGTGATTTAAAAAGTTTTAATTCACTTGCGAATAAACAGTTGTTTAAAGTTGTTGCTGGAGTTAATAATAGCAGTTTAAAACGTCAAAATTAAATAAAAATTACATGTTTTTCCTGACGAAAATGTGCAGCACCGTACCGAAATTAATTCAAAACTCTGTCACTATGTCGCCGAATAAAATCGATGGGGCTGTCTCTAGTGTGCCATATAGATACTATTCTATTACTCCGTGATCACTTTACAGTGCCTTGGGGTGAGAACACGATTCCCAAGGTTTCGCCGCGCACTTTTCGAATTTTACATTGAGCAAGCGCAACGGGCAACTGCAATCTTCAAGTCAGAGTTGAACAATAAAATTGCAGAAGACATTATTTCATTTTACACTGAGCAACATCAGCAACATGCAATTACTTATTTAATGTATAATTAATAAATTTACCAATATTTTGTTACGTCAACTTAACCTCTTGGATTTGTTGTATTGTATATTGTTGGAAGGATAGAATGGCATTATAACCACTAACACACTAACTTTCAAATCTTTTTGACGGTTCAGTTGGTAGCAACGAACTAAAAATAACTAGAAATAACTGTGAATTGCCTGCATCAAAAATTAGAACATGTTCTATTCCATGCAACCGTTGCCTCAAGATTGCTTCTGCCTGTTGAGCGTGCAACACTCATGCAATATTGAATCAATTTGTCAAAAGTTGCACTTGCATCTGCAATATTGCTCAATGTAAAACGGACTTTACACACAACCGAAAACACCGGGCACTAAATAAGGTAAAAAAATATTTGAAACTTTATCTCGTATTTATTTTGTTACTTTGTGTTTTGAAAACAGAATAAATTAATTCAAAATTCTGACAGTATGTCGCCGAATAAAATCGATGGTTTGTCTTTAACGTGTACTAGAATAAAATTCAAATATCTAGGACCCTGAGCTGCGCGAGAAGGCAGAGCTTGTCATGTACTGTCCGTTTTACAAAAGCGGAGCTAGCGAGTATATGCTGCGCTGCACTTCACTTAATTTTCTAAACTAAAATATAACTCAATCACACTCAATTACAAAATTCACAGCGTTACACGAAGCAAAACACTACGAATGTCAACATGAGAATAACAGATATTGGAGCTGATGTTCAGTAGAACAGACAGTAGCGTAGTTTATCATCTACGCCTCTCTTTCTAAGACGAGAATTCGTACTTCGCGCAGGGTTCTAGCTATTTGAATTTTACTCTAGCATAGATTAGATTATTATAAATTAAAACACATTTTTCGTAGGGGGATGTTGACAGGGGGATATTTTTTTAGGGGGATGTTGTCCAGGGGGGAAATTGTCCGAGAGGGAAATTGTCCTAGGGGGAAATTGTCCTAGGGGGATAATGTCCGGGGGGATGTTGCCCAGGGGGAAATTGTCCGAGGGGGAAATTGTCCTAGGGGGATAATGTCCGGGGGGATGTTGTCCAGGGGGAAATTGTCCGAGGGGGAAATTGTCCTAGGGGGATAATGTCCAGGGGGATGTTAGTGAAGATTTTCCTTAGCTGGAAGGTTGATAAATGAACAACAACTTTCTTGGGTATCAGCCACAATATATTTGGGATAAACTACTCTCAACGTTTCGGCCCTACCAGGGCCATCCTCAGGAGGGTGGTGTCAACAAATTCTTGTGATACATGTTAAAAATCATTAAAATAATAAATAAGTAATAAATAATTAAAAACAACTTAAAAAAGAGACATACATCGAAATACCAAGCAATGGTCGTCAAAGAAAAAACGTTACATTGTAAGAAAGTTGTTGTTCATTTGTCCAGGGGAATATTGTCCAGGGGAATGTTGTCCGGGGGATATTGTCGAGGGGATATTGTCCTAGAATCCTCTACTGTGCCATACAGACGCTATTCTATTACCGCGTGATCACTTTACCGTACCTTGGGGTGAGAACACGATTCCCAATGTCTCCCCGCGCATTTTGCGGATTTCTACTGTCGTGTGGTAAATGGGCCGAGCCGGTCCTGCCGGGTCAGACAGGATGCTAGGGGCTGAGTGCTTCCCTGAGTCCTCGGACCAGGTCGGCGATCGGCATTTTAATTCTGGAACAAAAATATAATGTTGGTATTAGTTTGCTGGTATTGTGACTAATGGAAATAAATAAGCTGAAATATATATGCAACTGAAAATTTCTTTCAATAATTATTATTTTACATTATCTATTTTCCACATATTAATTAAACAAATCAGTTGCTTCAATTTTTTAAATTCTGGCCAATAACGTACAAAATATATCGACAAAAATTGTAAAAATGCCGTGAAAATCGCATGACACAAATAACAGCCAATGGATGAATTGGTTACAATAATAGTAACCATGGTTATAGACAAATTTTCTCGGAAATTTTTTACTAGTAGCTTGAGTAACTTAAGGAGGTTCGATACCGTTTTTGAAAATATTACCATTCATCTGAAAATTTTACAAGTTGAAGATGGATGTATTTATAGTTCACTGTTAAAATTTCAGATCAATCGTCCACACCGTTTTTTAAAAATAAATTTTTAAAAAATTCTGTTTTACATGGGAGTAAATGAGAATACATTTTTAAAGGGCTGTATAATCTATAAAAATAATACCACCAGAAAGAGATTTACAGTAATTATAAATCAGACATTAATAAATCATGAAACTAAAATTCAGTGGATTCTTCCACGCCGTTATTGAGTTATTCAAATAAATAAAATTTAAAACGTGACACATAACTAAAAGAGCGATAACTACGGCAACGTCGCAAATCATAGATTGGCGCGAAATTTAAAATACTGTTGGAAAGTAAGAGTGCGTTTATGTTGAAGCATATTATTTTATAAAGTTTGTAACAAATGATATTATATTTATATTTTCACAACAAATAAAATACACATACACAAGTCATTTTTAGGAAATTAGACACACTTTCGCAATGCGCATACAAACACCGTTACGAAACTATCGAAAATAAGTAGGAAGAACTATTTGAGTAAGAATTATTCGTGTTCATCTACTAAAAACTCTACAAGGGACATGACGGGTCCATGATCACTAAATTTGTTTGCAATTATTTCGTAACTAATTCCAAATGTCGCTAATCTTTTAATCATTCCAGAAGATCTGACTCTTTTTAAAGGCTGTACAGTAGAAATAATAATATCTGTATCTTTTGTGTACGTTTGTCATATACTTGATCAAAGCTTTCCCCATTACTAATTATTTCTGAAACAGAAAGATGAATTTCTACCAATTGTCAGGAAATGTTTTTAAATAATTTTAAAGTGTCTTGGAAATAATGAATGACTGGACGAAAACTATCAATTAAGTTCTCATTTCTTATAGCTTGCATTAATCTTGGAGCGTCAAAAGAACAATTATTATGAGCTATTGCATTTACAACCTGACAACACTTGACAGTTAGGTTAGAATCACTGCAGCCAACAGTCAACGTAAAGCAGCTAAAATACTAGCGCTATTGCCGTGTTTTCGATTGATTTTTAAAATTATGAATTTTAAAATATAAAATCTTTAGGACTTAAAAATACAATTTAATTGAAAGATAGTAATAAAATATTTATAAACAAATATATTTCGCTATAAGATTTTTTATATTTTCGGTGTTTTTTACAACAAAATTTAGTGGGTAGAAGTTGTCACTCTGCAGAAATACAATAGATTTTTGTTTAGATCCCCTAGATAGATAATCGGTATCGAAACTCCTTAACTGAAATTAATAAGCGGAAACTTTACCGTCATCTGTCACTTTGACATTAAATTAAAAATTGGTTAAATTGTTATTTTGAGTATAAATAAGCAATTAATAAGGTAAATAATAATTATTAATGTTAAATAAAAATTTAGTAAATATTTCAAGATTCTATTGTAAAAAGAATTCAAAAATAGAGCGGCGGTGTCATTGCGATTTTCTTACCGAATATGCACTCGTGCATTCATTCATGTCCAGGAATTTTTTTATCGTGCATTCCAACAACGTAATTAGCTCGAGTGGTACACGAGAGCTAATTAAGACGCTGTTGGAAAGCACTTAAAAAAATCCGGAAAGAATTAATGCACATGTGATATTATAAGTGAATTTTTTTATAATAATTTCTGTACCATTTATATACTATAGGACAATTTAAATCTACTTTTTGAAATTCCAGTATCATGAACATGAAACTATTAAAATGTAAGTAAAACTATTTATTAGATTAGTAGAATAAGCAGAATTAGGCGAGAGGTCGTATGCTGGCCACATCAGATTTTTTATTTTACTTTAATCGTAGCATTTTTGGTTTTGATATAAAAATGTTTATTGCTAAAACAAGAATTGAGTGCAAATTTAATATAGAAACGTACAAAAAAAATCCAAAATTTTCTTCTTTGGGACGAAACGAAAATAGAGTAGTTTACCTTTTTTAAAGTTTTTTATTGAAACTTCATGTTATTTGAAAGCGATTGAGAGTACTGATAAGCCTTGTTCTTAATAAAGCTGTAATTAATTTTTAAAGTTTGTGTGACGTAGATGTATAGCTGAAAATCTTCTCAAACCTGAATTAAAATGTACTCATGTAAAATCAACTGTTTCTGTTACAATAAAATACAATTTGGTAGTTTATTACTGTAAGTAAGAATACACGTGAAACGTATTACTGTGACGTAGATGTATCGATACGTAAAATCTCAAATATTTAAAGAACTATTAACTTTTTGAAAACTTTTTTCATGGCAATAACTCACTTTTGAGGTTTTAATATAATTGACTGGATTGTTAATTTGCTACTATGGTAAAGTATTATTATTATTATGATTTAGTAGTTGCGTACCATCCTGTATAAAACAATCCGTGTTAAATCAAGTTTTTAACGTGCGCCAAAAATGTAAAGTATTGCATATCAAAGCACAAATTAAATTTTCAGTCTGTTTTAATATGCATTTCCAGCGCAGTGGAATCAAATATTTGTTTTACTGGAACCCCTAAACTGAAAACTAAGCTTTGTGCTTCAGCGCAGCTTTTAAAAATTAAATGCAGCTTCGTGACGTCAAAAAGCTTTGACCGCTGACAGAAAATTTACCGGCGGCCGTACTTCCATTTCAATCCGATAAAAAATTGTGACACTTTTGTAATTGACTGCATTTGACTGACTGTGGCCCAAAAGATAAACCCATAAGTTAGGATGGAAATAAATATTTGAAATATGCGACGAACTAAAAAATGCTGAAGATTTATTCACTTTATCGAAAGGGTTACGAAAAATTGTCATATTTTATTTCGGATTTTCCGACACCCGATTTATTTAAGATGAGTATATATTTTATAAAAGTAGTTTCGTATTTTATAAAATAAAATCCCCAGAACATTTCAAGAATGTGAACATTACTAGCGATTGCTAGTAACATTATCTATCCAACGTCCCAATGTTATAGTCCAGTAACCTAGTACATCGTAAGTTGCATCAAGTGGTGGTAGTAGGTTTCTATTTTTTTTCTTGTATAGGATGTGACTAAGATGCAAAATCCAAGTTTTCGACCTCGGCAACCCTCCGGAACACTTTTGAATATCTCAAAAACTGCTAAATTTTTGCACTTTTTTCGGATTCTTACCATTTTGACTATGAAGGAACACGATTTCGACAAAAACTATTCTATACATTTTCAAACTAGATTAAATTGTCTACAATCTAAGACCAGAATGGGCTCGGTAGCCCTAATAGTTTCCGAGATACAGCTTTTCAAAGTTTGGCAAAATGTACAGTTTTGAAACACCTTCTACAAAAATTTTACTATATTTTCTCGCAGAACAACTTTAAATTTCAGCTCAAGGAAGACCATTGAAAATTTTTGACAGAATGTATCTTATAGAAAAAAGTACGAGGAATTCAGTGCTGCAAACCGGAAGTCAGTATCATTATTCGTTCAGATATTATAGTTAATTAAACACAATAAACAAAAGAATAAACAAAAATTTTACTATATTCTCTCGCAGAAAAACTTTAAATTTCAGTTCAAGGAAGACCACTGAAAATTTTTGACAGAATGTATCTTATAGAAAAAAGTACGAGGAATTCAGTGCTGCAAACCGGAAGTCAATATCATTATTCGTTCAGATATTATAGTTAATTAAACACAATATACAAAAGAATAAACAAAATTTTTACTATATTCTCTCGGGGAAAAACTAACTATAATATCTGAACGAATAATGATATTGACTTCCGGTTTGCAGCACTTAATTCCTCGTACTTTTTTCTATAAGATACATTCTGTCAAAAAATTTCAGTGGTCTTCCTTGAGCTGAAATTTAAAGTTTTTCCGCGAGAGAATATAGTAAAAATTTTGTTTACTCTTTTGTTCATTGTTTTTAATCAACTATAATATCTGAACGAATAATGATATAAACTTCCGGTTTGCAGGATTGAATTCCTCGGACTTTTTTTATAAGATACATTGTGCCAAAAAATTTCAGTGACCTTGGTTGAGCCGAAATTTAAAGTTTTTCCCCGAGAGAATATAGTAAAAATTTGGTTTATTCTTTTGTTTATTGTGTTTAATTAACTATAATATCTGAACGAATAATGATATTGACTTCCGGTTTGCAGCACTGAATTCCTCGTACTTTTTTCTATAAGATACATTCTGTCAAAAAATATCAATGGTCTTTCTTGAGCTGAAATTTAAAGTTCTTCCGCGAGAGAATATAGTAAAATTTTTGTAGAGAGAAACGGTTGGTGTTTCAAATCTGTATATTTTGACAAACTTTGAAAAGCTGTATCTCGGAAACTATTAGGGCTACCGAGCCCATTCTGATCTTAGATTGTAGACAATTTAATCTAGTTTAAAAATGTATTGAATGGTTTTTGTCGAAATCGTGCTCCTTCATAGTCAAAATGGTAAGAAACCGAAAAAAGTGCAAAAATTTAGCAGTTTTTGAGATATTCAAAAGTGTTCCGGAGGGTTGCCGAGGTCGAAAACTTGGATTTTGCATCTCAGTCACATCCTATACAAGAAAAAAAATAGAAACCTACTACCACCACTTGATGCAACTTAGGCCCATTATAACCATGACAAGGCTACTGGACTATTAGTAATTTGGTAATAATATCCCAGTGATGTTTCCCATGTAATTCTTATGCCCATTTTACATTGAGCAAGCGCAACGGGCAACTGCAATCTTCAAGTCAGAGTTGAACAAGAAAATTGCAGAAGACAATTTATTTTACACTGAGCAACATCAGCAACATGCAATTACTTATTGTTTATATTTATTAATAAATTTACCAATATTTTGTTACGTCAACTTAACCTCCAGGATTTGTTGTATTGTATATTGTTGGAAGGATAGGGTTCTAGCTATTTGAATTTTACTCTATTCGCGGACGGCTTGCATGTTATGTATCACCCTGTATATGTGACTAGAATATCTTTTAGGTGCTAAAGTCCTGTTATCAGGCCAATAAAAAGAGTTAGAATATGTTGAGCTAGTTGTATACCAGGGTTGTACATTCATCCTTTATCTACCAAAAAATACAAAACACGTATCCTTTTATAAAATTATTTATAGCACTGGCCATATTTTGTACCACATAAAATTTATTTAATCTTTTTAGAGATGAAATACATCTTTTAATGCTACTGCACAGACCCGTATCAAGGGCCAAATAACCAAATAAATCTGGTGTGGTCACAACACAACTTTCTTATACACAACTGTGTATACTCGTGTAAATATTGCACTTGACACACGTTTGACAAAATAGAATAACTGACATAATTGACTTAGCTTGTTTGTTTTCAAGCAAATATGATTATTTAAATGTATTTATTAAATATATAATTTAATTTTCTCAAATTTAAAAGGAGATATAGTAAATTAATCTAACAATATTTATAAGCTAACCTCCATTTTTCGAATAATTTTTGTTTTAGTTAATATCTTTTAAAAATACAGAAGTTATTACGGAAATACTAAAGCCATTCAAAAAATTCAAAAAATATTCAAATTTATGCAAATTTTACAAGGTTATATCTCCTGATTATTTATAACACATCTGTAGATCCATTCGTTCTATATATTAAATAAAAACATTACCTTGAAGTCAATAATAAACTAACAGTTTACTCGCAACGAAAACACTTTTACAATATTTACTTCAAAATGTCTGCATAGCTAGGATGCGGTAAAGTACAAGTTTCGGGCTGGTTCCAGGCAGCCGTAGTAGTGGAAAGATTGGAATAGAAGAAAGTAAAATCGAGGGTATTCTAGGAATACGAAAAAAAGGTAGACGAGCCCTTTTCGAAACAGATTTATCTTGTTTAAGACGATCCTCTACCGTGCCAGAAAACAGCCAAAAACATGGATTTCGCGCGCCACTCTACAGCGTTTATTGTTTTGTTAAATATAATAATCTAAAGATATCGTTGAAGATAAAAGTACAATCTACAAAATGGTCGATGCAGAATTTTAAAATTTTGCTTTAAAATCGAAATATGTTAATTTGAATTTAGACAATTTTTGTTATTTTTTGAAAACAAATATCTTCTATTTTAAAACGAATTTAAAAAATTTGATCGGTTGTTTCGCAGATCCAAGCTTTGTTAACAACATATTACAATTTGAAGTTAATTCACTTATAAATAAAAGCTGTACAGTGGCGCGCGAAAACCTCCTTTTTAAAAAATATTGCAGTTTTTTTTACAAATATGGCTCTATAAATTATTTTTCCCCCTCAAACATAAATTACTTGTTATTAATATGTTTAACAAAACAATAAACGCTATAGAATAGCGTGCGGAATCAATGTTTTTGACTGTTTACTGCCACGGGTACAGGATCACCTTAAGGCCGGAATGTAGCTGTCTACGATTTCATCGAGAAAAAGGAGAGATATGCAGATTTAGTGTGTCGAACAAAGGCAGCAATAGCGAAGGCGCTCTAAATGTGGCATTTGTATTATATTGTAAATAATCAAACGCATTATTTATATACTGTATAACATGTTACCTACAGTGCGACGCATGCATTTTATTACATTCCTAAATTAAACATGTAAAAGTAGTATTTTTCTCTTTATTCGGCATTTTTTTAAACAATACTATGGCAAAATTTGGTAAAATCGATGCGTCGCACTGTAGAATATTAAATATTGTCCTAAAATCCAATGTTCTTACGTTTAGATTCAATATTTTACAAACCGTAGAGCACTGTTTTTCCTCTTTATATACAGCTACATTCCCGCCTTAAAATTCATTAAAATTCAAGCGTCGCACTGTAGGTAACATGTTATACAGTATATAAATAATGCGTTTGATTATTTCTTTTGTCTAATAAATACAATATAATACAAATGCCACTTTTAGAGCGCGTTCGCTATTGCTGCCTTTGTTCGACACGCTAAATCTGTATATATTTCTCCTTTTTCTCGACGAAATCGTGGACAGCTACATTCCCGTCTTAATACATTTAGAGTACGGTCCTGATTGAAGTATTTGTGTTAGGAACGTATTTAAATTTGTATACCCTTCCTGTTTATAATAAATTTTTAATTACCGTCCTATCGATTTCTAAACAAGCCAGAGTTCAAGCCAAACACAGCGTGTTCCATAACTCAGTTTACGATACTAATAAAAAATACATTTATAAGTTTACGACTATGTGAGAGATAAAATTTCTTCAGTCCATAAAGAGGAAAATGGAAGCTTTTCTCCCTTCTCGCCTTTGACCCAACTGTCATCGGTAGATACATCACCGTGTGTGCGGTTACCAGCCGTCAAATCTCTTATAATTTTAGAGGAGAGTACACCACAGGGTATATGTTTGTATACCAGAATTTATTTGAACCTGAGTTGTCAAAATTTATAAATTCGTATTTCACGCAGCTACACAATTGAATTAATAAATCATTTATAAGTTAAATTTCGAATGACAGAACTGTCGAAACAAATGAAAATATCAGTTCCGGTTCAACCGGAACCAACGTAGCAGCATTGATTTCTTTGTCTCGAAAGAAAAGAAACATCTAGTATATTTTACATTTATAAATTCTATCTTTGTTTTTACCTCTCGCCTCATATTCTCTAAGAGAGGTATTGTAATGGGTCAAAATTTTCGAGTATGAGTTTTTGGTGGATAAGCACGTTTCAGGGTCTCTACAATACGAATTTACTATGTTGTGTGTGCGTATGGATGTATGAACGTATAGGCAATAACTTAAGGTAGAAAATCCGTCGGTCATAAGCGTGCGTGATTTCGGTGTGAGGTGAGGCCGAAGCAGTCAAATAATCAGAAATAAATCATTAAAAATAGTAGATTTGGATGTAAATTACAAATCATAGGTATCCAATTAAATAAAAAATATAATTGAAATTTAAGTTTACACTGAAATGCAGTAGTAGTACGTCAAAAACATTTTTCTTGAGACTGGAACCTTTTGCATGCGATTTCTCAACCATTATTTCGGTGACTCATATTTTTTATTTTTCTAATAAATACCTCAAATATCAAAGAATAACATATTCGTTTTCCAAATATGTGTTGGGTTGTTATGATATAAAATTTTCTAATCGTTTAGTAAATCTACTGCTAACCTCCATATACGCAATGTATTTTAGCGCGTTTTTGTGTCAACTTTAAATTCAATTATCTTCGTTATTTCAACGGTTACCTATAAATTTTAATTTTTATTCAAATTCTACGACTTGTAATGAATGCTGTATATTAATTTAAGTCATATTTTGGGTTGTCACTACCTTAAAAAGTATCAAACCTTTAATAACCAAATTTCATATTTAAGGTTTTAATAAGGATCTTAACACCGGATAAGATTTTGGTAGAAATGTGCAAACCGGAAGTAGTACTTTTGAAGCTTGATATAGTTTTCCTTAAATAAATTGGTACATTATTTATGTATAACAATTTTTGCAATTAAAAATTATTATCTATGGGTACAGTTAATTTTAAATACAATTTGCTGAATCTGGTTTTGAAATTTCAGTATCTTGTTGACATTTCTACACAAAATTTGAATGATGACAGTACAGTTGACATCTTTTGCTTGATCTTGGTTTACATATGAACATGAAACTATTAAAATGTAAGTCAAACTATTTATTAGATTAGTAGAATAAGCAGAATTAGGCGAGAGGTCGTGTACTCGCCCCAGCAGATTTTTTCTACACAAAATTTGAATGATTATGACAGTGACAGTACAGTTGACATCTTTTGCTTGCATCTTGGTTTATATATGAACATGAAACTATTAAAATGTAAGTCAAACTATTTATTAGATTAGTAGAATAAGCAGAATTAGGCGAGAGGTCGTGTGCTCGCCACAGCAGATTTTTTCTACACAAAATTTGAATGATTATGACAGTGACAGTACAGTTGACATCTTTTGCTTGATCTTGGTTTACATATGAACATGAAACTATTAAAATGTAAGTAAAACTTTTTTTTATACAATATTATTCCTTATATAAACAGCAACATTTTATGTTATTTTTCCGGCGTTTAAGAGGCTAATTTTAAGCTGATTTTACGATGTTTATGTTATAGTTCAGAGGCATTAAGGAATGAAATAAAAGCTTTTAACTGCAGTGTAAAGACATCAATTAACTTACGAACGTCCATGGAATATCAAGGATGGATCTATACCTTTACAACTTCAAATTGGGACTAAACAATTTCAATGGAAATAAACAATTTCAAATTAAGAACAAGTTAAAATGAATAGGCCGGCACAAATTAAACAGTGTAGTCCAGTCAAATTAGATTTTTTAGTGGAAAAAATTAGTAGAAAGCTGGATTTTGGTATACACCTTCCCAGTACCTTTATCAACAACATACTAAAAGTCGCAATCGATTGGACTGGAGCTTCCTCCGTTATTTAAAAAAATCTGCTGTGGCCAGTACACGACCTCTCGCCTAATTCTGCTTATTCTACTAATCTAATAAATAGTTTTACTTACATTTTAATAGTTTCATGTTATCATATTCATGTAATATGTAAACGATAATGTAAACCAAGATGCAAGCAAAAGATGTCAACTGTACTGTCACTGTCATTATAATTCAAATTTTGAGTAAAAACAAATTTCATATCATGGACAACAAGATACTGGTACTTAGTTGCACTTTATTTTATTGCTAAATACTACCAGATTCAGCAAATTGTATTTAAAATTAACTGTACCCATAGATAATTATATTATCTTTTATTTTTATTTGCAAAAATTGTCATAAATAAATAATGTACCAATTTATTTAAGAAAAACTATATCAAGTTCCAAAAAGTACTACTTCCGGTTTACGGATTTCTACCAAAATCTTATCCGGTGTTAAGATCCCTATTAAAACCTTAAATATGAAATTTGGTTATTAAAGGTTTGATACTTTTTCAGTTATCGTGGACGAAAAATCGTCAGTCCATACATTCATACAAACACACACACATACACACACACAGACATCATCGGGAAAATATTAAATTCGTATTCTAGAGACCCTGAAACGTGCTTATCCACCAAAAACTCATACTCGAAAATTTTGACCCATTACAATACCTCTCTTATAGAATATGAGGCGAGAGGTAAAAAATCTGTTGTGGCCAGCACATAACCTCCCGCCTTGACACTGTAATATGTGAATTTGGTATTTGTTAGGCTACTTTTTGTAATATTTTTTATAGTTCTTCAAGTAACGTACCGATTCCGATTAACATTGAAATCAAATTAGCTCTTTGTGGATACAATTTTTATTTTATTATTACATTATAACCAGTTAATAATGAATCGATGATGCTTCTTGACTGGATACGTTTAATGGAAGGATAAAAACTTACTGGAATTCAGTCAGTTTTATATTAATTAAATCTCAGCTCCTAGGTACTAAGTTTCAAACCCAGTTATTAATATATTTATACATTTCTTGGTGCCACCAAAATTTCAGAAACTGTGTATACGTCTGTTCATCTGTCACATTGACATTTTCATTTTTGTTTTTAATTTTTTTTCCTATATTATGATTTACAAATCGTGGTAGGTAAAATTACATATTTTTGAAAAATAATTTTCCTCTATTGGTAAGAGATATAGAAAAGATGTTAAATAAATATTGTAAAAGGTAATTTGTTCTTTCAAATGTCGCATGACAAATTGTAACTATCGCAGTATTTCCTATACTTTTTGCAAAAAATGTTAGAATGCTTCAAGAAAATACCATTTCCGGTTGGCAGATTTTTACCAAAATCTTATCAGCTCTTCATTAACATATACAAATGTATATTGCAAAATATTAGAATTTTATGTTCAGTAGAATTTGAGATAATGAATCAGAACGAAAGACTATAGTAGGCGCACATACAGACTTCCATACATACACACACACACACACACACACACACACACACAGACACACAGACATCATCGTGAAAATAGTTAAAATAGGTTCTAAAGGTGCTAAAACGTGCTTATTGACAAAAATCTCGACATCGAATTTTTTCACGATCCCAATACCTCTCTAGGCGAGAGGTAAAAATGACTGCCGTCTATTATTTTGAATTTTTATCTTGTAAATTATTAATATTACGAAAAAGCAGTTAATAACAAATTGTAGAAAGTGGTACAGTTTTCGAGAAAATCGTGAACATGTATTTTGAAAAAAAAACGATAAATTTTGATTAAGTAGTTAAAAATTACAGCCGTTTTCGTATGACAATCAAAATTTATCGTTTTAAAAAAATATGTATACAATTGTGTTATTAACTGTTTTTTCGTAATATTAATCATTTACGAGATAAAATTGAAAAAGAATAGACGACGGCCATTTTTTCAAAATGGCGGACAAAGCTCCAGTCCAATCGATTGATAGTTTTAGTATGTTGTTGGTAAAGGTACTGGGAAGGTGTATACCAAAATCCAGCTTTCTACTAATTTTTTCCACTCAAAAATCTAATTTGACTGGACTACACTGTTTAATTTGTGACGGCCTATTCATTTTAACTTGTTCTTAATTTGAAATTGTTTATTTCCATTGAAATTGTTTAGTCCCAATTTGAAATTGTTTATTCCCAATTCGAAATTGATTATTCCCAATTTGAAATTGTTTAGTCCCAATTTGAAATTGTTTATTCCTAATTTGAATTTGTTTACTCCCAATTCGAAATTGATTATTCCCAATTTGAATTTGTTTAGTCCCAATTTGAAATTGTTTATTCCCAATTTGAATTTGTTTACTCCCAATTCGAAATTGATTATTCCCAATTTGAATTTGTTTAGTCCCAATTTGAAATTGTTTATTCCCAATTTGAATTTGTTTACTCCCAATTCGAAATTGATTATTCCCAATTTGAATTTGTTTAGTCCCAATTTGAAATTGTTTATTCCCAATTTGAATTTGTTTACTCCCAATTCGAAATTGATTATTCCCAATTTGAATTTGTTTAGTCCCAATTTGAAGTTGTAAAGGTATAGATGTGTTTTGTACGGAGGTATTGTGTATTGATATAAAAAGTGATTTAAAAACTCTGATGTGGCCAGCACACAACCTTCCGCCATATCTAGACTTATAAACATAAACGTATGCGTACAATCCGGTGCCCGTTTACAATATACAAATACAAATCTAAAATATTCAAACACAGATTTGCATCACTTGGATCAAAAGATTCATTCACAGGAAAACTCTTCTATGTTGAAGCCATCCTCCGTTCAGTTACTACATTTAATAGCTTACTTATGACTTATATGGCGTTAGTGTCACCCGTCTCACCAGTCAATATATAATTAAAGTATATATTTATAATTTAGTATTTCGGTATCTTGTAGTCCATGATCGATTAACATTTGTTACTACGTAAAATTTAAATGATTATGACATGACAGTGACAATAGTAAAATATCTTTTATATGTTTTTCTGCAGTTTAAATAAAATGATATTTATGAGTAGTAGCAGTAGTAGTGTACTTATATATTAATTTATTTGTATAATAAGTTAAAAGAATAAAGTAGGTATGGCGGGAGGTCTTGTGGTGGCCACGTCAGATTTTTTTATATTATTCTACATTTTAGTTATTAAGAAAAGTATGAACAGTTTAATAGGCGTACAAGGAAGTCATGTGGTGTCCACGTCAGATTTTTTAATAAAAATTTTAAAAAGGCACATCTATAGATCCATTATTTATCCATTAAATCCTAGTTGAAATACAATTGTACTGGTCACCTCACAAAACACTCGCTACGTTAGTACGTTTTGTGCTGGGTTTCAGGAGGTAGACGAGCCTCTTAAATACTTTATTTCAAATAGATTTGTATTTTAATCCACATATCTACTTAAATAATTCTCAAATAAATAGTAGTCATTGACAATGTGTATTTAGTAAAATACAAAACCCGTCAACCGTAGCTAAACTGTCAAAATAACACCGCTATCCCTCTATCTCTATAAGTTTAGGATATCTTGATTGGGTCCTAAACCTAACGTGTTTGTAGGATATCCAGATATCGATATCCAGCGGAGCGTATCGTGTTTAGCTCGTGTATCGTTATTCGTTACACTCCGTTGTTAAGTGTCTACAGAAGATATCGCTTACTCGAGATCCGTCCCCACTTCAATTCCTCAATTTATAAAGGACTGTGAGTTTTGTAAAATGATGAGACTTGTATTGTGAAAGAAAAACGTAAAATTGTATTAGAGGCACGGGTAGTTACGAAAATCCGGCATAAATGTACTAACGTAGAGTGTTTTGTATTATACAGGTTGGTGGAGGTGAAATGCGAACATAGGGAACATACATGACAATCGAACTTTCATGCCAGGTATCTTGATATATTTTGTAGTAGTGTCACAAAGCAAAGTGTGGCAAAAAGAGTAATCAATAACAGAAATAATAATCAAATCTAAAAGTGCATGTAAACTTTCTCGTTCTGCTCGTACACATACATTATTATGCAAAATATTTTAATGAAAATAATCAATAATATGACATTGACAGTACTTATTCCACGTATATCAAGATACCTAGCATGATAACTCCATTGTCATATATTTCCCTATGTTCGCATTTCACCTCCACCAACCTGTGTAGTTTATTTTCAAGATGTAAGAATACATATTTAAAAAGCGACACAAGAAAAAATAAAAATAAGACTTAAGAGCGATATAGAAATGCATCAATAGTGTAAAAACAATTTTCTACAAGAAATTCTCTTAGTTTGAATATATTAAAGGATCAATTAACAATAGGGTAGTTTACCATTTTTTTGAAAGTTTTTTATTGAAACTTCATGTTATTTGAAAGAGATTGAGAGTACTGATAAGCCTTAATTGTTTTTAATAAAACTGTAATTAATTTTTAAAGTTTGTGTGACGTAGATGTATAGCTGAAAAGCTTCTCAAACCATGGAGAATTAAAATGTATTCATGTAAAAACAACTGTTTTTAAATGTTACAATAAAATACAATTTGGTAATTTATTACTGTAAGTAAGAATACACGTGAAACGCATTACTGTGACGTACATATATCCATACGTAAAATCTCCAATATTTAAAGAACTATTAACTTTTTGAAAACTTTGTTCATGGCTGTAACTCATTTTTGAGGTTTCAATATAATTGACTGGATTGCTAATTTGCTACTATGGTAAACTACCCTATTGTACATGATTATGAAAATTCATAAAAAATTTCAATTTATGCAAACTTTACACGGTTATATCTCATGAAAGAAGAGATGTTGGATAAAAAATATCTAGCATTAAATAAAAATACTAGGTATCTATTTAAAATAAAGAATATAAAATTGAGCAATATTAGTTTTGATCAAAAACAGAGTATGCGGAATTTAAGAAGGGTAAAAGGTGTCTGTTTTAGTACAGATATAAATTAAGTACATAATTTTTATCAAACCTGTGTACCTGACTAGTTGTCAGAACCACAGTTTTGTCACAAAGCTATCACCCATTTTATTTTATTCAGATTAAATGTAGAATTTAATTCCTTTTGAAAAGAAGAAATTTATGTCATTTCCCGTTAATCGGAAGTTATATTTCCATTCTTGACAGTTCGGCCATTCGTAATTTAACTTATAAATTAAAATGAATTCATTCCGTGCATTGTCAGTGGTTGTGACAACGCAGGTTCAAAGTTACATTCAAGTATAACTGCACAAAACTCTACCCTATAGTGCACTCTCCACTAACAACTTTTGAAAAAATGTCCGTCATGTAGTTTTCTTTATTTATGTCGCATAGTTAATATTACGAGAAAAATTGTTATATAGGAAATTGTAGAGCATAACATTTTCTACAAAATGGTATATTTATTTTTTCTCTAAGTAGTACAGTTCTCGATAAAATCGTGAAACTATATTTGAAACAATAGTGAAATTTTAGTATTTTTTGTGGTATTTGAGCTGTCATTTCTAAACTAATTAAAATATTGACTTGTGGTCTCCTGCATTAAATACTGCAAAAAATTCTCTATAAGATACTTTATATATTAAACATTCTGATGGTTTAGTTAAACTGATACTTAATGAGTTTTTTTCTGGAGAAAATATAAAAATTTTAGTATTAATATTAATTTTTGTGTTTGATCATCTGTAAAAATATTGAGATGAAACTTCCAGCATTCGGTAGCTTGAAAGTTTTTCTAATGCTATAAATTCGGAAGTAGATATTTTTCTTCATTCGAAAATAACAGCTGTTTTGTTTGAAATGACAAAATTACGCTTTTCTTGAAAATGACAAGAAATAGTTATTGTAACTTATATTTTCACTGTACCACTTACAGCAAATTCTATGCTCTATAATATCTTATGTAACAATTTTTCTCGTAATATTAACCATACGTGATAAATAAAGAAAACTAAAAATGGCGGATATTTTTTCAAAATGGCGCTTGTCACTGATACTTAACACTTTAGCACCGCTTCTTATATGAAGGAAAATTATTTAATTTACATCTATGCCAATTTTCACATTAATCACAAAATGCATAGTTTTATCCTATAACCGCCGGACATGGGAAAAGTAATTAAATACGAGGTGTGATATATAAAACATTTTAAAATTATGTTCAGTCATTTTTTCAGCACCTCCTGAAAACCTTTCAGGTACATTACAGTAAAAATACACCTGCAGGCAATACATCCTCAGTAATACCCAACGTTCGATGATATATTACCCCGCTGTACATAAATAGTGTTGTACATTCATCTGACATAAAAACATCTGTTTTTGGTTAGTGTGTCTGTCCGTCTCTAATGATAATAACAGCAGATGAAGAGAGAACAGCGTTCTTGTCTCAGTTGGCGTTGCTTTCGTTTTGTTGGCGATTTTCAGGTTGTTTTGGTTTTGGAGAAATGGCGACCCTTTCAGAAAGTTTGCCGATTATTTTTTGGCAGAGAAGTTGTTTACTACATTGTTTTTCAGTTTTTCAGGTGGAATTTATTTTTTCAGGAAAACAGCGATAATTTATAGTTTACGGAAAATTAATTTTTGGGTTGTTTTTAGGTTAGTTGAGCCCTGAGGGGGATTTGAAACTAATAATCATGACCTAATCAATAACAGAAAATAATATAACTTCTGTTCTAGTACACACATTAAGGAGGTTCCCTAGACATTTGTTCTAATGCAACCAAACTTCGAATTTATGTTGTCTGTGTCATAAAAATGATACCTGAATTTTTTGGAAATTTTTGACCACGTAGTTTGAACGAAATTAATTGTTAAATTTTAATATTTTACATGGGCTCTTATGGCTTTCCATTAATTGATTAAATAAAAAGATGTTAGAAATGTTCTATTTACTTAATTTTTTGTATATAAACGTATGCAAGCACGGACATCAATTTCCCAAAATTTGAAGAAGGTTGACCACATAGTTGTAACAATATTGTCGATTGAAAAAAAAATCTTCAAGCATTTTTACTTCCTTGTACGAAGTAAGGAAGTATTGTAATCGCGAAAAATTTCGGTTCTCAGATTTTGACGGAAATATCCGTTTTGACCTTTTCTGAATCCATTATGACTAGTTTCGACGTGACGTCTGTACGTACGTACGGACGGACGTATGTGTGTCGCATAACTCAAATACGGTTAGACGTAGAAAGTTGAAATTTTGTATTTAGGACTGTTATAGCATCTAGTTGTGCACCTCCTATTTTTGGTTTCAGTCTACAAACCGGAAGTAGTACTTTTTAAAAATATTTCGATAAATATTTTATTTTAGACAATTTTTTTTATTTTAAATGAAAGATTATGTGATTATTACCTACAATCGGTATTTTATAAATATTTTTGTATCTGCTATCATTTAAAAATAATTAAAGTATATATTTATAATTTATAGTATTTCTGTATCTTGTAGTCCATGATCGATTAACATTTGTTACTACGTAAAATTTAAATGATTATGACATGACAGTGACAATAGTAAAATATGCTTTATATCTTCTTCTGCAGTTTAAATAAAATGACTAAAATATATTTGTGAGTATACTATAGTATAATAAGTTAAAAGAATTTTTAATATTATTTTACATTTTAGTTATTAAGAAAAGTATGAACACACAAGGCGTACAAGGAAGTCATGTGGTGTCCACGTCAGATTTTTTGATTAGTGAATTAGAAATTATTGTAAAAATATACCACCGCAACTGAACAAATTGCAATATCAACTAACACCCGTTGACCGAATTTTGTTTTACATTAATAAAAATATTTTTATTAATTAAAGGCTGATATCTGAGTACGCCACTGCATGTGTAGGGAACCTCCTTAAAGGTATACATGATGTGTTTTGCTTGGTTCTCAGTAGAAATCAATTTTACAGTTTATAATTCCACTCCTGTATAAAGTAAGCCATAAAAAAATCTGACGTGGACACCACATGACTTCCTTGTACGCCTATTAAACTGTTCATACCTTTCTAAATAACTAAAATGTAGAAATATAATATTATACAAATATATTAATATATAAGTACTACTACTATACTCGCAAATATATTTTAGTCATTTTATTTAAACTGCAGAAGAAGATATAAAGCATATTTTACTATTGTCACTGTCATGTCATACTCATTTAAATTTTACGTAGTAACAAATGTTAATCGATCATGGACTACAAGATACCGAAATACTAAATTATAAATATATACTTTAATTATTTTTAAATGATAGCAGGTATAAAAATATTTATCTACAACAATAGAATAATGTATTCATTATATACGTGAAAGTAGTATAATAAACCCCTCCATAAGGACACATTATGAAATAATGAATTCATTATTTCACACTGTTAAATAATGAGTACTTTATTCTCTCGAACTGTCAAACTGCCATCACATCTGTTTTAATATTAGTGTTACATCAAGTTATCATTTTATGACGTTGTAAGCAGAAACAGTAAAAATAATAAAAATTTGTAAAACGCTGTATGACTAGCCCATAATAGTTCTAAATTACTCAGATAAATTGTCATCACACCAAAGTTTGAGGTTAGGTTAATATCAATACAAATTTGTAGTAAGAAAATGTTGCTTTATTTAAAAAGTTGTAGATATTTGACTCGAAAATAATGGCTATAATTAACTCGGATGATTTATACACTCGCCTTCGGCTCGTGAACAAACTTTCATCCTCATTAATTATAGCCTACATTATTTACTCGTTAAATAATATACTATTATAAAATACCGATTGTAGGTAATAATCACATAATCTTTCATTTAAAATAAAAAAAATTGTCTTAAATTAAATATTTATCGAAATATTTTTAAAAAGTACTACCTACTTCCGGTTTGTAGACTGAAACCAAAAATAGGAGGTGCACAACTAGATGCTATAACAGTCCTAAATACAAAATTTCAACTTTCCACGTCTAACCGTATTTGAGTTATGCGACACACATACGTCCGTACGTACAGACGTCACGACGAAACTAGTCATAATGAATTCAGAAAAGGTCAAAACGGATATTTCCATCAAAATCTGAGAACAGAAATTTTTCGCGATTACAATACTTCCTTTACTCCGTGTACAAGGAAGTAAAAAGTAAAATCGCGAGTATTCTAGGAATTCGGTAGAAACCAGAAACGTAGACGGACTGTATAATCAATTGAGTAAAAGGTTTGATAGATATGCACCCCGCAAGCTTTTGATGTATTGATGGAAGTTTGCTACAGGTATATAATTGATTAATTTCTATTTTTGGTTCTTTACATCTTTAAAAGATTTGTTTCTGTCATTTATTTATTCAGTTAATTAAATACTTAAAGCAGAAATTGTATTGACTTTGTCAGAAACGTGTACCTTGTATTAGATATAGTAATGAAAATGGTCACAAATTGCAGTATGGTAAGTATTAAAAATCCGATGTGGCCAACACATGACCTCTCGCCATACTCTACTATTTTACTAAGTGTGTATGAAGGTACTTACTCACAAATATACCATTGTAGAAGGGAATTCGGGAATTTATAGCCGCTATTAGCAGCAAGTTGCAATTGCACATGCAATTGTTGCTTAATGTAATACGGGCTTAAGGCTCTACCCTGGTTGCACTCAATATTGCTGCAATAGAATCAGAATTCACGTTCTGGCTATATTGCTCAAAATAAAAATCCGATGTGGCCAACACATGACCTCTCGCCATATACTCTACTATTTTACTAAGTGTGTATGAAGGTACTTACTCACAAATATACCATTGTAGAAGGGAATTCGGGAATTTATAGCCGCTATTAGTAGCAAGTTGCAATTGCACATGCAATTGTTGCTTAATGTAATACGGGCTTAAGGCTCTACCCTGGTTGCACTCAATATTGCTGCAATAGAATCAGAATTCACGTTTCTGGCTATATTGCTCAAAATAAAAATCCGATGTGGCTAACACATGACCTCTCGCCATATACTATAATATTTTACAAGTGTGTATGAAAGTACTTACTCACAAATATACCATTGTACTAGAAGGAAATTCGGGAATTGTAGTTTTTATAATATTATTAAAGTTTATTATGACCTTATAAATGAGATTTCATATTTTCCATATCAATTTGTCAAAAAGTCAAAATTGACATTAACACTCAAATATTTATTTTTTGTTTTCATTGGTAGGCAGATAAATCAAAATTGTAACAAATTTGTAGAAAAACTTCTTGTAATTGGAAAATGGTGCTAGATAGAATGATAGAAACAACGTTTTGAATACATATTGTAGATAGTAACATTTAAGCTGTATTCACATAAGCATTTAGTTTGAAGGTTTAGATTTATGTTTACGTTTAAGAAAGTTTGAATACATCTAACTAAATATGAGCATTCACAGTGCTTGAAAGTGAGAAGTGTGAATACTCGTATTTAGATATATGAATTTAAACTTTCTTAAACGTAAACATAAATGTAAACCTTAAAACTAAATGCTTATGTGAATGAGGCTTTAGTATACAATGTTATTAAAAAAATTCCTATTAATATACAAATTTTAAGGATATTCCAGATATTCAGATCTTCAAGAAACTACCACTTCCGGTAGCACGATCAACACCAAAACCTAATCAAATCTAATCCAGGGTGTCAGAATATTGTATACAAAATTTCAAATATTTTTATCCAGTAGTATTTGAGTTATCGTGTCTCCAACATCCATCCACACAGACACACACACAGACATCATCGCGAAATTATCAAAATCGTGTTCTAGGGACCTCAAAACGTGCTTATCCATTGAAAACTCACTATCGAAATTTCAGCAAGATTACAATACCTCTCTTACAGATATGAGTGGCGCGAGGTAAAATACGGATAGGTAAATATAATTAAATTAATTTGAAAGTGCATACAAAACATTACGTACCATGTAGTTCATTGCCGGTAATGTTGGCATTATTTGCGTTGTATATGTAACTATTCCTGGCCAGAATTTTCCACAATTTCATCGTAAAGTCTTATGAAACACACTTTATATTATTTAATTACATTTTTTATATTATTACAGTTACAACAATAGTAGTTATCTATAAACAAAACAACATTTGTTAACATTGTTGATGGCACAACTGTTTTTTGTTTAAACAAATTAACAACAATAACAAACATGTTTTTAAACTAGGAGGCGAGGAATAAAATTCGTACATTTTTGTTTATTTTTCGTAAATTTAATTAAAAATTAATAGTATATTATATATTGAGGGACTAAAGTGCATGATTTAATCCTGAGGGTGAAGTTTATTTCACGAGCCGAAGGTGAGGGAAATAATCACCTGAGGGATTAAATATACTTTAGTCCTGTGGTATATACGATATTTTTTGCACTTCAAATGAATGCAAAATAGTTTAAAAGAATACACATTTTGCAATTTTGGCAGTAAATTTTATGACAAATATTTATATTGTTACTATAGATACTCTGTAACAAATAGCACGTATTTACTTGACAACGGGAATAATTAATTCAATTTCTTGACAACGGGATTAAATATAAAAATAATTCCTTGGGATCAAATTAAGAACCTTAGTCCCTAAAAATAAAGACTAAAGAAGAGTTTTAGTCCCGGAAGTGCAAAAAAAATTAACCAAACTGTAATAAACAATTGACGTAAACACAAACAAAACATAACCGTTGATATAAAACCGGTTACACGCAGCTAAAACCACAAAAACTTATATCAACACCCCTAGTATCAAAACATGTATTATTATTATTATAACACTAACGATATAATTGTCACGAACGGTTTTATCGCATATAAAGCAAACGATCTTCACTCTACCACGATGGACGTCAAACTGACATCTCTCACGATTGCGTTTTCAGATGTTCCGCCAGCATCCTGTTGCCATGGCAACCGGGGAGGGGGTAACAGGATAATGGTGGGGGTATATACGTGAGAATGATGGCACAGGAACAGATATAGGGATGGTTCGTGTATTAAGATGTATATCATAATTTTGAGTACGTATGTTTTATGTTAGAGGTTGAAAACGATTTAGATGGGCATTTTTGTGCACTTTATCTGCGTTTTCTGCAAATAGGAAAAATAATATAGCAATAGAATCGTTTGTAGATTGATGTATGATAATAAGGATACCTGAAAATAAATATACTTTGCAGTAGAAATGAAAGAGGGAGGCAATTAGGAATATATATATATATATATATATTCACTTATAATACTACATGTGCATTAATTCTTTCCAAAAATTTGTTTGAGTTCTTTCCAACAACGTCTTAATTAGCTTGAGTGGTACACGAGAGCTAATTCCGTTCAATTACTACATATAATATCTTATTTATGACTTATATGGCGTTAGTGCCTACGTGTCACCCGTCTCACCTGTCAATATTTTTTACGCAGAAACAAAAATCAACCGATCATGGATTACAAGATTTCAACGTTTTTTCTGATAAATTTAGTTTTTAAATTTTACTGCAGTTCTAATGCTACCAGATAAAGACAATTTTTAATAACGTAAGTTGCACATACATTTTTCTCTTATTACCAATAAATACTATATTTTTCCAAAATATAAATTTTTTACAATTAACCTTTTCAATCTTCAAAAAATATCGCTTCCGATGAAGATATTTGTACCAAAATCTAAGGAGCTCTTCCAATTTATACTATACAAATGTTAAATACCAAATATCAAATTTTTTGGGTAATTCGTATTTGAGTTATCCGACTTACACCCCGGTTTTGACCACATACACACACACATACACACACACACACACATACATACAGACATCATCGTGAAACTATCAAAAATGAGTTGTAAGGACCCTAATTCGTGCTCATCCACTAAAAACTCACTACCCGATTTTTAGCATGATTCCAATACCTTCCTTTACAGGTAACCGGAAGGTAATAAAAATAATCACCCTATCTATCCTTAAATTTTTCCCGAATATAGTAACACCCTGTAGATTTACATGTACAATTCTTAAATAACAGTTTAGCCATTTTCACATAGAAACAAAGCCTAACTTTAAAGTTTAAACCTATATTTACGAGTATTCTGGTTGCAAACATGCGCCACCATATTTCAAAAGAAAATAAACCGTGTCTACGTTCACGTCAGCCTGTGCTCTCAACGACACTACTGTGAAGTTGCTACAACTGTCATCATTCCTAACTTCACAGAATAGAGAAAGCAGGGGACAATGTAGAAATTATAATTTACCCTACAGTTGTACAGATTCAATTCACGTATGAACTTAAACCTGCGATCATATATAGGTGTAGACAGATATCACTCAATGCTGTAGTATACAATGTTGTGAAGACAAGAAGTACGGTAGCGGGGAGCAGCAGCTATAGGCGAGGACACGATAGAGTGTTGCACATTGCTGACTTCTGGTTTGTTATCATGGAACAGAGAATGAAAATAGGCAACTGCAACACTTCAAGGTGTCTGCAGGTCATACTCCTCTTCACACCGCTACGCTAGTTCTTTGCTTCATAACAAAGGCTTGCGTTGTTTGTCTATAGACAGATAACACTCAATGCTGTAGTATACAATGTTGTGAAGACAAGAAGTACGGTAGCGGGGAGCAGCAGCTATAGGCTAGGACACGATAGAGTGTTGCACATTGCTGACTTCTGGTTTGTTGGCATGGAACAGAGAATGAAAATAGGCAACTGCAACACTTCAAGGTGTCTGCAGGTCATACTCCTCTTCACACCGCTACGCTAGTTCTTTGCTTCACAACAGAGGCTTGCGTTGTTTGTCTATAGACAGATAACACTCAATGCTGTAGTATACAATGTTGTGAAGACAAGAAGTACGGTAGCGGGGAGCAGCAGCTATAGGTGAGGACACGATAGAGTGTTGCACATTGCTGACTTCTGGTTTGTTGTCATGGAACAGAGAATGAAAATAGGCAACTGCAACACTTCAAGGTGTCTGCAGGTCATACTCCTCTTCACACCGCTACGCTAGTTCTTTGCTTCACAACAGAGGCTTGCGTTGTTTGTCTATTCCTATGTATGGTCGAAGACTTAAACATAATACAGAGCACGTGTGACAATATCACATGCTTAAGGGAGAGTCTACTGCCTAAAAGCCAGTGCAAATGTACTAACGTAGCGAGTGTTTTGTGGCACAATAGGGTAGTTTACCATTTTTTAAAAAAGTTTTTATTGAAACTTCATGTTATTTGAAGCGATTGAGAGTACTGATAAGCCTTAATTGTTCTTAATAAAGCTGTAATTAATTTTTAAAGTTTGTGTGACGTAGATGTATAGCTGAAAATCTTCTCAAACCGGAATTAAAATGTACTCATGTAAAATCAACTGTTTCGTTACAAAATATAAAATACAATTTGATGGTTTTTACTTCCTTGTACGGAGTAATAAGGAAGTATTGTAATCGCGAAAAATTTCGGTTTTCAGGTTTTGACGGAAATATCCGTTTTGACCTTTTCTGAATCCATTATGACTAGTTTCGTCGTGACGTCTGTACGGACGGACGTATGTGTGTCGCATAACTCAAATACGGTTAGACGTAGAAAGTTGAAATTTTGTATTTAGGACTGTTATAGCATCTAGTTGTGCACCTCCTATTTTTGGTTACAATCTACAAACCGGAAGTAGTACTTTTTTCAAATATATCGGTAAATATTTAATTTGAGACATTTTTTAAATTTTAAATGAAAGATTATGTGATTATTACCTACAAACGGTATTTTATAAATATTTTTGTATTTTTGTATTTAAGAATAATTAAAATATATATTTATAATTTAGTATTTCGGTATCTTGTAGTCCATGATCGATTAACATTTGTTACTACGTAAAATTTAAATGATTATGACATGACAGTATGACAATAGTAAAATATGCTTTATATCTTCTCCTTCAGTTTAAATAAAATGATTAAAATATATTTGTGAGTATAGTAGCAGTAGTAGTAGTACTTATATATTAATATATTTGTATAATAAGTTAAAAGAATTTTTTATATTATTCTATATTTTAGTTATTAAAAAAAGGATGAACAGTTTAATAGGCGTACAAGGAAGTCATGTGGTGTCCACGTCAGATTTTTTAAAACAATACTATGGTAAAATTTGGTAAAATCGATGCGTCGCACTGTAGAATGAATATGAAATATTGTCGTAAAAAATCCAATGATCTTACGTTAGTATTAGATTATTTTACAAACCGTAGAGCACTGTTTTTCCTCTTTATATACAGCTACATTCCCGCCTTAATAAAGAGTGTTATTAAAGGTGTATCAATTTTGTTTGATGTATTTATGTATATAGCAAACAAAATAATTAATTAAAATTCTTTTTTTAAATTAATGTTTGTTTTCCAGTATCCAATTTCATGAATAAACTCTTCAAAAAAATGTTTGCCTAATATTTTATGTATCATTGTATAATACAAAAACAAATTTATTAAGCAAATATTTTTTATTTGTCATTTTTTGCCAAGTGTTTACCATTTTGATTACAATCCCTATCATAGCTTGAAACTTATGACATGACAGTTATTAGTATATATTATACAGGTTGGTGGAGGTGAAATGCGAACATAGGGAAATGTATGACAATGGAGTTATTATGCTAGGCATCTTGATATACGTGGAATAAGTGTCAATGTCAATTGAAACTCACTATCGAAATTTTAGCATGATTACAATATACCTCTCTTACAGATATGAGGGGCGAGAGGTAAAAATTGTAGTCGATTGTAATTTTGGCCCATTATTCATTAATAAATGCCAATACCAATGTCAATTAGCAAATTAAAATTTATTTGCATTTAAATTAGATTGCGGATTTGTTTATCAAAAGCGTAATTCGCAAATTGCAATTTGCAAGTGAGCTTTTAATTATGTGCGTGATTGTTTTTTTGCAATAATGAAACGTTTGTTTTACAGTGTTGTTCACAATTTCGTGCATTCTAAAGCCATGTTTACACTACGCCAAATATTGAATATGAAATTGCGCAACAAATTGAACAATATCTTGAGCAATAAATTGCTGTTTTTAATGAACTCTGTTTTATACTGAGACAATTTTATCTACCTACAATATTTAGTTTGTGATTCTGCGCAGTTCGCATATAATAATAATTTGACAGCCGCTCTTATCTATTTTTACTTCCTTGTACGGAGTAATAAGGAAGTATTGTAATCGCGAAAAATTTCGGTTTTCAGATTTTGATGGAAATATCCGTTTTAACCTTTTCTGAATCTATTATGACTAGTTTCGTCGTGACGTCTGTACGTACGTACGTATGTACGGACGTATGTATGTCGCATAACTCAAATACGGTTAGACGTAGAAAGTTGAAATATTGTATTTAGGACTGTTATAGCATCTAGTTGTGCACCTCCTATTTTTGGTTTCAATCTACAAACCGGAAGTAGTACTTTTTTCAAATATTTCGATAAATATTTAATTTAAGACAAATGTTTTTATTTTAAATGAAAGATTATGTAATTATTACCTACAATCGGTATTTTATAAATATTTTTGTATCTGGTATCATTTAAGAATAATTAAAGTATATATTTATAATTTAGTATTTCGGTATCTTGTAGTCCATGATCGATTAACATTTGTAACTACGTAAAATTTAAATGATTATGACATGACAGTGACAATAGTAAAATATGCTTTATATCTTCTTCTGCAGTTTAAATAAAATGACTAAAATATATTTGTGAGTATAGTAGCAATAGTAGTAGTACTTATATATTAATATATTTGTATAATATAATTCTACATTTTAGTTATTAAGAAAAGTATGAACAGTTTAATAGGCGTACAAGGAAGTCATGTGGTGTCCACGTCAAATTTTTTTTTAGATTTATAGGATAAATAGGTTGAGAGTAATTTGTTAAATACTTTTTTACTGTTATAAAAGCCCCTTAATATTACGAACCTAATTTTCCCACCAATTAGATGCAATCCGCCACAACATTTAATTTTCTTTGTTCTGACTATTCCAGGGCCGTAACAACTTAATTAGACTAAGTCTGAATGTAGCGGCGAATGTAAAAATACCTACAGCGCCAACTTCACAAGTGAACGACCTGACTCGCAACTAACTTCATGCGGCATCCCAAATAGAATAAAAATAAAAAGACTATAAAGCAAGAAAAGTACGACTAGGCAAAAATTAGCCGAGAAAAAGTCACACAGGCACGGAATGAAGTAATTCTAGACAACTCAGGCTCGAAAAATCATGTGAGAATAGAGTAGTTTACCATAGTAGCAAATTAGCATCCAGTCAATTATATTGAAACCTCAAAAATGAGTTATTGCCATGGAAAAAGTTTTCAAAAAGTTCTTTAAATATTTGAGATTTTACGTATCGATACATCTACGTCACAGTAATGCGTTTCACGTGTATTCTTACTTACAGTAATAAACTACCAAATTGTATTTTATTGTAACATTTAGAAACAGTTGATTTTACATGAGTACATTTTAATTCCGGTCTGAGAAGATTTTCAGCTATACATCTACGTCACACAAACTTTAAAAATTAATTACAGCTTTACCAAGAAAAATTAAGGCTTATCAGTACTCTCAATCGCGTTCAAATAACATGAAGTTACAATAAAAAACTTTTTAAAAATTGGTAAACTACCCTATTGCTTGTCAAATAATTTAAATTTTGAGTAGAAACAAATTTCATATCATGGACAACAAGATACTGGAATTTCCAAAAGTAGAATATTAGTTTATAGCGGCGCCGCTATAAATTGAATCTTCAGAGTATGTTACCTATATAATTTTCTACAAGTATACTCTGAAAAGTGTCAGAATTCTGACATTTATTTGATTTATTTGTCAAATATCTTTAACTAATTTTGTTTCAGAAATTTAAATTATGTACTAAATTATGATAAGAAGTACCTTTAACAATTAATAAAGTAGGCGAGAGGTGGCATGAAAGGTGCAATTTTTTTTAAATAATTATTTGCAATTGAAAATTATTTCTTTAAAAAAAGTACATATTATTAAAGCTATATGATTTATCTATCTTCTTGTCACATAAACAATATGGTAGTTTACTATTTAAAAAAAAAGTTTTTTATTGAAACTTCATCCTTAAAGTCATGAACATGAAACTATTAAAATGTAAGTAAAACTATTTATTAGATTAGTAGAATAAGCAGAATTAGGCGAGAGGTCGTGTGCTGGCCACCGCAGATTTTTTACTACATTTAACAAATTTTTGGGAAGATACAACTACCTTAAAGTCATGAACAAATACATTGCAACTCATATCCGTTTGAATTTCACATCAGCTGCAAACCAAAAAAAACTTCTTTCCGCACATGTTCTCCGCTCGGAGCATCAAACAAATTATGATTCGCATTTGTTTCTTTTCTACGGCTGGGCCATAAATTTATCCTAAAATAGCCCCACACAGTGCAGACGCGTCCTCAGAATACGTAATAATAATTCTGCCGATCGAAGATGGCACTGAACTGCTCTGATGCGATTTTGAGTTTGTAGGCACGTAGAAACGCGAATCGCTTTTAGGGGGGGGGGGGGGGTGGCTAGTAGATTTGTTAAGGGAACAAAATGTCATTTGAATTTTTTTACGGGTTTGTATTACAGATGTGAAAGGAATTTTAAAACTGGCTTATCTTTTGGGTTACGTAAATTGGAGCACAATGGTTGTGCGTCCAACTGAAATACTACTATAAGCATTTGGTTTTTTAACATACAGAGTGAGTCAGCTAACTATTCCCTATTTGAATTTTTTAAAACTTAGGCAATTTTTATCAGAAAGTGACGAAAACATGAACTATCTAAAGAAATTTTTACTGCCGAAATTTCAAATCGATTAGACAAAAACTTCACGAGTGGTTCACTTCAATGTGAAAATTGGACCAATTAATCCAAAATCTCCAATTGCAGCCCAAACAGTCGTTCTAGGAGAGTGCAAGGATTGTTCAGCAATCCAGTGGGGATTTTCATCTGACCAATACCGATGATTGTGTCTATTAAATCCACCATCAAGATGAAAATGTGCCTCATCAGAAAACATGATGTTATTCAGATGACCAGGGTTTTCATTTCGTCTTCTGCAAATTCCAATCGGTTTGCTTTATCCTCTTCAGAAATTGCCTGCAGAATTTCAATCTTATAAGGATGCCACTTAAGGTCCTTTCAAATCCTACAAATAATAGTCGTTTGACTAATCATTAATTAATTAATCATTATTTCAGTTACCAATTAGGAAGCAATAGAGCAATAATGATAAAACTTTGCGAACAAAAACTCAAGTGGCTACTGTATTTACAGCAAAAATTTGGCGGACTTAACACAAAAACTTGAGACTTTACAAACAAATGAAATAGGGAACACTTAGCTGATTCACCCTGTACATCAATAGGGTAGTTTACTATTTTTAAAAAACGTTTTTATTGAAACGTCATGTTATTTGAAAGCGATTGAGAGTACTGATAAGCCTTGGTCTTAATAAAGCTGTAATTAATTTTTAAAGTTTGTGTGACGTAGATGTATAGCTGAAAATCTTCTCAAACCGGAATTAAAATGTACTCATGTAAAATCAACTGTTTCTGTTACAATAAAATACAATTTGGTAGTTTATTACTGTAAGTAAGAATACACGTGAAACGCATTACTGTGACGTAGATGTATCGATACGTAAAACCTCAAATATTTAAGAACAATTAACTTTTTGAAAATTTTTTTCATGGCAATAACTCATTTTTGAGGTTTCAATATAATTGACCGGATTGCTAATTTGCTACTATGGTAAAGTACCCTATTATAATATCATTTATTTAAAAGCTGAAACAACCAGTAATACATTTCGGTTAAGAGAGACACTTGCTTAAGGCGTTATAATGTTGAAAGAGGAATGAAATAATTATTTTTATATTTAATTACTTTTCATTAATAGAAAATTCTGATGTGGCCAACACACGACCTCTCGCCTAATTCTGCTTATTCTACTAATCCAATAAACAGTTTGACTTACATTTTAATAGTTTCATGTTCATATGTAAACCAAGATGCAAGCAGAAGATGTCAACTGTACTGTCACTGTCATAATTCAAATTTTGTGTAGAAATGTCAACAAGATACTGGAATTTCAAAAAAGTAGAATATTAATTGCACTTTATTTTATTGTTAAATACTATCAGATTCAGCAAATTGTATTTAAAATTAACTGTACCCATACATAATTATATTTTCTTTTATTTTTAATTGCAAAAATTGTCATAAATAAATAATGTACCAACAGAAAACTATATCAAGCTTCAAAAAGTACTACTTCCGGTTTGCGGATTTCTACCAAAATCTTATCCGGTGTTAAGATCCTTATTAAAACCTTAAATATGAAATTTGATTATAAACGTTAAAAATAAAACTATTTATTAGATTAGTAGAATAACCAGAATTAGGCGAGAGGTCGTGTGCTGGCCATAGCAGATTTTTTCATTATAAGACGAAACTCGACAGGATTTATTTAAGAACCTGAAACAACCAGCAATACATGTCAGTTAAGAGGGAAACTTCCTTAAGGCGTCATATTTTTGAAAGATAAATTGAAATAATAATAATAACGGTTTTAGATCTGTTTTTATAAATAAGTATTTTTATATTTGAATACTTTTCATTAATAAAATAAATTTACGAACAAAAATTTGTAATTTAAGCTCAAACAGACTTAAAATAACAAGTAGCACAGAACAATACAAGACCGGTACCTACACACTTGATTCTTATTGTCTTTGTTTCTTTGTTATTATTCTTTCTTTTCACTGTTCCTTCTTTTATAAGTATAATAATAAAAATTAAAAGAAAATGAAAGATCTTTTGTCTCTAAGAACAATACACAGTTTATTATATTTCATCCTAATTGTATTTGTAACAAAATTTATAATAGACCGCGTTTGAAAACGATGTTAGTAGGTTTAAATACATTATAACAAAATCTGATGTGGCCAGCACACAACCTTCCGCCATATCTAGACTTTTGAACATAAATGTATACGTACAATCCGGTGCCATTTAAAATATACAAATAAAAATCTAAAAGATTCGAACACAGAAATCACCTGAATAAAAAGATTCATTCACAGGAAAACTCTTCTGTGTTGAAGCCATCCTCCGTTCAATTACTACATTTAATATCTTACTTATGACTTATATGGTGCTAGTATGTCAACTTGTCACCCGTCTCACCTATCAATATTTTTTACGCAGAAACAAAAATCAACCGGACATGTATTACAAAATTTCAACGTTTTATCTCATAAATAAAGGAAGGTTGTCTGCTGGCCACATCAGATTTTTTAAACATGTATTCAGCAATTTTTTGCAATTTTAGCACAATTCTATTCCTTGTTAAGAATGTACCACGAAATGTTTCATGTATCAAATGAATCAAGTCCATTTTACATTGATCAATTTGCAGATGCAAGTGCAACTTTTGACGAGTTGCTTCAATATTGCATGAGTGTTGCACGCTCAACAGGCAGAAGCAATCTTGAGGCTGCATGGAATAGAACATGTTCTAATTTTTGTATGCAGGCAATTCACGTTATTTCTAGTTATTTTTAGTTCACTACCAACTGAACCGTCAAAAAGATTAGGAAAGTTAGTGCGTTAGTGGTTGCCATTCTATCCTTCCAACAATATACAATACAACAAATCCAAGAGGTTAAGTTAGTAACAAAATATTGGTAAATTAATAATACATTAAATAAGTAATTGCATGTTGCTGATGTTGCTCAATGTAAAATGAAAAGAATCTGCAATTTTCTTGCTCAACTCTGAGTTGAAGATTGCAGTTGCACGTTGCGCTTGCTCAAGTAAAATGGGCTCATACCGCGTACTAACGTATTGGCCGCTCGATACCAATGGTATACTCGACTATGCCTTAAGTAGGTTGCTATTGCTACCACCTCTACCAATATAATTCTATACCAACCAAGAAGTAACTTTTCCCAACAGTATGACATACGGTGTTAAAGAGAGAGCATTGTTTTTGAATCTGTCAAATTTTTGATACATGCAACTTTGCAGATTTTAATAAACAAACATTTGAGCACAATAAACTGTTCAAATAATTATTTAAAGTATTAGAAAAGTTTATTAAATTAATTGAAAATTGACGTCAGTTTAGAAATTTATTAAAGAAAGTTTGGTTTTCAAGTTAGTGACAATTTTGTGAAGTGTTATTTGTGTCTTCTAATAACAATTTAAAGTGTATTATAAGACAAGCCAGTTTAAAAGTATGTATTATTATTATTATTATTTATTATTATTTCTTCTTTTCTCATTATTTCTTATTATTATTATTACCTCTCGCCTCATATTCTATAAGAGAGGTATTGTAATGGGTCAAAATTTTCGAGTATGAGTTTTTGGTGGAGAAGCACGTTTCAGGGTCTCTAGAATACGAATTTACTATTTTCACGATGATGTCTGTGTGTGCGTGTGTGTGTATGAACCGACGATTTTTCGTCCACGATAACTTAAAAAGTATCAAACCGTTTATAACCAAATTTCATATTTAAGGTTTTAATAAGTATCTTAACACCGGATAAGATTTTGGTAGAAATCCGCAAACCGGAAGTAGTACTTTTAGAAGTTTGGAAAAGTTTTCCTTAAATATATTGGTACATTATTTATTTATGACAATTTTTGCAATTAAAAATAAAAGAAATTGTGATTATCTATGTGTACAATTAATTATAAATACAAATTGCTGAATCTGGAAGTATATAACAATAAAATAAAGTACAATTAATATTCTATTTTTTTGAAATTCCAGTATCTTGTTGTCCATGATATAAAATTTGTTTCTACATAAAATTTGAATTATTATGACAGTGACAGTACAGTTGACATCTTTTGCTTGCATATTGGTTTACATTATCGTTTACATATTACATAAACATGAAACTATTAAAATGTAAGTAAAACTATTTATTAGATTAGTAGAATAAGCAGAATTTGGCGAGAGGTCGTGTGCTGGCCACAGCAAATTTTTTTCTTATTACTATCAGTGTTGTAAAAGACAACAATATTTTTTATCTAAATAAATATAACATATTTTATTTATCTAGATAAAATAATAGATAATCTTTGAAAAAATTATCTAAACAATAGATACAAGATATACAGGTTGGTGGAGGTGAAATGCGAACATAGGGAACATATATGACAATGGAGTTATCATGCTAGTAATCTTGATATACGTGGAATAAGTACTGTCAATGTCAAAGTACCTGTCATATTATTGATTATTTTCATTAAAATATTTGCATAATAATTTATGTGTACGAGCAGAACGAGAAAGTTTACATGCACTTTTAGATTTTATTATTATTTCTGTTATTGATTACTCTTTTTGCCACACTTTGCTTTGTGACACTACTACAAAATATATCAAGATACCTGGCATGAAAGTTCGATTTTCATGTATGTTCCCTATGTTCGCATTTCACCTCCACCAACCTGTATAACATTATCTAGATAATTATTGGATAATTCATAGGTAAGTAATACAAAAAATATAAATGACAATTTTTTAAAGTATAAGTTTGATTATAATATGTAGGTATTTGAATTCGATTGGATATAAAAAAAATGGTTTTAATTTTACAAAAATTATTATCTAGATCTAGGTAATATTTAAAAAATAAATAAATATAATTTGTAATTTTATTTAGATAAGATAATAGATAAATAAGTGTAAAAAATCGATAAAAATATATTATCTAAATGATTTATCTAGATAAAATTATCTAGATAAGTTACAAAACTGATTATTATTATTTATGGGTGTGCAGCCACATATGTTATGTGTCAGTTATGAATGGTTCGGATTCCCAATTAATTTGGTATTTAATTAATACATTTTTTGGTACGCTAGCTTTCTAAAATTGTTATTTTGCGAACTGTTTTTGTTTGCAAATAGATATTTATGTAACAAGTACGCGAAATGGAGTTTTAGAGGACGATTTGCGGAAGAGGCGTAAGCCGAGTCTTAAATCTTAAGAACCCAGTAAATTTTGGGTGCAATCCACAAACCGGAAGTAGTTCTTTTATTAATTATCTCGATTCATAATTATATTATATGCAATTAGTGTATTTAATATATTTAGGAATTAAAGTATTATTTATAATTTAATCGTATCATCAACTGTTAATACATTTTAATATGTAACATTTATTGATAATTATCAACAACATAATACGTTAGTTACTTATAATTTTATAATACGTTAGATACTTATAATTCATTAGTTACGAACTTAATACGTTAGATACAACTATAATAAGATCAAAATCTTCCATAATATGCAAACTGTCAACTAATTGACAGATAAAATTGTTGATTTGTTTTAACATCGCTGTCGTTGATGATACTTTAACGCGAATGCTATTTAAGCCTCCTTGGATGTTGAAAGAGACTCGGTTGCACCTCGTCGCTTAGCAACATCCTCGGTATTATAAATCGCATAATATTCTTGTTATATAAGTATCTTGTTGTCCATAATTGTTTAACATTTGTTACTTCGTAAATTTAATTGATTATGACAGTGACAGTAACAAAAGTGATACATCGGTTATATCTTTTTGTGTGAAATTTACATAAAATGACTAAATTATTAATTGAGTACATCTTTAACAAATAGTAGTGTAGGGTATGGCGGGTGGTCTTGTGCTGGCCACATCAGATTTTTAATTAATACAAAATAAATCTCACACCTCTTTTAAATTAAAAATATGTTGCAATCTAAGATTAGATCTGAAATTGAAATAATAATATTGAATATTGTTATTTAAAAATAATTTATAAGGAAATAGGGTAGGTACTTTACCATAGTAGCAAATTAGCAATCCAGTCAATTATATTTAAAGGAGACCTGTTGTTACTGAATCTGGTGTGAAAAGATTTGACCTTTCAGTTGGTACCTTTACATATTTCTATGTTGAAATGGGGAGCAGAAATCTGCATAAATGTGAAATGCAATGCTAATCGCTAAAGTACACATATATGGTGTCCTAGTCGGTGTATCAAAAATTGAATTACTTGTTTAAATTTCATAGCGATGAAAAGTGTTTCGCACTTTCAAATTCGGCATTTTAAAATAATTTGTTAGCTTAACTTAATAAGTAATGCTCTACTTATTTTTGATCCAATTTAGTTAGGTTTGAACACAAGTGTAATATTTTTAATTTGAATTATAAAATAGTGTAATTATGAAATTTTTGAGTTATAAACCAGGATATAATATAAGTCAATGACATTTTGTAAACACATTTTTTGTACAACTCTTTGACTCTTAAAAATGTTCCATATAGTGCTATAATATATTACACAGAATTAAATGCAATATACAGTATGTTCCACAATTACGACGTGCTGAAACAATATAGTTATTTGTTTAACTAGGTAAAAAAATATTAGATTTGCTGCCGCGGCTAGAGTTTCATGGACGAGGCACAGCCGAGGCTATGAATCTAGCTTAGGCAGCAAATCTAATATTTTTTTACCTAGTTACACACATTATTTTGTCGGCGATTGTTATTAATTAATATTAATTTAGTGATTATTTTAAATATATTGATAGGTATCGCAATTTGACAGTTGCTATGAAAAAACAAAATAGGTTAGGTATGTTGATGAATTTTGTAAATGTCAAATTTGTTGATTCATCATAGTAACAATTACTTTTGCTGTCTAGGCTTTTTTTACTATTTTTGCTGCCTAGGCAGCAAAAGTGACACTTTGCTGACTGTCAGCTGTCAAAAAACAGCACTTTTAATGTCAACCGCCGAAAAAAAGCTTTTTTAAATTCGCAAAGTTAAGTTAAGTTTACTTGACGTGTGTACATTTTAAGTATCACTGTTTTGATGGTATATTTGATAATTTGACATTTATTAGTATTAGATATTATGTAAACAATTACTTTCATTGTAGAAGATTTGAAAAAAATTATTAAAAATAACTACCGACCAGTGGCAAAAAATGTTTGCTTGAAATACGATGCAATTTTTTGCGAATTAAAAAAAAATTCTTTATGTTTCATGAGCAGCACGTCGTACAGTATACCCTTTAATTTTTTGTCCTAAGTTGTGCAACATCTTTTTAATAATATTTATTTATAAGAAATTTTTAAGTATCTGAAAATTTTAATGTACCTACATTACAAAACTAAATATTTGCAACTTCAAAATATAAAATATGAAATATGTAATGTGAATTTTAGCACACTTATTATATAATAACCTGTTTGAAACATTAAAAAACATGTTTACTTGCATTAAATTTAAGTAAATAAACTGTAATAGTACCTACTATTCCATATTTGTAACACTTGTGTTTTGAAATTTCAATTTACGAGCCTCGTCTCATTGAAATTGGCCCAGATGTAAAAAAAAGTCGTTTTTTGTTGTACAAAAGTTTAAATAAAAATCTGACGTGGCCATCACACAACCTTCCGCCATATCTAGACTTTAAACAGAAATGTATACGTACAATCCGGTACCCATTTAAAATATACAAATAAAAATCTAAAATATTCAAACACAGAAATTTGCATCACCTGAATCAAAAGATTCATTCACAGGAAAACTCTTCTGTGTTGAAGCAATCCTCCGTTCAGTTACTATATTTAATATCTTACTTATGACTTATATAGCGCTAGTATGCCAAATTGTCACCCGTCTCATTTGTCAATATTTTTTACGCAGAAACAAAAATCAACCGAACATGGATTACAAGATTTCAACGTTTTATTTGATAAATTTATTTTTTAAATTTTACTGCAGTTCTTTAATGCTACCAGATAAAGACAATTTTTTTAAGTAAGTTGCAAATAACTTTTCCTCTTATTCTTATTAGTTATTACAAATAAATACTATATTTATCCAAATTTATATACAATTTTGACAATTAATCTTTTCAATATTCAAAAAATATCACTTCCGGTGAAGATATTTGTACCAAAATCTAATGAGCTCTTCTAATTTATATACAAATGTTAAATACCAAATATCAAAATTTTCGGGTAATTCGTATTTGAGTTATGCGACTAACACCCGGCATTGACCACTACACACACACACGCACACATACACACAGACATACAGACATCATCGTGAAACTATCAAAATGAGTTGTAAGGAGCCTAATTCGTGCTCATCCACTAAAAACTCACTACCCGATTTTTAGCATGAGCCAATACCTTCCTTTACAGGTAAGCGGAAGGTAAAAAGATATTTAATTATCAAAAAATCAATCACTTTGTACAATACATATCCTAACAATATTTTTCAGACATCAACAAGACATTTGAACGGTGTAAAACCGGCTTATAGACAAGCATAGACATGAACCTAGAATTTAGTTTTTACTTTTCTTAGTAAGACAGACTTTAAATACAGTTATAGGCTTTTAGAAATGCTTGAAACTAGAAAATCGAGTTATACAAAATTTACAACATATGTAGTGAAGTCAAAACAACGTAGTTGCATTTGTTTCAAGCCGGAAATGCAGTTCTGACACTTCCGGTATGTGTTTCCGTCATTTCCGGTAATTATAAAATACAAGTACATGGTACAGTACTATTTAAATGGCGAAAGAAACATGATGAAGACAAAAATAAAGACATTTTTATCAAATTTGACTGGAACCAAACTGTTTATCTACAGGTTGGTGGAGGTGAAATGCGAACATAGGGAACATACATGACAATCGAACTTTCATGCCAGGTATCTTGATATATTTTGTAGTAGTGTCACAAAGCAAAGTGTGGCAAAAAGAGTAATCAATAACAGAAATAATAATAAAATCTAAAATTGCATGTAAACTTTCTCGTTCTGCTCGTACACATACATTATTATGCAAATATTTTAATGAAAATAATCAATAATATGACAGGTACTTTGACATTGACAGTACTTATTCCACGTATATCAAGATGCCTAGCATGATAACTCCATTGTCATATATTTCCCTATGTTCGCATTTCACCTCCACCAACCTGTATACTAATATAATAAAGAGGAATTTTTGACTTTTTGGCAAATTGAAATGGAAAATAAGAAATGTCATTTAGTATTTATAAGGTCATAATAAATTTTAATAATATTATAAAAACTACAATTCCCGAATTCCCTTCTAGTACAATGGTATATTTGTGAGTAAGTACCTTCATACACACTTAGTAAAATAGTAGAGTATATGGCGAGAGGTCATGTGTTGGCCACATCGGATTTTTTGTAGGTGTGTTTTACACAATATTTCTTCATAATTATATAATATACAACAATATAACATAACCTAGATTTTTAGTATTTTAGTAGAATAACGAATAACATGGCTACTGGTTATAATAGTCATATAAAAACAATTTTATGAAACATGTAAACTACAATACTCTGATGACATATTTTGCAATTTATTATTTGAATTACATTATCTTTTTGTTTGTAAAAGTAACACTAGGTACTTGTTAAGTGAAAATGTCGAAATATCTCCCAAATTATGTAAGAAATAAACAAATAGGTACAATTTTCTTTGCCGGTATTATCTAGAAGATAAAGTTATCCATTAGCGCAATTTTCTTGTTTTGTTAGGTAATTGTTAACTTTACTTTATCTATCTATTGTTAAATATAATAATCCAAAGACATTGCTGAAGATAAAAATCTACAAAATGCAAATTTTAAAATTTTGTTTTCAAATCGAAATATGTTGAATTTTCACAATTTTTATAATCTCTTGTATTTTAAAACAAACTTCGGTTGATTATTTCGCAGATCCAAGCTTTGTTGACAATTAAAAAATGAAGTTATAAATAAAAGCTGCACAGTGGCGCGCGAAAACCCTCTTTTACAAATATTGTAGTTTTTTACAAGGGTGCCAAAATTATTTTTTCCCTCAAACATAAATTATTTGTTATTTGTATGTTTACAATAGTATATTGTACAACTAGTGCAGAAAAGCACCAATTGCCCACGAGGTGTGAGAGTTCCAGCACGAGACGAAGTCGAGGGATGGAATTACACAAGTGGGCAATAGGTGTTTCTGCACGAGTGGCACACTATACTTTTTCTACGATCACACTCTTTGGTAAGATAAATAATTCATTTTTACTTCCTTGTACGAAGTAAGGAAGTATTGTAATCGCGAAAATTTTCGGTTCTCAGATTTTGACGGAAATATCCGTTTTGACCTTTTCTGAATCCATTATGACTAGTTTCGACGTGACGTCTGTACGTACGTACGTACGTACGTACGGACGGACGTATGTGTGTCGCATAACTCAAATACGGTTAGACGTAGAAAGTTGAAATTTTGTATTTAGGACTGTTATAGCATCTAGTTGTGCACCTCCTATTTTTGGTTTTAGTCTACAAACCGGAAGTAGTACTTTTTAAAAATATTTCGATAAATATTTAATTTTAGACAATTTTTTTTATTTTAAATGAAAGATTATGTGATTATTACCTACAATCGGTATTTTATAAATATTTTTGTATCTGCTATCATTTAAAAATAATTAAAGTATATATTTATAATTTATAGTATTTCGGTATCTTGTAGTCCATGATCGTTTAACATTTGTTACTACGTAAAATTTAAATGATTATGACATGACAGTGACAATAGTAAAATATGCTTTATATCTTCTTCTGCAGTTTAAATCAAATGACTAAAATATATTTGTGAGTATACTAGTATAATAAGTTAAAAGAATTTTTAATATTATTTTACATTTTAGTTATTAAGAAAAGTATGAACACACAAGGCGTACAAGGAAGTCATGTGGTGTCCACGTCAGATTTTTTTTTAAACAATCTTGCCAACAGTTAAATTCTAAAATGTAAAAGCGAAAATTAGATTCCAATATTTTGAAATATTATTATAGTTTATTTTTTATAATACTCGTATGAAATATTGAGAATATATTATATTATATAAACATTTAAGTAGGTACCTAATTAGCAAATAATATTTTGTAATTTATAAACCTAAAAATACATATATAAAAATTAACATTTCTCACACTTTATCCCACGACTGTGAGAAATGAATAACTTTCGGGCTATATAAAGCATGGGAAAAGTGCAATTTTCCGTAGTGGTCGTAGAAAAAACAATAAACGATATAGAATAGCGTGCGGAATCAATGTTTTTGACTGTTTTCTGCCATGGGTAGAGGATCGCCATTAACGAATTTAAAATAATATTGTTGTGGAGTTGTGGATCACACTGTATAATACCATTTTGTATATATATACTTCCGTCATTTAATTCATAATAGTTTAATAGAAATATAAAGTAATTGCACAGATATTAAATGCGTTTTGTAGTAAATAATATTGAAGTTGTATAGTTACAATACAAAATAATACGTTCAGAAATTCTTAGAGTTTCTGGTTACGGTAGAAATCATAAGAAAGCTAAAGCAGTTACAGTTTTTTGTCGTCTTTACATCCGATAGTTAACAATTTCCTATAATAGACAAATAACATAATTTATTATTAAAAGTGTGAATTATACCGGGTGATTCAAAATGAAATAGTAGAAACTATACTTCATTTCAGCTAAGAAAATAGCGTTGGGTTAGATAGGGTACCGTCAAATGGGGTTACTTTGAACAGTTTGATTATATTTATGCTCATATTTTTGTTGTCGTTGTATTTATTTCATTGAAAAAAATTTGCCTAACAGGTTAGACTATGAAGAATAAAGCTGTGGTGTCAAAATGTCACATTTTATTACCTGTCATTATATAAAAAAATAAATGTTAATTTTCAAAGTTACCCCGGGTTTGGGGTAACTTTGAACAACGCATAAAATGTCATATATCTACTTTTCTGTATCAAATATGTTCAAAATAACCCCACCACGTGAAAGATGGGAAAAAATCTGACGTGGCCATCACACAACCTTCCGCCATATCTAGACTTTAAACAGAAATATATACGTACAATCCGGTGCTCATTTAAAATATACAAATAAAAATCTAAAATATTCAAACACACAAATTTGCATCACCTGAATAAAAAGATTCATTCACAGGAAAACTCTGCTGTGTTGAAGCCATCCTCCGTTCAATTACTATACATTTAATATCTTACTTAGGACTTATATAGCGCTAGTATGCCAACTTGTCACCCGTCTCACCTGTCAATATTTTTTACGCAGAAACAAAAATCAACCGATCATGGATTACAAGATATCAACGTTTTAATTATTGATAAATTTATTTTTTAAATTTTACTGCAGTTCTTTAATGCTACCAGATAAACACAATTTTTTTATAACGTAAGTTGCAAATAACTTTTCCTTTTATTCTTATTACAAATAAATACTATATTTTTCCAGATTTATATACAATTTTGACAATTAACCTTTTCAATCTTCAAGAAATATCACTTCCGATGAAGACATTTGTACCAAAATCTAATGACCTCTTCCAATTTATATACAAATGTTAAATACCAAATATCAAAATTATCGGGTAATTCGTATTTGAGTTATGCGACTAACACTCGGCCTTGACCACACACACACACACACACACACACACACACACACACACACACACACACACACACACACACACACACACACACACACACACACACACACACACACACACACACACACACACACACACACACACACACACACACACACACACACACACACACACACACACACACACACACACACACACACACACACACACACACACACACACACACACACACACACACACACACACACACACACACACATATACACACACACACACACACACACACACACATATACACACACACACATATACACACACACATACACACAGACATCATCGTGAAACTATCAAAAATGAGTTGTAGGGACCCTAATTCGTGCTCATCCACTAAAAATTCACTACCCGATTTTTTGCATGATTCCAATACCTTCCTTTACAGGTAAGCGGAAGGTAAAAAGTAAGTAAGATAAGTGGTTTAATTTTACATTTTGGACATGGGGAGATAATTTTTTAACAATAAATTTTCTTTTGTATAATTTGTATAGTTTCTATCACCTAATTTTCTTGAATACACACGCATATTCACAATTCATATAAAACATTATACTAGGTACCGAACAGACGAAAATCTAGCATTAAACAAAAAAAAAACGCACCCGCGACGTTGAATACGGCTAATATGCAAGTTCAAAGTTACCCCACGACACTTCGAGATGACGTCATTTTTTAAAAAATATATTTTTTATCTGTAAAATTGTTATTATAAATCAAATAACTCAAAAATAATAATAAGAAATAGATAGCATTTCATGTGATATAAACAAAAGTACGTTTATTGCCATAGTTCACAAAATACAGACAAAAGTTTTCGGGGTAAGTTTTTTTGTTGTTCTTTTGTTAGTTACAATTTTATTTTTTTTAGTTTAATTAACTATTATATTATAATATTTTCTTATCTTATTTCGAAATGGACAGTCTTAGCTTCATCATATTTGTTTATTTTTGCTTCTATGTGAAAATTTGTAGAAGTTACGCCCAAAAACCATTTTGGGTGGTGTAATTTTGTTCAAAGTTACCTTGGGGTTCAAAGAAACCCCATTTGACGGTAATGATATTCTTGAATCTGATTGGTTGAGATGAGAGGTAGATTTACACTAGAAAACATTTTAATTTCCGTTAACATTACTTATGCCTTGTAATTTTGAATTTCATAGTTACATCGAAGTACTACATTATTCTATAGATGACAGCTTTATTCACAAAACATAACTTATTTAAGATCGCGTCAAATTTTGAACTAATAAAATGTGTGACTGTAAAACTTACTGGCATTCGCAGTGCCATCTGCTATTTTCTTAGCTGAAATGAAGTATACATAACATATTTGTCACTGTCACTGTCATATCATAATCATTTAAATTTTACGTAGTAACAAATGTTAAACGATTATGGACTACAAGATACCGAAATACTTAATTATATGTATATATTTTAATTATTATTCTTAAATGATATCAGATACAGAAAAATTTATAAAATACCGTCACAATATAATATATGAGGCGAGAGATAAAGAGTTTCAAATTATTTATCTTAATTTAATTCATTTAAAAGTACCTATAATAATGTAATGTAATATAAGAAAATATTATGGAACGAATCAACAATTTTCATCATTATTTATCTATAAACTATTTAAAATACAGTTACTTGTACTTCATATTTATATACCATTACTTTTTTTATAAATCCTTGAAAAACAATATAAAATAACAAACAACATTGGTAGCATATTTCACTTTTTTGCATAAAATTTTACCTTTCACTATAAATGTATAACCTGTTTGTAAATAATAAAACTGTCCTTAGTTTAGCATAAAAATATCTGAATATGTATACAGGGTTTATCATAACTTCGAGTATATACGTTAATAGTACCTATATGTTGTTTGATATGCTGATTACGAATCTAAAAGAATTTTTTGCACTTCCGGGACTAAAACTCTTCTTTAGTCTTTATTTTTAGAGACTAAGGTTCTAAAATTGATCCCAAGGGATTATTTTTCATATTTAATCCCGTTGTCAAGGAATTGAATTAATTAATCCCGTTGTCAAGTAAATACGTGCTATTTGTTACAGAGTATCTATGGTAACAATATAAATATTTGTCATAAAATTTACTGTCAAAATTACAAAATGTGTATTCTTTTAAACTATTTTGCATTCGTTTGAGGATGAAGTGCAAAAATAACGTATATACCACAGGACTAAAGTTCCTTTAATCCCTCAGGTGATTATTTCCCTCAACTTCGGCTCGTGAAATAAACTTCACCCTCAGGATTAAATCATGCACTTTAGTCCCTCAATATATAATATACTATTTTTAAATTGGAAAAATTGAGGGTTGTTTACCTAAAACATTTTTGTAGTACTGCACTGGATTCGTTTTCCTATTAAACACAAACAAGAGAAATAGGTAATCAAACATCTTAAATTACATACTAGTAAAATTACAAACGAAATTTAATTATTTTTAATAAAACAATCATTACTCCGCCCAGTGGCAGTGGCTACAAAAAATTTTGACTGGGAAACATGGAAATTAATTTTGCGATTTTAAGAAAAATTCTTTTTATTCGTAATCAGCATATCAAACAACATATACCCTTAACTATGTACCTGAAGTTATGAAAGATCTGTATTTTATTTATTTCTAATATGTATTATTTTTGTTACAGATTTTTCTGTGTCTACAGAATCCGAAGAAGTGTTAAATTATTAATTAATTAAATAATATATTAGTGTTTAATGTAAATTTCTGTGATAATAGTGTGATAATGTGCGGTAATATGTAACACTAAAATACAAATGATTTTTGACCAGTTGGATAAAAGAAAATATGTTAAAATCTTGGAGTACAATATGGTTTTGTTTGATCATTTCGGTTATAGGTAAGTTGATGTTTTAATAATGATTTATTTATAAAAGAGTCCTTAAGGGGCTTTTATCACAGTAAAAAAGTATTTAACAAATTACTCCCAACCTATTAATCCTATAAATCTAAAAAAAATACCATATAAAGATAAAGGCAGTAAAAATCTAGCTACGTTGTCGAATTTTTTAAATTGTTATTATTATTATTTATAAACAATTAAATAACAATAATTCTGAGAAAAACTCTTCGTAAGTTTGATTGCATTGTAAATTTAAATGTTTATATCACATTATTATATAAAATTTTCAAATAGTATTCGAGTAATTTGTTAAATAAATTTAAAAATTATATGCGCGCTAGCCAATCAAATTGAGTATTTTCTAAACAAAAATGGAGCAAAACATAGCAATTAGATAAATAGAGACAACATGTGCTCATAAAACATAGGCTGTCAGCGCGGATACCTGAAATAACAAGGATTTGTGATCTAGCAGCTCGGAACGATAAAACCCCCTTAATACAAGTACAGTACCTATATACAGGGTGCACCTATTTTGCGGCACACACTATTTGATTTACTGATAATAAAATAAAAATATAGCGATCTGACGAAAATATTTTAAATAATTTAATTTGTAAGATTAACTTTAAGGCGGAACATCAAATTTTTCCGCATTCGAAACCTATACCGTATGTTCTACGCAGCGACGTGCAGTTCACTACAAAATTTCTTAGCCTGGGAAATCGGAGTAGAAGGGAAGTATGTCTTGTATTGAACAACAGATGCAGATTTCCGTCAAAATATATGTGTCATTTATTCGTTATTACGAAATATTGGCTAATTTTATTAATAAGTTTTAATAATTTTTACAAAGTTAAGGAATAATTGTTCTAAAGCAGTCGTAAATTTATAAATTGAACAAAATAATACAAATATTCAAATTTGATGGTTGAAAATAGGCCATTTTCAACAAACTGTACATATATATATATATATATATATATATATATATATACGGGGTGTTTTAGACCACCCGTACCACCCAAATATCTCGCGTAAAACGGAACGAATCAAAAAAAGAAAAAATACGTCCAAAAAGATTTCAAAAATTCTATTAATTGACACCAAATGCAAATTTTTCCCCCACCCCCTGGGGGGCGGAGGGGGGGGTAGCTTTGTAAATTTAAATGGGGACCCCCATTTTTTATTGCAGATTCGGATTCCTAGATTTAAATAAAGAAGGTTTTGTCCGAAAAATTTTTAAGATTTTTCGAAAACAACGTAATTTATCGTCTACGCAAGGGTGGGATAGGACTGACATTACGGTAAGTACCTTACACAGTTATAATTTTTTAAATGATTTTTATTTCTTGTTTCAGTTACTGCGCTTTTTCTTTTTGTCAAATTTGAATGAATCAATTTCTGTTTAAAACCAAAATTTAATTTGCCTTTTAACTTCAAGAATCAAAAAAAATTTTTCAAGAATCAAAAAAATTTTTTCGGACAAAACCTTCTTTATTTAAATCTAGGAATCCGAATCTGCAATAAAAAATGGGGGTCCCCATTTAAATTTACAAAGCTACCCCCCCCTCCACCCCCAGGGGGTGGGGGAAAAATTTGCATTTGGTGTCAATTAATAGAATTTTTGAAATCTTTTTGGACGTATTTTTTCTTTTTTTGATTCGTTCCGTTTTACGCGAGATATTTGGGTGGTACGGGTGGTCTAAAACACCCTGTATATATATATATATATATATATATATATATATATATATATATATATATATATATATATATATATATATATATATATATATATAAACAATTGATATTTTTATTAAAACTTTAAGACGGGTTTAGAACCATCCTTTATCTTTACAGTACTTCAAAAAAATTTAAAATATCTTTAAAAATAAGCCCAGAAAAAAAAATTACATATCTGACGAAAAAAATAGTAAAAAGTCAGCCAAATTGACTATTTTTACTAATTTATTACTAAAATACCATTAAGTATTTCAAAAATATAATTTCTTAGCACTCTAGAGTCATCTTTGAACTATCTATATATAAAATATGAACAGTGTAGGTGTACTAACAAGAGCTCAGTTTGTAATATAGCAAGCTCCCTTTTTCACTATATTCGTAGCACCAGTGTAGCACCTTAAGACAATCGCGCCAATATAGTATAGAAACATTTATTTCAAACTGATATCAAAGATTTGGATTACCGTGTATATCTATATAGCAAACGGTAAAAGCTAACTAACCGGAAAGTCTACATTTTCCGAACAATTTCCTTTTCGGAACTGTTTTCTTCAATAATATTTATAACGTAATTTAGCGGATATAGCCCAATACGTTGTGCGATTTTGAATGCTTCTTTTAACTTAGGTTCGAATCTAGTCTACACATCAATATTATAAATATTCAATTTTCATTATTTTTCGGGCTTGTTGGTAAAAATTAAGTCAAAATAAACAATATTTGTCCCATGTTTTTACCTTTTCTTTACAAATATTAATAATTTTGTGGCCAGTACAAGAATGGTAAAATTTTATTTCAGCAAGGATTTAATAGAGAAAGAATGGATCTACAGATGTGCATTTTTAAAATTTTGATTAAAAAATTGTATATGATTATAAAAATTCCAAGAGATTAAAAAAATCCAATTTATGCAAACTTTATATCTCATGATAGAAATTAATTTTTAAAATTTTAAGAAGGCACATCTGTAGATCCATTCTTTCTCTATTAAATGTTTATAAAAACATTATCCTGAAGTCAATAATAAACTAACAGTTTACTCGCAACGAAAACACTTTTACAGTACTTCAAAATGACATTGCATAGCTAGGATGCGGCAAAGTACGAGTTTCGGGCTGGTTTCAGGCAGCCGTAGTAGTGGGGAAAAGAGTGCAATAGAAAAATAGTTATTTGTTTAACTAGGCAAAAAAATATTAGATTAGCTACCGTGGCTAGAGTTTCATAGACGAAACACAGCCGAGGCTATGAATCTAGCTTAGGCAGCAAATCTGTATTTTTTGCCATGTTAAACACATTATTTTTTCGGCGATTGTTATTAATTAATATTAATTTAGTGATTATTTTAAATATATTGATAGGTATCGCAATCAAATTATGTTGCTATGTGTATATGCTGACAGTTGCCATGAAAAAACAAAATAGGTTATTTTATAAATGTCAAATTTGTTCATTCACCATAGTAACAATTACTTTTGCTGCCTAGGCTTTTTTACTATTTTTGCTGCCTAAGCAGCAAAAGTGACACTTTGCTGACTGTCAGCTGTCAAAAAAACAGCACTTTTAAGAGCATTCTGTACAGGAAGAATGTACACGTTAAAGCATTTTACACTTATACACCTCATCGACACATGGTTGCACATTTTAACAAAAACAAATTTTTATATGGTAGATAAGGGATAAAACTTTCTGATTTCTAGAAAATTAGAGGTAAAAAAATGTGAATTTTTGTAGTTTTCTTTATTTTATAAACTAAAACTTCGGTACAAAACAGAAAAAATGGCACTAATAGAACGAAGTTTTATCCCTTATCTACCATATAAAAAATTGTTTTTGTTAAAATGTGCAACCATATGTGTCGATGAGGTGTATGCGTGTAAAGTGCTTTTTACGTGTATATTCTTCCTGTACAGAATGCTCTTAATGTCAATCGCCGAAAAAGAGTATTTTAGGAATTCGGAAAAAACGTAGACGCGCCTCTTAAATACAGTAGCAACACAAATTCTCTGTTCTGAACATAAAGCAGAATAAAAAAAAATTCTCGGAGAAAGCTACCACTACAGACGCGATGGTATAGGTCAGTTTTCAACTTTCAACTACGTAGATCTCGATTTTCGAGAGTGGATTCTGAATTGAGAATTGACAATATTATATCTGTGGGAGAGATTAATATACACGGAAATTAAACCGGCATTCGATTCTCGTTTCAAATATAGACTGCTTTTGATAATACCATAAGCCGTTCGGTAGTTGAGCTTACAGCTTATACTTAAGAGCATTCTGTACAGGAAGAATGTACACGTAAAAAGCACTTTACACGCATACACCTCATCGGCACATGGTTGCACATATTAACAAAAACAAATTTTTATATGGTAGATAAGGGATAAAACTTCGTTCTATTAAGTGCCATTTTTCTGTTTTGTACCGAAGTTTTAGTTTATAAAATAAACTACAAAAATTCACATTTTTTACCTCTAATTTTCTCGAATTCAGAAAGTTTTTTCTAAATAATAACACTACCCCAACGTAGATTAAACTTTAAACTACATGATTCAAGTTTAAAATATCATGTTCTGCAACATATAAAGAAAAATCTGTAGGTGCTTCTAAACGCCTGCAAGCGGTTGAAAGTAAGTAATTTCGACCGTTGAACGTGCTGAAAAAAAAATTGCACTAATAGAACGAAGTTTTATCCCTTATCTACCATATAAAAATTTGTTTTTGTTAAAATGTGCAACCATGTGTTGATGAGGTGTATGAGTGTAAAATGCTTTAACGTGTACATTCTTCCTGTACAGAATGCTATTAAGTATCAAGTCTGCGGATATAGGATACACAGATACAACTGTCCACTATGTAAACGAGGCGGCAAATGGTCACACGATTCAACTGCATTCACGTGTAATATTTAATCGCGTATTTGGTTTGTTGATTCATTCTTTTCAATTTTACTGAAAATTGCCTGAAACAAATAAAGCCTATTTTACTTGTGCAATATTGCAGATGCAAGTGCAACTTTTGACAAGTTGCTTCAATATTGCATGAGTGTAATACATTCAACAGGCAGAAGCAATCTTGAGGCAACGGTTGCATGGAATAGAACATGTTCTAATTTTTGTATGCAGGCAATTCACAGTTATTTCTAGTTATTTTTAGTTCGTTGCTACCAACTGAACCGTCAAAAAGATTAGGAAAGTTAGTGCGTTAGTGGTTGCCATTCTATCCTTCCAACAATATACAATACAACAAATCCAAGAGGTTAACGTAACAAAATATTGGTAAATTTATTATTGCATGTTGCTGATGTTGCTCAGTGTAAAATGAAAAAAATGTATTCTGCAATTTTCTTGTTCAACTCTGACTTGAAGATTGCAGTTGCCCGTTGCGCTTGCTCAATGTGTGAATGGATTACAATAATAGTAACCATGGTTATATAAAAAATTTCTGGTACATTTTTTACTATTAGCTTGAGTAACTTAACTGAAATTAATAAGCCGAAACTTTACCGTCATTTGTCACTTTGACATTAAATTAAAAATTGGTTAAATTGTTATTTTGAGTATAAATAAGCAATTAATAAGAAAAATAATACATATTTATTAATTTTCAATAAAAGTAAATATTTCAAGTTTCTATTGTAAAAAGAATTCAAAAATAGAGCGGCGGTGTCATTGCGATTTTCTTACCGATACACTAGTGCATTTATTCATGTCCAGGAAATTTTTGTTTCGTGCATTCCAACAACGTATTTTTCTCTCGTGTACCACTCGAGCTAATCAAGACGTTGTTGGAAAGCACTCAAAAAATTTCCGGAAAGAATTAATGCACATGTGATATTATAAGTGAAAATTGTGCTGTTTGTAAAACCACGAGCTAAAATTGCGAGAATGTTCGAAAAGGTTCAAAAATACTACGAGTATTACATTATTGCAAGATGCAGGTCTTATAAAAATTGCAATTCAGAGATAGAGTAAAATTCAAATAGCTAGAACCCTGCGCGAAGTACGAATTCTCGTCTTAGAGAGAGAAGCATAGATGATAAACTACGCTACTGTCTGTTCTACAGAACATCAGCTTCAATATCTGTTATTCTCATGTTGACATTCGTAGTGTTTTGCTTCGTGTAACGCTGTGAATTTTGTAATTGATTGTGATTGAGTTATATTTTAGTTTAGAAAATTAAGTGAAGTGCAGCGCAGCATATACTCGCTAGTTCCGCTTTTGTAAAACGGACAGTACATGACAAGCTCTGCCTTCTCGCGCAGTCCAGGGTCCTAGCTATTTGAATTTTACTCTATTACATTATTGCAAGATGCAGGTCTTATAAAAATTGCAATTCAGAGATAATACAGAACAATAACAGAAACTATTTTTCTTTGTGAAACATTCATTAGCATATACACAATTCTGAGCACAATTCTTTTACAAAAGATTGCAATCACCTTCATTTTCCCAGTAAATAGAAACTAACCTAACCTAGAAAACTATAATAGTACACAAATACTATTACTACTAGGCTTAGTATTGTACTAGCATTAAGAGCATTCTGTACAGGAAGAATGTACACGTTAAAGCACTTTACACGCATACACCTCATCGACACATGGTTGCACATTTTAACAAAAACAAATTTTTATATGGAAGATAAGGGATAAAACTTCGTTACAAAATTATTTTTAGTGCATGCTCTCTGAACTGTTTTTAGTCTGCAAAATAATATATTTGCACTTTTGGGACTAAACCTCTTCTTTGGTTTTTATTTTTAGGGACTAAGGTACTTAATTTGATCCCAGGGGATTATTTTTCATATTTAATCCCGTTGTCAAGGAATTGAATTAATTAATCTCGTTGTCAAGTAAATACGTCCTATTTGTTACAGAGTATCTATGGTAACAATATAAATATTTGTCATAAAGTTTACTGTAAAAATCTGATGTGGCCAGCACTCGACCTCTCGCCTAATTCTGCTTATTCTACTAATCTAATAAATAGTTTTACTTACATTTTAATAGTTTCATGTAATGTAAACCAAGATGCAAGCAAAATATGTCAACTGTACTGTCACTGTCATAATCATTCAAACTTTATGTACAAACAAATTTCATATCATGGACAACAAGATACTATTAATAGAATATTAATTGCACTTTATTTTATTATTAAATAGGTACTACTAGATTCAGCAAATTGTATTTAAAATTAACTGTACCCATAGATAATTATATTTTTAATAGTAAAAATTGTCATAAATAAATAATGTACCAATATATTTAAGAAAAACTAAATTAAGCTTCTAAAAGTACTACTTCCGGTTTGCGGATTTGTACCAAAATCTTATCCGGTTTAAGATCCTTATTAAACCTTAAATATGAAATTTAGTTATTAAAGGTTTGTTACTTTTTAAGTTATCGTGGACGAAAAATCGTCACATATGTCCATACAAACACACACAGACATCATCGTGAAAATAGTAGATTCGTAGTTTTGACTGTATGTAGTCAAAGATCTGATTGTCCATGAAATCAGCTTTCACAAGTACGTTGACCGTCAAAATTAGAGGTAATTACTAATGTACTTTTTTGATTTTTTCTCCAAGTAAAAGTAAAATTAAAAGTGCGGATTTAAACTGCCATTAGCTAAATATATACGCAGTCATTTCTAATGCGTCATTTAAAATTTATAATCATAGGATATTATTTCACAAAAATAGAGACAAATTAATTTCTCTTCTGTTTAAAATCAAAACAAACTTTCGTTTACATATGAATCACTTTCGTGTCCAAATTTGAAAGCCCTACACAGAAACTTTCTTTTGAGTAGGTACTAAAAGACTTTTACTTACGCCAGTTAAAGTAAAAGTTATCATCGTTATCAAGTAAAGATAATTACAACAACGTATTGATAAAATATTATGGCTCAATAAATTATCATTCTTCTGCCCAACTTGGGTGTGCCAGCCTCGAATTTGTGAGTGAGACGGGCCCCTTAATAATGTATAAATGGTTTATTAAGGCGTGACTGTAGCTGTATATAAAGAAAAAAATCTGATGTGGCCATCACACAACCTTCCGCCATATCTAGACTTATAAACATAAATGTATACGTACAATCCGGTACCGATTTAAAATATACAAATATAAATCTAAAATATTCAAACACAGAAATTTGCATCACCTGAATTAAAAAATGCATTCACAGGAAAACTCTGCTGTGTTGAAGCCATCCTCCGTTCAATTACTTAATATCTTATGACTTATGTAGCGTTAGTGTCACCCGTCTCACCTGTCAATATTTTTTACGCAGAAACAAAAATCAACCGATCATGGATTACAAGATATCAACGTTTTATTTGATAAATTTATTTTTTAAATTATACTGCAGTTCTTTAATGCTACCAGATAAAGACAATTTTTTTATAACGTAAGTTGCAAATAACTTTTCCTCTTATTCTTATTACAAATAAATACTATATTTTTCCAAATTTATATAGAATTTTGACAATTAACCTTTTCAATCTTCAAAAAATATCACTTCCGATGAAGATATTTGTACCAAAATCTAATGAGCTCTTCCTATTCGTATACAATTGTAAAATACCAAATATCAAATTTTTTGGGTAATTCGTATTTGAGTTATGCGACATCCGGCATCGGCCCGGACCACACACATACACACACACACACATACACACACACACACACACACACACACACACACACACACACACACACACACACACACACACACACACACACACACACACACACACATACATACATACATACATACATACAGACATCATCGAGAAACTATCAAAAATTAGTTGTAAGGACCCTAATTCGTGCTCATCCACTTAAAACTCACTCCTCGATTTTTTGCATGATTCCAATACCTTCCTTTACAGGTAAGCGGAAGGTAAAAATGCGTTTGATTATTTCTTTTGTCTTATAAATACAATAATACAAATACGATGCCACTTTTAGACCGCGTTCGTTATTGCTGCCCTTGTTCGACACATAAATCTGTATATATCTCTCCTTTTTCTAGACGAAAACGAAGACAGCTACATTCCGGCCTTAATATTAAAATTAGCTCCAAGTTTTGCTTATTTATGGAACTAATGATTCATGACGTTAAATTTCAGTTTTAAATATTTAATATCCTAATATAGTAAAAATCGTTGATATTATAAATCTTCTAAATTCACAAATGATGCTCCGAATGATTTATTTCTTAGCTTTTAGACATAAAAACTCACAGTTGTTGACGTTGAAAACAAAGAACTTTCTTTCTAGTACTAATACTTATAAAATTTGTATTCATATCTCGATTTGTTCGACGTATAGGTATGTACTAACAGTAATTGTATAAATAAATATATTGTTTGTAATTGAAATAAAATGTACCTACAAAGAAAAAAATCTGCTGTGGCCAGCACACGACCTCTCGCCTAATTATTCTGCTTATTCTACTAATCTAATAAATAGTTTGACTTACATTTTAATAGTTTCATGTTCATATGTAAACCAAGATGCAAGCAAAAGGTGTCAACTGTACTGTCACTGTCTTAATCATTCAAATTTTGTGTAGGTATATGCTAATATCTGCAAGAAACTATTATTTTAACTTAGTGCCTCAAGAAATAATTTTTTTTACCTCTCGCCTCATATTCTATAAGAGAGGTATTGTAATGGGTCAAAATTTTCGAGTATGAGTTTTTGGTGGATAAGCACGTTTCAGGGTCTCTACAATACGAATTTAATATTTTCACGATGATGTCTGTGTGTGTTTGTATGGACTGACGATTTTTAAACGATAACTTAAAAATTATCAAACCTTTAATAACCAAATTTCATATTCAAGGTTTTAATAAGAATTTTAACACCGGATAAAATTTTGGTAGAAATCCGCAAACCGGAAGTAGTACTTTTTGAAGCTTGATATAGTTTTTCTGAAATATATTGGTACATTATTTATTTGACAATTTTGCAATTAAAAATATAATTATCTATGGGTACAGTTAATTTTAAATACAATTTGCTGAATCTGGTTTTGAAACTCCAGTATCTTTTTGACATAATTTTTACACAAAATTTGAATGACAGTACAGTTGACATCTTTACTTGCATCTTGGTTTACATATGAACATGAAACTATTAAATTGTAAGTAAAACTGTTTATTAGATTAGTAGAATAAGCAGAATTAGACGAGAGGTCGTGTGTTGGCCACATCACATTTTTTACCTTCCGCTTACCTGTAAAGAAAGGTATTGGAATCATGCAAAAAATCGGGTGATGAATTTTTAGTGGATGAGCACGAATTAGGGTCCTTACAACTCATTTTTGATAGTTTCACGATGATGTCTGTGTGTATGTGTGTGTGTGTGTGTGGTCAAGGGGTGTTAGTCGCATAACTCAAATACGAATTACCCGAAAATTTTGATATTTGGTATTTAACATTTGTATATAAATTGGAAGAGCTCCTTAGATTTTGGTACAAATATCTTCATCGGAAGTGATATTTTTTGAAGATTGAAAAGGTTAATTGTCAAAATTGTATATAAATTTGGAAAAATATAGTATTTATTTGTAATAAGAATAAGAGGAAAAGTTATTTGCAACTTACGTTATAAAAAAATTGTCTTTATCTGGTAGCATTAAAGAACTGCAGTAAAATTTAAAAAATAAATTTATCAAATAAAACGTTGATATCTTGTAATCCATGATCGGTTGATTTTTGTTTCTGCGTAAAAAATATTGACAGGTGAGACGGGTGACAAGTTGGCATACTAGCGCTATATAAGTCCTAAGTAAGATATTAAATGTAGTAATTGAACGGCGGATGGCTTCAATACAGCAGAGTTTTCCTGTGAATGAATATTTTTATTCAGGTGATGCAAATTTCTGTGTTTGAATATTTTAGATTTTTATTTGTATATTTTAAATGGGCACCGGATTGTACGTATACATTTCTGTTTAAAGTCTAGATATGGCGGAAGGTTGTGTGATGGCCACGTCAGATTTTTTAATAAGTAAATATTTCGGAAATTCATAGAAAATTAAAATATCTATGTATAATTAGACATTACTTTTCTCAATGTATAGAAACTTAAACTTTTTGTAATTTTTATTTATTATAAACCTTGTACTTGGTTCATGTAACGCTATCGCCATTTGCTAAAATTTGCTGAATCCAATCCAGTAGAAATTTTCTATATTGCTTATGTATATAACGTGAGTCAATAAACATAAGCACTTTCTTTTTTCACATATGACATGACAAATATGCTCTGCATGTATGAATTTGATAATTTATATTCAAATAGGTGCATCGGTGCTCCCACTATAGGTTGGACACTTATTACCTCTCGCCTCATATTCTATAAGAGAGGTATTGTAATGGGTCAAAATTTTCGAGTATGAGTTTTTGGTGGATAAGCACGTTTCAGGGTCTCTACAATACGAATTTAATATTTTCCCGATGATATGTGTGTGTGTGTGTGTGTGTGTTTGTATGAATGTATGGACTGACGATTTTTCGTCCACGATAACTGAAAAAGTATCAAACCTTTAATAATCAAATTTCATATTTAAGGTTTTAATAAGGATCTTAACACCGGATAAGATTTTGGTAGAAATCCGTAAACCGGAAGTAGTACTTTTTGGAACTTGATATAGTTTTTCTTAAATAAATTGGTACATTATTTATTTATGACAATTTTTGCAATTAAAAATAAAAGATAATATAATTATCAATGGGTACAGTTAATTATAAATACAATTTGCTGAATCTGGTAGTATTTAGCAATAAAATAAAGTGCAACTAAGTACCAGTATCTTGTTGTCCATGATATAAAATTTGTTTTTACTCAAAATTTGAATTATAATGACTGTGACAGTACAGTTGACATCTTTTGCTTGCATCTTGGTTTACATATGAACATGAAACTATTAAAATGTAAGTAAAACTATTTATTAGATTAGTAGAATAAGCAGAATTAGGCGAGAGGTCGTGTACTGGCCACAGCAGATTTTTTTTATTCAATTAAGCTTGTGAAAAACTAATTGAGTCTAAAAAAAAATAGCTTGCTTCTAGTTATATTTATTATGCAAAAGGTAATACATAATAGGGTAGGTATAACGTGCTTATCCACCAAAAACTCATACTCGAAAATTTTGACCCATTACCTCTCTTATAGAATATGAGGCGAGAGGTAAAAAGGATTACATACTTAGTACAAAAAATTTACAAAAATAATTTAGTACCTATATAATATTTATAATGGAACACCCTGTATAAATAAAATATAGTAGCAAAGGAAATTGTCAAATCTACAATCGACTGTAAAATAAATTAATTCATTGAAACATAAAATATCAAGAATTTTTATGTTTTCCGCACCTAATAAATTTAATTAAATGTATCCTTGATATAAATTGTTTATTGACAAAAATTCTTTTTAAAAATCGTGTTCCACATAACAAATATGGCATTATAGAAGGTTGAATTTCCAATTATCAATTTAAATTACAGTTGTACTTATAAGTATTGCAAAAGTACACAGTAATTATATACCACAAACATCGGTAAAATTTAAATAAACCTTAAGGCGGGAATGTAGCTGTTTGAGAAAGAGGTAAAACAGTGCTCTACGGTTTGTATAATATTGAATCTAATACTAACGTAAAATCATTGAAATTTTTTACGACAATATTTAATATTCATTCTACAGTGCGACGCATCGATTTTTCCGAATTTTTTCATAGTATTGTTTTTAAAAAATGCCGAATAAAGAGAAAAATACTACTTTACATGTTTAATTTAGAACATTTTGTATTAAAATTCATGCGTCGCACTGTAGGTAACATGTTATACAGTATATAAATAACGCGTTTGATTATTTCTTTTGTCTTATAAATACAATATAATACAAATGCCACTTTTAGAGCGCGTTCGCTATTGCTGCCTTTGTTCGACACACTAAATCTGTATATCTCTCCTTTTTCTCGACGAAATCGTGGACAGCTACATTCCGGCCTTAATGCGCTATACTTCTTGAGCGCAATATTACTGCAATAGAATCAGAATTCACGATTTTGGCTATATTGCTCAAAATAAAAATATGAAATTTTACATTAGTAATGACAAAGCATTGCTGAATTGAAAAATGCAAACTATATATTGTTCCGACTACAATTAGAGATAAAAAGGAATTAAACACTAGAGGATGAATAAACTATAAAAGTTATCAGTGAAAGACAAAATGAGTAGAACATAGATGTAAAAAAACTATAATCAACAGAATTGCCATAAATTCTATCTAAACTTGTACAATTTTCGCCGATATTCGCATAATTATTAAAGCCTAATTACATGAATTAAAGATTTAGAAGATTCCGCACTTTTAGTATGCTTCCTTAATCTACATACAAAAATTCAACATCATACGTATAACAGTATTAGATTGAGATCATCACAAAAATTACTCGTTTTTCAATGCGTATTATTGCCATGCAATAGGCTCTTAAACATATATCAGCAATTAAATTACTTGGGTAAGAAGACTATAGGAAATTAAACATTGTGCAATACATAATATCGTTCGATATGACGTATAATGACTGCTATTATTTAACTGAAATAGAAGAGGTGTTAACATTGATTAAATAGTGTAGTAGGTATAGTATTATTCAATCAACGGTGTCACCTATAACACTTACAGATTGTAGAATTAAAGTGGGAATACCACTTAAATTTCGTCATATTGTTTACGAAATAGAATGAAAGTACCTGATTGATTCTTTGTAAAAATGTTACTTACAAATCTATTACTTGGATAAGTAACTGTTCAAGAATAAGTGTACTTAAGAGGCCTGTCTACTTCCTAAACCCAGCACAAAACGTACTAACGAAGCATTCTGTACAGGAAGAATATACACGTAAAAAGCACTTTACACTCATACACCTCATCGACACATGGTTGCACATTTTAACAAAAACAAATTTTTATATGGTAGATAAGGGATAAAACTTCGTTCTATTAGTGCCATTTTTTCTGTTTTGTACCGAAGTTTTAGTTTATAAAATAAACTACAAAAATTCACATTTTTTTACCTCTAATTTTCTCGAAATCAGAAAGTTTTTTCTAAAAAATAACACTACCCCAACGTAGATTAAACTTTAAACTACATGATTCAAGTTTAAAATATCATGTTCTGCGAAATATAAAGAAAAATCTGTAGGTGCTTCTAAACGCCTGCAAGCGGTTGAAAGTAAGTAATTTCGACCGTTGAACGTGCTGAAAAATAAAAAATCTGACGTGGCCGTTACAATACCTCTCGCCTTGACATTGAAGTATTATTATTTAACCTCGTATTTAACCAAATATTAAGCTTTAATTTAAATAAAATACAACAACACCGTATAACATTTGATATAATAATATAAAATAATCATACATTATATTATTTCTGTTTATCTGTCACATTGACAATTTTATTTTTGTTTTAAATTTTATTTCTATTTCGGGATTCACAAATCGTGGTAGGTAAAATTATATATTTAAAAAAATTATATTTCTTTATTGGTTAAAGATATAGAAACAAGTAAGATTAAATATTGTACAATGTAATTTCTTCTTTCATGTGTGGTATGTCAAATTGTAACAATCGTATTATTTTATACAATTTTTGCAAAAAATGTTATAGTGCTACAAGAAAAGTACCATTTCCGGTTGGTGGATTTTTACCAAAATCTTTTCAGCTCTTCATTAACATATATAAATGTATAATGGAAAATATTAGAATTTTATGTTCAGTAGAATTTGAGATAATGAACCGGGACGAAAGGCTATAGTAGGCGTACATACAGACTTTCATACACACACACACACACAGACATCATCGTGAAAATAGTCAAAATAGGTTCTAAAGGTGCTAAAACGTGCTAATTGACAAAAATTTCGACATCGAATTTTTTCACGATCCCTATACCTCTCTAGGCGAGAGGTAAAAAATTCACTAATAGAACGAAGTTTTATCCCTTATCTACCATATAAAAATTTGTTTTTGTTAAAATGTGCAACCATGTGTCCATGAGGTGTATGAGTGTAAAATGCTTTAACGTGTACATTCTTCCTGTACAGAATGCTCTTAACAGTTTGTTAATTGTCAGCAATAAACAATAAAAAGCATACTTATAACGAACTTTTGTGAATCTAAAAGAAAACAATAATATGTAAGAAAATATATTTCATATAATGAATACTCTATTATATGAATAATTGTTCTGCTACTGCCGTTAAAACACAAATTGATAAGCCCCGCCCCTTATGACATACGATATGCGTATAGACTTATACGAGTCAAATGTGTAAGAAAGAGATAGCTTATTTAGTGAACGTGGTGGATAGAATTTATCTGATATGACGTCACTCCTATATGGATTCAAATTGTCTATAGCAAACGAGATTCATCTTAACAATAGGTACCTAATATATTTCGTTATAACACTAAGTGTATGTCATAAACAATGATTTTCACTTTAGAATGATGATGATATTTCAATGACACAATACAATACAACAATAGAGATAGACATAACAATTTTTGTAATTATATGTCATTGTATTTGCTTGTAGCGTAGAACGCTATATTGAAAAGTGAAAATAGGTTTGAAATATGAGAATTAATATATAAATAACAACCTTGACAGAATACACTTTCTTTAGTAAAGAGATTTATATTATGTATTAGTTTCATTAAGCTGACTTAGGTTAAGGTGCCTTTATCACAGTAAAAAATCTAACGTGGCCATCACACAACCTTCCGCCATATCTAGACTTTAAACAGAAATCCGGTGCCCATTTAAAATATACAAATAAAAATCTAAAATAAAAAGATTCATTCCCAGGAAAACTCTGCTGTGTTGAAGCCATCCTCCGTTCAATTACTACATTTAATATCTTACTTAGGACTTATACAAGTTGGTGGAGGTGAAATGCGAACATAGGGAACATACATGACAATCGAACTTTCATGCCAGGTATCTTGATATATTTTGTAGTAGTGTCACAAAGCAAAGTGTGGCAAAAAGAGTAATCAATAACAGAAATAATAATCAAATCTAAAAGTGCATGTAAACTTTCTCGTTCTGCTCGTACACATACATTATTATGCAAATATTTTAATGAAAATAATCAATAATATGACAGGTACTTTGACATTGACAGTACTTATTCCACGTATATCAAGATGCCTAGCATAATAACTCCATTGTCATATATTTCCCTATTTTCGCATTTCACCTACACCAACCTGTATAGGTAAGTATACCTTTAAATTTTGTTACGCAGGTTGGGTTACACCCTGTATAATGTACATGCACGAAGTTATGAAGCACCTTGTATACAGGGTGTTCATTTTAAGTGGCGCACCATTGCTAACTCGAGAACTATAAGAGCTACGAAGTTGGTTAAATTAGCAAACAATTTCTATTTTATATGACTACTTTAATGAACGACACAAAAAAAATTTTAGACCAGTGATTCTCAAACTACGGGGTGCAACTTTCTTATTTCAAATGGGGACCAATTTTTTTATTTTCCTATTAGATTCAGTATTTTTTTCTGAATTCAACGAGATATTAGTTTCATACCTTTGCGTAACAAAAACATGAGAAAAACGCTATTGAAAATTATGATAATTTTATTAAAATCTGATTGTTAGTTAGTGTTAGGGAAGAAAACAATTGAATATTTTGTTTCATATTAATTGTTAGTGCAAAAGATTCTAGTATACTACACTGATCAGACCAAATAAGGTCGAAACACGTGTCCGTAGTTACCGCCACCTTACACCCCATTGAGTACTTACTCATACAGTCAGTAGCGGTCCTGATCTTCTGATTAAAATCAAAGAATCCTTTTTATTAACAAATAACAATTAATATGAAATAAATATTCAATTGTTTTCTTCCATAGCACTCTTGTAACAATCAATTTTAATTAAATTATCAAAATTTTCAATAGCGTTTTTCTCATGTTTTTATTATGCCAGGGTATGAAACTAATATCTCGTTGAATTCAGAAAAAAATACCGAATCGAATAAGCGAATAAAAAAATAAGAAAGTTGCACCTCGTAGTTTGAGAACCACTGGTCTAATTTTTGTTTTGTTTCGTTCATTAAAGTAGTCATATAAAATAGAAATTGTTTGCTAATTTAACCAACTTCGTAGCTCTTATACTTCTCGAGATAGCAATGGTGCGCCACTTAAAATGAACACCCTGTATATATAAAAGTATACAGTATATGGTTTATATCATATTCTGTGCTTTATTCCAGTTACAATGCTCTGATTACTAAATTTGCATAATTTTTCCACCATTTTAACATTGCATTTTTTAACATTAATAGACAACGGTATGTTATATAATTACGTAGTTTAATTACAATAATTTCATTAAAATACGAGAATAAGATAATGCAAAAATGTATGTAACATAACCATTATTAAGATTTATACAAAATTAGGTACATAAATTTTTACTTCCTTGTACGGAGTAAAGAAAGTATTGTAATCGCGAAAAATTTCGGTTTTCAGATTTTGATGGAAATATCCGTTTTGACCCTTTCTGAATCCATTATGACTAGTTTCGTCGTGACGTCTGTACGGACGGACGTATGTATGTCGCATAACTCAAATACGGTTAGACGTAGAAAGTTGAAATTTTGTATTTAGGACTGTTATAGCATCTAGTTGTGCACCTTCTATTTTTGGGTTCAGTCTATAAACCGGAAGTAATATGTCAATAAATTTTTCATTTAAGACAATTTTCTTTATTTTAAATGAAATATTATGTGATTATTACCTACAATCGGTATTTTATAAATATTTTTGTATCTGGTATCATTTAGGAACAATTAAAGTATATATTTATAATTTAGTATTTCGGTATCTTGTAGTCCATGATCGATTAACATTTGTTACTACGTAAAATTTAAATGTTTATGACATGACAGTGACAATAGTAAAATATGCTTTATATCTTCTTCTGCAGATTAAATAAAATGACTAAAATATATTTGTGAGTATAGTAGCAGTAGTAGTAGTACTTATATATTAATATATTTGTATAATATAATTCTACATTTTAGTTATTAAGAAAAGTATGAACAGTTTAATAGGCGTACAAGGAAGTCATGTGGTGTCCACGTCAGATTTTTATCTAAAGATTTGTAGGTTTTAATATAATATGACTGACTATACTGTGGTTAACTTTTTATATTGTCAACCGTACATAATACAGAATGTATAATAACTTAAAATCTTAATTATATATAAGGTTTTCATTTATGTTTACGTTTAAGGAAGTTCAAATTCATATAACTAAATACAAGCATTCACACTACCCACTTTAAGCACTGTGAATGCTCGTATTTAGTAAGATGTTTTCAAACTCTTATATGTAAAACTAAAAAATATAACCATTTTCTGTAATTTTTTGTTGCTTGCATATATATTTCAGCTTTTAAAATCATTGAAAAATAGTCACCTTTATAAATATAAATAAAGTTTTTTGTGAAGTTTTCTGAAACGTAGAACAAAACATGGATTTCTGAACGGATCTGAAACATAAATCCAATAAAATTAATGCCATGATGAAGCAAAATATAGGGTTGTTCACAAATAGAAGCACGCATGCGCCATATTACCGCGAAATTTAAAATTTCGTACAGTGAACATGACTAGTAGTCAGTAGTATCAGACGATAGCAGATCTTAGCTTTCGAAATATGGTTTATAATTTTGTAATTTAAATTTTTTTGGTTAAAATACGTAATAAAGATAATAAAAGTCCAAAATATAAAATTAAAATTAAATTACGAGTTTAAAAATAAGTAATGTAAAATTTTAGATTTTTAATTTGAGCAATATAGCCAGAATCGTAAATTCTGATTCTATTGCAGCAATATTGCGTTCAACAAGTGTAGCTAATCATTTAAAGATCAGAAAATTGAGTAGTAGTGTAACTATATTTATTACTTTCTGCAGATTTCTAAAACGTATCAAATTCTTACGGATATTGAAGGTGAAAAATGCTTTTTAATGAGAAATATTAAATATTTTACTGCCGAACTTATAAATATTGATTTTACTTTTGTACCGTGCTTTGAAATGCAATGCAATCATATATTATAACCACGATTACTAGAATATAGGTTGGAACACTTTTGACTGTTTCTACCATATATTTCTTAAACAAGAAATATATCAAGTATTTAACTGTAAAATTTATAAATATTAATTTTGCAGTGCTTTGCAATCATATATTACAGAGTAATTCGATTATTTTTGTACGAAAATTTGAATTTCCCGCCGCGCATGCGTAGTGAACAACCCTACGAAGCGACTACTCGACGAATCTGAAACAAAAAGAAAAATATATTAGTATCTTGAAATAAAAAGTTAAATAAACCTTTAGAGGACTATATTCGTCGAATCTGAAACAAAAAAAAACTTTATTAGTATCTTTAAAATATCTAAAATATACGACGAAACTCTCCGGTGAGAGTCTTCCCTATCCAGGGGCCCTACCTACCCGGCGATAGCTGTAAACTACCTGCCTAGTGACATAGCTATGACCTCTACGATCGTAGAGGCCGTACAACCGAACCGGTACCGGTACCGGTAAAGCTAAACCGCGTAACCGCTCCGAACCCGAACGCCTGACCCACTCGCGCGCCCCCAACGAACGCAGCTAATACAGCATCGAACCTGGAACCCGAAGACTGCGAACCGAACAAATTCGCGAGTGTACAACGGTAAATTCGACGAAATAATCCGGTATCATTCGATACTGCCGCACAACTAGCGCAGTTGTTGGCTGTACCCTCTTAGTTAGCTGGTTATAGGTTCATCCCTATAACGAGCTCGTTGTAGAGTGTACAACGGTAAACTAATTCGACGAAATAATCCGGTATCATTCGATACTGCCGCACAACTAGCGCAGTTGTTGGCTGTACCCTCTTAGTTAGCTGGTTATAGGTTCATCCCTATAACGAGCTCGTTGTAGAGTGTACAACGGTAAACTAATTCGACGAAATAATCCGGTATCATTCGATACTGCCGCACAACTAGCGCAGTTGTTGGCTGTACCCTCTTAGTTAGCTGGTTATAGGTTCATCCCTATAACGAGCTCGTTGTAGAGTGTACAACGGTAAACTAATTCGACGAAATAATCCGGTATCATTCGATACTGCCGCACAACTAGCGCAGTTGTTGGCTGTACCCTCTTAGTTAGCTGGTTATAGGTTCATCCCTATAACGAGCTCGTTGTAGAGTGTACAACGGTAAACTAATTCGACGAAATAATCCGGTATCATTCGATACTGCCGCACAACTAGCGCAGTTGTTAGCTGTACCCTTTGACGAGCTGGTTGTAGTGTCATCGCTATAACGAGCTCGTTGTAGAGGTACAGTGGCAGTAGAAGAGCCCGCATGACCCCGGGGCCGGTGCCTGTTCGACGATGATCTTTCAACTTAAAGATCATTTAAAAATCGCGGATTGCGGCGATCGAAAACAGATATTTTAACAGGACTTGCCGACTTGCCTACCTATTCTTAAACACAATATGTTTGTGTTTAAGCCGAACGAACAACGACGACGGATTCGCGAAAAAAAACATGTGCCTTCCTTGTAATTCCTGAATAACTAAAGTTTAGTTACCAAAAATATTAGTACAAGTTTCTGTCTTTCCAGCGTTTGTGTTTTTATATGCCTTTTATTTCTGCAATTTATTTTATGACAGACATATAAAAGTCACCGTAAAAAACCCATTAAGTATATCACCATAAACAATTAAATTAAAGTAATATAAGCAAATAAATATGATGAATTATACGATGGGAATTTTACATCAATTCTTAAAAATCTAATCTTCATCTTGACGTCTTGGCTTCTGAATTGGGCTGGACTTGAACGGCTTGGGACTGGAACTTGACATTGGATCTTCAGTCTTCAAGCGTCTATTTCACAGCAACCCTGAAACCTACCACGAATCTTGCCTGAAAACCTTAACCACTTAACAAAAACTAAGCTGAAAGAGAGCTGAAAGAAATGGGTTAGGCTGTGAAACAAAATAATTAAGCTGATTAGTAAATACACAATGGCTAACCGCGGAGCTAAGAATACATTTGAGTACATGTGTTGGAAGACAGAACGGCTAAGAAACGGGGACTCACTACTTAATCCTGAGGCTGCGTTCACTCAGGGTTTGTCCTCTTGTCTGGAAGACCTGGAACACTCCTGGAACACCGGGTACACCCCTGGAGGACAGGAACACCCAGGACAGCACATCAGGAACCGTTGATTCACTTTAGTTCAGTTCAGTTCGATTCAATCCAATGTTCATTTCACTCCCGTTCACTACTTTTACGATCACATGTTTTAAACACTTACGGCTTTTGGCTTAAAATTTTGTACCCCCAGCAAAAATATTTATAAATATGAATAAAACAACAATTAATAACAAATTTGTACCATATTTCATGTACCGATGGTCATTATTGTACCAAATATAAATGGATAACTACAGCACTACTAACGTTTCACTTGCTTTTTGCTGTCATTATAAACAAAACTACGAGGATTGGATTTGCAATGAGTTGCTACCGGTTCGTACGTTATGTCTCGTGAATACCTGCTGCAGTTCTCAATCAAATAAAAAATCAATAAATATTTTAATTTCACGAAATAATAATTTGTTTTAATATTATATAGAAATGTAAATAAAAATATAAGTAACTTACACTTTGTACATAAACAAAATACTTTTATTTAAATAAATCAGAATTTAAAACGTATACAACCTGCACAACAAACTGAATTAACAATTTTAAAGTGTAAAAACGATATTTCAAATAAAATAACTACAAATATCGATAAATTACTGATTTTAAATAAGATTTCTAAAGATATATTGCGATATTCAATCAAAATAATGAGACACACACTTTCAACACAGTTGCAAACAGCACTACAATTTTGGTCGAAGTTAAATGCAAGATTTTTAACCAAAAAGTTGATCCCGAACAACAAGAACTATTAATATCAATGGATGAACAGTTGAATTACCGAATTCCACTTAGTTTTGTTTTAGTCCAACAATATTTACCCAACAATTAATAAAAACAATGAGCCACTGACACTTCTCGTCCAACAATCCGCGCACTGCCCGCTACCCGGGCTACAAAACCGACTGAGACTTGAACTTAAATACGACATTTTGGAATAAGTACTTTATCTCGAATGGAAGTAACTATCAATATCGGTAGATTAACTATTTAGGTAATGATTTGTACTGAGATTTGTTGTTGATGAACAGTTTTTATGCCGTAATTGGACATATTTGTAAGACGCTGTCACGAGAGATCAACCAGGTGATATTCATTTGTTTATACTACGTTCACAGAGGGGTGTGCTTTAGCTTTTTTTGTACTTAATTAATTTATATGAGACTTTAAATAAAAAATAATTTTATTAAAGATTAAAATTATTATTAATATCGATAAATAAATAAAATTTTATTAATTTGTTTATATTATTTGTTGCATTTAATTTTGAAGATAAAATAATAAATAAAGGTATTGAATTTATATTTATGCAAAAATTAAAAAATATAGGTGGTACCTACAGAATAAAATGAGTATTTGCTTATTAAAAAATTTGTTGTACGGTCCTGCACTTACCGATTTTAAGTCCAATTTCTATACGTACCTGGAACAAAAAAAAATATTAATAAAAATATAGTATTTGTTTACTTGTGCTTTAATAACTTAAAAATTACACAGTCAATTGTTTTAAAATTTGAACGGCAATTTATTTATAACATAACATAAAACATAAACATAATATTTTAACGATTTGCTGTTTTGCAACAAAATGGCGGCCAATTATTATAAATAAATTTGAAAAATAAATAGAGCTATTAATATAACAAGAATATTATGCGATTTATAATACCGAGGATGTTGCTAAGCGACGAGGTGAAACCGAGTCTCTTTGAACATCCAAGAAGGTTTAAATCGCATATATATGCGTTATATTCAAAGCTTAATCGTATCATCAACGACAGCAAATCAACAATTTTATCTGTCAATTAGTTGACAGTTTGCATGTTATGGAAGGTTTTGATGTTATTATAGTTGTATCTAACGTATTAAGTTCGTAACTAATGAATTATAAGTAACGTATTATAAGTAACTAACGTATTATGTTGTTTATAATTTTCAATAAAAATGTTGCATATTAAAAGGTAATAACAGTTGATACAGTTCAATACGATATTCAGTTTGTCCATTAAAACTATTTTCAATATTAAGTTTTTTCAAACAAATGAAATATTTTTAAATAGCTAAAAAATGTTCTCAAGTGCGTCTAATGCCACTTTTTGAAATTTTTTGTTTTAAATATGTGATAAAAACTCACAAAGTAGTTAAAATTGGCCATGTTTAGTCATGAATATAAAAAATAGAGTACAAAAATGAAAAAGTGGCACTAGACGCATTTGGAGACAACCTTTATCTATTCAAAATTGTATTTATTATTCTAAAAATCTGAATTTTACTTCAATTTTAAGGCCGGAATGTAGCTGTCTACGATTTCGTCGAGAAAAAGGAGAGATATATACAGATTTAGTGTGTCGAACAAAGGAAGCAATAGCGACCGTGCTCTAAAAGTGGCATTTGTATTATATTGTATTTATAAGACAAAAGAAATAATCAAACGCATTATTTATATACTGTATAACATGTTACCTACAGTGCGACGCATGAATTTTAATACATTCCTAAATTAAACATGTAAAAGTAGTATTTTTCCCTTTATTCGGAATTTTTTAAAACAATACTAGGGAAAAATTTGGTAAAATCGATGCGTCGCACTGTAGAATATTAAATATTGTCATAAAAAATTTCAATGATCTTACGTTAGTATTAGATTCAATATTTTACAAACCGTAGAGCACTGTTTTTTCTCTTTCTATACAGCTACATTCCCGCCTTAAGAAAAAAACATAATTATCAGCATTATTACGCCCTCTTAAATCATGCCAACCCGGCTGGTAACCGCACACACTCTCCACCACCCATAAGTTGAGTAACAGTTGTGCCCGATACAAATCCAACATTTGATCCACATAACATTGATCATCTTCAATACATCAGATCATCTGATATAATCTTAGGCTTGAAGTCGGGTAACCTACACGGGTCTTAAGGTATGTAGGTCAGTAAACATTCTCCGAGACAGTCGCTGGCTGGCTAGACAGCCGGTCAGCAGCAAGACCCACAAGAAGACAGGACAGAGAAGACAGCATAAAAGTATAAAAAGTTAATGTATTGAGATGCCGTCAAAAAGTGCTTACCGAAATGGTTCAAATACGTCGATTTTCAATAGTAACATATCTCGGGTCTCATTATTTTGCTGGTAAAATTTATTTCAAAAGATTGTTGCTTGGTAACATTTCGAGACAAATGACATGATCAAAATCCCGAGCTGAAAGCGAGGGATTTTATCATTCAATTTGTCGAGGAATGTTACCTATAAGCAACAATCTTAAGAAATAATTTTACCTGCTAAATAATGAGACCCGAGATATATTTTGTTAGACTATTTCCCAAAGAAACAGACATAAAATATGAACTAATTTACGTTGGACTGTCCTAATATTTTTATTATTAAATGTTTTTTAATGCCGGAGTAAGCAAAATTTGACACTGCTGCAGACCGATTAGAATAATTATTCGTGGTTTTTCGTGTTTTTAAATAAAGACTAATTTTTTGTGCCGAAACGGTTGCTTATTTTGCCATTTAATTTTTTTACTAACCTTTGAGTGTCAAAATTATAAATTTTAGTTTCTTTCGTTTCACAAGTTCGTTAATAATTGCTTCCAAACTAAGGTTTTTGACGTAACTGTATTTTTTGGCGTTATATTTGATATTTCCTTGTTTGATATATTTTTATTTCATCGTAAGAAGTTGTCGCAAAAAGGTTCATTTGACACTTTTAATTTCAATTAAAAACAATACTAAATCAATAAAATTGTCATACATGGCCATGTAACGGGTAAATTGTCACTTGAACAATCACTAGGGATTTTTTTTCAATTTTTGCCGATATATTTTGTACGTCATTGGTCAGAATTTAAAAAATTGAACCAAATGATTGGTTTAATTAATATGTGGGAAATAGTCACTGAAAAATTAAAATTGATTGAATTTTTTTTATTAATTTTTAACTGTAATATAAAAAATTATCGGGGGTAATATAACAAGTGCTATGATTATCATCGGTGATAGCATGAGTTAGTCGATGAAAATTGACCGAGTGCGCAGCACACTTTTTTCGTTCACGATATTTCAAAAAATATCAATGTTTTAATTCGATTCTTAAAAGCCCAATATAATTTTGGTTTCAATCTACAAACCGGAAGTAGTACTGTTTTAAAATATTTCGATAAATAATTAATTTTAGATAATTTTTATATTTAAATGAAAGATTATGTGATTATTACCTACAATCGGTATTTTATAAATATTTTTGTATCTGGTATCATTTAAGAATAATTATTAAAGTAGGTATATATTTATAATTTAGTATTTCGGTATCTTGTAGTCCATGATCGATTAACATTTGTTATTACGTAAAATTTAAATGATTATGACATGACAGTGACAATAGGCGGTTTGTACATGTGTAGTCAGCGCCGCTCTGGCGGGAAAAATTGCATTAATATTAGGGTAAACCCTTTGACAGTTCGACAATAGTTGTAGGTACTGTTTCAATTCAACCAGTTCTGTTCTAAGGTTCTATAATAAGATGGTATGAGGACGAGAGATGTAAAATTTGGATTCACAGAGTAAAACGAATTTCGTAAGTAGATACCTAGATAACTGTAAATATATTTTATCACGTTTTATAATCTATTTATTAATTGTATTTTGAGAATTGACGAAAAGCGCTGGGAACCAGTGCTCATTTTATTTAATTAAACATTCAAACGTGTTGTATACCTAATACTTTTGCCGAATCTCCCACTAGAGGCGCTCATGCTCGATATGTGCAAACCGCCTATAGTAAAATATGCTTTATATCTTCTTCTGCAGTTTAAATAAAATGACTAATATATATTTGTGAGTATAGTAGCAGTAGTAGTAGTACTGATATATTAATATATTTGTATAATAAGCTAAAAGAATAAAGTAGGTATGGCGGGCGGTCTTGTGGTGGCCACGTCAGATTTTTTAATATTATTCTACATTTTAGTTATTAAGAAAAGTATGAACAGTTTAATATGCGTACAAGGAAGTCATGTGGTGTCCACGTCAGATTTTTTCAATTACTTTTATAATATTTGTTAAATTAAATTAATAATTTTATCCTATGTTTATTATTGTGTAACAAACCGCACTGTTCAACATTTAGGTATCGAACCCCCTTAAGAAATACAATGCATTTTGCAGCGTTCCCATTATTATTGTTCTATGTCAGTAGTATTCACCATCAGAGGAATTAAATTAAATAACAGTTAGCTGTTCCCCTTTTAAAGTGCAATCTTAGGTTTAAAAGATTTTAACCAAGTAGGCACTTAACAGTTATAGGCATAAACTACTTAACACTATTGTCAAACAATTATTTGATCAATCTTAAAACACATTAACGGTACTATAATGGGTTATATACAGCACTCAAATGCTAATTCATCTTTAAAGTGTCGACATTAAGAAGAAAATCTGGTTTTTGGCGCTAAATATATAGGTGTTCCACAATTTCGTTATTTTTACCTCTCGTCTCATATTCTATAAGAGAGGTATTGTAATGGGTCAAAATTTTCGAGTGTTTTTGGTGGATAAGCACGTTTCAGGGTCTCTACAATACGAATTTACTATGTGTGTGTGTGTGCGTGTGTGTGTGTGTGTGTGTGTGGGTATGGACGTATGTGACAATTTTTCGTCCACGATAACTGAAAAAGTATCAAACCTTTAATAACCAAATTTTATATTTAAGGTTTTAGTAAGGATCTTAATACCGGATAAGATTTTTGTAGAAATACGCAAACCGGAAGTAGTACTTTTGAAGCTTGATATAGTTTACTTAAATAAATTGGTACATTATTTATTTATGACAATTTTGCAATTAAAAATATAATTATCTATGGGTACAGTTAATTATAAATACAATTTGCTGAATCTGGTAGTATTTAACAATAATATTCTATTTTCTTGAAATTCCAGTATCTTGTTGTCCATGATTTGAAATTTGTTTCTACATAAAATTGGAATTATTACAGTTACAATTTACAAGATTAATTTATTCTATGACAAAAATCTACAATGATTGGCTACCGTAAAAAAAATAATACACTTTCACAAAACAATAATCTTATTAAATATTTCTTAACTTACATTTTGACCTTGATTTCTGAGCAATATGGTCCAAGTTGTTAAAATTTCACAATATAATAATACCGTTTAAGTTCAAACTATTTTAAGTGAATAATAATAACAACTTTGAACAAATTAGTCTATTCTTTAAATAATGAGATAAAGAAAAAATTTTCAAGTTCTCACAGCCTAAATTCTAATTCAAATTAAGTGCAACTATTTCAATTTGCAAGATACATATACAGGGTGATTCATAACTTCGTGCAAATTGTTTATTAAGAGCCTATTGTATACCCATTGAAAAACGAGTAATTTTTGTGATGATCTCAATCTAATACTGTTATACGTATGATGTTGAATTTTTGTATGTAGATTAAGGAAGCATACTAAAAGTGCGGAATCTTCAAAATCTTTAATTAATGTAATTAGGCTTTAATAATTATGCGAAAATCGGCGAAAATTGTACAAGTTTAGATAGAATTTATGGCAATTCTGTTGATTATAGTTTTATTTTTACATCTATGTTCTACTCATTTTGTTTTTAAACTCAATGATAACTTTTATAGTTATATAGTCACGAAATTCTAGTGTTTAATTCCTTTTTATCTCTAATTGTTGTCGGAACAATATATAGTTTGAATTTTTCAATTCAACAATACTTTGTCTAATGTAAAATTTCAGATTTTTTGAGCAATATAGCCAGACTCGTGAATTCTGATTCTATTGCCGCAATATTGCACTCAAGAACTATAGCGCCTTAAGGCTCTACACTTGTTGAAAGCAATATTGCTGCAATAGAATCAAAATTTACGATTCTGGCTATATTGCTCAAAATAAAAATCTGAAATTTATCATGAGTAATTACGAAACATTATTTGTCCGTAAAATTTGTATAATACATTGTTGCGACAACAACTATAGAACATAAGAATTAATTTATGCATTTTAATATTACAAATTATGGCCTTATTATTGCTTATTAATTTTGTTTAAATAGTCGATTCCTTGCATTGTTCGTGAGAGTGCTAAGAAAATATTTTTTGTCAAGAAAATTACACATCTGACGAAAAAAAATAGTAACAAATCGGCCAAATTGACTATTTTTACTAATTTATTACTAAAATACCATTAAGTATTTCAAAAATAAAACTTCTTCACCCTCTAGAGTCATCTTTGAACTATCTATATATAAAATATGAACAGTGTAGGTGTACTAACAAGAGCTCAGTTTGTAATATAGCAAGCTCCCTTTTCACTATATTTTTGGCACCAGTGTAGCGCCTTAAGTATTTCAAAAATATAACTTCGTCGCCCTCTAGAGTCATCTTTGAACTATCTATATATAAAATATGAACAGTGTAGGTGTACTAACAAGAGCTCAGTTTGTAATATAGCAAGCTCCCTTTTCACTATATTTTTGGCACCAGTGTAGCGCCTTAAGTATTTCAAAAATATAACTTCGTCGCCCTCTAGAGTCATCTTTGAACTATCTATAATAAAATATGAACAGTGTAGGTGTACTAACAAGAGCTCAGTTTGTAATATAGCAAGCTCCCTTTTCACTATATTTTTGGCACCAGTGTAGCGCCTTAAGTATTTCAAAAATATAACTTCGTCGCCCTCTAGAGTCATCTTTGAACTATCTATATATAAAATATGAACAGTGTAGGTGTACTAACAAGAGCTCAGTTTGTAATATAGCAAGCTCCCTTTTCACTATATTTTTGGCACCAGTGTAGCGCCTTAAGTATTTCAAAAATATAACTTCGTCGCCCTCTAGAGTCATCTTTGAACTATCTATATATAAAATATGAACAGTGTAGGTGTACTAACAAGAGCTCAGTTTGTAATATAGCAAGCTCCCTTTTCACTATATTTTTGGCACAAGTGTAGCGCCTTAAGATGGTTCATATTCTTGATTGTTCTGGTTAACTGTTCCATAACTATACGGTATCTTAATGATACGAACGCTATTTAAAACGAGAATTGAAGCATAAAAAATAACTGTTCTTCTTTATACTTGACTTAGTGCTTGCTTTAATTTGTATACAACACTTTGAACTGTTATGCTTCGTAATTTTGAATTAAAATGACTTCCTTAAGCCTGTCCAGGTTTTTTCGAATTCGTAGAATACTCTCGATTTTACTTTTTTCTATTCCACTCAGCCTGAAACCAGCCCGAAACTCGTACTTTGCCGCATCCTAGCTACGCAGCCATTTTGAAGTACTGTAAAAGTGTTTTCGTTGCGAGTAAACTGTCAGATTATTATTGACTTCAAGGTAATATTTTTATTTAAGGGTATCGACTCCACGTAGCCCAACACCGCGTTTGTCCTATGTTCGCTAAAAATACGGAAAAGCAGTCTAGCAATTTCTACAATGCTCACGAAGTTTTATAGATAAAGCTAAATTTTATAAATTTATTTACAGACGAAGAATGCAACTAGGATTATGCCGAGTTACATTTTCTAATAAATCTCTTAATAATAAGATAAAGCGTGTAAGAAATTGCTGAAAACACACTTTTTCATTAATTTTGTATATGGATTCCAAAGATTTTTTCAGAATTCTAACTCGGCATAATCCTAGATTAATTCTTTCACAAAAATCTAGTACCTGTTTTTCCTTCAAATTTTTAATATGCAATGAGTAAAGCAGAAACTGCTATACCTCTAAACACGCAATATTTTGTTACGGAGACGAGACCCTTAATAGAAATGGAGCTACAGATGTGCTTTAAAAATAAATTTGTATCAGGAGATATAACCGTGTAAAGTTTGCATAAATTGGAATGTACAATTTTTTATTAAAATGTAAAAAGGCACAACTGTTAATTGATCCTTTAAGTATATAATACAATTGTACTGACCACAAAACACTCGCTACGTTAGTACATTTTATGCTGGATTTTAGGAGGTAGACGGGCCTCTTAATAATTCGAAAAATTATATCAAGTTAAACAAAATGAAATGTACAGGGTGTATCATAACTTCGAGTACATACGTTAATGGTATATGTTGTTTGATATGCTGATTACGAATCTAAAAGAATTTTTTTTAAATTCGAAAAATTAAGGGTTGTTTACCTAAAACATTTTTGTAATACTGCACTGGATTCGTTTTCCTATTAAACACAAACAATAGAAGTAGGTAATGAACAATTACATAATACTAGTAAAATAACAAACGAAATTTAATTATTTTTAATGAAACAATAATTACTCCACCCAGTAGCAGTGGCTACGAAAAATTTTGACTGGGAAACATGGAAATTAATTTTGCGATTTTAAGAAAAATTCTTTTTTATTCGTAATCAGCATATCAAACAACATATATTCTTAACGTATGTACTTGAAATTATGAAACACCCTGTATACGTACATAAATAATATTATGCAATATGTATTAAAAATGTAGTACAGTTATATTATTAATAATTATAAAAAGAAAACATATTTTAATTAAAAGTTATTTAGGTTCGACTTGTAATAAATTAATTAAATTAAAGGAAATGGTTCATTTAATCCAATTAATATGAAATCTGAATTTTTTATTAGTATCCGTTGTAAATTATTTTAATTAAAAAAGATTACAAAAACATTTATTACTTATTATTTTTCCGCTCTGATTACCATGGACCGGATAGCCAAGCGGGTTATGTGACCGGTACATTTCATTTTAAATCCACTGACAACCACTAGTGTAGGTACATACAGTATAATATATCCATATTAATAATTGTCATTTATTTAAATTAAATATGAGGATATAAGTGTTGTACCAGTGAACTGCACAAGAAATTTATCCTGTAGTGTACTCTCCACTAACAACCATGAGCGGGTTGGCGGCTGATAACCGCACACACGCTACAATATATAATCTAAACCGCCACTTGTCCAAACTGAATACAAAACGTGGTGTAGATATTTATGAGTAATTTTTATTTCCAGGCGCAAAAGCAAAGTTCGATGGTGGATGGTGGAGCGGCGACGACGATCAAGAACTTGACGACGAGCGAAGAGACGCTGAAATCCTGAAAGCTGTTCAGGATTCCATGATTCAGTATGAAGCCCGAAGAAATAGCAGATCAAGGTAGATTCTTACAAAATTGCTGAACAGTTTGATTGATTCCTGAAAAAATCTTGAAGATTTGTGATTGATTCCTGCAGAAGGCTGAAAAACGATAGCTGAAGAATACAGACTGGTTTCCGATTAAATTCTGAAGATACTTAAAGAATTTCAGAACATTCCTGACAAGCCTGAAAATCCTGTAAATCCTGAAAATCTTGAAAATTCTGGACATCCTGAAATTCCTGAAAATCCTGAAATTCCTGAAAATATTCCTGAAAATCCTGTAGACTTCCTGAAGAATTCCAGAAAACCCTGAAAACCCTGCATATTTCTCTTAATTTCGCTCTGTCATCGTAACCGATTTAATATTGTACCTTGTGTGAGTTTTAGCATCTACTGTCCACCACTCATTGTCACCTCGTTTTCAGACACAAGCGAGCTATCCACCCATCGGCTCACAGTTATTAGTATCTACCACTCATTGTAGTCAACTCCCTCATTTCAGGCCCGCGCTCCTGATTGTCCGTGTCTACTGTCCAGCCCTCATTGTCACCTCGTTTCAGGCACAAGCGTGCCGAACCATCCATCTGCTCACGGTTGTTAGTGTCTAGCACTCATTGTAGTCAACTCCCTCATTTCAGGCCCGCGCTCCTGATTATCCGTGTCTACTGTCCAGCCCTCATTGTCACCTCGTTTCAGGCACAAGCGCGCGGAACCATCCATCTGCTCACGGTTCTTAGTATCTACCACTCATTGTAGTCAACTCCCTCATTTCAGGCCCGCGCACCTGATTATCCGTGTCTACTGTCTAGCCCTCATTGTCACCTCGTTTCAGGCACAAGCGCGCCGAACCGTCCATCTGCTCACGGTTGTTAGTGTCTAGCACTCATTGTAGTCAACTCCCTCATTTCAGGCCCGCGCTCCTGATTATCCGTGTCTACTGTCTAGCCCTCATTGTCACCTCGTTTCAGACACAAGCGCGCCGAACCGTCCATCTGCTCACGGTTGTTAGTGTCTAGCACTCATTGTAGTCAACTCCCTCATTTCAGGCCCGCGCTCCTGATTATCCGTGTCTACTGTCTAGCCCTCATTGTCACCTCGTTTCAGGCACAAGCGCGCGGAACCATCCATCTGCTCACGGTTGTTAGTGTCTAGCACTCATTGTAGTCAACTCCCTCATTTCAGGCCAGCGCACCTGATTATCCGTGTCTACTGTCTAGCCCTCATTGTCACCTCGTTTCAGGCACAAGCGCGCGGAGCCGTCCATCTGCTCACGGTTGTTAGTGTCTAGCACTCATTGTAGTCAACTCCCTCATTTCAGGGCCGCGCTCCTGATTATCCGTGTCTACTGTCTAGCCCTCATTGTCCTCGTTTCAGACACAAGCGCGCCGAACCGTCCATCTGCTCACGGTTGTTAGTGTCTAGCACTCATTGTAGTCAACTCCCTCATTTCAGGCCCGCGCTCCTGATTATCCGTGTCTACTGTCTAGCCCTCATTGTCACCTCGTTTCAGGCACAAGCGCGCGGAACCATCCATCTGCTCACGGTTGTTAGTGTCTAGCACTCATTGTAGTCAACTCCCTCATTTCAGGCCCGCGCACCTGATTATCCGTGTCTACTGTCTAGCCCTCATTGTCACCTCGTTTCAGGCACAAGCGCGCGGAACCATCCATCTGCTCACGGTTGTTAGTGTCTAGCACTCATTGTAGTCAACTCCCTCATTTCAGGCCCGCGCTCCTGATTGTCCGTGTCTACTGTCTAGCCCTCATTGTCACCTCGTTTCAGGCACAAGCGCGCGGAGCCGTCCATCTGCTACCCGCCGCTCGGCTGTTTCTCGTCGTCCGGGCCGTTCACCTACCTGGACATGCTACCCGCCACGCCCGACGAGGTCTCCACCACGTTCCTGCTCTACCCGGGCCGCAGAACACCCCGCAGTGTCACTCTGGGGGACTCTCCACTGGTCGAGGTGCCGTTCAGCAACATCAGCGACGCGTTTGCCTGGGCGAGGAAGCACTTTAACGCTAGCAAGCCCACTAAAGTGCTGGTGCATGGGTTTGGGAGCAGCTGTCACTATGTGTGGGTTTATGAAATGCGAAGCGCGTTAATGAGCGTGGTGAGTAGATGTCTCACGTACTGTGAGGTAGAAGGTTTAAAAGCTGCATTCAATAAAGCTATATTTCATTTTTTTTTTAAGAATTCTGTGTTGAGAATATAGGACCCATTTGACCTTGATCTCTGATTGGTTCAAATCGCGGGCAAGTTTACACAGACGAAATTTAGTTGTCTATCTCAACCTTTTCTATTTATCTATTATTTGTTTAACTAGGCAAAAAAATATTAGATTTGCTGCCTAAGCTAGATTCATAAACGAGGCGCAGCTTAGGCAGCAAATCTGAATTTTTTGCCATGTTAAACACATTATTTTTTCGGCGATTGTTATTAATTAATATTAATTTAGTGATTATTTTAAATACATTGATAGGTATCGCAATCAAATTATGTTGCTATGCGTATGTTGACAGTTGCTATGAAAAAACAAAATAGGTTAGGTATGTTGATGAATTTTATAAATGTCAAATTTGTTGATTCATCATAATAACAATTACTTTTACTGCCTAGGCTTTTTTACTATTTTTGCTGCCTAGACAACAAAAGTAACATTTTACTGACTGTCAGCTGTCAAAAAAACAGCACTTTTAATGTCAATCGCCGAAAATGCATTTAATTTCCTCGGCTTATATAATAGAGATAGATTTTGATGATTTTTCACGTTTTAGACCATACTGAAACCTCAAAAAATAATTTAAAAAAGTCAGTCCGTCTGTCAGTCAGTCTGTCTCTTCGTAAGCACGATAACTTAAGGCGGGAATGTAGCTGTATATAAAGAGGTAAAATAGTGCTCTACGGTTTGTATAATATTGAATCTAATACTAACTAACGTAAGATCATTGAAATTTTTTTACGACAATATTTAATATTCTACAGTGCGACGCATCGATTTCACTGTAGGTAACATGTTATACAGTATATAAATAACGCGTTTGATTATTTCTTTTATTTTATAAATACAATACAAATACGATGCCACTTTTAGAGCGCGTTCGCTATTGCTGCCTTTGTTCAACACACTAAATCTGTATATATCTCTCCTTTTTCTCGACGAAATCGTAGACAGCTACATTCCAGCCTTAAAAATGCATACGAATTTTTAACAGAATTAGCTCCTGGTCTATTAATATAATTTACATATTGCTCGTATTATGTGTATAACTTATGATAAATGCAATTAAAATTTTAATTTTAAACGTTACTCAATGACTGCTGTCACTTTGACATTGACAGTTGCCAGTGTGCCATTGACAGCTGTCACTTTGACATTGACGTTTGTCATTTGACTCCGCTTTGTTAAATATATGATCGGGAAGTACTGTGTTTTCCACATCAGATTTTTTCTTATACTTCAACACTTTTTCAGGACGATTTCAACATAGTGTGCGTAGACTGGGAGAACGGTGCAGTCCTACCCAACTACGTAAAAGCCGTAGCCAATACTCGCCTAGTCGGAAAGCAGTTGGCTATGCTTCTAAGGGGCCTTGAAGACCAAGTAGGGCTCAAAAGGGAGACAATGCACCTTATAGGGTTCAGTCTAGGTGCCCATGTCGCAGGGTTCGCCGGCAGTGAATTGAAAAACATCAGTAGGATCACAGGTAGGCGAAACATTCACATTACAAAGCATTGAGTATAATTCAAATAGCTAGGATCCTGGACTGCGCGAGAAGGCAGAGCTTGTCATGTACATTTTACAAAAGCGGAGCTAGCGAGTATATGCTACGCTGCACTTCACTTAATTTTCTAAACTAAAATATAACTCAATCACAATCACAAAATTCACAGCGTTACACGAAGCAAAACACTACGATTGTCAACATGAGAATAACAGATATTGAAGCTGATGTTCTGTAGAACAGACAGTAGCGTAGTTTATCATCTATGCCTCTTTCTCTAAGACGAGAATTCGTACTTCGCGCAGGGTTCTGCTTAAATGAATTTACGTCTAGAGTAAAATTCAAATAGCTAGTACCCTGGACTGCGCGAGAAGGCAGAGCTTGTCGTGTATTTTTACAAAAGCGGAGCTAGCGAGTATATGCTACGCTGCACTTCACTTAATTTTCTAAACTAAAATATAACTCAATCACAATCACAAAATTCACAGGGTTACACGAAGCAAAACACTACGAATGTCAACATGAGAATAACAGATATTGAAGCTGATGTTCTGTAGAACAGACGGTAGCGTAGTTTATCATCTAGACCTCTCTCTCTAAGACCAGAATTCGTATTTCGCGCAGGGTTCTAGCTATTTGAATTTTACTCTAGAACAGACAGTAGCGTAGTTTATCGTCTACGCCTCTCTTTCTAAGACGAGAATTCGTACTTACAAAATTCACAGCGTTACACGAGGCAAAACACTACGAACGTCAACATGAGAATAACAGATATTGAAGATGATGTTCTGTAGAACAGACAGTAGCGTAGTTTATCATCTATGCCTCTTTCTCTAAGACGAGAATTCGTACTTCGCGCAGGGTTCTGCTTAAATGAATTTACCTCTATTATATATTTCAGGTTTGGACCCAGCCGGACCATTATTCGAGTCACAAGTACCCGATGCGCGTTTAGATTCCACCGACGCCATATTTGTTGACGTCATACATTCCAATGGCGAGAATCTATTCCTAGGAGGCTTGGGTTCATGGCAACCGATGGGTCATGTGGATTTTTATCCCAATGGCGGGAGAATGCAAAAGGGGTGTTCGAATTTATTCGTTGGAGCTGTGAGCGACTTTATATGGTGTGAGTATGAGTAAATTAAGGCGGGAATGTAGCTGTATATAAAGAGGAAAACAGTGCTCTACGGTTTGTAAAATATTGAATCTAAACGTAAGAACATTGGAATTTACGACAATATTTAATATTCATTCTACAGTGCGACGCATCGATTTTACCAAATTTTGCCATAGTTTAAAAAAAACGAATAATGAGAAAAATACAATTATGTTGTTATGCGTATGTTGACAGTTGCTATGAAAAAACAAAATAGGTTATATATGTTGATGAATTTTATAAATGTCAAATTTATTGATTCGCCATAGTAACAATTACTTTTGCTGCCTAGGCTTTTTTTACTATTTTTGCTGCCTAGGCAGCAAAAGTGACACTTTGCTGACTGTCAGCTGTCAAAAAACAGCACTTTTAATGTCAATCGCCGAAAAATGTAATTTTTGTTGTTAATTTGTTTTAGCATCAGATGTAGAAGGACGGTCACTTTGTAACCACAGAAGGGCCTACAAATTTTTCGTGGATTCCGTGTCTCCAAGATGTCATTTTCCTGCTTTTCCGTGTGAATCTTATGACCATTTTATTGAAGGTCGTTGCTTTCCATGCACAAACGAAAGGTAAGAAACGAACCCGTAAAAACAAAGTTTTTCACTTTTACTTATAAATTATAATTCATTCACATTTTAAATACTTACAAATTTTAAATCGTACAGAATTTTATACGTATAAAATTTAATTCATTCAAATTTTAAATCGTTCAGAATTTTATACGTGTAAATTTTAATTCATTCAAATTGTAAATACATCAACTTTTATAAGATGCGAATATTTTTAACACATTTATTATTTGTTACGCCAAGTAGGTACATTATTAAAATTAATATGAAGCCAGTGTAACATTAAGGAGGTTGGTGACCGTTTATTAAAATGATGATGAGAGGCTGAAATTTATACAGTGCCTTCATTTCACTATTTAGATTCTAAAATAATTTTTTTTAAATTTTCGTCTATCCGGTTTTTGAGTAATTAAATGTTGAAATTCGCTCGTTTTACATGGACTCTTATGGCAATTCACAAAATTTTTGTTTAAACTGTATGATAAAATGATGAAAAATTCACAAAACTTGTATTAATATTTCCAATAAACCTTTAAAAATAAGTTCTTGAAGATTTTGTGTACTTTGTCTAAACCATTTGCAAGTTATTTAAAAAAAATGTAAGCATGTCAAGCATTTTTGATTAGGGAATTAGTAATTATTGTAAAAATAAATATCACAGCAATGCAATGACATCAGCCAACGTGCGTTGAGGCGTTGAGCTAATTTTGTTTTACATTATCAAAAATATTTTTATTTTCATATCCTCCCTCTAAGGCTAATGTCTGGGTACGCCACTGCAGGCGTCCCCAACCTCCTTAAATACTAAAACGGCTTGCCATTAATTGTCCGTATTTTTCGGTATGTTAATATAATGTTTTTATTTATTTACTTATAGACACTGTGGAAATATGGGCTACTATGCCGATAAGTCAATAGCCAGAGGACAATTATTTCTTATAACCAGAGATGAAGAACCATTTTGTGGTAAATATATACATATATACATATACAGAGCGCGTCAAAATTTCTTTACAAATTTATTCATTCAAATATTAACGTAATCTCACGTTTGTTGTGTTGAATAATAGACTCATAATACAATAGTGTTGAATTATGAATCCATAATACAATAGTGTGTCATAATGGAGGGTCCATTTTACTACAGTTATCTACAGTTCCACAACTTAGGACAAAAAAATTAAAGGGTATATACTGTACCACGTGCTGATCATGAAACAAAAATATTTTTTTTAAATTCGCAAAGTTAAGGGTAGTTTACTTGACGTGTGTACATTTTAAGTATCACTGTTACATTTTTTATTTTGCTGTCAAAAATTAATTTAAAAAATTCAATACATTTGAGATGAAAATAGACGTATTTGAATCTTTTTACTTTGTCTCTCAAATTAATTAAATATTTTTATTAATTTTTAACAACAAAATAAAAAATACTTCCTTACTTCGTACAAGGAAGTAAAAATGTAACCGTTTTTTTTAAATAACGTCAATAATAATCCAGATAATAACATTTTTATTGCGTTATTAAAAAAACTGAAAAATTTCAATATTTTGATGTTACAATAATGAGTAAAAAAACAATTTTAATAAAAACATAGAAATTTTCAGTGCAAATCAAAATATTTGCCCTTTAAATATTAATCTAGCTTCACAGTTTGGTGTGATGACAAATGACAGTAGTGTTGAATAATAAATTCATAATACAATAGTGTTTAATAATGAATTCATAATACAATAGCGTGTCTTATGGAAGGTTTACCTATATAATAATGAATGTATTAAATGATCGTTAATAAATAATATTTATTTTTTTCAGCACACCAATATAGCGTCAAAATCGAAAGTTCTACTATGTCTAAACCTCTTATAAATTATGGAAAAATTAAAATAACTCTAGTAGGAGAATCAGACTTGAATGAAACATTTACAATGACAAGGTAAACATTTTTTTGTTAATACATATACGGCTGTATATTGAAAAGTGAAACATAGGCGTTTAACATAGTAAATCAGTTTTTCCGTTCGCATTGCTTCCCTAATTATTTTAGACAAAAATGTTTCAAATAAATGTTGTTGAGCATAAAATTCTACATCCGGATCAGTAAACAAAATTTATTTTGGTTGCTTTATAACTGCAGAAATCAAATTTGAAAATACATGGAATAGCGAATTAATAGTAACAGCCATGGAATTAAAAACAGGAGATGAACAAATGTCAGAATAATAGATTGTCAAAATCATTTATACGTAGGTACTAATAATTTGTCAAAAAGATTAGTGTTTGAAAGTTAGTGCGTTAGTGGTTATAATGCCATTCTATCCTTCCAACAATATACAATACAACAAATCCAAGAGGTTAAGTTGACGTAACAAAATATTGGTAAATTTATTAATAATACATTAAATGGCTAAAGTGTAGAATAGGTGTTTAAAAGGAATTTTTTTTTGTGTCAATCGGTTCATTCCTATTCTCTGTCTTAGAATAAAGCAAAATTTTGCCGCGGAAGCAAGGATTAGGGCCGATTTGGTTAGTTTTTAGGGTAAAATTTTTGACAACTGTCAACACTGGTTATGCTGAAAAATTAACAGATTAAACATGGGATTTAACGTTTTTATACATTTATTTAATAGAGATATCAATAAATAAATCTATTTTTCACAGATATAAGGCTTTTTATTACTTGCTTTTCTTAGTTTTCGAAATTATTTGACATAAATACAATATTACATTTGTTTTAGATTAATATAAATTTCAATAGTGTTTGCCATGTTAAAAACATGGATACAAAAAAAATGCAAGTTTGTGGGACTCTAGTACGGTTTTGTTAGCTTTTGTTAGTGTAGCAAATACCAAAACCGAGTTTGTGGGGCTCTAGTACGGTTTTGTTAGCTTTGTTAGTGTAGCAAATACCAAAACCGAGTTTGTGGGGCTTTATTTTTAGCCATTTTGACACATTGAGGTTATCCAAAAAAATTTCATTTTCTTCAAAAAATCATGTTAAAAACACTCTTCCGCGGTCTAATTTTGCTTGTTTAGGTCATATTTAAGCATAATAAACGATCTCCTAAAATAAAAAACGCATTTTCTCTTAAACACCTATTCTACATTCCAGCCAAAGCAAGTCAGAGTTGAACAAGAAAATTGCAGAAGACATTTTTTTCATTTTACACTGAGCAACATCAACAACATGCAATTACTTATTTAATGTATAAATTTATTAATAAATTTATCATTATTTTGTTACTATTATGTCAACTTAACCTCTTGGATTTGTTGTATTGTATATTGTTGAAAGGATAGAATGGCATTATAACCACTAACGCACTAACTTTCCTAATCTTTTTGACGTTTATGTTCAGTTGGTAGTGAACTAAAAATAACTAGAAATAACTGTGAATTGCCTGCATACAAAAATTAGAACATGTTCTATTCCATGCAACCGTTGCCTCAAGATTGCTTCTGCCTGTTGAATGTATTACACTCATGCAATATTGAAGCAATTTGTCAAAACTTGCACTTGCATCTGCAATATTGCTCAATGTAAAATGGGCTCTAGAATTTTATTTTCTTGTATTGACTGTAACCTTGACAGGACTGTAGCATTTATTTTGTATCCGTTGTTCTGGAACACCCTGTATATGTTTGTTATTATTGCAGCAAGGATGATGAACAATTATTGCCCGGAGAAATAGTTTCTAGAATTTTGGTTCCTCATCCAATCATTGCAGAACCTTCTAAGGTGGAAATTCTTTACCAAGGATATTCCGGATGGTTAACTTCTGGGTTCAAAAGATGGAAAATCGATAAAGTCTCCATGATGGACAGTTTTGGAAAAACGTAAGTTTCACAACCGATGAGGCAGATAGATTAAAATTCAAATAGCTAGAACCCTGCGCGAAGTACGAATTCTCGTCTTAGAGAGAGAAGCATAGATGATAAACTACGCTACTGTCTGTTCTACAGAACATCAGCTTCAATATCTGTTATTCTCATGTTGACATTTGTAGTGTTTTGCTTCGTGTAACCCTGTGAATTTTGTAATTGATTGCGATTGAGTTATATTTTAGTTTTTTTTAAGATTAAGTGAAGTGCAGCGCAGCATATACTCGCTAGCTCCGCTTTTGTAAAATGTACATGACAAGCTCTGCCTTCTCGCGCAGTCCAGGGTCCTAGCTATTTGAAATAGCGAGGGTCCAGGGTCCTAGCTATTTGAAATAGCGAGAAGGCAGAGCTTGTCATGTATTTTTACAAAAGCGGAGCTAGCGAGTATATGCTGCGCTGCACTTCACTTAATTTTCTAAACTAAAATATAACTCAATCACACAATTACAAAATTCACAGCGTTACACGAAGCAAAACACTACGAATGTCAACATGAGAATAACAGATATTGAAGCTGATGTTCTGTAGAACAGACAGTAGCGTAGTTTATCATCTATGCTTCTCTCTCTAAGACGAGAATTCGTACTTCGCGCAAGGTTCTAGCTATTTGAATTTTACTCTTGTTAAAACTGATTAACTATAACTATTATACTTGATGTCAGCTTAGAACATAGCGTTGAGTAAGATAGGACGATGATATGCTTGAATCTGATTGGTCGAGACGAGAGGTGGATTTACACCAGCGAACATTGGAGAGATTCGCGATTTCATTTCCATTTGACATTTCAAGTTTATATAGGGTGGGCCAAATACAAGTTTTTTTTGAAAATGCAATAAAATGAACAAAATTAATTTTTTTCCATGTATTATGGCTTCATTAGTAAGAGCAAACATTCCCATTTATTATGGAACACAACTTCGTTCAAGTGGCTGCCTCGGCTGGCTTCGCAGTAGCGCATTCTGTCACCCAATTTTCCAAAACCTGGTTGATTGTTTCGGGCTGTAGCTCACGGATTGCTTGGATGATATTGGCCTGAATCGTTTCTGGATTGTTAGCATAACATTGGTCCTTCACGGTTCCCCACAAAAAAGGGATCAAATCTCAGCTCCGAGGCAGCCAATTGACATCGCCAAGACGGATGATAACATGATTTGGGAACTTGGTGCCGAAAAGATCGATTGTGGCATGGGCTGTGTGGCATGGCGTGCCATCCTGCATGAACCAGAGGTAGTCCAAATCCATGTCTTCAATTTCAGTAAAAAAAAAGTCGCATACCATGGCTCTGTAAAAATCTTCTTTTCAACAAACGCACTGTTTGGGCTACACAGCACTCACTTTGGAAATAAGTTTGCAATATTTCCCAACGTTGCTCAAGCGTAAAGCGACTCATTTCGTACTGCGGAGGTATGATACTTACTTTCTATCAAGATTTCGAGTGGGAAAAAGCTGTCAGTGTCAAAATAACCTATGATTTAAAAAGAAACCACTAGTTGGCCCACCCTATATAACCTGAAAATAGTAAAACAACGTGTGTTTCACGACGAAAATGCAACAATTTCGTGTGTTTCTTTTTTACTTCCTTGTTATTTTGACAATTTTTATTCATCTATAGGTAAGTTCGCGCCAAAGTTAAACTAATAGAATGTTTGGGTGTAGAACGGACTGCATTCACAGTGCCACCTACTATGTTCTAAGCTGAAACAGAGTATAGGTACTAATTTCGTATTGTGAATGAAGCTTTATTATATTTTTTTGCAGGTCATCCGTGTGCAAAAAAGGATTAGAACTAGAATCAGGAGTACCAATAACCCTCCGCCTCTACCCTGGTAACTGCAACATCCCAAAAGACGGCCAAACAACCGACCAAAACATCGAAGACAGAATATATGACGAAAACTTGAACAAATCAGACAGCGCGCCAAAATTTGAACCTGATTCATCAAACCGGAAGTTCATTCCGACACCTGTCGTCAAAATCGGCAACGAGGCAATCAAGAACAGTGAAGCGATAAGAACAATCTTACAATCAGACAATGAAATACATTGGAACAACAATATAGACCAAGAAATAGAATCAACACGGTCGTTCAAAACTAAATCGGATGATGAAATATCTGAACCAGTGCTTCGTAAACCTGCAAATAAAAACGCACGGTCACACGATCTGTCCAAACCAGAAATTACAGAACCTATTTTAGGATCAACAACTGTCAAAACTACTACACATAACCTAATATCACGTGTTTTAGGAGACAATTTTGATGAAACAGACTGGGAGCCTCAAAACAGAGACGCAAAATATAAACGACACGATTATGTACAGACTGAACGTACCACAACAACAAATGAAGACAATCCTCTTAAAATGATTATAATGACAGTACAGTTTCTGCCTCAAAGGTTGTCTCGAATGTTCGAACAAGCAGAAAAATACGCTAGAGAGACAATATTTCCTTTGATCAGTCAACATACACCTACTTTTATATCGAATATAATCCAACCAAAAGAAAGATTGCAACCTAAATATGTACCACTGAACTACGACGAAACTACAAATAAAAATCTACCAATCCGTATACCAAAATCTGAGTTTGTACCTCCTGATGTGCCAGTTAAATTGGTACAAACAGACGATGATAACCAAAATGGTACTACCAGTGCTTTAGTTATTGAACCAAGAGGAAATGTAGGGCCTACCAGTGAAAAAATACAGATTGTGTACCCTGAGATTGGTCAAATACCTCCTAATTCTAAAGTTTTTTATGAAACTAGTACTGAAAAACAGGAACAAACGACTGAAAAGCTTAAAAAACTTGTTGTGGATCTACCTGTATTTGATGAGAGAGATATTGGGGTTAAGTATATTCCTCTGAATTATAAAGATAACCTCAAACCTGAAGAAATCACTAAATAAGTATTTATTAGTATTGTATATATTTTTGTTATATTTGTAAATTATGTATTTTTTTATTAGTCCAAAATATATAATATTTTCTTTAATTTTTGCGCCTTTTTACTTCCTTGTACGGAGTAATAAGGAAGTATTGTAATCGCGAAAAATTTCGGTTTTCAGATTTTGATGGAAATATCCGTTTTGACCTTTTCTGAATCCATTATGACTAGTTTCGTCATGACGTCTGTACGTACGTACGGACGTATGTATGTCACATAACTCAAATACGGTTAGACGTAGAAAGTTGAAATTTTGTATTTAGGACTGTTATAGCATCTAGTTGTGCACCTCCTATTTTTGGTTTCAATCTACAAACCGGAAGTAGTACTTTTTTCAAATATTTCGATAAATATTTAATTTAAGACAAATTTTTTTATTTTAAATGAAAGATTATGTGATTATTACCTACAATCGGTATTTTATAAATATTTTTGTATCTGGTATCATTTAAGAATAATTAAAGTATATATTTATAATTTAGTATTTCGGTATCTTGTAGTCCATGATCGATTAACATTTGTTACTACGTAAAATTTAAATGATTATAACATGACAGTGACAATAGTAAAATATGCTTTATATCTTCTTCTGCAGTTTAAATAAAATGACTAAAATATATTTGTGAGTATACTAGTATAATAAGTTAAAAGAATTTTTTATATTATTCTACATTTTAGTTATTAAGAAAAGTATGAACACACAAGGCGTACAATGAAGTCATGTGGTGCCCACGTCAGATTTTTTTAATTGTGATGATATTTGAAAGAATAATAGTAAAATCTTATATAAGAAATAAAAATGGCAAACTGTCCCGAGGTACAATGCGGTGTTGTACCTTGGAACAGAGCTGATTGTACTTCGGGACACACAAAATATAAGCAAAAAAGACAGAATCAAACGAACAGAAACAATTTGTTTTAACTATATAGTAATTTTATTCTACATTTTAGTTATTAAGAAAAGTATGAACACACAAGGCGTACAAGGAAGTCATGTGGTGTCCACGTCAGATTTTTTTAAAAAAAATTTAAAAAGGCACAACTGTTGTGCTGGCTGCTGGATTTTAGGAGGTAGACGGACCCCTTAAATATTCAATTTTGATAAAAATCGGTACAGATATTTATACCGTGTGTGCGGTTATCAACAGTCCACTCATTTATGGTTGTTAGTGGAGAGTGTGTGCGGTTAGCAGCCGTGAATTTACAAATTTATTTATGGTTGTTAATTTTGAATATCCAATTTAGGTAAAAATGGGAGTCATCGGTTCAGATATTTATTATACCGTGTGTGCGGTTATCAACAGTCAACTCATTTATGGTTGCTAGTGGAGAGTGTGTGCGGTTACCAACCCTGAATTTACAAGTTTATTTATGGTTGTTAATTTTTAATATCCAATTTAGGTAAAAATGGGAGTCATCGGTTCAGATATTTATTATACCGTGTGTGCGGTTTTCAACCATCAACTAATTTATGTTTTTTAGCACATAAGAGAGAGCACACCACAGAATTAATTATTTTACAAGTAATTCAATATTTAAAAACAATTTTAGAATAAAAATAGGTACATACATACATATAAATCAGGCTTATTACCCAATATGGGTATGTATTGGTAGTAAACAATACACGGTTATCAGCTGTTTAACTCATTTATGATTTGTAGCAGAGAGAACACCACAAGATTCAGTATTTGTGTTTGTAAGTACAACATTTTAAATACCGATGGCCATTATTTTACATGGCATTAATAAAAGTTTAAATATTTTAATAATATTCATAAAACAATGTTATAAGTTAAAGCTACTTACCCCATTGGTCTTTCCAATAACATTTAAGGGTCCCTGGTCCATTGCAATGTATCCAGAAAAGTCACTGAGTCAAATAACCGAATCCACAAATTTTCAGCACAAGATTTTGAACCAAAAACTCGATCCCGCACAATAATAACTATTAATATCAATGGACGAATAGTTGAATTAACGAATTCCACTTAGTTTTGTTTTAGTCCAACAATAATTACCCAATAATTAATAAAAACAATGAGCCACTGACAGTTCTCGTCCAACAATCCGACATTGTTATAAACAACTGAAGATTGAAGTGATGCGCGCGCACTACCCGCTCCGGGTGCATTTGCACCGACTCAAACTCAAATGTTAAATAAGACTTTTTGGAGTAATAACGTTATGTCGAGTGAAACTAACTATCAATATCGGTAGATTAATAGTTTATTTAACGTGTTCTAGTTAGTTTTGCTGCTGATTAACAAAATTTAGGCCGTAATTAAGCAAAATAGTGGAGCACTGTCACTAGCGTTCAACGGAATCAACAAGTTGGACTTCTTTTGTTTTTACTACGTTTATAGAAGGGTGTGCTAAAACTTTAAATCTAAATACATAGTTTATAGACTAAGACTTGGACTTAAATACGACATTTTGGAATAAATACTTTATCCCGAATGGAAGTAACTATCAATATCGATAGATTAACTGTTTAATTAATGATTTGTACTAAGATTTGTTGTTGATTAACAGTTTTTATGCCGTAATTGAACATATTTGTAAGACACTGTCACGAGAGATCAACCAGGTGATATTCATTTGTTTATACTACGTTCACAGGGGGTGCACTTTTATTTTATTATTTAGGTACACAATTTATATGAGACTTTACAAATAAAAATGATTTATTAAAAATTAAAATAATTATAAATATAAATAAATTATTACAACTTTTATAATAATAAGTCAGTATGCCCTCAAAAATTAAAAATAATTAAAAATCTGATTGGAGTATTGGATTCCTCGTGCTTTAATAAGTAACTATTTATAAAAATATTAAATTTGATGTGTTGACATTGACAGTAATACAATACTGTTCAATTATGAATTCATTATACAATAGTGTGTAATATGATGGGATTTATTTTACTATAAATAATTTATGTGTGATTCAATGGTCCTACCTACTAAATACACTGTCTGTACGTTGTCAGCTGGTAACCGCACACAAATGTGAGGCTGCCACACCCAAGCTGGGTAAAAAACTTGATAGATATTATAATAAATATATAAATAAATAAAATAACATTTATAACAATAGTACCAAGTAAATTAAAATTGCAATATATTGATCAAAAGTTATTAGGTATTTATATGAATATTTGCTAAAATTAATTGAAATTTTTATGTCTTAAATTAATATGTGATTAATAATTTCAATTTGAAGCACTAAAATTAATAAATGTATGCAAATATAAATTAATTAATTAATTATTATTGAAAACGGTGCTTATACATACATACATAAATTAAATATTTATAATCTATAATTAATTAATTATTAATAAATAAATCTATACTCATGACTGCCATTTTTACCCAAAATGGGTAAATGCGTAATAGTATGTATGTAAATAATCAACATACTTTTATAGTTAGTATAACGTTTTATCCAACACCTCTTAGTAACTGTTTAAATATACAGGGTGAGTCATCGAAATGCCCGTCGTCGATATCTCCCTTGTCGTTAAAAATACAGCATAAATTTATTAACAGAATTTTTCGTCTACCCAAGGAGCATAACTTAAAATTATTTTCACATATACAGGGTGTTGCATAACGACTTGGCAATAATTGTTCGTCTTTTTTTAAATGAAACACCCTATATATTTTTATATATTTTGAATTGTATTTTATTTACCTATACGAAAATATAAGTTTCATTTTAGTTTTCCGCGGCGTTGCCAAGTTATTCAATTTTTTCTCTAAAAAAAGCCGAATACACGTATTGTTTTATAACAGCGTTCTGAAGTTATTTTAATAGTAAAAATTAAGAATTTTTTTTTCTGTACAGCTGTAACTATACTCTTTGTTCTGACATAACTTTTTTTTAATGTTATTATACAGGGTGTTCAATACAGAGAATCAAATTTACTCAATTTCAAATGGCTATAACTCGTATTTTTCAAATGGAACATTCTATATTTTATTATTCTGTTGTATGTATTTTTGCATCTTTTTATGTTATAAAGGGTGTCCTATGCCTAAAAACATTAATTTAATTAATTTCGAAATTAATGTTTTTAGGCATACGACATCCTGTATAACATAAAAAGATGCAAAAATACACACAACAGAATAATAAAATATAGGGTGTTCCATTTGAAAAGTGGCATTTGTATTATATTGTATTTACAAGACAAAAGAAATAATCAAACGCATTATTTATATACTGTATAACATGTTACCTACAGTGATTTACGCAGGAATTTTAATACATTTTGTATTTAAAATAACTTAAATTAAACATGTAAAAGTAGTATTTTTCTCTTTATTCGGCATTTTTTTTAAACTATGGCAAAATTTGGTAAAATCGATGCGTCGCACTGTAGAATATTAAATATTGTCGTAAAAATTCCAATGTTCTTACGTTAGTAGTAGATTCAATATTTTACAAACCGTTTTTCCTCTTTATATACAGCTACATTCCCATGGATAAAATAAATTATTGCGATTGATTTTGTCTTCTGATTTTTTGCTGTGTCCCTACTAACCCAATTGATAAGCACTTGAGCAGCAGGAGACTAAGTGCACTCCTGCGGCACTAGTACTTAGTAACAGGATAGTATCTACCGAGATCTGCAGTTTAGTAGAGCACCAAACGTCCAAAACTTGCCGAAAAATATAGTTGAAATATGTTCTTGCATTCTTCAATATCTTGAAAGCAGCAGTTTACCTGAAACAATTCAAATATGTTAGCTCAGTTATTCAGTTCAGTTACATAAGTTCAGTTAAGTTGGTACAGTTCAATAAGAACAGTTGAATTCGTGCAATTAATTCAGATAAAAATTGTTACTCAAAATAAGCAAATGCGTTTAAAAATCTATTTAATTTACCTAAATAACTTCAAATATACAAGAGTTCCATAATTTAGGACAAAAACGGTTGTACTGTCGTGCTGACCATGAAACAATAGTTATTTGTATCACAAGGCCAGAAACTGACCTTTTGCAAGAGCGAGTATTTTTGACACGCCGAGCCACAGGCGAGGCTTGCAAATTACGAGCACTAGCATAACAGTTTCTGGACGTGTAATACACAATATTTTATGTGCCGATTTCATTACAAAAATATAAAATAATTATACATAACCTACAAAATTGTGCACTGAATACTTGCATTTGAGCTTAAAATATATTTATTTCAGTTTCTATTAACGATTTACGTCTAAAATTTGTCAAAATCTTGTTAATTCTTGTATAAAAAATATTCAAAGCATAAAATTGACATCTGCTTGACAACTGTAGTAATGTCAAGATGTCAACCTATAACTTCCGGTTGTTTGCCGGCCTAGGCTGGCAACAAAGAGTTTCTGGCGGATTTTGAGATATTATGGAAAACTAGCGATGCCGACCGGATGCATATAAAAAGATTTTTTTTTTAATTCGTAAAAAATTGCATCGTATTTCAAGCATTTTTTGCCACTGGTCGGTAGTTATTTTAAATAATTTTTTCATATCTTCTACAATGAAAGTAATTGTTTACATAATATCTAATACTAATAAATGTAAAATTTTCAAATAGACCATCAATACAGTGATACTTAAAATGTACACACGTCAAGTGAACTACTTACCCTTAACTTTGCGAATAGGGTAGTTTACCATTTTTTTTTAAAAAAATTATTAAGACTTCATGTTATTAGAAAGCGATTGAGAGTACTGATAAGCCTTGTTCTTAATAAAGCTGTAATTAATTTTTAAAGTTTGTGTGACGTAGATGTATAGCTGAAAATCTTCTCAAACCGGAATTAAAATGAACTCATGTAAAATCAACTGTTTCTAAATGTTACAATAAAATACAATTTGGTAGTTTATTACTGTAAGTAAGAATACACGTGAAACGCATTACTGTGACGTAGATGTATCGATACGTAAAATCTCAAATATTTAAAGATCTATTAACTTTTTGCAAATATTTTTCATGACAATAACCCATTTTTGAGGTCTCCTTTCAATATAATTGACTGGATTGCTAATTTGCTACTATGGTAAATACCCTATTTTAAAAAAATTCTTTTTGTGTCATGATCAACATATCGTACAGTATAAACACTCTTTAATTTTTTCAAGCCACCCATAGTTGTTGGTAGAGTGTACACCACAGGGTAACACATATAATACGAAAGTTTAAACCATGTAATATAAGATTTTATGTAGAGATCATTTTTGTATTATTTGAGCTCCACATTTTTCGTCCCACGTTTGTGCTCTAACTAAAAGGTTAATTAATACGACCCTGGAGTCAATTGCAATGTCCGGCGCGGTGACTGCACAGGACCCGACCGGCCCATTTGCCCCTTGACATTTTCCAAAACCTGAAACAAGAAATTATTTATTACATTGTATTTTTACTTTCACGATTCTAGCTATATGGCTCAAAATAAAAATCGACAATTTTACATTAGTAATGACAAAGCATTGTTGAATTGAAAAATTCAAACTATATATTGTTCCGACTACAATTAGAGATAAAAGGAATTAAACACTAAAATTTCGTGAGGATCTCATTAATAAACTATAAAAGCTATCATTGAGTTTAAAGACAAAATGAGTAGAACATAGATGTAAAAAAACTATAATCAACAGAATTGCCATAAATTCTATCTAAACTTGTACAATTTTCGCCGATTTTCGCATAATTATTAAAGCCAAACTAATTACTTAAATATTTTGAAGATGCCGCACTTTTAGTATGCTTCCTTAATCTACATACAATTCAACATCATACGTATAACAGTATTAGATTGATAGATACATCTGAAATTATTTATTACAATAGTAATTATTTTATTTCAGAAATTTTTAATGTAAAAAATTGCCAATACCCCTCTATTCAAAACATACAGCATACACAAATATGCTATATACCGGGTTAAGGCGCTACACTTGTGTCAAAAATATAGTGAAAAAGGGAGCTTGCTATATTACAAACTGAGCTCTTGTTAGTACACCTACACTGTTCATATTTTATATATAGATAGTTCAAAGATGACTCTAGAGTGCTAAGAAATTATATTTTTGAAATACTTAATGGTATTTTAGTAATAAATTTGTAAAAATAGTCAATTTGGCCGATTTTTTACTATTTTTTTCGTCAGATATGTAATTTTTTGACAAAAAATATTTTCTTAGCACTCTCACGAACAATGCAAGGAATCGACTATTTAAAGAAAATTAATAAGCAGTAATAAGGCTATAATTTGTAATATTAAAATGCATAAATTAAGTCTTGATTCTTCATGAAAAATTTCAATTTGAATTTTTTATAATACGGCACTGCTAAAGTCTCAATTAACTTCATATTAATTGACCCTACTACACATAAGACCATGACTAATACAGTTTTAATTTAGTAACTTTTCTGTCTGCAAGAATTTACTTTAGTGCTTAATACCCGTATAATACAAGATGTCTCATAACAACCCTTATATAATATTTTTATTTTGTACTAGGGTAGATGTTGTAACAGATAGGGGCATAGTATATTTTATCAAATAATACATATTTATATTTAGAGCCCCGTCTACCTCCGAAAAACCAGCTCAAAACGAACTAACGTAGCGAGTGTTTTGTGACCAGTACATTGTATTATATCCATTTTACATTGAGCAATATTGCAGATGCAAGTGCAACTTTTGACAAGTTGCTTCAATATTGCATGAGTGTAATACATTCAACAGGCAGAAGCAATCTTGAGGCAACGGTTGCATGGAATAGAACATGTTCTAATTTTTGTAAAGTCCATTTTACATTGAGCAATATTGCAGATGCAAGTGCAACTTTTGACAAGTTGCTTCAATATTGCATGAGTGTAATACAGAACAGACAGAAGCAATCTGGAGGCAACGGTTGCATGGAATAGAACATGTTCTAATTTTTGTATGCAGGCAATTCACAGTTATTTCTAGTTATTTTTAGTTCACTACCAACTGAACCGTCAAAAAGATTAGGAAAGTTAGTGCGTTAGTGGTTATAATGCCATTCTATCCTTTCCAACAATATACAATACAACAAATCCAAGAGGTTAACGTAACAAAATATTGGTAAATTTATTAATAATACATTAAATAAGTAATTGCATGTTGCTGATGTTGCTCAGTGTAAAATGAAATAATGTCTTCTGCAATTTTCTTGTTCACCTCTGACTTGAAGATTGCAGTTGCCCGTTGCGCTTGCTCAATATACTTAAAGGATCAATTAACAGTTGTGCCTTTTTAAATTTTAATAAAAAATTGTACAATTTATGCAAACTTTACACGGTTATATCTCCTGATACAAATTTATTTTTAATGCACATCTGTAGATCCATTTCTATTAAGGGGGTTTTATCGCTCAGCGCTGCTATATCACAAATCCTCGTTATTTCAGGTATCCGCGCTGACAGCCTATGTTTTATGAGTACATGTTGTCTCTATTTATCTAATTGCTATGTTTCGCTCCATTTTTGTTTAGAAAATACTCAATTTGATTGGCTAGCGCGCATACAATTTTTAAATTTATTTAACAAATTACTCGACTACTATTTGAACATTTTATATAATAATGTGATATAAACATTTAAATTTACAATGCAATCAAACTAACGAAGAGTTTTTCTCAGAATTATTGTTATTTAATTGTTTATAAATAATATAATAACAATTTAAAAAGTTCGACAACGTAGCTAGATTTTTACTGCCTTTATCTTTATATGGTATTTTTTTTAGATTTATAGGATTAATAGGTTGGGAGTAATTTGTTAAATACTTTTTTACTGTGATAAAAGCCCCTTAAGGTAGAAAATCCGTCGGTCATAAGCGTGCGTGATTTCGGTGTGAGGTGAGGCCGAAGCAGTCAAATAATCATAAATAAATCATTAAAAATCGTAGACTTGGACGTAAATTACAAATCATAGGTATCCAATTAAATAAAAAATATAATTGAAATTTAAGTTTACACTGAAATGCAGTAGTAGTACGTCAAAAACATAATTTGTCTTGAGACTGGAACCTTTTGCATGCGATTTCTCAACCATTATTGCGGTGACTCATATTTTTTATTTTTCTAATAAATACCTCAAATATCAAAGAATAACATATTCGTTTTCCAAATATGTGTTGGGTTGTTATGATATAAAATTTTCTAATCGTTTAGTAAATCTACTGGTAACCTCCATATACGCAATGTATTTTAGCGCGTTTTTGTGTCAACTTTAAATTCAATTATCTTCGTTATTTCAACGGTTACCTATAAATTTTAATTTTTATTCAAATTCTACGACTTGTAATGAATGCTGTATATTAATTTAAGTCATATTTTGGGTTGTCGCTACCCATAGATTTACTACCTTAAATAAAAACATTACCTTGAAGTCAATAATAAACTGACAGTTTACTCGCAACGAAAACACTTTTACAGTATTCAAAATGACTGCATAGCTAGGATGCGGTAAAGTACGAGTTTCGGGCTGGTTTAAAAAAAGAGTAAAATCGAGAGTATTCTAGCAATTCGAAAATATCGTAGACGGGCCGCTTAAGATAAGTACCAGTACTACTACAGTCAGTACTTAAGTAATGTATGTTTTTCTTGTCAAAAGTGCTTAAAAATAAGTACTTTTCAAGTACCAGTATTTTTTATAATTAATATAATCTTATTATCTTTGAGTATTACCTTTTTTATCGCGGAAAATAAATTCACAGTAAAAATTTACATAAATTATTGAAAAAATCTGATCTGGACACCACATGACTTCCTTGCACGCCTATTAAACTGTTCATACTTTTCTTAATAACTAAAATGTAGAAATATAATAATATACAAATATATTAATATATAAGTACTACTACTACTGCTACTATACTCACAAATATATTTTAGTCATTTTATTTAAACTGCAGAAGAAGATATAAAGCATATTTTACTATTGTCACTGTCATGTCATAATCATTTAAATTTTACGTAGTAACAAATAATGTTAATCGACACACATACGTACGTACGTCCGTCCGTACGTGCAGACGTCACGACGAAACTAGTCATAATGGATTCAGAAAAGGTCAAAACGGATATTTCCGTAAAAATCTGAGAACCGAAATTTTTCGCGATTACAATACAAGTGAAAACTTAAGTACTGTTAGATATCATTTCAATATTATTGTAAAACTTAAGTATTTAAGTAAGTACTTCAATATTATTTATGATTATGCAATGAAAATAAGTATTAAGTACAAAATTTTATTTTAGTATTTTAAACATTAAAGTAGTAAGTATCAAAAAATTATTTATACTTAAGTACAAGTATCAAGTAAGTACTAGTTGTTATTAAAAATTGATTCTTAAATACCTAAATACTTAATAATGCTCAGATCTGATCGTAACATCAATCATTATAGTACAGTCGTGAAGATTATCAGACGAGACGAAGCCGAGTTTGTTAACACGATGTATTCCAACATTGGCTACGATCCATATTGTATCTTCTATCGTAAATTATTATTCGTCTAAAATTAAAATAAATTTTTTGGTATTGAACAAAAATTTCAATCTAAATATCTTTCTTAGAAACGAGTTGGTTGTCAATTCATTATGGTACTTGATGCATTATGGTCGTTGGCTTATAATGAACGCTATTATGGTGCTCAAATTGAGGCTTGTAATGCTGTCATTATGATACGCATCGAATAATTAAATCTACAGGGTGTCCAACAAATTCAAGTATTTATTTAGACTCCAAAAACGGGTACAATAGGGTAGTTTACCATTTTTTTAAATTTTTTTATTGAAACTTCATGTTATTTGAAAGCGATTGAGAGTACTGATAAGCCTTGGTCTTAATAAAGCTGTAATTAATTTTTAAAGTTTGTGTGACGTAGATGTATAGCTGCAATTTTCTCAGAATTAAAATGTACTCATGTAAAATCAACTGTTTCTGTTACAATAAAATACAATTTGGTAGTTTATTACTGTAAGTAAGAATACACGTGAAACGCATTACTGTGACGTAGATGTATCAATACGTAAAATCTCAAATATTTAAAGAACTTTTTGAAAACTTTTTCAAGCAATAACTCATTTTTGAGGTTTCAATATAATTGACTGGATGCTAATTTGCTACTATGGTAAACTACCCTATTTATTCAACATACCTTGTTTAAACAATTTTTCAAAGCACAATTCACAAATAAATTATTCTTAAAACGTGGACGTATCCACAATCAAAAAGCAACTACACTGATATTGTTAAGAGCCTGTTTTCAATATTTTTATCATTTTTAAGATACAGGGTCAGTTGTTATCTCAGAATGGCTAGGTCAAAGGTCAAACAAGATAAATCATTTTAGGTTAGATAGAATTCAAATTATTGTTGTGTTTACCTCGAAATGTTTTTATCAATGTAATAATAGGTACTACCTCTCGCCACTCATATCTGTAAGAGAGGTATTGTAGTCATGCTAAAATTTCGATAGTGAGTTTTCAATGGATAAGCACGTTTTGAGGTCCTTAGAACACGATTTTGATAATTTCGCGATGATGTCTGTGTGTGCGTGTGTGTCAGGATGGGTGTTGGAGGTACGATAACTCAAATACCACTGAATACAAAAATTTGAAATTTTGTATACAATATTCTGAGACCCTAGATTAGATCTGATTCCAAAAATATCAATCATTTAAATACCAAATTTTGTATCTAAGGTTTAAATACGATTTTCAATAGACCAATGTATTTTGGTACCAATTCATAAACCGGAAGTAAGACTTTTAATATCGAGCAATATGATTTTTCTTAAATTATCTCGATAAATAAAGCATTTATGATAATATATGTTTCATTAAACATAACAAAAAATATTTTCTGTACCATTTATAAACTATAGGACAATTTAAATATACTTTTTTTAAATTCCAGTATCTTGTTGTCTATGATATGAAATTTGTTACCTTCCGCTTACCTGTAAAGGAAGGTATAGGAATCATGCTAAAAATCGGGTAGTGAGTTTTTAGTGGATGAGCACGAATTAGGGGCCTTACAATTCATTTTGGTAGTTTCACGATGATGTCTGTATGTATGTGTGTATGTGTGTAGCTATGTGGTCAGGGCCGGGTGTTCGTCGCATAACTCAAATACGAATTACCCAAAAAAATTTATATTTGGTATTTAACATTTGTATATAAATTGGAAGAACCCATTAGATTTTGGTACAAATATCTTCACCGGAAGTGATATTTTTTGAAGATTGAAAAGATTAATTGTCAAAAATTTATATAAATTTGGATAAATATAGTATTTATTTGTAATAACAATAAGAGGCAAAGTTATTTGCAACTTACGTTATAAAAAATTGTCTTTATCTGGTAGCATTAAAGAACTGCAGTAAAATTTAAAAAATAAATTTATCAAATAAAACGTTGAAATCTTGTAATCCATGTTCGACTGAATTTTGTTGACAGGTGAGACGGGTGACAAGTTGACACTAGTGCTATATGTCATAAGTAATATATTAAATGTAGTAATTGAACGGAGGATGGCTTCAACACAGCAGAGTTTTCCTGTGGATGAATCTTTTTATTCAGATGATGCAAATTTCTGTGTTTGAATATTTTAGATTTTTATTTGTATATTTTAAATGGGCACCGGATTGTACGTATACATTTCTGTTTCTAATTCTAGCCACTAACCTTCTATTTCACGTCGATATTGTCTTCTTGTCTTCTTTGCCGCTATCACAACTACCGCGCTATTTCTCGACCACTCGGTATAAGTTATCGTCACATACTAAAGCTTAATAGGGCTAAATTGGGCTTATATGGGTCTGCCCACATAGACCTATTCGGTTAATTTAAACTTAAATTAAGAGATATTTCCTTTAGAACTCATTATTCTATTTCGTGCGGTCAAATAGTGCGATCGGACGAGCTCGGGAGTTGTCGGGATACATCGGGAATGATCGGAGAAAAAAATTGTAATGAGGTACTTGTATGGTAGTAGTGTATTGTAATGAGGTTTTTGTCAGTATCTTCTTAATGTTAAGTGTAAACATTGGTCAAAATACAAACTTTATTTAAATATATTTTTCTGAATACTTTTTACTTCCTTGTACGGAGTAATAAGGAAGTATTGTAATCGCGAAAAATTTTGGTTCTCAGATTTTGATGGAAATATCCGTTTTGACCTTTTCTGAATCCATTATGACTAGTTTCGTCGTGACGTCTGTACGTACGGACGTATGTGTGTCGCATAACTCAAATACGGTTAGACGTAGAAAGTTAAAATTTTGTATTTAGGACTGTTATAGCATCTAGTTGTGCACCTCTCCTATTTTTGGTTTCAATCTACAAACCGGAAGTAGTACTTTTTTCAAATATTTCGATAAATATTTAATTTAAGACAATTTTTACCTTCCGCTTACCTGTAAAGGAAGGTATTGGAATCATGCAAAAAATCGGGTTGTGAGTTTTAAGTGGATGAGCACGAATTAGGGTCCTTACAACTCATTTTTGATAGTTTCTCGATGATGTCTGTGTGTATGTGTGTGTGTATGTGTGTGTGTGTGTGTGTGTGTGTGGTCAAGGGTTGTTAGTCGCATAACTCAAATACGAATTACCCGAAAATTTTGATATTTGGTATTTAACATTTGTATATAAATTGGAAGAGCTCCCTAGATTTTGGTACAAATATCTTCATCGGAAGTGATATTTTTTGAAGATTGAAAAGGTTAATTGTCAAAATTGTATATAAATTTGGAAAAATATAGTATTTATTTGTAATGAGAATAAGAGGAAAAGTTATTTGCAACTTACGTTATAAAAAAATTGTCTTTATCTGGTAGCATTAAAGAACTGCAGTAAAATTTAAAAAATAAATTTATCAAATAAAACGTTGATATCTTGTAATCCATGATCGGTTGATTTTTGTTTCTGCGTAAAAAATATTGACAGGTGAGACGGGTGACAAGTTGGCATACTAGCGCTATATAAGTCCTAAGTAAGATATTAAATGTAGTAATTGAACGGAGGATGGCTTCAACACAGCAGAGTTTTCCTGTGAATGAATCTTTTTATTCAGGTGATGCAAATTTCTGTGTTTGAATATTTGAGATTTTTATTTGTATATTTTAAATGGGCACCGGATTGCACGTATACATTTCTGTTTAAAGTCTAGATATGGCGGAAGGTTGTGTGATGGCCACGTCAGATTTTTTATTTTAAATGAAAGATTATGTGATTATTACCTTCAATCAGTATTTTATAAATATTTTTGTATCTGCTATCATTTAAGAATAATTAAAGTATATATTTGTAATTTAGTATTTCGGTATCTTGTAGTCCATGATCGATTAACATTTGTTACTACGTAAAATTTAAATGATTATGACATGACAGTGACAATAGTAAAATATGCTTTATATCTTCTTCTGCAGTTTAAATAAAATGACTAAAATATATTTGTGAGTATACTAGTATAATAAGTTAATAGTATATTATATATTGAGGGACTAAACTGCATGATTTAATCCTGAGGGTGAAGTTTATTTCACGAGCCGAAGGTGAGGGAAATAATCACCTGAGGGATTAAAGATACTTTAGTCCTGTGGTATATACGCTATTTTTTGCACTTCATCCTCAAATGAATGCAAAATAGTTTTAAAAAATACACATTTTGCAATTTTGACAGTAAATTTTATGACAAATATTTATATTGTTACCATAGATAAAATAATTCAATTTCTTGACAACGGGATTAAATATGAAAAATAATCCCTTGGGATCAAATTAAGAACCTTAGTCCCTAAAAATAAAGACTAAAGAAGAGTTTTAGTCCCGGAAGTACAAAAAAGAATTTTTTATATTATTTTACATTTTAGTTATTAAGAAAAGTATGAACACACAAGGCGTACAAGGAAGTCATGTGGTGTCCACGTCAGATTTTTAATAATAACATATTCTTTTTTACTGCACAAATATCTCCTATGTGGTGTACTCTCCAGCCTATAAAATATTTAATAAATTTACTTTATAAATATTATTTAAAATAAAAATTTATTTTATTTATTAAATATAATACAAGACAAAAAATAGTGTATTATTTTTAGTCATACATACATATACCTATACATCTCCTCATGTTAAATGGTTATTAAATTGACATTAATTAATATTAATCAGTGTTTAAAGGCTCTTAAAGTAACAATATAAAGTAAATTATTTTTTAGATAATTCGTACAATACGATATTCTTAATAAATATTAAGTACAAAAGATATTTTCAAAAATCAGTCTTATTATGTTCGTGTTCTATTCTTCAATTTATATTTCAAAGTGAATTTTTTTAATGAAATGCGGGCATATTATATTTATTACAATATTAAGAGGTCTCCCGTCTATTCATTTTTACGCATGGTTTAGAAAATTAATTACGTATATTATAAGAGGAATATTTAGTATTAATTTTTGAAAAATTGTACAACAAATTACAGAAAATGAATATTTATTGGATTATCAGTAGTTTATATAAGGAAAATTGAAAATATAAACTTTTTGCATTAATTTGACGTTTTTTTACGGCGCACGGTGATCCGTGGGCTATAAAATGACATTTATGTCAAAGAAATTCGTTTATAACTGTCAAATTATGATATAATCATGCATAAATAATTTAAAATTATGTTAAAAAAATTATCAAGCCAGTAACATTAAAAATGGTCTCTGGAATTATTTAGGAATTCGTGAAAAAATCATTTTGATCCCAAAATAGGGTACTTTACCATAGTAGCAAATTAGCAATCCAGTCAATTATATTGAAACCTCAAAAATGAGTTATTGCTTGAAAACAGTTTCAAAAAGTGAATAGTTCTTTAAATAATGAGATTTTACGTATCGATACATCTACGTCACAATAATGCGTTTCACGTGTATTCTTACTTACAGTAATAAACTACCAACTTGTATTTTATTGTAACAGAAACAGTTGATTTTACATGAGTACTTTTTTATTATAGTTTGAGAAGATTTTCAGCTATACATCTACGTCACACAAACTTTAAAAATTAATTACAGCTTTATTAAGAACAAGACTTATCAGTACTCTCAATCGCTTTCAAATATCATGAACTTTCAATAAAAAACTTTTTTTAAATAGAAAACTACCCTATTGAATGCATTAGAAGTTCTGGTACAGCCTGTATATAAATACCAAGTTACCATAACTAAGACTGCCGATGTTAATTAAGGGCGTGAATGTTTTACTAGATTACTTATTATTTTCCCACAGTAATAAGAACTTTTCTTCTTAGTTAAACACACAATACTATTTTCTTTCCACGTCTAGTGTACTGCCACTGCTGCCAACTTCATAGTCCTTATTTGTCGCGTTAAATTAAATGATAAAGACCACCGGAAACGTGTTAAACAGGAAGTGATGTATAAATCTCTGAGTGGAACATTACACACTCAGTCAATCATTCAATCAACCAACCAATCAATCCAAACTAACCGAATACAGCAGTGCAGTAGAGTAAAATTCAAATAGCTAGGACCCTGGACTGCGCGAGAAGGCAGAGCTTGTCGTTTTACAAAAGCGGAGCTAGCGAGTATATGCTGCGCTGCACTTCACTTCATTTTCTAAACTAAAATATAACTCAATCACAATCACAAAATTCGCAAGGTTACACGAAGCAAAACACTACGAATGTCAACATGAGAATAACAGATATTGAAGCTGATGTTCTGTAGAACAGACAGTAGCGTAGTTTATCATCTATGCTTCTCTCTCTAAGACGAGAATTCGTACTTCGCGCAGGGTTCTAGCTAGTCGAATTTTGAAAAAAGTTGCACTTGCATCTGCAATATTGCTCAATGTAAAATGGGCTATATATTTTTGTACCAATGATTCACAGTAAGTGAGAATGTCACACCCAAATTGGGTGAAAAGCATAATAAATAATATTGTATATATTTTTAATTACTTACCTTTCAAAACTGTAATTAACAAAATATAAGGATTGTTCATAATAAAAGGAATGAAGTAAATTTTTTGTAATATATTTATTACCATATTATAACACAAACATATTAATATAAACATAATTAAAATAATAATTTCACAATAATATTTTAAAATCGTTGAATTTAATTTACAGTATAGCAAGTAATATTACCTAGATGAAAATTATTTAGATCACCTACGGCACTACTACTTATGACACTATAAATCACTCACTGGAACCTGTGAACTGCACACCCAAATTAAAAATCTGCTGTGGCCACCACACGACCTCTCGTCTAATTCTGCTTATTCTACTAATCTAATAAATAGTTTTACTTACATTTTAATAGTTTCATGTTCATGTAATATGTAAACGATAATGTAAACCAATATGCAAGCAAAAGATGTCATCTGTACTGTCACTGTCATAATAATTCAAATTTTATGTAGAAACAAATTTCATATCATGGACAACAAGATACTGGAATTTCAAAAAAATGGAATATTAATTGTACTTTATTTTATTGTTAAATACTTCCAGATTCAGCAATTTGTATTTATAATTAACTGTACACATAGATAATCACAATTTCTTTTATTTTTAATTGCAAAAATTGTCATAAATAAATAATGTACCAATATATTTAAGGAAAACTTTTCTAAACTTCTAAAAGTACTACTTCCGGTTTGCGGATTTCTACCAAAATCTTATCCGGTGTTAAGATACTTATTAAAACCTTAAATATGAAATTTGGTTATAAACGGTTTGATACTTTTTAAGTTATCGTGGACGAAAAATCGTCGGTTCATACAAACACACAAACACACAAACACACACACACACAGACATCATCGTGAAAATAGTAAATTCGTATTCTAGAGACCCTGAAACGTGCTTATCCACCAAAAACTCATACTCGAAAATTTTGACCCATTACAATACCTCTCTTATAGAATATGAGGCGAGAGGTAAAAATCCGATGTGGCCAACACATAACCTCTCGCCATACTCTACTATTTTTATTTTTTAATATAAGTATATATTATGTAGTACTTAACTTACTCACAAATATACCATTGTACTAGAAGGGAATTCGGGAATTGTAGTTTTTATAATATTATGAAAATTTATGACCTTATAAATACTAAATGACATTTCATATTTTCCATTTCAATTTGCCAAAAAGTCAAAAATTCATGTGACATTAACACTCAAATATTTTATTTTTTGTTTCCATAGGTAGGCAGATAAATCAAAATTGTAACAAATTTGTAGAATTTTTAACTTCTTGTAATTGGAAAATGGTGCTAGATAGAAACAACGTTTTGAATACATATTGTAGATAGTAACATTTAGTATACAATTTTATTTAAAAAATTCCTATTAATTCATAATTTTGAAAATATTCCAGAAAAACTCTTCAGATCTTCAAGAAACTACCACTTCCGGTTGCACGATCAACACCAAAATCTAATCAGATCTAATCTAGGGTGTCAGAATATTGTATACAAAATTTCTAATTTTTTTATTCAGTGGTATTTGAGTTATCGTACCTCCAACATCCATCCTGACACACAGACACACACACAGACATCATCGCGAAATTATCAAAATCGTGTTCTAGGGACCTCAAAACGTGCTTATCCATTGAAAACTCACTATCGAAATTTTAGCATGATTACAATACCTCTCTTACAGATATGAGTGGCGAGAGGTAAAAATCATGAAGTCTCTAAAAGTGTAGACAGTAATTCTTATTAAAATAACAAAAATGTTATAGTATTTTAGATAAATAATTTTTTATTCAATTTTGACGTTTTAAACAGCAACAACTTTAAATAAATGTTTATTCACAAGTGAATTAAAATTTTTTAAATCTCTCAACACATTTTTAAATCACTCTGATATCATTATTTCGTCAAAAATAAAAACAATGACAACTTGCCACTGACGACTACTTTGATTTTCTTTTTTGTTATGTCAAAATAAATTTATAATTCATATATTTGAAATAATTTCGTCAAAATTGAATAAAATATTGTACAAACCATGTGAGATACGAATGTTTATTCACTCGAAGAAATTATCCCACTCGCCCTTCGGGCTCGGGGGCTAAACTTTCTTCTCTTAAATAAACATTCATGTATCTCACTTGGTGTATAAATATCTATTAAACAATATTACCAAACCTTATATTGTTATAATAAAAAATTATAATAGTCTGTGGTGCAATTACATCCAAATTTAATACTTCTTGTATAAACTATTCATAAAAATTACAGAAAATTAATTATTTTGTTAATAAATTATTATTTTTATCAAGATTATTACACTAAATTTTGATACATATTTAGAAATGTCATTGCAGGCAAATAAAGTGTAACTTTTCTGCCGCCAATGCCACATACTAATCAATGTTACAATCAATAACAATTATTAAACTCACCAAAATATATCCAATAATATATTTCACTATTGCAGATGTGTTTCTAACAAAACCAGAAGTCAAACTGTACCTTTTTGCTAATTTTGCTAGTATTTATACTAACTTACCCCTAGTGGAACGCTAGTAGACCTCTAAGGGTGGGGGTGATTTTATCCAAAAGTTTCCATATTACGTTTTGACTCACAAAATAAATAACAGATTTATTTATTTTTGTAATCTGTTTTGATTCTTGTCTTAAGATCGACTAAACCAGTGGCGGCGTTGAAATGCTTTAACGATTATTATAAGGGGCTCGAATTCCTAGAATACTTTCGATTTTACTTAAATAAACCCGGCCCGAAACTCGTACTTTGCCGCATCCTAGCTATGCAGTCATTTTGAATACTGTAAAAGTGTTTTCGTTGCGAGTAAACTGTCAGTTTATTATTAACTTCAAGGTTTTATTTAATAGAAATGGATCTACAGATTGCTTTAAAAATAAATTTGTATCAGGAGATTATAACCGTGTAAAGTTTGCATAAATTGGAATGTACAATTTTTTATTAAAATTTAAAAAGGCACTACTAGGGTACTTTACCATAGTAGCAAATTAGCAATCCAGTCAATTATATTGAAACCTCAAAAATGAGTTATTGCTTGAAAAAAGTTTTCAAAAAGTTAATAGTTTTTTAAATATTTGAGATTTTACGTATCGATACATCTACGTCACAGTAATGCGTTTCACGTGTATTCTTACTTACAGTAATAAACTACCAAATTGTATTTTATTGTAACATTTAGAAACAGTTGATTTTACATGAGTACATTTTAATTCCCCATGGTTTGAGAAGATTTTCAGCTATAATAACCCAAGGACATTGATAATTACGAAATAATTTTGTGACATTCCGAAAGCACGTTGCTTGGTAACCGCCCGGGCTGTTAACCTAAAAGCAACGTGCTTGAGGTAGCTGTCACAAAATTATAAGTATTTATCAATGGTCGAGGGTTATTCGGACAGAAAATTTTATTAACTGAAGTATCATTTTCATTACCAAAACCTGCAAATGACATTTTTATTCAATTATTATTATAAACATAACAATTAACATAAATAATTGTAACCTAGCAACATATTTGACATAAGTGATAATGTCCCATGGGTTGCTATCAGTTAAATGTTGTATTCATTGGTCAATTTCGTACACGTGATCAGAAATGAACGAAATTCATTGGATATTTAGTTAACCTAAAAATTTTCAGGGGTAATACCATAAGAGATGATAATTTTTTGAGAATTGTTTGGTCGTTTCCACGGCAACTTATTTCTAACAATTTCACGACACAAAACATCATATATCAATTTCCCGAAACGAAGTTGAGGGGAATTGTCAGATGATGTTTTGTGGAGTGAAATTGCAATAAGTTGCCGTGGAATAGACAAAAATTCTCTCAAAAAAATATTATCTCGAATGGTATTTAGGAAGAATATTTTTCTTCTTAAAAATACTACCAAAACGACTCATTTTGCTAAACATTTTTGACGTTTCATGTGACAAATTAATTAATTTTTGGTTACTGACGTCACAAAATAAAACCTAATCTACAAAATTATGTTGTCAGATACATCATTTTACATTTTCCATTCTATTGGTTGCATTACGTCATTTGACGTCATCATTACGCAATATGATTGGTTAAACCATCTGTCAAAAAATATTCAGCTATACATCTACGTCACACAAACTTTAAAAATTAATTACAGCTTTATTAAGACCAAGGCTTATCAGTACTCTCAATCGCTTTCAAATAACATGAAGTTTCAATAAAAAAATTTAAAAAAATGGTAAACTACCCTATTATAAATAAATAACATTTTATGAGTCAACATATTTTCTTCTAAACCTATTACTCATTTTGTGTAGATACAAAACTGTTTGGTCAATTTTGTTTTATTTACCTAGGAGATTAAAGAACAGTTACTCACACCATTGAATAATATTCGTTATATAGGTAAATTTAGTAAAGCCCATTTTACATTGACAAGGCGCAACGGGCAACTGCAATCTTCAAGTCAGAGTTGAACAAAGAAATTGCAGAAGACATTATTTCATTTTACACTGAGCAACATCAGCAACATGCAGTTACTTATTTAATGTATAAATTTATTAATAAATTTACCAATATTTTGTTACTATATTTTGTCAACTTAACCTCTTGGATTTATTGTATTGTATATTGTTGGAAAGGATAGAATGACATTATAACCACTAACGCACTAACTTTCAAACACAAATTAATCTTTTTGGCGTTTATGTTCAGTTGGTAGAATCATAACGAACTAAAAATAACTAGAAATAACTGTGAATTGCCTTCAAGCCTTACAAAAATTAGAACACGTTCTATTCCATGTAACCGTTGCTTCAAGATTGCTTCTGCCAAATGAATGTGCAATTTCTGTATTACACTCATGCAATATTGAAGCAACTTGTCAAAAGTTGCACTTGCATCTGCAATATTGCGCAATGTAAAATGGGCTTAAGATATACTTCTTCATAAGACACTCTATTGTATTATGAATACATTATGTGTTCGCTAAATAATATTATTATATTCTGTTGAAAAAATGTGGTTTGTTTCATTTTGTGAACTACCTAAACAAGCATTTATATACTTTTTGCTTATTTATGGCGGTCACAAAACAAAATATACCAAAAACTTTGTCGTAATTTTCTTCAATCTTCGTTTGAAACATTCTATATACCTAAAAAATACAAATTACATTATTACAAATATCGTTCAAACCCTGTTAACACAAAAATTATTTAAAGATTATTTCATGCTTCATAATCACTGTTTTGTTGAAAGAATTCAATGATTCAGAAGCTTGAAAGAAGCTTCAAAGAATCGACGTGGGAACAGGTCAAAAAGAATCTTTCAAAAAATAAATTTTCCTCTAAAAATAACGTAAACATTTTTATAGATTTAATTTCCACAGCAACGAAATTAATTATTTATTTACACAATATTAGATTTCTTGTATTACTTTAAGTTAATTTAATTAATTAAGGATCTCGTCTCCGTAACAAAATATTGCGTGTTTAGAGGTGTAGCAGTTTCTGCTTTACTCATTGCATATTAAAAATTTGAAGGAAAAACAAGTACTAGATTTTTGTGAAAGAATTAATCTAGGATTATGCCCAGTTAGAATTCTGAAAAAATCTTTGAAATCCATATAAAAAATTAATGAAAAAGTGTGTTTTAAGCAATTTTTAACATACTTTTTCTTATTATTAAGGGATTTATTAGAAAATGTAACTCGGCATAATCCTAGTTGCATTCTTCGTCTGTAAATAAATTTATGAAATTTATTTTTATCTATAAAACTTCGTGAGCATTGTAGAAATTGCTAGACTGCTTTTCCGTATTTTTAGCGAGCGTTTCTATGCATTAACATAGGACAAACGCGGTGTTGGGCTACGTGGAGACGATACCCTTAAAAATGCTAATAAAACGTCATATAAAACACAATTATTTTGCGAAATAAAAATTTTTGTCCTAAAGTTGTGAACAACCTACTCATTTAAGAAATAAATTTAAATTTCTATACCTTAGCCCCTGAATTTTTAAATAAATAATTTATTAAAATATTACTTATGAGTGTACATTAAGGCGCTACACTTGTGCCAAAAATATAGCGAAAAAGGGACCATGCTATATTACAAACTGAGCTTTTGTTAGTACACCTACACTGTTCATATTTTATACATAAATAGCTAAAACATGACTCTAGAGTGCTAAGAAATTATATTTTTGAAATACTTAATGGTATTTTAGTAATAAATTAATAAAAACAGTCAATTTGGCCGATTTACAATTTTTTTCGTCAGATGTCGTCGCGAACAATGCAAGGAATCGACTAAAACAAAATTAATAAATATGCAATAATAAGGCCTTAATTTGTAATATTAAAATGCATAATTCTTATTTTGTTGTTGTTGCAACAATGTATTGTATGAATTTTTCGATCCAATAATGCTTCGTAATTACTTATTGTATATATTTGAGCAATATAGCCAGAATCGTGAATTCTGATTCTATTGCAGCAATATTTCGTTCAACAAGTGTAGAGCCTAATATAAAAATATCGTAGCAAATTCAACAATTAAAACTATTGCACTTACCTGAACAATAATGTGTTCTGTTTGACACCAAATTAAATACTGATTACATGATATAATTATTGGTGCAACTAATAAAATATAGCTTTGAAATTAATACTAGCGTATAAATGAACTAATATACTGCTTTATACAATTTTAATCCGTATTCAGATATGTCACATGGCACAAAATGAAATATCTTAGGTTACGAAGAAGTAAGTAAAACCGAAGAGTGTTTCTTATGCAAACCACAGATGGTGTATAATATTGCAACTATTTTTTGTTCTAGATTTTCTATAAATTTTTATTTATATTTCTTGCTAACACGCATATATAGTATTTATTAATAAATAAATTTATTTTTTAATATTAACAATATAATACATTTTATGCAGTCATATAATTTGACAGTTATACACTAATTTCTTTGACGTAAACGTCACTTCATAGCCCACGAACCACTTTATAGCGCAGTTCGCAATAAAAAATCTGACGTGGACACCACATGACTTCCTTGTACGCCTATTAAACTGTTCATACTTTTCTTAATAACTAAAATGTAGAATAATATAAAAAATCTGACTTTATTCTTTTAACTTATTATACAAATATATTCTATAAGTACTACTACTACTGCTACTATACTCACAAATATATTTTTTGCACTTCCGGGACTAAAACTCTTCTTTAGTCCTTATTTTTAGGGACTGAGGTTCTTAATTTGATCCCAAGGGATTATTTTTCATATTTAATCCCGTTGTCAAGAAATTGAATTAATTATTCCCGTTGTCAAGTAAATACGTGCTATTTGTTACAGAGTATCTATGGTAACAATATAAATATTTGTCATAAAATTACAAAATGTGTATTCTTTTAAACTATTTTGCATTCATTTGAGGATGAAGTGCAAAAAATAGCGTATATACCACAGGACTAAAGTATCTTTAATCCCTCAATATATAATATACTATTATGCATATCATAATTTGACAGTTATACGCGAATTTTTTTGACGTAAACGTCACTTTATAGCTCACGAACAACGTTATAGCGCAGTGTGCAATAAAAAAACGTCAAATTAATACAAACAATTTATATTTTCAATTTTACTCATATAAACTACTAATGATCCTATAATCACCATTTTCTGTAATAATTTGTACCATTTTTTATTTAAATCATTTTTACTTACATTTAACATAAATTATCTTGTAAATGTTTAATTCAATAATGATAAATTTGTCATTTAGATTTTTGTTTATTTTCGAATTTTATGACTCACCATATTTTCTTCGAAGCAAAACTGTTTTGGTCAATTTTGCTTTATTTACCTAGGAGATAAAAATACAGTTACTTACCTACCACTCAATACAGATTAAAAGAAAAATAATAGCATAATAAATAATATTTATATTTCTGAGTCAACTCCTATGAAATAATAAAATTAGAAGTTAAACAAATAATTGTTTTTCTTCAACCGTCTTAAAAGTTGGTTCTTTTAATACTGTGTTTAGTATTAAAAGTTGACGTTTTTGTTATTAATAAAGAAATGTAACTGTTGCTAGGTAACACTTTTAATCCTAGGCTTAAAAGTACTTTTAATCCTAAGCTTAAAAGTAGATTCTGTATTTCTACTAGAATCTTGGGAGCGTAATATTTCTTGAGCTTGATTATCACGCACTTCTTCATTTTTTCTACTGGTATTATCATCACGAATGGAGGATATTATACTTTTACTAGTGCTAGGTTCATCGAACCGTAATATTTTTGTAGCTGTCTACCATGTATGTTTACCAGTAAAGCTGATTTGACGTCTTCAATAACATCAATCTTTAAACGTACCAATTCATCGCAACGGCATTCACCCGAAATTTCCAGTATTACAACAATCTATAAAAATTAATAATATTTAGATAATTATATTCTCATTCCTCATATTTAAACACTTACTTTAATCATCAGGTATGTATTATCAGGAGCATAATTCCAGAAAAACTCTTGATTTATTTTAGTTTGACAGAACAATAAAATTTGTAAACAAAACAAAAGTTAAAGCAAAGCTACCTTCTTAGTTTCAATCATATTTCAACAAAATATTTCAATAATTTAAAAAGTAATTTTCTTGGTTGAAGAAAAAATAGTATGTGTTATTTGGATTAAAAGTGTCTTTGTTTGATTCGCAATTTTTGCATCCGCTCGGCTTCGCTACGCTTCGCCTCGCAAATGTAAATTAATTGCTCATCAAACAAAGTATCACTTTTAATCCTAATAACACAATATACTATTATTGTATTGGTAGTAATAATTATTAAAAACTTTGAATTATTTCTCAGTTTTTAACTAACAGTTAAAATTATATTTTATTTATCAATTATCACAGAATTAAAATAAATATTTTACAAGAACTATACTTAAAGTTAAAACTTATACACATATTATTATCACATTTTAAAAAATATTCGTAAGGTTCATTCAAACACAGCAATAAAATTTAACTCAAGTCATAAACAGAGAGATAATTATGCAAATTGGGAAAAAATTGTTACATCTGTTTCGTTGTGAAATTGTCAGACCATCAAATAAAATGTATATTAAAAAATGTAGAATTAATAGCTGTGAAGTCCTAAGGCTTATTTGTATTTCTTATTTTCATTTGTAATGAACCTTTAAGAAAATATTAATACTTATTAGTTTAACTAAAAAATAATTAAAAACAAATTACATTGCTATACAGGTTGGTGGAGGTGAAATGCGAACATAGATGACAATCGAACTTTCATGCCAGGTATCTTGATATATTTTGTAGTAGTGTCACAAAACGAAGTAATGTGAATTTGTGTGGCAAAAAGAGTAATCAATAACAGAAATAATAATAAAATCTAAAAGTGCATGTAAACTTTCTCGTTCTGCTCGTACACATACATTATTATGCAAATATTTTAATGAAAATAATCAATAATATGACAGGTGACAGGTACTTTGACATTGACAGTACTTATTCCACGTATATCAAGATGCCTAGCATGATAACTCCATTGTCATATATTTCCCTATGTTCGCATTTCACCTCCACCAACCTGTATATTAATTTCATTAACAGTAATAACAATTTATATTTATTATTTTTGATAATTTAATCTTATTGCGTGAATCAATGGCATTTGACCAAATGTTGGTACAAGTAAGCAGCTGAACGAAATTTTCTCCAACAAAAGGGACAAAAATGCGGGCCTCCAATATGGCAAACTTTGTTCAAATGTTCGCACAGTTCATAGAAAAAAACGAATATTTCGTTACAATAATAGCATTTAAAATTGTCATTCGGTCCGTTTTTGTGATTATTATAATGACAAAGCATCGCCGAACTGCCGATTAATTTACTCTCACAAAGGGGGCACATAATTGTGACAGCCTTGGGGCCCAACTTACTCCAAACGTGTGCCATCAAAAAGTTCCGGTCAAAAACCGGCTCGGGTTGGTTTTCAGAGAGTTTTTGGTTTGTTTGGGTAGTATCACTGGATCGTAGCGCCATTTTGGTACCCGGTACCTCCTCCTGGGGTACCACTTTAACCTCAAAAGTGAATTTAAATCGTTTTTTGTCCTGTACTATTTCTGGGATTCGTCTTCTGGCTTTTAGGATTTTTCGTACCTTTGTTACTGGTGCATTATTTTCGTTTTCTGGTACGTATTCTTGTTTTATGTGCGTGAAGGTAATTTTAGTACCAAGTTTGATTAAGGTTCTGTGGAAATTCGTACCAGGTAATGCTGGTTCCAATTTTGGGACGGGTACTATTTCGAATAGTTGAAAATATTTGCGCTTTTTTAGGTTTACTTCGAGTTTTGGTTCGGTTTTTTCGGGTTTTATCACAAAATCTTCAGATTTGGTACATTTTTTAGGGTATGACGCTTTAGTATTATCTTGCTGTATTAGTTGGTCCATATTTTGTTTAACATCAGTTTTGTTTTCTTCTTTTGGTACCAATTCATTTTTTTGTAGACTTATTTCTGGTGATGCTGGTATTTCTGGTACCAATTCTGGTACTAGCCTGATACTTGGTACGTTAATTTCAATACAGTGCTCTAAATTACCTTTTTTCAGACTAGTTTCTTTAAATAATTTAGTATTTGTTGCATTTTGTACCAATTTATTTTTTTTGAGACCAATTTCTGTTGATTCTTGTACTTCAGGTACTGTAGTGGGTACTAAATTGGTACTAGATACATTAGTTGTCTTTAAATTACCTTTTTTCAGACTAGTTTCTTTAGATAAATTAGTATTTTTTGCATTTTGTACCAATGTACTTTTTTGAAGACCAATTTCTGTTGATGCTGGTATTTTAGGTACTGTACTGGGTACTAATTTGGTACAAGATACATTACTTTCAACGTTTGTCTTTAATTTACCTTTTTTCAGACTAGTTTCTTTAGATAAATTAGTATTTTTTGCATTTTGTACCAATTTATTTTTTTTAAGACCAACTTCTGTTGATTCTTGTATTTCAGGTACTGTAGTGGGTACTAAATTGGTACTAGATACATTAGTTTCAACGTTTGTCTTTAAATTACCTTTTTTCAGACTAGTTTCTTTAAATAATTTAGTATTTGTTGCATTTTGTACCAATTTATTTTTCATAAGACCAATTTCTGTTGATTCTTGTATTTTAGGTACTGTAGTGGGTACTAATTTGGTACTAGATACATTAGTTTCAACTTTTGTCTTTAAATTACCTTTTTTCAGACTAGTTTCTTTAAATAATTTAATATATGTTGTATTTTGTACCAATTTATTTTTTTTATGACCAATTTCTGTTGATTGTTGTATTTCAGGTACTGTAGTGGGTACTAAATTGGTACTACATACATTAGTTTCAACGTTTGTCTTTAAATTAACTTTTTTCAAACTAGATTCTTTAGATACTTTAGTATTTGTTCCATTCTGTACCAATTTATTATTTTTAAGACCAATTTCTGTTGATTCTTGTATTTCAGGTACTGTAGTGGGTACTAAATTGGTACTGGATACATTAGTTTCAATGTTTGTCTTTAAATTACCTTTTTTCAGACTAGTTTCTTTAAATAATTTAGTATTTGTTGCATTCTGTACCAATTTATTACTTTTAAGACCAATTTCTGTTGATTCTTGTATTTTAGGTACTGTAGTGGGTACTAAATTGGTACTAGACACATTAGTTTCAACTTTTGTCTTTAAATTAATTTTTTTCAGACTAGTTTCTTTAGATAATTTAGTATTTGTTGCATTTTGTGCCAATTTATTTTTTTGATGACCAATTTCTGTTGATGTTGGTATTCCAGGTACTAATTCTGGTGCTAACGAGGTACTTGGTACATTAATTTCAATATTGTGCTTTGGCTTAGTTTTTTTAAAGCAAATTTCTTTAGATAATTGAATGTTTTTTTTAGTATTAGTCTCATTTTGTACCAATCCACTTTTTAGAAAATCAGTTGATTCTAGCACTTCAGGTACTAATGCTGGTACTAAACCGGTACATGTATAAGTACCTTTTTTAATACCAATATTCGTTGTAATTGAATCAGGTACAAAATCTGGTACCAAACTGGGACTAGCATTTAAATGGGTACCAATATTTTCGTCTCGAACTAATTTTGGTACAAAATGGGTACTACTAGGTGTATTAGCTTCAATATTTTGCTTCAAATTACTGTCATTATTATAAGTCTCGTTAAATGGTGTCATTTTTGTTGTCGTTTTGGTATTTGGTACCAATTGAGGTACTAAATTATTAATTGGTACATTGTTTTCTGTGTTTTGAGTACTATTAACATTATGAGTTGTGTTTTCAGGTATATTTGAGTCATTTTTACTGATTTTGTCTTGGGTATTTTGCGTATCAATGTTGTAATTTATTTTTTTATTTGTTTGTTGTCTAGTTTTTATCGTTCTGATCAATTTATGTATTTTGATCGTCTTTTCAGGTCCTTTTTTGGCCATTTTTTGGTTTATGCCAATGGCCAATTTCTTTATTTTATTTTTCTTGTCACAAGTTTCATCCACGATTGTATTTTTGTTGATGTTATTAGCACAACCTTTGTCATCTACTAAAATATTGTCGATTTTGTCTGTTTTTGTGGCGATATTGACAATTTTTTCAATATTTTTTGTTGAATTTGCTTGTTTTGGTCCATTTTCTGAAAGTTGTGGTTTAGATTTTGACAAAATGAAATTGTCAAAGCGTTGTTTCAGATCTTGTGTTAATACTACAATGGGATTCATCATTTTTGAGGCGCTTTTTCGTTTTTTCGGGCGACCCCTTTTATTTTTCAGCTTTTCAGTTCCATCATCTTGCATTTTTGTGTCATCTTCAAATACGTTATGCTCTTTAATGATTTTTGACACATTTTCTTCTAAATTGTTTTGTTTAATTGTTGTCTCATTGTTTATTTTGTTCTCTGAATTAATTTTGTCTCCGATTTTATCGTCTTTTAATATAGTTTGTCTGGTTCGTACCATTTTTGAATAAATCTGCAATAATACACAAAAAATATAAATTTCAGGTTCGAATCTAGTCTAGTTTTACACTAATATATCCCATGTGGTGTACTCTCCACTAACAACCATGAGTTGACGGCTGGTAACCGCGCACACGGTAAATAACTCACTTTATGTGAGGCTGCCACACCCAAACTAGGTTTGAAAGATATGTATGAAGCAATAATTCAATTAATTGCTATTTTATTATATTTATACAGGGTGCACAATTTTAATTGTCTTATGGCAATTTGCACTGCTTCCACTTAAATTTGAAGTGTCACTTTAAATGAAAAATATCCAATCGAACTTAAGACAGCAATGTTATTTCTACGTTTGACAATTTGATTTTGATTCGATATTGTTCATTTAAGTGACACTTAAAATTTAAGTGGAAGCGGTGCAAATGACCATTAATGATCATGAAACTAAAATAATTTTTTTAAATTGGTAAATTTAAGAGCAGCTTTCGCAAGAAGCACTGGATTATTAATAAACGAAATAAAATTAAATTTTAATTGATTGTGTATTGACAAGAATATTTATTAAATTTTAAACAATGGCCCAAACTGTTTGACTAAAAAATTGCGAATTTTGAAAAAATATAAGCCACTAAAAGATATGCTGCAAAAGTTGTATGTATATACAGGTTGGTGGAGGTGAAATGCGAACATAGGGAAATATATGACAATTTAGTTATCATGCTAGGCATCTTGATATACGTGGAATAAGTACTGTCAATGTCAAAGTACCTGTTATATTATTGATTATTTTCATTAAAATATTTTCTTTGCATAATAATGTATGTGTACGAGCAGAACGAGAAAGTTTACATGCACTTTTAGATTTTATGATTATTTCTGTTATTGATTACTCTTTTTGCCACACAAATTCACATTACTTCGTTTTGTGACACTACTACAAAATATATCAAGATACCTGGCATGAAAGTTCGATTGTCATGTATGTTCCCTATGTTCGCATTTCACTTCCACCAACCTGTATAACTAGATTTGTGTTAGAAACAAATAAATAAACAATTAATATTGATAAACAATTAAAATACCATTGTTTCCATTTCAATTGTTATTATGGATTATTCGTATTAAAATCATAGTTATAATTAATTATTGAAATCACACCAACAATATATTTAAAATAAACAATAAATAAAATATAAATATTACTTACCACCACCATCAAAATGACGAAAAATAATCCATAATTATTATTTTTTAAAGGTCAAAAACGTCCAAAATACAAAGATATGTATACTATATTGACTTCCAAGAATTAAATTCTGAAATATGAATTGAATTTTACTTCCACGTTTAAAATAACAAGTACAAGATTATAAAATGCATGAAATAATATAAATGTATTATTTTTACAATAAAATACTTACAATATATCGAACAAAATCCAATATTTTTCACAAGACGACTAGAAAACAATATGGCGATCAAGACAGCAATATGAAACCGGAAGTGATATTTGCAGGGCGGGAAATACAAAGAAACAAAACAACACTCTTATTTTACTATTTTTTTATTCTTTTCAAATTAAAACTTGTACATTTAGAAGAAATTTTCAAAAAGTATAAGAACAAATTTATAAGTAATAATAGTCGAAAAAAAAGAAAATTCTTCAAATTTTTACAAGCACCATAACTTAAAATTTATAGAATAAATTAATTTTCAAATTTAATAATTTTAGGTGATTTTGATGATGAACCGTAGACCCTGTAAAATAAAAAACAATTAGAAATAAAATAAACAACAAATTAATTTTTTATTTAATAACTAATTTATGAAATGTTGGTGTATTTTGTATTATTAAGTTTTTTAAGGGTTCGTTCTAGTTTGACAAAAAACTGTCAAATAACTGTCAAAATAGCTAATTTACTGCGCATAATAACCAAATAATGTTAAAGTAAATATAAAATATTCTAATAATTATTAATTTGGATTTATGAATGGTTCTGTATATATTTTTACCTCCCGCCTCATATTCTGTAAAGGAGGTATTGTGATGGGTCAAAATTTTCGAGTGTGGAGTTTTAGGATGCTAGAATACGAATAAAGTATTTTCGAGATGATGTCTGTGTGTGTAAGTTTTTTTCCGGATTCTATAACTCAAAAAGTAACAAACATTTAACAACAACCAAATTTTGTTTATAACGTTTTAATACAAATATTAAGAACCCAGTTATTTTTTGCAAGCAATCTCCAAATCAGTTCTTAAATATTTTGTTAAATAATTAATTTATCACAATATTTTTTATTTCAAAGGAAATATTATATTATTATTATTATCTATATTTAACATTTTATACCGTGAGTTTTATTTAACGTGAAACATCTTTCATATCAATGGTTTCGAATTTGACAGCAATGTATTAAAGCGTTTCATTTAAAATAGAACATAGGCTGTCATTGTCAAGTAAATATTACCTGTCAATTAGGGTTGTGTTGTTGAAAATAAGGTATACAATTAAAGAAAAGGTGCAAAAATGATACGTTGGTATATAATGCAGATGTTAGCCTCAGACAAGTAGGTATCTGATTTATTTCGTGTATTTGAGAATTTGTTAAATTGTATTCTGAAAAAATATCTATTATAAATGTTTATATTTCTTGCAACTTTCTTCATATCTAAAATGATTAGAAATACATACATATTTAATTTGCTATGTTCTATTTTAAATGAAACGCTCTATTGCTGTCAAATTCGAAACCATGGATATGAAAGATCCCATGTTTCACGTTAAATAAAACTCACGGTATGAATTAAAAATAGTATATTATTTAACGAGCATATAATCATCTATTATGTGCGAGTCAAATACAACGTTTTATCTACAATTTTTTAAATAAAACAGTTCTTTACAAATTTTTATTCATTTATTCACATTTTGGTGTGACGACATTGACAGTAGCGTTGCATATTGTACTCATAATACAATAGTGTTGAATTATGGAGTGGTTTATCTTACTACAGTTACGTTACATAATGAGTGTATTATTAAATGGTTGTAGATACAAAATTTAAATACGTTTGTTGGTAAAATAACTACAAAATGAAATGGTACATTAAGGCTGGAATGTAGCTGTCTACGATTTCTTCGAGAAAAAGGATATATACAGGTTTAGTGTGTCGAACAAAGGCAGCAATAGCGAACGCGCTCTAAAAGTGGCATTTGTATTATATTGTATTTATAAGACAAAAGAAATAATCAAACGCATTATTTATATACTGTATAACATGTTACCTACAGTGCGACGCATGAATTTTAATACGCCCTAAATTAAACATGTAAAAGTAATATTTTTCTCTTTAATCGACATTTTTTTTAAACAATACTTTGGCCAAATTTGGTAAAATCGATGCGTCGCACTATAGAATGAATATTAAATATTGTCGTAAATTCCAATGTTCTTACGTTTAGATTCAATATTTTACAAACCGTAGAGCCCTGTTTTTCCTCTTTATATACAGCTACATTCCCGCCTTAATATTTTGAGGTTATCAACCCGAATAACTAGAATCTCAGCAATGGCAATGAAATATGTTATCTGCATCCCCTAACTAAATAAAGTTGGTAGTATTTTAATCAACACACATATTTTCGGAGAAATCTCTATCTGTTGACAAATATGAATATTTGACAAGTCGACAAGAATTAATGTAATTAGGTTCAATAACTTTACAATTAGGTTGAATAGCCTGTAAATGCTAATGACATTTGAACTCCAATTGACCTGTAGGTGTAGAAATAAACACGTTTTAGGACCTCAGAATATTTTTACTTATTTTATGATTATATTTGTACCTCTCGACACACAGATCTGTAAGAGGTATGGCAATTATGATAAAAAATAGGTTTTTAGGTCCCTAGAACACGTTTTTATTACCTCTCGCCTCATATTCTATAAGAGAGGTATTGTAATGGGTCAAAATTTTCGAGTATGAGTTTTTGATGGATAAGCACATTTCAGGGTCTTTACAATACGAATTTACTATTTTCACGATGATGTCTGTGTGTGTGTATGTGTGTGTGTGCGTGTGTGTGTTTGTATGAATGTATGGACTGACGATTTTTCGTCCACGATAACTGAAAAAGTATCAAACCTTTAATAACCAAATTTCATATTTAAGGTTTTAATAAGTATCTTAACACCGGATAACATTTTGGAAGAAATCCGCAAACCGGAAGTAGTACTTTTTGAAGCTTGATTAAGTTTTCTTTAAATATATTGGTACATTATTTATTTATGACAATTTCTGCAATTAAAAATAACAGAAAATATAATTATCTATGGGTACAGTTAATTATAAATACAATTTGCTGAATCTGGTAGTATTTAACAATAAAATAAAGTACAATTAATATTCTATCTTGTTGTCCATGATATGAAATTTGTTTCTACATAAAATTTGAATTATTCTGACAGTGACAGTATAGTTGACATCTTTTGCTTGCATGTTGGTTTATATTATCGTTTACATCTTACATGAACATAAAACTATTAAAATGTAAGTAAAACTATTTATTAGATTAGTCTCGAGATTAGTAGAATAAGCAGAATTAGGCGAGAGGTCGTGTACTGGCCACAGCAGATTTTTTTTTATGGTTATGTCTGTGTGTGAAGATGGATGGATGCATATTGGAGGTACGATGATTCAAATAAAACTATATTTTATACAAAAAATGTGTTTCATATTCTGATATCCTGATACCCTAGATTAGATCTGATTAGATTTTTGTGTCAATTGTGCAAATTGTAAATTAATTAATTAATTAATATAGATGAGTATTTTTACAGGAATCACTATTTTTACAAAAAGGTTAAATTATTAATAAATAAATAAATAACTATTTTAAACTTTTTACCTCTCGCCTCATATTCTATAAGAGAGGTATTGTAATGGGTCAAAATTTTCGAGTATCAGTTTTTGGTGGATAAGCACGTTTCAGGGTCTCTAGAATACGAATTTACTATTTTCACGATGATGTCTGTGTGTGTGTGTGTGTGTGTGTGTGTGTGTGTGTGTGTGTGTGTGTGTGTGTGTGTGTGTGTGTGTGTGTGCGTTTGTATGAACCGACGATTTTTCGTCCACGATAACTTAAAAAGTATCAAACCGTTTATAACCAAATTTCATATTTAAGGTTTTAATAAGTATCTTAACACCGGATAAGATTTTGGTAGAAATCCGCAAACCGGAAGTAGTACTTTTAGAAGTTTGGAAAAGTTTTCCTTAAATATATTAGTATATTATTTATTTATGACAATTTTTGCAATTAAAAATAAAAGAAATTGTGATTATCTATGTGTACAGTTAATTGTAAATACAAATTGCTGAATCTGGAAGTATTTAACAATAAAATAAAGTACAATTAATATTCTATTTTTTTGAAATTTCAGTATCTTGTTGTCCATGATATAAAATTTGTATCCACATAAAATTTGAATTATTATGACAGTGACAGTACAGTTGATATCTTTTGCTTTCATATTGGTTTACATTATCGTTTACATATTACATGAACATGAAACTATTAAAATGTAAGTAAAACTATTTATTAGATTAGTAGAATAAGCAGAATTAGGCGAGAGGTCGTGTGGTGGCCACAGTAGATTTTTTGTTAATAAAATAAAATAGTACAGAATACAAAATACCTAGCTATTAACTAATATTTTACTTTTTTGTTTATTCGTAATTGACAAAACCAACCTTATTTTTTTCTATTTCAAATATTACTATCACAGGGTACAATGAAGAATTAACTAAAAGATAACAAATAAGCCTGTTTTGAGTATAAGTACATTATCTGTGAATTGTGATAATAGAATGTAATATTGCAATCTATGTTCAATAATAATATTTTATTTTAATCGAAATCGGCCATTTATATTATGTTCCATTGGTTAAAAAAATGGATGAAATATCAAATATCTCATGCTGTTATATCTTGACTGCACAAAAATCGCTCCTGTGGTGTGCTCTCCACTAAATCATGAATAAGTTGATGACTGGTAATTTCGTTAACCTTTTCTGTTAGAAGAAGTGAGTATGTTTGTCAAATTCGTATTTACCGCCTATTCTATGCACATATGATTACTGTGCGCACTAGATGAAGTGAGTGCGATAGATACAAAGTAACATTGCGTTGAGTGAGACAGCAAGCTGGTGCACCGTACGCTGTGAGCAAAGAAGTGACGTCAATAGACCAATCCTGGTGATGCGCGCGTATTTTGACATATTTGTATAAATTTTCAAATTTAAGGAGGTTCCCTACACATGCAGTGGCGTACTCAGATATCAGCCTTTAATTAATAAAAATATTTTTATTAATGTAAAACAAAATTCGGTCAACGGGTGTTAGTTGATATTGCAATTCGTTCAGTTGCGGTGATATATTTTTACAATAATTTCTAATTCACTAATCAAAAAATGCTTGAAGATTTTTTTACAACAACAATATTGTTACAACAATATTGGTCAACCTTCTTCAAATTTTGGGAAATTGATGTCCGTGCTTGCATACGTTTATATACCAAAAATTAAGTAAATATAACATTTCTAACATCTTTTTATTTAATCAATTAATGGAAAGCCATAAGAGCCCATGTTAAATATTAAAATTTAACAATTAATTTCGTTCAAACTACGTGGTCAAAAATTACAACAAAATTCAGGTATCATTTTTATGACACAGACAACATAAATTCAAAGTTTGGTTGCATTAGAACATTTTTTAAAATGTCTAGGGAACCTCCTTAATTTCAATTTTTTTACGATTTCATTTATTTGTTTGATGCCTACTAAATTGTTCAAATTGCGTTATGTCATTAATTGAATTAAACTTTTCAGCTACATTTAAAAAAAATTTAAATAAGAAATGGCAAACTTCAACTAACCGCACTATCTATTGTCAAAGCGTACTGCGCAGCAGTTTTGCTGTCTCAATCAACACATGTAACTTTGTATCTATCGTACTCGCTTCCTCTAACTGGATGCCCAATGCCCAAGCATGCGCGCGCAACCGAAGTTCAACAGGATACGTCAATTGAGTTAATTTAAGGATTCTATACTTGATGTCAGCTTAGAACATAGCGTTGAGTAAGATAGGACGATGATATGCTTGAATCTGATTGGTCGAGACGAGAGATGGATTTACACCAGCGAACATTGGAGAGATTCGCGATTTCATTTCCGTTTGACATTAATAGTAAAACAACGTGTGTTTCTCGACGAAAATGCAACAATTTAGTGTTTCTTTTTTACTTTCTTGTTATTTTGACAATTTTTATTCATCTATGGTAAGTTCGCGCCAAAGTTTAAACTAATAGAATGTTTGGGTGTAGAACGGACTGCATTCACAGTGCCACCTACTATGTTCTAGGCTGAAACAGAGTTATAGTGATTTCTTTGATATTTTAAGGTTATAATCTTATTACAGTAAATGTGCGCACACCAACAGCAGTTGAGGTTATTTAAGACAGTAAACCCATACTTGTATGACAGTTGTGTTAATTTAAGACAGTAAAGTAAGGAGTGTAGTGAATTCCTTGATATTTCTAGGTTATAATGTTTTTAATATGCGCACAACCGAAACGTTTGACAATAAATGTGCGCACTACAGAATACTACGACAATGAAGCTAATTGAAGACAGTAGACCCATATTTTAATGACAGCTGAGGAAATTTAAGACAGTAAATCCATACTTTTATGACAGTTGAGGTAATTTAAGACAGTAAATCCATACTTTTATAACAGTTGTGTTAATTTAAGACAGTAAAGTAAGGAGTGTAGTGAATTCCTTGACATTTCTAGGTTATAATGTTTTTAAGATGCGCACAACCGAAATGTTTGACAGTAAATGTGCGCACAACTAACATTTATGACAGTTGAGTTAATTTAAGACAATAAATCCATAGTTTTATGACAGTAGAGGTAATTTTAGACAGTAAACACATACTTTTATGGCAGTTGAGGTAATTTAAGACAGTAAACCCATACTTGTATGACAGTTGTGTGTAAAGTGCGCAAGCCTCTCACCTCTAGCAGGGCCTGCAGCTGGGCTGACAGCAAGGCGAGCAGGTAGTCATGCAGGCGGGGGGGCAGATGGGGTTGCAGCAGGGCGCACTGGGCACGAAGCCGGGCGTGCAGGGTGGGGGGCAGGGCGGAACGATGGGGATGGAGCACGGGGTGGGCACGCGGCACGGCACGATGATGGGCTCGCACGGCACGCACACCGGCGTCACGGGGCAGCAGCACGGCGCGCACAGCGGCGGCGGGCAGCATGGTCCGCATGGGGAGCACGGAGAGCAGCAGCTGGGGAGGAAGAAGGTTAACCAATCTTGCTGCAGTCAGAACTTCGACCATATATAGGTAGGTATAGACAAACACTCAATGCTGTAGAGTAAAATTCAGATTTCTAGGACCCTGAGCTGCGCGAGAAGGCGGAGCTTGTCATGCACTGTCTGTTTTACAAAAGTGGAGAATATGCTACGCTGCACTTCACTTAATTTTCAAACAAAACTAAAATATAACTCAATCATAATCAATTACAACATTCACAGCGTTACACGCAGCAAAACACTACGAATGTCAACATGAGAATAACAGATGTTATGTAAAACAGACAGTAGCATAGTTCATCATCTATGCCTCTCTCTCTAAGCCGAGAATTCGTACTTCGCGCAGGGTTCTCCTTAACTGAATTTACCTCTAGTATACGATGTTGCGAAGGCAAGTACGGAAGCGGGGAGTACAGCTATAGGCGGGGAAAGGATGTGAATAACTCGGTAGAGTGTTGCACATTGCTGATTTCTGGTTTTCTGTAACAGCTGATGGCAAACTGCAACACTTCAAGCATACTCCTCTTCACACCGCTGCGCTAGTTCTTTGCTTCACAACAAAGACTTGCGTTGTTTGTCTATACCTATATGGTCGAAGAGTCAGAACCTCATCCGTGCGACGATCTTTGAATTTGAAAGCGGCAACGGAGAGATTCTACTACATTTCAGACGATCAAGCGGTCAGCTTGATTATATTGCGTTGTAAAGAGTGATTATAAACGCAGAAAAAAGTTATAGATATAGACGTTTCAAGTCCATATAGGAGTGACATAATAAATAAACAAATTATTCATATATGAGTCAAGATTTTACTTTTTAGTACAGCATGAGTTTGCTAGATGGTGCTAGCAGTCTTTCGCTATACGCGAAATTTAAAGAAAAAACTTACACATTTAATTATTAAAAATTATAAGCATGCGATTCGCAGGATCTCAAAGGGCTCAAACGATCACATGATCTTGAAATAAAAAAATGATTTTTCGCGTTTCCGGTTAATCATTTATTATGAACACCTGAATAATTAATTAATATTTGTAACGGAAATTAAAACAGGGTGACTAGAATTCGGATTAACTGTATATGAGAAGCTGCCATACCCAAGTTAGGTAAACGACATAATGAATTAATGACAAATTAACTGTACCCGTTTAGTAATACTTTTCATAACAAATAGTAAAACTCTTCCAAAAATCAGCAACTAACAAAACAGTGCCACAACCTTTTAAAAACGCGATTATTTTTAAACATCTAAAATATTCCAAGCTGTCAAAATTTTCTACGCTAATCTATACACTAAATAGTAGTTTAGGGCTTACCCAGGCATGATGGTGTTGAGAAGTCTTGAAAAATTTAGAAAAGGGAGTCGAAATAACGAATTTTGAAGAGCTGGTCTAAAAGTTGGTGCTTGTAAAAATAATTTTGTATTTATGATATTATTCTTCAAATGTTTTCTGTCATGGCAAAGGACGAGGCAAAAAATTTAGACAGCTTTGGAAACATTAAATATTATACGAGGTTACGAGGCAATCCTTATAAAGTAAAAATAACTATACTTGATTTAAAAACTTCCTTTTGCCACAAGCATGCGCACAGCGTACTGCGCACCAGCTTGCTGTCTCACTCAACACATGTTACTTTGCATCTATCGCACTCACTTCTTCTGACAGGATAGGTCAATTTACAGACAATAAATTTGAAATGTCGAATTGAATTTTGCCGTAAAAAATCTAGTGATATTTTTTTCGTATTTACAGTGTGAATATGGATCAGCGAGAAAACTTCAAATCGCTTCTCCTAGTTTTTAAATCAAGTATAGTAAATAAAAATAAGTTTGCACTTATATAATATGTATGTATCATGTGCAATACATCATTTAAATAGTTTTTATTTAATAATGTATACATTCAAACAGTGGGAACCCTGTTGTCATAACAGTTTCCTTCCATACAGTTGGCAACACTGATAAGATGGCGCCACGTGCTAGCATGGGCACAACATTACAATATACTTAAAACTTATTATTTAAGCTAAATTATTTACTAAACCTTAATTAACAACAAAATTGTGGTACATATTCATAAAATATTGCAATATAAACAACATCTTCGCATAAATTGACTTAGAAATATGTTTAAATTTGTGGCAACACTGTTTTCATAACAGTTTCTTTACATATAGTTGACAATACTGTTACTGTAACATAAAATGGCGCCACTTGCTAGTATGACATTACATGATACTTAAAACTTATTATTTAAGCTAAATTATATACTAAACCTTAATTAACAACTACATTATGGTATATATTTATAAATTATTGCAAAATAAACAACATTTTCGCATAAATTGACTTAGAAATATGTATACAATTAGTGGGAGCACTGTTTTCATAACAGTTTCTTTACATATAGTTGGTAACACTGTTAACGTAACATAAGATGGCAGATGGCACCACTTGCTACGTTACATTGGTTACATTACTTAAAACTTATTATTTACGCTAACATTATAACTAAACCTTAATTAACAACAAAATTGTGGTATATATAACCATGAATCATTACAAAATAAACAACATTTTTGCATAAATTAACTTAGATAATATGTTTGATTGTATAGGAAACAGTATAATATATTTTGCTTGATTTCTAATCCATGAATATATGAACAAAGTTGTACATTAATGTATTAAATCTATTGTTAATGCTACAATAAACTAAATATTTAACAAAAAGTATGTTTTACTGCCAACTTCTCGTCATTAAAATATAGAAAGCGGGAAACGACCTGCAGCTAAGTTCATGTCTATTGTACTATGCCGCTTTAGAGCATAAGTGACAGTTGAAATTATGGGCATTTTCCTAATGAATTTCCGAGTAATTTGCCCAAAAATATATTAAAAACCTTCGTGGTACAGTGCATAAGATATACAGTGATATAATACCCATTACTCACTGGTCCATCCCATAGTGTGTTCCCTATCAGTGTACAATTCTTCTACAATTTTTTATGAGTGGTTATAATATTGTTTTTTAATTTATTTGCCAGTATCCAGAGTACCTTAAATACTAAATTGAATTTAATACTCGATAGTACTGGATGTGTACATATTTATATTTTTTTTTGTGGAAAATAGACAATATACAGCTTGAAACCAAATATTGGAAGCATTTTATGCTTGAAAACAAGAGAACGAGATAAATACCATGATAGGTAGGTTTAATTTTTTTAGACAAAGCTCATAGCGCACAGCGTACGTTTAAATTTTGAGGTTAGCTCCAAGCAACCTACTTATTTTTGAAGTAGCTGTTATTTTGATTACTAATGATTAGTATTATTACTGTTAGTGATTATTGGTGTGAAAATACGTTATTGTTTAGTTGTTCGCAAGTTTCGATGCGATATTGTTTCAGCTGTTCCATGGCTGCCTGATAAGTGTGACAAAATTGTGTTTCAGATGTTTGTGTGACAAAACAATAAAACAAATGCATTCGAAATGGCAGATGAAGACAAATCTGCTTCAGCAGAACTAGAAAACAAATCAGAACCTGTTCCTGAAGACTTAGACCCAAAAAAAATTGAACTAAGCCCTGACATCTCGGGCTACTCGAATACAAGCCGGTACGGCAGAGCTCGAAAACCGAAAATAACTGAAGATTTTTATAATATTGAAGATATTTTCGGTCCGTACGAAAAGATTAATAGCTCAAGCCCCAGAAGAAAATCGCATAGACTAGAATTGTCCCCAAATATTGACGAAGACGTTTCAAAAGTCATGAAGATCGTCTCAAACAACGATTTTTCTCCAAAAACCTCAACATACCCGTCGAAATCTATAAAAACTTATGCGAATAAACATAAAAAAATACTAGAAAGCCACGAATATAAAATCAACGGATCTAGAATCAGTGAAACTAACCATAAAAGTGAAGTTTACAAAAGTGTCCGGCTCTTTTCAGAAGAATCCAACGATTCTTTCGACGATAAGCCCATTTTACACCGTGCGAAAAGTAAACCAAGTGTCACAGAAGACATCAAACGCGACTTCGACACCACTGAAGAAGACTTTTCAGAAGATTTTGCCAAACTGGCCAAAAATAACAAAAAAATTAATAAATTGCAACGTGATTTAAATATTGTTGAGTTCAAAACAGGAAGATTGAGGTCTTCTATCGCTGATAGGTCGTCCACTGAAGATGAACTCGAACCGGAACCGGAACCTGAACCCGAAGTCAAACAGGAACCCGAACCGGAAAAAATCAAAGAAGAAATCCAAGAAACTGAACTTAATGATGATGAAGGTCTGTTATATTGTTTTGTATTCGAAATAAATTACTTACTAAGGCATCACTTATTTTTTCTGTTTACTAAAATATTGATCTATTGAAGATTCAATTTGCCGCTATTTACAAGCGATTCTCGCTGGATTCTTTACACAGATTCTGAAGTTGAAAGAATTCTAAAGAATACTTATGTGATTTTGTTTAATTAATAAATAAATTCTTTTTCATTGCTTGTTTAATTTAGCGGCGCCGCTACTTAACAGGCGGTTCTCGCCTCTATTCAAGATTTTGAAGCATGAAAGAATCGTCAAAGGATTCGTGTCTGATTTTGTTTAATGCTCCTAAGCGTAAATTAATTAATAATAATTTTTTTCATGGCTTATTCAATTTAGCGGCGCCGCTACTTGACAGGCGGTTCTCGCTTGGATTCTTTATTCAAGAGTTTGAAGCATGAAAGAATTCGTAAAGAATCCTTGTGTGATTTTGTTTAATGCTCCTAAGCGTAAATTAATAAATAATAATTTTTTCATGGCTCATTCAATTTAGCGGCGCCGCTATTTACAGGCGATTCTTGCCAGATTCTTTATTCAATATTTTGAAGCATGAAAGAATCCTCAAAGGATTCGTGTGTGATTTTATTTAATGCTCTTAGCGTAAATTAATGAATAATAATTTTTTCTTTGCTCATTCAATTTAGCGGTGCCGCTATTTGCAGGCGATTCTTGTCAGATTCTTTACGCAGTATTCTGAAGCGTGAAAGAATTCGTAAAGAATCCTTGTGGGATGTTTTAAATGTGCTCAAGCGTAAATCAATGAATTATTGTTTCCAAGTTTCATTGAAGATTCTAGCGCCGCCGTTGTTTACAGGCGATTTTTGCTAGATTCTTTCCTTAGGTTTTTGAAGCTTCAAAGAATCCTTGTGTAAATTTTTATTAATGCCTTAAGCGTAAAGAATCAATGACTTGAAATTCTTTTTCATGACTTATTTATTTTAGCTGCACCGCTATTTACAGGCATTTTTCGCCAGTATTTTTAGTCAGGATTCTTAACCGTCAAAGAATTCTTGTGAGAATTATGTTATGAAACATGTTACCTACAGTGCGACGCATGAATTTTAATACATTCCTAAATTAAACATGTAAAAATAGTATTTTTCTCTTTATTCGGTTTTTTTTTAAACTATGGCAAAATTTGGTAAAATCGATGCGTCGCACTGTAGAATATTAAATATTATCGTAAAATCCAATGTTCTTACGTTAGTATTAGATTCAATATTTTACAAACCGTAGAGCACTGTTTTTCCTCTTTATATACAGCTACATTCTCGCCTTAAATTCATCTTGTAACGATGTTATTTTTATTAACGAATTATTTTTTTCAGTGCCGAATGAATATTCGCCTAATGTAGGCGAACTAGCTTGGTCTAGAGTTGGGACATATCCATTTTGGCCGTCAATTGTTACAAACGAACCAGGATTCGAACGACATTCTCGAGTAGTCAGTAAGTATCAGTATACAGAGTGTCCTGAATTTATTAGCACTTGCATCCGTAGTTTTATTGATTGTGAGCCAATTTGGGACAACCTGTATATTAATAGTCCGGGAGCTGGCGTCAAATTTGACCGGACCATTTCAACAAAGCTGATTTTTATAATATAATTAGTTCTATAATAACTAATTAAGAATTGCAGTGTTAGCTGGCCCGAAAGCGGGGCTCAAGATTTTAAGAGGCTGTGGAACTTGCAAAAAATATCAGATTTTCAAGTGAAACCAGCAAAGCTAAAATTTTGTATAATGATACTTTACCAATTATATTTAACAAAAAATATGTTAGCTGGACAGGGCAGGTGGAAAACCTTGTTAGCTGTGCAGGTGTCAAAATATAGTGACATATCGTTTATATCTTCTTCTACTGTTTACATAAAATGAAAACGATGTGTCACTATTTTGACATTGTCACTGTCACTGTTCACCTGCACAGCTAACAAGGTTTTCCACTTGCCCTGTCCAGCTAACATATTTTTTTGTTAAATATAATTGGTAAAGTATCATTATACAAAATTTTAGCTTTGCTGGTTTCACTTGAAAATCTGATATTTTTTGAAAGTTTCGCAGGCGCTTAAATCTGCAGGCCACACGGTCGTGCCAGCTTACACTGCAATTCTTAATTAGTTATTATAGAACTAATTATATTGCAAAAATCAGCTTTGCTGCAATCACCCATGAAAATTTGACGCCAGCTCCCGGACTATAACGATTAACTCTTGTCACAGTAGTTTATAATATACATGTATCGATGATTCTTCATTTTTATTTCAGTTTAAATTTTTTATAATTAGTATCTTTGAAAATGTGAGCTCTAGATTCATATCCATATTTTTGCTCAGTTCTTTTTCAATCAGTTTTAAATGTGTTTGTTCATCTTTTAATTTTATTGTATTATTGCGCATTTTAAAAGTATTATTATTTTGACAGTATTCCCAAATATGTCAAAAGTATTTCATATTCCTATATTCCGAAATATTTCCAATATTCCGATGTGTTTCTTCGTTTCCTGATTTCCGTAAGTATTCCTATATATTCCAGTTATGTATAAACAAATCTTCATCCATTTTTCAATTTTATTTCATAATTTCAGCCATTATTTCATTCATATCCAATAATTATACATCTATAGTTCGTTATGTGGCCAATCATATTTCAGTATTTTAAGCTTCCAACCGTTTATAAACTATTACAGTCCAAATTATATTCATTTACGAGTAATTGCAGTTTTATTTCAAAGTGTGTAACATCCAAGCAGTTTTTGAATCTTCAGTGAATTGTAAATATTAGTTTTACTTGAATTTGAGACCTATAGATCTAAATCCTGATATCCGGCTCGAAGGACCGAACCTACATTACCAATACACTCTTTCAGGTACATAGAATGTACCTTTTTATTTATATTCTGGCCTAAATATGTATTTTTGTTTATTTTTTCCGAATCAAAAATGAAAAACCTTTTTCCAATCCATTTTCCAAACGATACTTTCCATTTTGGTCCAGTTCGAGTCCAGTTCTAAGCTAATTATATTTTATCTGGTCCAATTTCTAATTTAGTACCAATGTCGTAGGTGGATTGTAAAATTAGGCTTTTTATAAAGAGCCTAGGCATGTAGGCATATTTAAAACAATGTCTCATCATTTTATTTTGCTCAAGAACGGTATTAGGTTCTTTATTTAGTTCAGTTTGCTTATTTAGTCAAATATAGTTTTGTCAAAGTGTAGTTTGACCAAAAATAATGAAGCCAAACTGTATTTCAGTCAAACTGTAATTGGTTCAACTGGTATTTTGTCAAACCGTAAATATGCCAACCCGTTAACTGTATTCTAGACAAACTGTAATTTCACATTCCGTAATTTGACCAAACCGCAACTTCGACTAATATTGTCAATTCGTTTTCAGGTAAACTGTAGTTTAACCAAAACGCAACTATACCTAACTGGAATCATCCAACACGGAACTTATCCAATACGTATTTTTGTCAAATCGAAGTTATGCATAACCGTAATCTTGTCAAACGCATTTTACTCAAATCGTAATCTTCCCAACTATATTTAAGACATACAAGTTGGGAAGATTACGATTTGAATAAAATGCGTTAGGCAAGATTACAGTTATGCATAACTGCGATTTGAAAAAATACGTTTTGGATAAATTCCGTGTTGAATCATTCCAGTTAGGTATAGTTGCGTTTTGGCTAAACTACGGTTTACCTGAAAACGATTTGCCAATATTAGTCGAAGTTGCGGTTCGGTCAAATTACGGAATGTGAAATTACAGTTTGTCTAGAATTGGCTAAATTACGGGTTGGCATATTTACGGTTTAACAAAATTCCAGATAAACAAATTACAGTTTGACTAAAATACAGTTTGGCAAAACTAGATTTGTCCAAATTGTGTGCTCCCCAATTCAAGAAGAGTATTGTGTTTTTCTTTAATCCAGTCTTCCAAAACCGAGTTTGTGATTCAAGTAGGGTTTGGGTTCTGAATTTAGTCCAGTTCAGAGTTTCTAGCAAATATTGTGCTATAAAATGATATGGCATTATTTATAAAACGACTGATTTTATGACTAGCCTGCGACATCAACGAAATTCGAAGTTATATCAGCAAATTTTTCAGTGTTCGGACGAAAATATGTCAAATGCTACCACGTGAATTTTTTTGGCGACAATGGTAGAAGATCTTGGGTCTTGGCGACCCATATTTACCCTTTCAACCGAAGAAGCGATTTAGAAATCATGGCACAAAACGTTTCAAAAGATGTAAGTATTTTCAAATTGTATTTTGTTGACTTCTAAACAGTAAACTTACCAAATACTAACAAATCAACCCTAATACTAACTTGTCAACTGTACTTTAACACTTTTCACACATTTACGACCAAGTTTCAACACTAATTTGTTATTAAATATTTGTTTAAACACTAATTAAACTATAATACTTGGTGAAAAATTCATTACTATTTGAACAAGCTGGCCAAATGATATTAACTAACCCTAATACTAACTTGTCACTGTACTTTAACACTTTTCACACATTTACGTCCAAGTTTCAACACTAATTTGTTGTTAAATATTTGTTTAAACACTAATTAAACGCATAATACTTGGTGAAAAATTCATTACTATTTGAACAAGCTGGCCAAATGATATTAACTAACCCTAATACTAACTTGTCACTGTACTTTAACACTTTTCACACATTTATGTCCAAGTTTCAACACTAATTTGTTGTTAAATATTTGTTTAAACACTAATTAAACTCATAATACTTGGTGAAAAATTCGTTACTATTGGAACAAGCTTGCCAACTGATATTTGAACGCGCGCAAAAAACTTTTGAATGCCAAAGTTACCAGATTTGAATTTAACGGTTTTATTTTTTGAAATTGTATTTTAAATTAGTTTTTAATTAAGTAGATGCATATTACACTAATATATTAATATAAATATATTGATAAATAATTTAAATGGTCAAATATAATGACAATGTTCAAATTAACTGGTGAAATAAATATTTCGACATTATTATTATGCATTATCTGTATTAATTTTGAATGTTTTATTTATTAATACAACTAACTAACAGTTAGCTCATTTTTTATCTACAAGTTAAAGTATCTTTAAAATTATTTATATGTCATGCATTTTACTCAACTTGAGAAAATGGCAGACTCATTATAATGAGATATCGGTACAGATATATTATACCGTGTGTGCGGTTATTAGTGGAGAGTACACCACAAAACATATTTTTGTTTTATACCAAAATTTTAGTAGGGCTTTTACACAGAAATCTTAATTTGTTAAGTACTGGGTAAATTACAGAATAAATTACAAAATACAAAATAAATTCATTACTGGGTAAATTTTAAAGAATTTATCCTGTAACTTACTGAGTAAATTACAAAATAAATGACTAAATTACAATATAAATTTCTCGGTAAATTACAAAAGTATTACAAAATAAATTAGTACCTGCCGGGTAAATTACGAAATAATATACCGGGCAAATTAAAAAATAACTTAATTACAAAATAAATTATTGTAACTTACAAAATGAATTACTGGGTACATTTAAAAATGTATTACCAGGTATATATTACAAAATAAATTAGTTTCTATTGGGTAAATTACAAAGTATATTACCGGGTAAATTATAAAATAACTTAACGGGTAAATTACAAAATAAATGATTGTAAATTACAAAATAAATTACTGGGTAAATTTAAAAATGTATTACCGAGTAAAACAAAAAAATAAATTAGTATCTACTAGATAAATTACACAATAAATTACTGAGTAAATTATAAAATAAATTACAAAATAAATTACCGAGTAAATTACAAAATAAATTACCGAGTAAATTATGTTGTAACTTACAACATGAATTACTGGGTAAATTTAAAAATGTATTACTAGTATAAATTGCAAAATAAATTAGTACCTATCAGGTAAATTACAAAGTATATTACTTACCGGATAAATTATAAAATAACTTAACGAGTAAATTACAAAATAAATGATTGTAAATTACAAAATAATTTACTAGGTAAATTTAAAAATTTATTACCGAGTAAAATAAAAAAATAAATTAGTATCTACCGGATAAATTACAAAATAAATCTTAATTTCTCAAGTACTGGGTAAATTACAAAATAAATTACCGAGTAAATTACGAAATACAAAATAAATTCAGTACTGGGTAAATTTTGTAGAATTTACCCTGTAAATTATAAAATAACTTACTGGGTAAATTACAAAATAAATTACCGGGTAAATTACAAAATAAATTATTCGGTAAATTACACAATAAATTACTGTAATTCACCAAATTTTTGTTGCGGTTACTTAGGTACCAAAGAAATGATTTAAAAATTAATTTTGTATTCACTATGGTTTTAAATTTCGTCAGTACTTTCTTGGTAACTTTACGTTAAATTACGGTAATTTAAAGTATTGTTCAGTAATTTAATTTGTAAAACATTCAATAAATTATATGACAATAAAAATTGGTGGATTACAAAATATTACCATAATTTGACATCTTTTTTGCCAATTTGGCTGTGCAGTCCACATACTGTGCCATCTTTAAACCTGTAAATAATTTCGCATTTTTGTGTTTATTCCAGTCAAAACCAAAGGATCCGAAACATTTGTCAGCTTTTATAATAAATCCCAACAAACTAAACAAGTGGGAGACAGCAGTAACAGAAGCTGAAAGTATAACAGAAGTTTCCCCTAAATTGCGCATAGAAAAATTCTTCGAAATGGTCAGCCCGAAAAAGAAGGCAATAAAGCGTCCATTATTGTCCCCAAAAACGAGCAAAATTGCCCACAAAAAAATTAAACTAGACAAGAAGGCGTTAAAGAAACTGAAGAAACTGAAAAAGAATAAATCCGACGAAGAAAACGTTTTAAAAAGTCCCTCATCGAGTATTAAATCAGAAACGGAGGATAAGCCAGTTAAAAATAAAATAAAAAACCCTAAAAACAAACTAGAACCCGATAAACTCTCAGACAAAAAGAAACTAAAACAATCGGAAGACCCTAAAAGCGACGAATCTTCTTCAGAATCTGATTTAGTAATCAAAGAAGAAATCCGGGATACTCCAAGTCCTATTTCGTCGATTCAGCGCCAGAAAAAAATAAATTTGTTCCGTGGTATTACCAAAGAACGAGTTTGTCAAATTTGTGGTAAAAATAAACATGTTTATAAGTGTAAAGGCAACTGCTTTGGACTGTACCACGTAGAATGCGACAAAAAAATTCGTCTAAAAGTTCTGTCGAAACTCAGTGAAGAAAAACTGTCCAATAGTGACTATTCCGATGAAGAAAAGACCAAAAAAACGAAGAATAATCGCAACAGTGATGTAGCATCTATTTTAGATACCATTTTTGATAAAGTTTTCGATGTCATCGACGAAAAATATTCGGGAAACATCAAAATTGAAGAGTGCGACATTAAAAATGAAGATATAACTCCTCCAAAAGTGGATAACAATGAAGAAATGTCTTCTAATTCGTCAAAAGAGTTGCCTAAATTGGAAGAAACTATCGACAAACCAGAAGATACTTCGAAAACAGCAACGCGACTGGATAAAAATGAAGATAAATCTTCAAAAATTGATGATTCACTGCAAAATGTGTCCAAATTAGAAAATAAATCTTCAAAAAGTTCGTCTAAATTGGAAGAAAACACGAATAAGTCTGTAATCCAAGTGGACAAGAATGATAATTCATCAAAAACTGTTGAAAAACAAGACAATACTGTAAAAGGTGTGGTTAAACTGGACAAAAATGAAGAAAAATGTATAGACATTCAAGAAAAACCGTCAAAACCAACAGAACAGGACAAAAAAGACACAAAAGAAGAAAATGCTTCAAGCTTAGTCGAAAAAGTACAAGACTTGTCTAACTTGGAAACAAGCGTCGAAATACTATCAAAACCTAACCTAAAATCATCGGAATCATCTCCAACTTGTTCTAATTCATCAAGAAATGTTGTCCAAACCAGTACAAAAAAACGCAGTTTGTCCCTCGCCGAGCAAATCGACCTCAAAATGGCGGAAGTGATGCAAAATCTAATAACAGAAACTAAATATACCGATTCTACAACCGACGAAGGAAGCGAAACAGAAGAAATAGCAGATAGTATCATAATAGATCCATTTAAAAAAGAACTGGAAGAATACAGCCATCTTCCAGCAATAGAAGACGACAAAAAAGTTAAAAAAATCATCAAGCATGTCACAGCAGACGGTATATTCGACATCATAGAGGAAGAAAACTTAAATAACGAAGATTTCAAATGTGCTTACTGTTCGACCGGTATTCAACAGCCCTGTTTCATCTGCAACAAAGATGTTTCTAAATCTGGTGATGATCAACGACACCGTTGCTTTACCGCACAGTGCGGAAAGTACTTCCATTCCGAGTGTCTCAAAGACTGGCCGCAAACCAAATGGAACGTTAGTTCTAAAAGCAAAAAGATCGAGAATGAAACGCTTTCGTGCCCGTACCACAATTGTCATACTTGCATTTCAGGTGAGTGTTTTTTCTAAATTGTATGGGTACTATTTTGCTCAATTTGTGTTGGCAGCCTTGAATATGTGAATTGTTGGATTAGGTGCATGTTTAGCCGTGTGTGCGGTTACTATACTTCAATTTATTAATGGTTGTTAGTTAGGGATGGGCATTTACGCGTAAAAAGTGTTTTTTACATTTATATCGTAAAAAATACGTAAAATATATAAAAAACGTAAAGAATGTAAATAATGTAAAATATTAGTTTTAGCTGTCAAACTCTCAAAGCGTGTACATGTTTGCTTCGTTGCGAATAGTAGTTATTGAAAGTTTATTATTTTGGAACAAGATTCATTCTTTCGTTCAAAGAACTAATAGATGCTTAAATCTTAATATAATAATTTCAACTTTTTGTAAAACTTTGTTCTTGATTTAATCTAAACAATAGTCTTTTTACATTATTTACATATTTTACATAATTTACGTTAAAAAGTCGTAAATTTGATCAATGTAAAAAAGAGTTTTTTACGCGTAAAAAATAACGTATAATACGCGACGTATTATACGTGCCCATCTCTAGTTGAGAGTAGGTACACACAATACAGGTTTTTATTCAACTGATACGTCTTTTTTCTAAAGACGTATATTAGTAGGTAAATTAAATAATAAATTACCTAGTAAATTACATAAAAACTTACCAGGTAAATTATATAATACATTGCCAGGTGAATTACATAATAAATTACTAGGTAAATTACATAATTTACCAGGTGAGTTACATAAAAAATTATCAGGTAAATTATATAATACATACCAGGTAAATTACTTCATAAATTACCAGGTAAATTATATAATACATAACATGTACATTACACAATACATACCAGGTGAATTACCAGATAAATTACATAAAAATTTACTAGGTAAATTACATAATACATTGCCAAATTATATACATAATAAATTACTAGGTAAATTACATAATTTACCAGGTGAGTTACATAAAAAATTATCAGGTACATTACATAATACATGCCAGGAAAATTACTTAATAAATTACCAGGTAATTACATAATAATTTATCAGGTAAATTATACAATACATAGCACATAAATTACTTACTAAATTATCAGACAAATTTCATAATACATTCCAGGTAAATTACATAATACATACCAGGTAAATTACATAATTACTAGGTAAATTACATCATGATTTACTAGGTAAATTACATAATAAATTGCTAGGTAAATTATATAATACATTACCAGGTAAATTATATAATAAATTATCAGGTAAATTACATAATAAATAACACATTAAATTATTAGGTAAATTACATAATACATTTCTAGGTAAGTAACTTAATAAATTACAAAAAAATATTACCGTTAATTGTTTTATTCTATAAATTAAAAAAAATTCATAAAAGTTGTTTATAAAGACTACGGGAAATTTAAACTGGAATGTGTGTCTTACTAGATAAATGTGTGTGCGGTTACCAGTTGTCATCTCAGTCATAATAGGTATTTTTACTTACATACATATTATTACTACCTGTTCGTGCGATAATCTCTCATCAACGGGACTAGCTCCAGCCCCCAATCAAGCTTTTCCGTGCTTAAGAAGCTTTTATGACAGTAAAAAAAGTATTTAACAAATTACTCCCAACCTATTAATCCTATAAATCCTATAAAATACCGTATAAAGACAAAGGCAGTAAAAATCTAGCTACGTTGTCGAATTTTTTAAATTGTTATTATTATTATTTATAAACAATTAAATAATAATAATTCTGAGAAAAACTCTTCGTAACTATGATTGCATTGTAAATTTAAATGTTTGTATCATTATATAAAATTTACAAATAGTAGTCGAGTAATTTGTTAAATTAAAAATTGCATGCGCGCTAGACAATCAAATTCAGTATTTTCTAAACAAGAATAGCAATAAGATAAATAGAGACAACCTCATAAAACATAGGCTGTCAGCGCGGGCACCTGAAATAACGGGGATTTGTGATCTAGCAGCGCTGAGCGATAAAGCCCTGTTAACCTCAAACTTGTTTCTAGACAACCCTCGAGGACCCTTAAGCCGATACACCAACGAACGTCTCGCCAAATGCATCCGATGTCCAACCACCTACCACAGCAACAATTTCTGCATTCCTGCTGGCACCTCCATCTTGAGCCAGTACCAGATGATCTGCCCGAAGCACTTAACACCCGCCGAAGACGAGGAAGTTTCTTCATCACCTAGAAGCGTGGACTCCAAGACTAGAGACAGCAAGAAGACTTCATCCTCATCACCTAGAACCGTCGACTCCAAGACTAAAGACACGAAGAAGTCCTCGAAGCTGAAGACCACGAAGCATTTAACACCTTCCGAAGACGACGATTTGTGTTCTTCGAAGTCTAAAGACACAAAGAAGTCCTCCAAGTTGAAGATAATGCCGCATATGAACGCCTCCTGGTGTTTCATCTGCTCGATGGGTGGTAGTCTTATTTGTTGTGAGACTTGTCCTAGTGCTTTTCATGTTGAGTGTTTGAAGTTGGTACCACCGGAAGGAAGGTATCTTTGTGAGGAATGCGAGTCCGGGAGGTTGCCGCTCTATGATGAGATTGTTTGGGTCAAGTTGGGGGCGTATAGGTTTGTATTTGGTTTAGGAATGGTGTGATGTTGCGATTGGGTAATTTGGGTGTGAGTGTTTGACGTGGCCAAGTAAATTACAAATACATTACTTAATCAATTATCAGGTAATTTACATATAGATAATTACGTTAATATAATAAATTATCAGGTAACTTATATAATAGATAACCAGGTTAATATAATAAATTGCGAGGTAAATTACATGATAAATTACCAGGTAAATTACGTACAAATTTAACAGGTTAATGACATACAAAATTATTAGATAAATTACATGATATAATTATATCGGGTAACTTACAAATAAATTACCAAATGTATTACATAATAAATTACATGATACATTACCTGCTACATTACATAATACATTACCAGGTAAATTACAAATAAATTATCAGATATATTACAAGTAAATTACAAATAAATTAACAGATATACTACATAATAAATTACCAGGTAAATTACGTAAAAATTTAACAAGTTAATGACATACAAAATTACTAGGTAAATTACGTGATAAATTACAAATAAATTACTAGATGTATTACATAATGAATTACCAGATAAATTACATAATATATTACCAGGTACATTACATAATACATTTCATAATACATTACCAGGTAAATTACAAATAAATTACTGGATATACTACATAATTAATTACCAGGTAAATTACAAATAAATTAACATTAATTAATTACCAAGTAAATTATATAATACCTTACCAGGTAAATTACAAATAAATTAACAGCTAATTTCATAATAAATTTCCAGGTAAATTACATGATACATTACCAGGTATATTACATAATTACCTGGTTTATTACCTAAAACATGACCAGTTATATTACAAATTAATTACCAGATATATTACATAATAAATTACCAGGTAAATTACCTAATATTTTAGTATTTTACCAGTTAAATTACATAATAAATTACTAGGTAAATTACATACTACATTACTAGGTAACTTAACACGTTCGCGGACAGTAGCAAAAATTGTGAACTTTCTACTGGACACCTACTTATTTTAAAATTTTTAAAAATTAAATAAATCCAAGAAGCCGTATGCTGGGACATTGATAATTTTTTGATGTGTTCTTCAGGGACAGCAGACTTAGATTAAATGGAAACCCCGTACACTTTTGTCGGCATTTGCTGCTTTGTACCATTGTACCACGAAAACGAAATAAAGTTCGACGGCATATACCGTCATGTCCCTGGATGTATGCCGCTTTGTCCGCGAACGTGTTAATGTATTATCAGATAAATGACAATAAATTACCAAGTAATTAACACAGTAAATTACAAATAAATTACGTTAACAAGTATATTACATAATACATTAACAGGTAAATTACAAATACATGACAGGTAAAATACAAACAGATTACCAGGTAAATTACATGATACATTACCAGGTATATTACATAATAAATTGTATAATACATTACCAGGTAAATTACAAATAAATTACCAGATATGTTACATAATAAATTACCTGGTAAATTACATGACAAATTATCAGGTAAATTAGAAATAAACCGGGTAAATAACATAATAAATTAGCGTAGTTAACCAATTTCGTTTCGTACATAACCAAATAAATTTTATTTATAATTTTTTATTACAAAATTTGATATTCACTATTTTTTCATATTATTAATTATTAAATTACTCAGACTATCGGCAATTTCTCGGTAAATTACAGTAATTTAAAACATTTTCAGTAATTTATATTTTAAATTACCTGGTAATTATATAATAACAACCAATTAAACTTAAACGTAAAAATATTTCGCATTGTACTCGAAGTGCTGTCTAAGTTATGTATGTGCGGTTACATCCACCAATCACTCAACACCACCCAAGGTACCTCAGTCACTCATGCACTATTTTCTACCTCCCCCTTCAGCCACTGAGCTCACTTCTAACACTCTTTAACTTCAGATGGTGGCCAGCGCAGATTCTTTACCCAGCTGATGTTCCGTCGAACGTGGCATCAATACCGCATACAATCGGAGAGTTTGTTGTGCGGTTTTTTGGATCCCATGACCACTATTGGGTAAATAGGGGTCGAGTGTTCTTGTTCCAAGAAGGGGATACTGGTCATGCCAGTAGTAAAAAGAGCGCTGTTGATGGACTTTTTGTGAAAGCGATTGAAGAAGCGACCAAAGCGCATAAGAAGTTTATAGGTAGGTTTTATTTATAAGAATTGGAATAATCGACTGGTGAATTATATTGAAGGATGAGAATATTCGGGAATGCAGTCAGTAAGTTTTTTATTTGACTAAAAAACCGACAACAACAACTAATTCACCCTGATGAAGCCACAAGGATGTGGCGAAACTCGTTTTTTAGTCAAATAAAAACTTACTGACTGCATTTCCGAATATTCCATCCTTCTTTAGTTATAAGTTTGAACGAGTGAAGAAAAATTGGGAATTTGGGAATCGATAAAGCGTTTGGGTTAATACGAGACCGAAGAAAAATCGTAATAAACGTGCAAAAACATTAAAATTAAATTCTTGAAAGGATAGGGTAGTTTTTTATTGAAACTTCATGTTATTTGAAAGCGATTGAGAGTACTGATAAGCCTTGTTCTTAATAAAGCTGTAGTTAATTTTTAAAGTTTGTGTGACATAGATGTATAGCTGAAAATCTTCTCAAACCATGGGGAATTAAAATGTACTCATGAAAATCAACTGTTTCTAAATGTTACAATAAAATACAATTTGGTAGTTTCTTTATTACTGTAAGTAAAAATACACGTGAAACGCATTACTGTGAAGTAGATGTACCGATACGTAGAATCTCAAATATTTAATAAGGTAAAACTCGACAGGAGTTGATATTTAAAAATGTTAAAAAACTCCATATTGCATGGAAGTTCTAAACTATCTAATAATATTGTTAACCAACTCTCGCACTATTTCCCATCGTATACTGAAAGGTATCACAATCTGCTGCTCTGTTAAATGGCTAAGTTTACTAATTCGTTCTCGAATAAGAAGGCCATTTGACAAACGCAGAGAATCCCATTGAGCCCAATAATTTTTGGTTACTGGACTCAATGCAGATATTTCTTGCCAATCTGGTCTAACGCCCTTTTTTAACCATTCCAGTAATGGTTTTATGTCCTCATCATTTTGTTGTTCTATACGTAATTGGGTTAAGTTACAAGATGATTCGGGTACCTGAACAGAAATTAATTTGATAGCAGCATTATCATTGGTATGGCAAAGCTTACAATTTTTTTCGCGGGGCGTCTTGACAGAGCATCCGCATTTCTATGTTGTTGGCCTTGTCGATGTCTGATATCAAAGTCATATTCCTGCAGTTTCTCTAACCATCGGGCCACTTGTCCTTCAGGATTTTTAAAATTGAGCAGCCATGTAAGTGCGGCATGATCAGTTCGTAGCAAGAATTTTCGTCCGTAAAGGTACTTATGAAAATGGTCAAGTGTCTTTACCACTGCTAAAAGCTCTTTTCGTGTGACGCAGTAGTTTCTTTCAGATTTTGAAAGAGTTTTACTGAAATATGCGATGACTCGCTCTTCTCCGTCTTGAATTTGTGAAAGAACACCTCCGATTCCCACGTTACTCGCGTCAGTATCAACAATAAAGTCTCCTGTATTTTTTGGATAAGCCAAAATCGGTGTTGAACAAAGTTTTTCTTTTAGAACCTGGAAAGCCTCTTCGCATTCAGTAGACCACTGGTATTCACGGGATATTTCAGTCAAACGATTGAGTGGTTTTGCAATTTTTGCAAATTGATGAACGAATCGACGATAGTAGGTACAAAGTCCAAGGAAGCTTCGTAATTCGCGTTTATTCTGAGGTACAGGCCACGATTTAACCATGTCTGCTTTGTTTGGATCAGTGCTAATACCTCTCGCCTGTTAATTAGTCGGTTTGGTGTACCGTTAGAAATGCATTCTGATCAAGGGAGGAATTTTGAATCCCAACTTTTTCAAAACATTTGTAACCTCTTGGGTATTCATAAGACCAGAACTACCCCATTACACCCTCAATCAGATGGAATGGTTGAAAGATTCAATCAAACATTACAGACCCATTTGACAATGATGGTGAATTCTCGTCAAACGGACTGGGACAAACATTTACCATTATTTTTGATGGCTTATCGTGCTGCAGAACATGATACGACTTGTCAACCTCCAGCTAATATTTTATTTGGTCATAACTTGCGACTCCCGTGTGATATAGTTTTCGGCCGTGTACCAAGTGAACCAAAAACAACCCCTTCCATTACAATATACTCGTAGTTTTCATGACTCTTTAGTGAGCCCCAAAATTTCAATTTTTTTTCTTCCCTCGTTCAAAACTTGTAGCACCGTCCCGGGACTTTTGGTAAATTTGGGGATCACAAAAGAGTCATAAAAACTACATTCTTATATAGTTTAGAACTTCTATTTAACATTTTTCGAGTCGAGTTTTACCTTATTTTAAAGGTAATGAAAAGAGAAACACATCTTCATAAACCAAATCTCGATATCTTAATTCTTTCAAGAATTTAAATTTAATTAATGTTAATGTTTCTTGTTTTTCGGCCTCGCAATGATCCAAACGCTTTAGTGATTCCCAAACTTTTGGGAAACCGTGTATATTCGTACTAATTTTCACTTATAATTCTTTTTTTCAACGTGTTAATCAGCTCGAGTGGCACACGAGAGCTGATTACGTAATATTCATTCCAGTTATCTGAGTTAGAGGTTAACTCATAACCATTTTAATTATTTTTTTGCAGACGAAAGAGCAAACAGGGCATTAGAGGCTCAAAACGGCATGCGTCCGCCCGCATATATTAAAATTAAAGTGAATCGTCCTGTTGGAAACGTCAGAAATAGCGATGCTGACACTTCTAATACAACTCCTTGTGATTGTGACCCAACCTGGGAACAACCTTGTGGTCCTGATAGCGACTGCTTGAATAGGTAAGTAACTCAGTTATTAATATAGCTAGAGAGTCGTAATATAAAAATACCCCTGGCCAGAAATTACTTTTGTGTAAGCCCATTTTACAAGTGCAACTTTTGACAAGTTGATTCAATATTGCATGAGTGTCATACAGAAATTGCACGCTCAACAGGCAGAAGTAATCTTGAAGCAATCTTGAGGCAACGGTTGCATGGAATAGAACATGTTTTAATTTGTGTAATGCATTCAATTATTAAGCACCACGCCAGAAAAATTTACCTGTTTTGAATTATTGTTTCACAGTCGCAAAGTTATTGCCTAATGGCCGTTTTACACTACGCTAAATATTGAACAAGAAATTGCGCAACAAATTGAACAATATCTTGAGCAATAAATTGCTTTGTTTTTAATAAACTCTGTTTTATACTGTGACAATTTTATATACCTACCTACAATATTTAGTTTGTGATTCTGCGCAGTTCGCATATAATAATAATTTGACAGCTGCGCTTACCTATTTTTTCAGACAATTTATACGAAGCAATGCGATATTTCACACAATTTGCTGTATGATACTACACAATTTAGATTTTTTCAAAAATTGAACAATTTCTTGTTCAAGATTTAGTGTAATGTAAAACAAGCTTTAGGAAATCTAAGGCCCGTAAAAATATTTATCTGATGGCGTATCATAATGACAACATTATAAGCCTCAATTTGAAGACCATAACAACGTTCATTATGGGCCAATGACAGCAATAAATCCAGTATGATACTATTTTCATATTTAACTTTGTTTGTTCAATAATTTTTAAATAATTTACGCCAGCAGATACAATACGTATCGTAACCAATTATGTTACACGTCGTGTTAACAAACTCGGCTTCGCCTCGTCTGATAATCTTGCGTCTATAGTAGAGACACGGAATCAAACGAGGTACGTAATCAAAATGAATGGCTGACACTGATATATGTCGTCATCAGCGAATATTTTTAGTTGTAAATTTTTTGTTGCTGACGACATATACATAGTCATACCTCGTCTGACACCGTATCTCTACTATAGCATCATAATAATTATCGTTACCATCTTTATAAGATAGATAACTACCATTAGCACACATTTAAAAATTAAAACACTCACAATTATTTCAGAATCCTGATGACAGAATGCAACCCCATGGTTTGCGCTGCTGGGTCCAGATGCTGCAACCAATCATTTGAAAAGAGGCTTTACTCGCCTATCGCGCCTTTTAAAACAATCGGCAGAGGCTGGGGCCTTAAAACTTTAGCCCCAGTTAAAAAAGGAGCCTTCGTAATCGAATACGTAGGAGAAGTGATTGACGAAATGGAATATCGTAGAAGGATGAAGAGGAAACACGAACAAAAAGACGAGAATTATTATTTCCTGACCATTGACAAGGATAGGATGATTGATGCGGGACCAAAAGGTATTTATATATTGTCGTACTTATTAAATAATACGCCACAACCCAAAAAAAGGTTCTCACGAACTAGTAAACTGCATTCGCAGCCCGAAAATTGACGAAATTTGACCAAAACTGCAAAGTATGTCATGTGGCAGTGTGTATTTGCGTTCACATCACTGAAATTTGGTGTTAACTTCACTAATTTTGATAAATGTTATCAAATTTTGTGTTGTGAATGCGGCTTAAGGTGGAAAATCACTGTACATTTCGGTATAAGATCAAATAACGGTTAATCTTTTATAATATTTATCGTAAACGGGTAAACTAATTTTAGCAAACAATTTTTGATCCTTTTCTGACACTATATTGCAATTTTAGCTCGCGTTAGTAACATTTATACCTACAAAAAAGCACAATTATATTTCCAAGTAAATTACATAATACATTTCCAGGAAAATTACATGATAAATTCAGAGGTAAATTACATAATAATTATTATCAGATAAATTACATACAAATTATTAGGATATTTATTTGGTAATTTATCATGGAATTTACATGGCAATTTATTATGTAATTTACATGGATTTATTTGACCCAGTGGAAATCAGGCACAACAGCAATATTTAGACATACTGGCAATCGGGCATAGGTTTTGGTATTTACTACACTAACAAAGCTAACAAAACCGTACTAGAGCCCCCACAAACTCGGTTTTGGTATTTACTACACAAACAAAGCTAACAAAACCGTACTAGAGCCCCACAAACTCGGTTTTGGTATTTACTACACTAACAAAACCGTACTAGAGCCCCACAAACTCGGTTTTGGTATTTACTACACTAACAAAGCTAACAAAACCGTACTAGAGCCCCACAAACTCGGTTTTGGTATTTACTACACTAACAAAACCGTACTAGAGCCCCATAAACTCGGTTTTGGTATTTACTACACTAACAAAGCTAACAAAACCGTACTAGAGCTCCACAAACTCGGTTTTGGTATTTACTACACTAACAAAGCTAACAAAACCGTACTAGAGCTCCACAAACTCGGTTTTGGTATTTACTACACTAACAAAGCTAACAAAACCGTACTAGAGCCCCACAAACTCGGTTTTGGTATTTACTACACTAACAAAGCTAACCAAACCGTACTAGAGCCCCACAAACTCGGTTTTGGTATTTACTACACTAACAAAGCTAACAAAACCGTACTAGAGCCCCACAAACTCGGTTTTGGTATTTACTACACTAACAAAGCTAACCAAACCGTACTAGAGCCCCACAAACTCGGTTTTGGTATTTAATACACTAACAAAGCTAACCAAACCGTACTAGAGCCCCACAAACTCGGTTTTGGTATTTACTACACTAACAAAGCTAACAAAACCGTACTAGAGCCCCACAAACTCGGTTTTGGTATTTACTACACTAACAAAACCGTACTAGAGCCCCATAAACTCGGTTTTGGTATTTACTACACTAACAAAGCTAACAAAACCGTACTAGAGCTCCACAAACTCGGTTTTGGTATTTACTACACTAACAAAGCTAACAAAACCGTACTAGAGCTCCACAAACTCGGTTTTGGTATTTACTACACTAACAAAGCTAACAAAACCGTACTAGAGCCCCACAAACTCGGTTTTGGTATTTACTACACTAACAAAGCTAACCAAACCGTACTAGAGCCCCACAAACTCGGTTTTGGTATTTACTACACTAACAAAGCTAACAAAACCGTACTAGAGCCCCACAAACTCGGTTTTGGTATTTACTACACTAACAAAGCTAACCAAACCGTACTAGAGCCCCACAAACTCGGTTTTGGTATTTACTACACTAACAAAGCTAACCAAACCGTACTAGAGCCCCACAAACTCGGTTTTGGTATTTACTACACTAACAAAGCTAACAAAACCGTACTAGAGCCCCACAAACTCGGTTTTGGTATTTACTACACTAACAAAGCTAACCAAACCGTACTAGAGCCCCACAAACTCGGTTTTGGTATTTACTACACTAACAAAGCTAACAAAACCGTACTAGAGCCCCACAAACTCGGTTTTGGTATTTACTACACTAACAAAGCTAACAAAACCGTACTAGAGCCCCACAAACTCGGTTTTGGTACGTCAAATCTACTGTTGTGCCTGATTTCCACTGGGTCAAATTGCCTCTGTGTCGAAATAAATTTGCAGTAGTCTCTCGACATACGTTATTACAAGTATGTAAGTGGTGGGGATGCGTTTTGGCACAGTGGCAATTTGACATTGCGGCAATTGGACACAGCGGGTATTTGACATTACGGCAATTTGACGCAGTGACATGCACCCATTTAGAATACAATTTACATGGATATTTGTTGTAAATTACATAATAAATTACTAGGTAAAATACATAATAAATTAGTAGGTAAAATACATAATATATTACTAGGTAAATTACATAATAAATTACCTGATAAATTATCAAGTAAATTACATTATGATAAATCATGAGATTAATTACATAAGTTACCTGATGTAATTTACCTGGTAATTTATTATGCAATTTACATGGATATTTGTTGTAAATTACATAAAAAATTACTAAATAATAATAAATTACTTGGTAAATACATAATAAATTACCAGACAAATTACATAACAAATTACCAGCTAAATTAAATAAAACAAACTATGAGATAAATTATACATAAAAACATCATCGTCTAACTCTTTTGACTTTCAGGCAACGTAGCACGCTTCATGAACCACTCATGTTCGCCAAACTGTGAAACCCAAAAATGGACCATCAATGGCGACACCAGAGTTGGTTTGTTCGCAATAACCGACATACCAGCCGATGCCGAACTTACCTTTAACTATAACTTAGAATGCATAGGCGAGGAAAAGAAAGAATGCAGATGTGGCGCCCCCAATTGTAGCGGATTCATCGGGGATAAAGCCAAACAGGTAAGAAGAAGGTCTTTCACTCTCGAAACAACGTCAGCAATTTGTGTTAGTATAATAGGGTACTTTACCATAGTAGCAAATTAGCAATCCAGTCAATTATATTGAAACCTCAAAAATGAGTTATTGCTTGAAAAAAGTTTTCAAAAAGTTAATTGTTCTTTAAATATTTGAGATACATCTACGTCACAGTAATGCGTTTCACGTGTATTCTTACTTACAGTAATAAACTACCAAATTGTATTTTATTGTAACAGAAACAGTTGATTTTACATGAGTACATTTTAATTCCGGTTTGAGAAGATTTTCAGCTATACATCTACGGCACACAAACTTTAAAAATTAATTACAGCTTTATTAAGAACAAGGCTTATCAGTACTCTCAATCGCTTTCAAATAACATGAACTTTCAATAAAAAAACATTTTAAAAATGGTAAAATACCCTATTATGATGTCATGTATTATTTTTATTTTTATAAGCTTCAGAATCGACATTAAAATCAGTTAGACTAATAGACAAAGAATGAAGCCTCATTCACAATACAAAATAGTAGTTATAGTCAGTTGGTATAGTTAACGTTAGTGATTTGACAAATGCATTTCACTTGTAGCGTTCACAATAACGAAATTAGCTCCACGTAATTACAGTTAGCGCAGGGATTTGTTCCAAACCTGTAGTTAGTAGATAATGATTTTCAAGGTACGTTAAGCTGGAATAACCCCATTAGCAGAACCGGCCAAAACCAATAGGTATAATTAGTACTCGATTATTACTAATTAATTACCCTAATCCCTAATTTATTACTGTGGTTTAAAAAAAAACAAAGCTAACAAAACCGTACTAGAACCCCACCAACTCGGTTTTTATTTTTACTACACTAACAAAGCTAACAAAATCGTACTAGAGCCCCACAAACTCGGTTTTTGTTTTTACTACACTAACAAAGCTAACAAAACCGTACTAGAGCCCCACAAACTCGGTTTTTGTTTTTACTACACTAACAAAGCTAACAAAACCGTACTAGAGCCCCACAAACTCGGTTTTTGTTTTTACTACACTAACAAAGCTAACAAAACCGTACTAGAGCCCCACAAACTCGGTTTTTGTTTTTACTACACTAACAAAGCTAACAAAACCGTACTAGAGCCCCACAAACTCGGTTTTTGTTTTTACTACACTAACAAAGCTAACAAAACCGTAATAGAGCCCCACAAACTCGGTTTTTGTTTTTACTACACTAACAAAGCTAACAAAACCGTACTAGAGCCCCACAAACTCGGTTTTTGTTTTTACTACACTAACAAAGCTAACAAAACCGTAATAGAGCCCCACAAACTCGGTTTTTGTTTTTACTACACTAACAAAGCTAACAAAACCGTACTAGAGCCCCACAAACTCGGTTTTTGTTTTTACTACACTAACAAAGCTAACAAAACCGTAATAGAGCCCCACAAACTCGGTTTTTGTTTTTACTACACTAACAAAGCTAACAAAACCGTACTAGAGCCCCACAAACTCGGTTTTTGTTTTTACTACACTAACAAAGCTAACAAAACCGTAATAGAGCCCCACAAACTCGGTTTTTGTTTTTACTACACTAACAAAGCTAACAAAACCGTACTAGAGCCCCACAAACTCGGTTTTTGTTTTTACTACACTAACAAAACCGTACTAGAGCCCACAAACTCGGGTTCGTAAAACCTTCGTTAATTTAAAAAAAAACCACAGTAATAAATTAGGGTTAATGATATCTGAATTTCCGAAGTTCATTGTCACAATAATATAAAACAAAATCGTTCCGTTTATGAACTCGTCAATGAGTAATGTATCCAGATTAGTGTATGGTGTAAGGTTTGATACAAAGATCGATAAAATGTATGATTCAATGCAAAAAACCAAACACAACACTAACTGGGATACAAGACTCGACACTAGGTTGATCACGACGCGTTTCGATCTTTCGATCATCATCAGGTGACTGGAGTTGGAGGATGGGAGGTAGGGTTTTATATTAGTAATTTTAACGGTTGAAAGATTACGTCCGATTGGCTATTAATTTGAATGTTTATTACCGGTTGACTGATTTTTTCTTTAAATATTTCTAAATTTTCGGCTATGTTTAATCTATTACTTTTACTTTTAAATTTAAATTAGGGATTAGGGTAATTAATTAGTAATAATCGAGTACTAATTATTCCTATTGGTTTTGGCCGGTTCTGCTAATGGGGTTATTCCAGCTTAACATACCTTGATTTTCAGTATGAACAACCAATCAGAATCTAGAATGAAAATTAAATTTGTCGTTTGACGTCTAAGATGACATTCATATTCGAGATCACTTTTGTCATAGAGACATTTACAATTTTGTATTATATTTATAAATGCTTCTTGAGCCATTTATAGAAAAGGATTATTAAAAAGTAAAGCAAACATAAAATACTGACATTTCTGACTTCTGACGCGAATTTCAAAACTAGTTAGTTTTACTAGTCTAACTACAACATTAATATTGTAACTGTGAACGACAGTAGTCAAAACTAACTGATTAACTAAACTACTAACTATACCTACCGACAATAACTACTAATTTCGTGTTGTGAATGAGGCTTTAGTTTTTCAATTATCAACAATATTGCATGCAATTTTTGTGACTAACATAATATAGTGCAAATTATTTTTTAGGATGACGCACCAAAGAAGCGCAAATCTGTGCCCTTGAAGTCAAAAAAGAAAAAATCCCTAGTACCGGAAGTGAAGTTAACGGAAGTTATATCTTGTTTTGTTTGTGGAGGCCCAAATGCTATTCAATCTTGCGACAGAGAAAGTTGCAGCAAGTTTTATCACTTGCAGTGCGTCAACTTAGAGTTTTACCAAGAAGGTAAGGTATATTTGTACATTTTCACACCCAACTTGGGTGTGGCAGCCTCACATGCTGTGAGTCATCGGTATTGTAGACATATTACATGAACATTCGTAATTTTACACCTATGAATGTTCGTTGTATCCATATATTTATAAAACAAGCACAAATTATGGTTTATTTCTGAAAATTCGTTACAACGCAGTTCGTTTTTGCTAAAAGTATTACAGTAATACGTATCTATCACAATAATGTGGTATCCGGCTCGAAGGACCAAACAAATTATTAAGAGGCCCGTCTCCTAAAATTCAGCATATAATAAAAATGTACTAACGTAGCGAGTGTTTTGTGGTCAGTATAAGAATGGTTTCAACAAGAATTTAATAGAGACAGAATGCATCTACAGTTGTGCCTTATTAAAATTTTGATTAAGAAATTTCGAAATATTAAAAAAAAAATCCAATTTATACAGTTATATCTCATGATAGAAATTTATTTTTGAAAATGCACATCTGTAGATCCATTCGTTCTCTATTCAATGTTTATAAAAACATTATCCTGAAGTCAATAATAATCTGACAGTTTACTCGCAACGAAAACACTTTTACATTTTTATCAACTTCAAAATTACACTGCATAGCTAGGATGCGGCAAAGTACGAGTTTCGGGCTGGTTTCAGGCAGCCGTAGTATTGGAAAAAGAGTGGAATAGAAAAAAAATCAAGAGTATTCTAGGAATTCGGAAAAACGTAGACAAGCCGCCTAAAGTATTTAAAATTCTCAAAATTTGGTTATTATTTGTAAATATATAACATGTTCACACCCAACTTGGGTCAATTATCGGTTATCGAGGGTAGTGAATTTATAGAAACCCATAAATATTAAGAAATCCCAAGATTACAATATTGTGTAATCCGGCTCGAAGGACCAATCAATCGTTAACGCATTTAAAATTCTCAAAATTGTGATAAAATCAATGCGACAAACCGCAGTTTGTACCGTGTGTGCAGTTACCAGCAGGTATTGAATATTTGTCTGTCTAAAAGCCGAAAAAGATCAGCAATTTTTTTTATTAGCTAATGGGTTGTAATATAGCACACCACAGGGGAGATTTTTGTGCATTAAAACTAGGTAAACTACTTTTAAGGCGGGAATGTAGCTGTATATAAAGAGAATAACAGTGCTCTACGGTTTGTAAAATATTGAATCTAAACGTAAGAACATTGGAATTTTTTACAATATTTAATATTCTACAGTGCGACGCATCGATTTTACCAAATTTTGCCATAGTTTAAAAAAATACCGAAGAGAAAAATACTACTTTTACATGTTTAATTTAGGAATGTATTAAAATTCATGCGTCGCACTGTAGGTAACATGTTATACAGTATATAAATAATGCGTTTGATTATTTCTTTTGTACAATACAATATAATACAAATGCCACTTTTAGAGCGCGTTCGCTATTGCTGCCTTTGTTCGACACACTAAATCTGTATATATCTCCCTTTCTCGACGAAATCGTAGACAGCTACATTCCGGCCCTAATACATTTTTTTATCCTGAAGTATTTTTTAGGGAAATGGCTGTGTCCCTGGCATAGCTGTAGTATTTGTGCCAAAAGGACTTCTAGATGCTGTTATATGTGTATTAATTCTTATTGCCCTTTACATTCTGAAGGAAATATCAGATACAAACGAAATATAGGATTCGTTTGTACAACGCATGATGTAAGTTTGTTCTAAACAGGAGGAGTAACAACTAAAGCTTGATTTATACTCAGCAAATTTAAATAAATGTTTATTTTCCCACGAAAGATTCAAATTTGTCTTTAAATTGATACCAAACTCGGTATAATGTATTAAAAAATCTGACGTGGCCACCACAATACCTCCCAAATATACAAATATATTAATATATAGATACTACTACTCACAAATATATTTTAGTCATTTTATTTAAACTGCAGAAGAAGATATAAACGATATTTTACTATTGTCACTGTCATGTCATAATCATTTAAATTTTACGTAGTAACAAATGTTAATCGATCATGGACTACAAGATACAGAAATACTAAATTATAAATATATACTTTAATTATTTTTAAATGATAGCAGATACATAAAAATTTATAAAATACCGATTGTAATCACATAATCTTTCATTTAAAATTTAAAAAATTGTCTTATTATTTATCGAAATATTATTAAAAAGTATTACTTCCGGTTTATGAATTGATATTTTTATTCGTCAACTAAAATTATTTTCCCGAGAGCTTTAATTTGATACCGCAGTCGATAGTATTTAACAAAAATAAAAATGTTCAGTTTATAAAGTTAATACCACTGGTTGTAATAAGCTAATTAACGAAATTGAAGTTAGTTTGTGGCCCAAGATCTTTAATATAAAATGTCAGTCCGATATTATGTCGCATTTTTAAGTTATCCTGACAGACCGATTTTTTTTAACCGTGTAAACTCGAACAGCTTAAAATTGTTACTTCTCCTTAAAACCATCTTAGTAAAATACGAAATATTAATTATTTTGTTGATAGATAAAAGAAGAAGATGAAGATCTAAATTCTGAAGATTCCAAAACCAAAGACTTGTCAAAGGCGAAGAAAACCAAAAAATCAATTCGTTCTAGTACCGATTCCAATAAAAACACTGAAGAAATAATAGAACCGAAAGAAGAACCGAAAAGTAGCTCAGAAGCATCTTCTAGAAGGTCATCAAAAAGTGACGAACCGGATCTAAAAGATACAAAAGAGGATAAACCAAGAAAACTAGGTAAAATCAGCAAAATACCCGAAGAAACCTTAACCTCCAAAACAAAAGACCAAATTACAATCCAAAATGGCGCTGTCATCAGCGAAATATCGCGACCACAAATAGAAGAAATAAAAACTGACATGAGCAGTTCAGACGAAATAATTCGAATCGATATTGTAGTCTCGACAACGGGTTCAATAAATTCTTCAATAAAAAAACGAAAATCTCGACTTAGCCTCAAACAAACCACCGAATCATCCTCTTCACAAGACAGCGAAGACGAAAAACCGTTAGTCACTTTGAAGAAAATAAAATTAGAAGAAGAAACGCCCCCGAAAATGCTGCGATCAAGCCGGAGCCAATCCCAAGAAGATCTCACTGTCACCAACTTAACAAAAACACCAAATAAACGAAGCTCGTCCCTAGATCTGGACACATCTTCGTCTGAATCAGACTTTATCGTCAAGAAAATAGTCAAAAAGAAGAACAAGAAAGTTAAAAAGACTTCAGAACCTAAAAAGTTACGCAGCTCAATAAATACTTCAGTAAATATCGAAGAAAAGATAAAAACAGTTCCGAAAATGAAGAAAATGTTGACTAGTACACCTAAATCGGCCGACAAAACAAAAAAACCTAAATTGAGTGCCACAAATGCTTCAACAGATCTTCAAGTAACTAAAAATGAAGATCTCAACACATCGCAAGAAGATATTAAATCGAATAAACCAAAAACAAGGTTAAATACTCCTGCTAAACCTGATTCAGAACTTCAAGTATCTAAAAAAGAAGATCTAAACGAATCACAAGAAGATCTAAAGGTGTCAAAACCGAAAAATACTCCCAAACGGTTTAATTTGAGCCTAAAAAAACCTGAAAACAAACGATTGACCCGCAATTTGAAGCACAACCAATCAGAAGATGAATATACCTATTCTTCAATCGATGATACAGATGATGAGACTAAAACTAACCTAAAAGAAACTGCAAATCCGAAGAAAGCAGCTGTCAGTTTAAGAAAATCTATTCGAGGTACACCAGACATCCAAAAAGAAGAAACTAAAGATTCTGATTCACTAAAACGGAAAAGAGGGCGACCTAGAAAGTATCCTAAAAAAGATAAAGCCGATTTAGATTCAAAAGAAATAATTGACACTCCTGAAATACCTGAAAAACCTGAAATACCTGAAATAAAACCGGTAGAAATAATACCAGAAACAACTCCAAATATTAAAAGACCAAAAGGACGACCTCGCAAGAACCCAATACCGGTGGAACCTTCTAAAACGGAGCCCCCTAAAAGCGAAGCCTCTAAAACCGAAGCCCCTAAAAGCGAGCCCCCAAAAATCGAGCCCCCAAAAAGCGAGCCCGCTAAAATCGAGCCTGAGCCTATGAAGACACAGAACCTAATATCCAAACCATTTGACAATCAAGTCAAAGAAGTTAAACTGACAGCCAATGTTCCAGAACGACATCTTAGAGTTGTATTACGAAAGAACGAAATTGATCAGAATAAATTCCTGAAGATGCAGAACGATATTGAACGAGATTTGCCGATCAGGAAGCGAAGCAAACTTCGGTATGAGGCTCAGTTATAGGTTAGGAGACGCCATTTTGTGACAGGTGATTTTTACTAGCGATAAATGTCTGAATTTAATTAAAATAGATCCACTGAATAAGGTTATGTGTCGTTGAATTTAATAATTACGTTAGCATGAGACGCCATTTTGACAGCTGTCATCTCACAAATCAAGTATTGCAACCTCACTTTTTTATTAAGATGCTACAATTTTAATATTTTCATGATAAAAGTGTACATAAATTTGTATTTTGTTCAAAGATAATTTAAATTAGCTTGAAATATCATTTTGACAACTGTCATCTAACAATTTTGAGTATTCCAGCTGCACTTTTACAATTTTTATTTATTAAGATGCAGTAATTTTGGTCGAAATGTTGTTTAAATAATTTGTTTATTATTGAAATGTACATAAATTAGTATTTATTAGCTGTTACATTTAAATCTGCATGAAATATCACTTTGACAGCTGTCACAGGACAATTCTAACCTCACTTTTACATATTTTTGATTAAATTTGCAACAATTTTCTAGATAAAACTGCATTTAATTTGTATATTACTGGGTGTTGCATTTAAATTAGCATGAATACAATTTTGACAGCTGTCATCTGACAAATTCAAGTATTCCAACCTCACTTTTGACTAACTGTAGTCAAAATGTACATAAATTTATATTTTGTTGGCAGATACATTTAAATTAGTAAAAATACTATTTGGACAGCTGCCATTTTGTGACAGTTACATTGACAGCATGACAAATTCGTTTATAACGGACTATTAAACAATTGTCAAATTGATTATAATTTTGAAATAATCTTTAATTAGCACATACCAAACAGATATTTCATTATAATTTTGACAGTTTCTAGTCAAGCATCATTTACACAGCTATATACTGACAAATTTGTCTATATTTAATTACTTCACCAAGTTACAAGTCAGTTAAACTAGAATTAAGCCGCATTTGACTAAATTTGTCTGTCATACGACGATATGTACTTGCGTTCACAACACTAAATTACAGTGGTGTGAACGCAAGTATACATTTCTATTTGACAAACAAATTTCGCCAAATTGCGGGCTGTGAGGCTTGACATTTTTTTCGAAACTGTTTTGTTTTGATTAGGTTCATTTATAATTCGATAATTCTTTCTTACAATGAATAAAACGTGTCATAATCTTATTGTGTGGTTTCAAACGTATTTATCGCTAAATAATTTGATTTATTTGAAATAAAATCACTTGTACCCCCGAAAAAATGATACTGCAAGTTATGTAAATACGTTAAATAAGTTTTTTTAATGTGAATTATGTTTATATATGTTTTATAATTTATTATGTATATTTTAATTTTTTATTATGGTCTTTATAAACATTTTCTCAATATTATTTTGTATTTTATATTGATGTACTGCCATGTATATATTTAATAATTGTAAATATTTCTAATTTACATAAGCGAATAAGTTTCTAGCAAACAATAAAAGGATTAAAATATTTTTACATTAGTAAGAACGAAATTTCTTTTATATATTTATTCATAATAAAGTTTAGTACATTTCAACTTAATTACTCTTTTGAAATAATACAGTAGCACAGATTCTTTTAGGATTCTTTCATGCGATCCTGAATTAGAGTTCTTGTCCAAGACTCATTGAAGATTCAATTATTTCAGAATTTCATGATAGAATCCTAAAACGTCCTATAACTCAATTCTTGTTTAGTTTTTATTTAATTTTGAGGTCCCTCAATATTATAAATGTATTTTTTTAAATTAACTGTAATCTATAGTTAATATAGTTCTGGTCCCTCGAGCCGGATCTCAGGCTATTGGAATCTACAGGTCTCAATTCAGGTAATATTTATTTTTATTTATTGTTTTATTATTAACTGTACTTAATATTTAATTAATATTGTAGCGGTCCTTTAAGCTAGATGTCAAACTCATCTTTTATGTAACTAATATAATGTTAATATAGTTCTGGTCCTTCGAACCGGATTCCAGGCTATAGGAATCTACAGGTCTCAATTCAGGTAATATTCATTTTTATTTATTTTGTTATTTATTATTTACTGTTCTTACAGTTCAGGTCCTTATGCCTTCAAATGTAATATAGTTTCGGTCCTTCAAAAAGGATCTCAGTCTATTGGAATCTGCAGGTTTCAAATTTAGACAATATTCATTTTTTATTTATTTTATTATTTACTCTATTAGGTCTTACAATCTATGAAACTAATATTCAGGTGCGGTTCAATTTTTATTTCTTGTTTTATAATGAACTGTAATCTAGTTTATATAGTTGTGCTCCTAGCTCAAAATCAGTTTTTATTTATTTTATTTTAAATATTTGTTTTGATCCTTCTGCGTAAATCTATAGGCCTTTAAATCAGCTGGTACAAATATTAATACATAATCTATTACACAGCCTCACACATTGTATTTAAACTGAATATTTTCGTATTGTCATCTGCAATTTTAAATTAATATGCACCACGCCTTTTACTCAGCTTGGATTCGTGGCAAATGTGTGCGGTTACCAGCCGTCAACTGACGGATACTCATTTAAATATCATTCATTGATTTGTAAATTGAATCTTGTGGTTTATGACAAGTAAACCAAATTTGGTCTATGAGATTATTCTAACCAAACCCTCAAAACATTTTAATTGGTTTTTTTAGGGCACGAATCTACCCTTTTTGGGTGTGCTAGTGGCAAATCAATATATTTTTATTTAATTCATATTTTAGTAAATCGGGTATGCCACCTTTTGAGTGCCTCGAGAACTACAAGTAAGAAGAAGTCCTCCAAATTTGATTGTACAGTGCACAGTTTACAGTTGTTAATAATAAAGAAATTCCCTTGCAGTTTTGACGTAATGATTGGCAAAATATTGTCAAAATGCAATAAGACGTCCTTCAAAAACTCATTTCTTCAGAAATAAAAGTACCAATGGTAGTTAAATTTTTGTTTATTTTCAGCCTTATTTCGTTCAATACATTATTTTTTGACCCACTAAGGTGAGAATCATTTATTAGTGTTATAAATTATTGATTTGTTTAATCTTAACCTATTTAGTCCGTATTTTAGTTATCGATCTGTCAGATTATGTAGGTTGTCATACAAATGAGGTTAAATGTTCGCTAAATTTGTTGTGTTATTAAAGCTATTTTTATTTGACAGTCTCTCTGAATATATGTCAGTTTATTACAATACGCAAGTTATTCTAGCTTCGAAATGTCAGGTTTGACGGTTCCAAATTTCGCAGTAGATATTGACAGCTCATAACCTATATGTTGTTCTTTTTATTAACTGCTATTTTGATTGTACTTTGCCTTATGCTTGTTCTGCTCATTGAATTTTATTTTATCCTCTTGTGGTACTGCGATATAGATTGATTAAGACCTAAAAATATAGTAAGTACAAAAACAACAATGCATACTGAAGAAGCCTCTTAAATATCAGGATCATATCCATAGATACTGACGCACAGTTTCAGCACTTTAAAGTGTATTTAATAGATAAAGTAACTCACTGTCTTAGTAAAACTAGTGATATTTAAGATGCTTCTAATATCTATCAACTTAAACTGTATTTAGGTGCCAAATGCCTGTCACACAATGGTTCTTTGAGGCTTCTTTCATGCTTCTTCATCCTGTGAAAAGAATCATTGCCTCTCAAATAACAGCGCAGTTAAATCGAATCTTCAATGAGTCTTGGAACAAATTCTAATTGATTTTTTTTCAGGATTCTGAAGTATGGAAGAATCCTAAAAGAATTGTTGTGTGCACAGGGCATAACTGACAAGTAAAGTAGTGGTTTGCCAAGGTATATTTTTTCAAAACAGTCATACCTATTTGGAAATAATTAACTAAAATTAACTAGGTAGTTCAAGAATTGGCTAAACTAAAAGATATTTAAAATACTTATAGACATATACTAATCTAATTTCTCATTTTGGTGTGCTGATAGATAGCAGTAGTGTTGTATAATGGGCTCATAATACAATAGTGTTCAATTATGAATTCATAATACTGAATTTACTTACATAAGTGTGTTTTTTAGTGTTATTTGAAGTCAGAATAAAATATATTTGATATACCATATTAATTATTATATTAAGAGGGTGTTCCATTTGGAAGCACACAATTTAGACAAATGTCGTTTTGTCAAAGTGTATTTTGACCAAAAATTATTAAGCCAAACTGTATTTTAGTCAAACTGTAATTTTTTCAACTGGAATTTTGTCAAACCGTAAATATGCCAACCCGTAAACTGTATTCTAGACAAACTGTAATTTCACATTCCGTAATTTGACCAAACCGCAACTTCGACTAATATTGGCAAATCGTTTTCAGGTACAGCGTAGTTTAGTCAAAACGCAACTATACCTAACTGGAATAATTCAACACGAAAATCCAAAACGTATTTTTGTCAAATCGTAATCTTCCCAACTGTATTTAAGACATACGATTTGAGTAAAATGCGTTTGGTAAAATTACGATTTGAATAACTGCGATTTGACAAAAATACGTTTTGGATAAAATCCGTGTTGGATGATTCCAGTTAGGTATAGTTGCGTTTTGGCTAAACTACGGTTTACCTGAAAACGATTTGACAATATTAGTCGAAGTTGCGGTTTGGCCAAATTACGGAATGTGAAATTACAGTTTGTCTAGAATACAGTTTACCGGTTGGCATATTTACGGTTTGACAAAATTCCAGTTGAACAAATTACAGTTTGATTAAAATACAGTTTGGCTTAATTATTTTGGGTCAAACTACGCGTTGACAAAACTATATTTGACTAAATAAGCGGACGCCAGCCATTTGAGCGCAATAATGTGTATCTTTATATAAATATTTGTTACTAAATTGTTTTTTTTTCAGGTACATACCCACTTCAATGATTAATTCATAAAAAATTCTATCTACAAAGTTCAAAAACATGTCCTACTCATGACAAAACAAACAGCATACCTCCTTAAGCCACAAAAACGAAAGAAATTTATGTAGTTTAAGCTAATTAAATTCTTTGGCTTTTAAAATAAATTCTTGTCGTCAAATATGAGCGAAACGGAAGAAAAATGGTCGTGCGAATACTGTACTTATAAAAATTTTCCATCGTCGCTAAAATGTACAATGTGCCGAGGCCCAAAGCCGCTATTAAACGAGGACATTTATCGACTACATGGCAACGACATAACTGAACGAGAGAACAACTCGAATTTGTCAGGTGATAAATTATTATAGAGCAAAATTCAAATAGCTAGGACCCTGGACTGCGCGAGAAGGCAGAGCTTGTCGTTTTACAAAAGCGGAGCTAGCGAGTATATGCTGCGCTGCACTTCACTTAATTTTCTAAACTAAAATATAACTCAATCACAATCAATTACAAAATTCACAGTGTTACACGAAGCAAAACACTACGAATGTCAACATGAGAATAACAGATATTGAAGCTGATGTTCTGTAGAACAGACAGTAGCGTAGTTTATCATCTATGCTTCTCTTTCTAAGACGAGAATTCATACTTCGCGCAGGGCTCTAGCTATTTGAATTTTACTCTGACGCACTAAACGCCTCTTAAACAGTACAATTTTTGATTCACCAAACGGTTTAGCTACAATTCACTAATAGGTTTATCCATAATTTGACTCATTTCGTAAACAAAAGAGGATTTTGTATTATGCAGACTAAGGTTTGAATAACTAAAATGAACAGTACAATTTTTGATTCACCAAACGGTTTAGCTTCAAATCAACTCATCTGATATAGAAACGTGGGGACCAAATTTTTTGTTTATGTTTAGTGAAACGAATTATTTCTTTACCACTCCTAAGATTGCAAAATAAACACAATTTTTCGAGCCGGCCTCAAATTATTGTAATTTTGGGGCTTTTTAATATCTATGGGTTTCTATTTTCGATTATCGATGACTCACAGTCTGTGAGGCTGGCACACCCTAATTCGGTGCAAGTTTTGAACATTTTGGTCCTTCGAGCCGGGCTCGAATTATTTTAATTTTGGGAATTTCGAATATTTGTGGGTCTCTACTATCAATAATCGATGTCTTACAGTATGTGAGGCTTTCACACTCAAGTTGGATGAAAGGCGTGATATATATTAATGTTTTTGCTTCTAGGAATTGCATCTGGGCCTTGTGATACTCTAACGAATGGAAAATGGATTTGTGAAGCCTGTACGTATTTGAATATCTCTCGAGATTCTATTTGCACCCAATGTGGCACTTCTCGAACTTCAGAGAAACAAATAGGTACGAAAAACTTTAATATTCTATTTATTTATTCAAGACAATATTTAATATTCATTCTACAGTGCGACGCATCGATTTTACCAAATTTTTTCGTAGTATTGTTTTAAAAAATGCCGAATAAAGCGAAAAATACTACTTTTACATGTTTAATTTAGGGAGTATTAAAATTCATGCGTCGCACTGTAGGTAACATGTTATACAGTATATAAATAATGCGTTTGACTATTTCTTTTGTCTTATAAATTATAATACAAATACGATGCCACTTTTAGAGCGCGTTCGCTATTGCTGCCTTTGTTCGACACAATAAATCTGTATCTGTAAATCGTTGACAGCTACATTCCGGCCTTAATATCACAAAAATGCCGGTAATGATCAAATTACAAAATTCGACAACAAATGTCATCTCTGTCGAATTATCCCTTAAACAAAATAGGTGGAAATGGCCATCTAATAAATAATCATTATGCATTACGCCTTACGCACAAATCATTTTGCATTAAGCACTAAAACAGTCGGTGGAAATGAGGCTTTAAGGCCGGAATGTAGCTGTCTACGATTATATTATACAGATTTAGTATGTCGAACAAGGGCAGCAATAGCGAACGCGCTCTAAAAGTGGCATTTGTATTATATTGTATTTATAAGACAAAAGAAATAATCAAACGCATTATTTATATACTATATAACATGTTACCTACAGTGCGACGCATGAATTTTAATACGTATTTAAAATGCCACCCGACAGCGTGGTCCAGTGTGTTAACTGGCTGCGGCCGGCTAACGTGCTGTGACGTCAGTCAACGTGAGATCGATGGTTCGAATCTCCGTCGGACGACAATGTGTCTAAAATGCCCTCTGTCTGGCATTCAATCACACTCGGGTGTTACAAGCTATCCACTTGTTTACCTTAAATGTAGTCCTGGTTGCACAAAGAATATCTCCGCTGCCGCTGTGGTTGAAACCACAGATCGCCGCACGGATTGAGATTCTGACTGTACTAAGATGAATGAGTGGAGACTGATCCCCCCCGATAAAAGGATCTAGAATGCTTCATGAGAAGCGGCGCTACATATATATTTAAAATGTCCAAAATTAAACATGTAAAAGTAGTATACGAGGGTTGTCCGGAAAGTAAGTACCGTTTCATTCTACTGCCACCGCGCAAGCTCACTCGTCTCTCTGGTTCATTGGACATCCACTGATACCATTATTAGCCGGTTTATGTTGTGTTTACATTTGATAGTAAGCGTTCAAAATGTTTAAGACAATACCAGATCCCGCCGACCAATGTTCATGACGAAACACGCTGTGGGCGGCCTTCTGTTATCAATGATGAGTTGGTTCGTCCATCATTGAACTGCCTAACCCACTTTCTCACCATTCCGTCCGTCATTACATTTTCCTCATAAATCTCTACAAGTTGATGATGAATTTCAGCTGGTTTAACATTCTTTGCGTTCAAAAACCGTATTACAGTCGGCGGGATCTGGTATTGTTTTAAACATTTTGAACGCTTACTATCAAATGTAAACACAAACCGGCTAATAATGGTATCAGTGGATGACCAATGAACCAGAGAGACGAGTGAGCTTGCGCGGAACTGCGACACTAGCGCTGCGGTGGCAGTAGAATGAAACGGTACTTACTCGTATTTCTCTTTATTCGGCATTTTTCAAAACAATACTATGGCAAAATTTGGTAAAATCGATGTGTCGCACTGTAGAACGAATATTAAATTTGTCGTTCTTACGTTAGTATTAGATTCAATATTTTACAAACCGTAGAGCACTGTTTTTCCTCTTTATCATCCTCTACTACTGTACAGTATATTACTATTATTTAAGGGTCTCGTCTCCGTAACAAAATATTGCGTGTTTAGAGGTGTAACAGTTTCTGCTTTACTCATTGCCTATTAAAAATTTGAAGAAAAAACAGGTACTAGATTTTTGTGAAAGAATTAATCTAGGATTATGCCCAGTTAGAATTCTGAAAAAATCTTTGAAATCCATATACAAAATTAATGAAAAAGTGTGTTTTAAGCAATTTTTTACATGCTTTTTCTTATTATTAAGAGATTTATTAGAAAATGTAACTCGGCATAATCCTAGTTGCATTCTTCGTCTATAAATAAATTTATGACATTTAGCTTTATCTATAAAACTTCGTGAGCACTGTAGAAATTGCTAGACTGCTTTTCCGTATTTTTAGCGAGCGTTTCTATGCATTAACATAGGACAAACGCGGTGTTGAGCTACGTGGAGACGATACCCTTAATTAACAACATAAATAAACCTTATGTACAGTTAACAGCCTCATTTATTGTTCATAATGTTCCCATTCAGCCTCAGCCACCGAGTCGCTCCACTCTCAGATGCAGCCGCTGCGCATCTCGACTTCTCCTGCGCACAACTTCAACCAATCGCAGCTCATCTCGTCCTACAGCACGTCACAGACTAGCGACGTTGCGCAGGCGCAGAGTCTGCTCAGCCAGCAGCGCTCTGCGAGCAAGAACAGCATCAACAGCAACGACAACGGCGCCGGAAGCACCGGAAACATCGGGAACTTGGAGGAAAACGTCGAGAACAGGAAGAGGAGTAGCGGCAAGTGGACCTGCGCGGTGAGTAGAGTAAAATTCAAATAGCTAGAACCCTGCGCGAAGTACGAATGGGGGTTTTCAAACCTACGGCTTTTAAAGAAATACTTATTGGATATTAATTTTCAGCATGTATAAGTTATAGGAAAGTGATAATAATTGTTAATTTTGATAGATTTATTACCTCTTTATCGAAATGAAAATGTAAGTGTTTTGAATCGTTCATTGAAATGCGCCATGTGTGACGTAGCCAACATTGATATCAAACCAGGAGTTGGTTCGTGCAAGTTCGTTTTTTGTCGTTTGGACGACGGACTACCAGTTGATTTTTCGATTTTTGACACGTTCACCAACGTTCACGGGTTCACGTTGTCGAGTTTGGTTAGGTTCAGACACGATTACTTACAGTTTATTGAAGAATTTTTGTGTTGGTTTTAATCGAAATGAAACGGCATGAAACAGTTTGGTTATGTTTTTCTGTTCAAGTTGACAAGATGTAGACTGTGTAAGGTAAGACCTACGTATCGGTCCTTGTCAGCGCGTTGAACGTATGTTCTAGATGTTGGTGACGTCACACTGTCACACGCGGCATCGATTTTCGCGGCACTTATTTTTTTAAACTTTATGAATTTTTTTCTGGCTTATTAGCAACTTTTAAGCGAAAAGAAAAAATACGGGTCTTATATTTTAATGTATAGATTAACATATAAAAAAACCAAAAAATCGTGAAAACCCCCATTGTCGTCTTAGAGAGAGAAGCATACGCTACTGTCTGTTCTACAGAACATCAGCTTCAATATCTGTTATTCTCATGTTGACATTCGTAGTGTTTTGCTTCGTGTAACCCTGTGAATTTTGTAATTGATTGCGATTGAGTTATATTTTAGTTTTGTTTGAAAATTAAGTGAAGTGCAGCGCAGCATATACTCGCTAGCTCCACTTGTAAAACGGACAGTACATGACAAGCTCTGCCTTCTCGCGCAGTCCAGGGTCCTAGCTATTTGAATTTTACTCTAGTATGAATCTAGAGGCCCATTTTACAGCAATATTGCAGATGCAAGCGCAACTTTTGACGAATTGATTTTTTTTGTTCAACAACAAATGACAATATTAAGTTGACAATGACGGTTAATGTGAAATATAATTTTGACAATTTTACTCCATTTAATTTAAGAACTCTGGAGGTTGATTCTATAACTTTACAAGACTGTTGTACGAACGCAGCTATTGTAAATAATGACGTCATATTGTCTAGTAATTTTTAACCATCGTGTTGGCAAGACCCCGTTACTTACTAGATTTATGTTGGCTATACTACTAGCATGCACATCTGACAGCCAATTTAAATTTAAATTTTAAATGATGTATATACAAAAACAAATTATTGTATGAAGATAAAAATTAATTACACTTACTACAAGAAAACGTTTTGATATTTAAATAATAATACAAAAACACGAAGAGGTTAACTCTCAACAAACAATGACAGCCAAACTTTCAAAGAGAGAGACAGATATCTTGCAGCGTACGTACAACACCTACCGAGCTATTGTAACTTATTTACAAGATATCGCAAGTCATGACGTCATTATATAGGTTCTACGAAAATCCGCTAGGCGCTCCAGCATCGCCGGTCTTGTAAATATGACCGTTATGGTCTTGTAAAGTTATAGAATCAACTCCCTGATAAATTGTATATTATAATAAGGTCTTGTACATGAAATATTCGACGATTTTGAACTCGGTATACAGGGTGTAGTCCAATCTGTGTAACAAAATTGAAGGGTGTATAGTATTGGCTTAATGATGGGTAAATTCCCGGGAACGAATATTTCGGAAAATTTCCCGGGAAGTTCCTCACAAAAATCAAAGGCACAGCAAAACCATGTTGCTAAATATTCCAAGAAATAAGTCTGGACAGGTTGGAGCATGTCGGTAATGCTGCGTCTGCGTTAAATTTCTCCCTTTATTATCGCTATCGGAAATTTCCCTTCTTATTTTCGGGAATTTCTCTTCTTATTTTCGGGAATTTCCCTATTTATTCCCGGGAATTTCTCAATCTATTCCCGCTAATTTCCAAAATGGTATTCCCGATTTTTTTCGGGAAAACGTGTTTAGGAAAATTAACGGGAATTTTCTCGGGAAATAATAGTATATTATACATCGAGGGAGAGAAATGCATGTTTTTTTCATGAGGTAGCCAGAGGGCGAAGCGAAGCGTAGCCCGAGGGATACAAAGCAACGAGGGAAAAATTGCAGTCTCTCCTGAGGGGTATATACTATTTTTTACACGGACCAAATTAATTTACTTTAAAAATATAGTAATAAATTATCAAGTATGTTATTTGTTGTTGGTAACGTAAATCATACATAGCAACCCACAGAAACAAATAAATAATAATAATATAAACTCCCTAGGGAGTGATTATTTCCCTAGTGACTAAATGAATCACTTCTATCATGGTTTTTAATAAGAAAAAGTTGACGTTTACTCCCGTCCGTGTAAAAAAGAATTTTTTGTTGTAAATTTTTTTTCTTGTTTGTAAAATTATTACTATATTAATGTAATTACGCTAATAAATACTGCATAACTATAGTTTAACTTTTTTGTATTTAAATATGAAACCAGTGGTACCCAAACTTGCAACAAAATTCATTTTGATTCATGATCCGTCCAATATTATACACCCTTAAATATTGTTACACAAATTGGGTTACACCCTGTATACTTAACTTGGTTATTAAACTAATAAAGCTAGCAAACACCGGCTAGTGGTTGTCACAAGTTAACTAATTAAACGCTTCATTTCCAGCTCTGCACCTACGAGAACTTCCCCCGCTCCACCAAATGCGCCATGTGTTCCTCCCCCCACCCTGCTCCCTCTCTCCCCACCACTCCCTCCCAGCTCCCAGCCACGCCCACCTACCAACCACCGCCGCGTCACCCGGACTACGACAGCCCCGCCCCGGTGGGCGTGGCCAGCGCCAACAACAACTGCGAGTACGAGCGGCGCATGCGCACGGCGCGCAGACAGGCTGACTGGGCGTGGCTTAACGCCTGTCTGGGCGTGCTGGAGGGGGATGCGAGTCCAGTGGAGGCGTATCTTAATAGTGGAGGGGATCCCGCGAGGCAGCTGACTGGGAGTGAAGTGGCGTTGTTGAATAGGTGAGAGGAATGGATTGTATTATTTGTGATTTTTATGCTGAAAGTTATACAGGGTGATTTATCATAACTTACTTACTTACTTACTTAATCCTAAAGCCTATCTACCTTTCAGTGTAAGGCTGGATCTCTCTCTTAGTATGCTCTTGATATACTCTTATTTTAAAACGCAATAATGCTCATTTTATGAATCAGAAACTTTTTATTTTATAATGTAGATACATAATCTAAAGTTTTGTTTCACCCAGTTTTCAAAATCATATCAGGTAGTGTCTATACACTGAATAAGCCGATTTCTGGCGTTTGTCATAACCCTTTCCAGCATGCCAGCGGGTATGTTGGCAATTGCGGCCCGGATGTTGGCCTTCAGGTCTTCTAGGGTCCTTGGACGGTTGACATAAACGCGGGATTTCAAAAAAATCACAAGGAGCCAAACCGGGCGAGCGGGCTGGCCACTCCAAATCGCCTCTTTTTGAGATGAGTGTACGACTCAACTGAAAACACACGCTGCTCCGTGCTCCAACGCATGATGGCGACTGACCGGGTGGGGAACAAAACTTTAAAAGTGTACCTGTCGAATGAGATCACTCTTTCCCCACTACGATCCCTACAGCCTGAATTTTAAAAAAGCAAGTTATGATGAATCATCCTGTATAAATAATAATCTACAGGCGTGGCTTCAATATACACGCAGTTTAATCTAGAGGCATTTTATGTAAATGAATAGATTTTTTTATGGAAGCATGCGAGTAGAATAACTAGTGTACCAACTCGTGTATAATGACTATAATTATTACATTTATATGAATTACGACACTTATCATAGCTCGTATCGTAAATAATCGTGTAATAGGTATCATTCTAAACTTATTGCACAATATATTATTATGTTACAGTCCATTTTATGCTTCTTAGTCTTTAAAATTTTAGTTTTTAAATATTTTATCATCAAAGTTCTTCAAAGTTTACAAATTTCGGAGCTTAAAAAACATGTAGCACACAAATCGGACCAAAATCAATTCTGTCGAGACAATAGTAAATTCAGTTAAGGAGAACCCTGCGCGAAGTACGAATTCTCGTCTTCTCGCGCAGCTCAGGGTTCTAGATATTTGAATTTTACTCTACGCTGGTTTAAGTACAGCTTTCTGCACGTACGTCTTAAATACAGTTGGGAAGATTACGATTTGACAAAAATACGTTTTGGATAAATTCCGTGTTGAACTATTCCAGTTAGGTATAGTTGCGTTTTGGCTAAACTAGTTTACCTGAAAACGATTTGCCAATATTAGTCGAAGTTGCGGTTTGGTCAAATTACGGAATGAGAAATTAAAGAATTAAAGACTAAATTACGGGTTGGCATATTTACAGTCCAGTTGAACAAATTACAGTTTGACTAAAATACAGTTTGGCCTAATTATTTTGGGCAAACAAAACGGCATTTATCAAATTGAGTGCTCCCATAATAACATAGAGTTGCTAAAAGTTGCATATGAATCTTCTTGCCTCCTTCAGAAGTTAGTCGCGCGGATTGAGCTTCTCCCGAAGTAGTAATTCTGTACCGGGAATATTGAACGATAATCTCAAAACAAATAAACAAATTTCACTTTATTCTCTTGCCTCTTTCCTGAAATTGTCGCGCGGATTGATCTTCTCCCGAAGTAGTAATTCCATACTAGGAATATTGAACGATAACCTCAAACCAAATAACCACATCTTACTTTCTTCTCTTCAGGTCATCAGCATTTGACGTAGGACACACCTTAGTCCATTTAGCCATCCGCTTCCACCGTGAAGACATGTTAGCCACGCTGCTGTCACAGATAGAAGGCGGTGGGTCCGGCGTGAAGCGAGTGCCGAGCTACGTCGCCCCTGATATCGCCACGGATATAAGACGACACATGAGTACGACAATAAGACAGAGGAAAGGAAGCTTTCCTTGTAACTTTGTCACTGAGTTGCCTACGTTCGCTTTGCCTGCAGGTGAGTTGTTAGAAATGTCTTAAATTGTGTCTATCGATGGCTGGTAACCGCACACACGGTTGTAATATGTGGTTGGAGCGATGGGTCGCTGCCACTTACGTAAGAGCCTATTGCATGGCAATAATACGCATTGAAAACGAGTAATTTTTGTGATGATCTCAATCTAATACTGTTATACGTATGATGTTGAATTGTATGTAGATTAAGGAAGCATACTAAAAGTGCGGAATCTTTAAAATCTTTAAGTAATTAGTTTGGCTTTAATATTTATGCGAATATCGGCGAAAATTGTACGAGTTTAGATAGAATTTATGGCAATTCTGTTGATTACAGTTTTTTTTACATCTATGTTGTACTCATTTTGTCTTTAAAGTCAATGATAACTTTTATAGTTTATTCATGAGGTCCTCACGAAATTCTAGTGTTTAATTCCTTTTTATCTCTAATTGTTGTCGGTACAATTTTTCAATTCAACAATGCTTTGTCATTACTAATGTAAAATTTCAGATTTTTATTTTGAGCAATATAGCCCGAATCGCGAATTCTGATTCTATTGCAGCAATATTGCACTCAAGAAGTATAGCGCCTTAACAATTAAAATAAATATGTTCCTGCCTTCTTTTCATAATAATTACTTTTACTATACTAACATTCAACATGCACTTGTAGATTTGATTTTTTTTCTGTTATTCATTACTCTTTTGTCAGACAAATTCACATTACCTACTTCGTTTTGTGACACTACTACAAAATATATCAAGATACCTGGCATGAAAGTTCGATTGTCATGTATGTTCCCTATGTTCGCATTTCACCTCTACCAACCTGTATAATATTGTACTGGCCACAAAACACTCGCTACGTTATACGTTTTGTGCTGGATTTAGTAGTACCTACAAACCAAAACCGTTTTGTGGGACTCAACTAGGGTATAGGTTGATATTTAGCTCAGTTCACAGATTCTAGCAACAAATTGTGTAATAAAACCTGATGTGGATACCACATGACTTCCTTGTACGCCTATTAAACTGTTCATACTTTTCTTAATAACTAAAGTGTAGAATAATATAAAAACCGTAGTTCATCCCAACTTGTATGTCTTAAATACAGTTGGGAAGATTACGATTTGAGTAAAATGCGTCTGGCAAGATTACGGTTATGAATAACTGCGATTTGACAAAAATACGTTTTGGATAAATTCCGTGTTGAATTATTCCAGTTAGGTATAGTTGCGTTTTGGCTAAACTACGGTTTATCTGAAAACGATTTGACAATATTAGTCGAAGTTGCGGTTTGGTCAAATTACATAATGTGAAATTACAGTTTGTCTAGAATACAATTTGGCTAAATTACGGGTTGGCATATTCACGGTTTGGCAAAATTCCAGTTGAACAAATTACAGTTTGACTAAAATACATTTTGGCTTAATTATTTTTGGTCAAACAAAACGGTATTTATCCAAAGTGTGTGCTCCCTTCCTTTTTACTCCGTATAAGGAAGTGACAAGAAGGTGTGTGTTGGCCAAATCAGATTTTTTAATTAATATTCGCACGTTAGTACGTTTTGTGCTGGATTTAGTAGTGGATTCATACAAATTACGGCTAATATGGCTATTAAATAACGAGACTGCGCGCGCAGAAGGCGTCCTAGAGGGGCAGGAGGGGAAACGAATGCAACGTTGGATAGCTGGAAGTGTCTACTATTCCGGTACGAAAACACGTCGCAGTCGCTGTAGTAGTATTTATTCTATAAAGGTTAGAAACGAACATGTTTTCTTCTCGTGTCGATTTTCGCTTTCCCTCTTCCATCGACTCGAACCGGGTTCCTTTTAAGGCAGATTTGATCTTCGGAAATAGAAAATAGTCACAGGGTGCTAAATCAGGCGAGTACGGCTTGTGTTCGAGCACTGGAGTACCTCTAGCGGCTAAATAACGCTTCACAGACAGCGCATTATGGGCAGGTGGGCATATTCACGGTTTGACAAAATTCCAGTTGAACAAATTACAGTTTGACTAAAATACAGTTTAGTTTATAATGGTCAAACTACGCGTAACGCAACTATATTTGACTAAATAAGCGAACGCAGTGGATTCATACAAACCAAACCGTTTCTGTGGGGTTCAAGTAGTGTATTAGGTTGTCATTTACTCTATTCCTCCTCCCCAGACATAGAAGAGCTCCCAGGCGCAGTGCAGGAGCAGCTGTTCTCCGAGCTGCTGGACAAGGACGCGCAGCAGCAGCTGGAAGGCGACGCCCCCGTGGTGAACTGGAGCCTGGAGATCACCGTGAGACTCGGCAGCCGCCTCTACGCGCTGTGGAACCGATCCGCGGGCGACTGTCTGCTGGACAGCGCCATGCAGGCCACGTGGGGCGTGTTCGATAGGGACAACACGCTGAGGCGGGCTGTGGCTGAAAGCTTGCACCAGGGAGGCCATGTGTAAGTTTATTTATTTATTATTTAATGAAAATTCCCAATCCAGCAAATACAGGTGGGGCAAAACAACCTCCCTAGTTTCAATAGAGAATTGTGAAGCGAGCAGAGGTCGTAAAAAGATGGGAATGGCGTGTATAGCGGCCGGTATATATGCTGTTTGCGTAACAAAAGTTTCAGTCGTAAACATAATGTGGACGAACAAGCAACGCACTTTTACCGTTGAATTGAATTTTTTTTTCCTGATCCACCGAAAGGAAAAGGACACTAAAATTTGTTCAATTTCCTGTGCAGCGCTCAAAGAACGAAGTTCCTACGATGATTTGGCACAAAGTTTAAAAATTAAATTGGATATTTCCATCACTAGTGACGAAATGAATCCATTCCGTAACAAGTGACAGAATGTATTCATTCCATAATTGAAAATGATGTAAGAATGATAACATTCTATAACAAACATTTTTATATAACCATGGTTACTATTATTGTAATCAATTCATCCATTGGCTTTTATTTGTGTCATGCGATTTTCAGGGGTAATATAACAAGTGATGAGCTTATTATCGAAAATATTTTCAAAATGTCACTAATGTTAATCCCAACGACGAAAATACGACGACTTGTATTTTCTAAAGATTGGGATTACCATGAGTGGCATTTTCAAAATATTATCGGTTTTTAAGCAAATCACGACTTTATATTTAGGAAGAGAATACAATGAGTAGTAGTGATGGGTCTTTCGTTCATTTTTAGTGAGTCAGTTCATTTTGCTCCGCTCAGTAAAGTGAGTCGTTCACACTGAGTCGTTCATTTGAACGACTCTGTAAAACAGCACTGTGCGTTTCAAATGACACCGTGCTACCGTGCTAGTGTGCTGCTCAGCTGAGCTGCTTTGCTCATGTGCTCATGCTCACAGCACTGTGCGCTCGCCTTGTGTGCATGTGCGATGCGCAGCGATGTGGCATGTGCCAAACTGCATGAACCTAGCATTTTAGTTAGTTCTAGTTGATAGTTGTGTTCTCGTCTTGATTACTCGTTGCTGCAAACAATAGATTATTGAACGTTGCTTATTGTAGTTGTATATGTATATTGACAATGGAAAATAAACAAAATAAAAATTCTGCAAAAAGGAGTACCTATTGTCTGGCAACATTTTGAAGAATGTTCAACAAATTTAGCAAAATGTTACTATTACTTTTACATTAATGTATTTTTTGCATTTACTTTCCAGTCCTACATTGTTTCCACTTCCCATATTGTTGATTATTTTCATTGTTGTCCGTACAACAGAAACGCCACGCTTCTCAGAATACACAGCACTCAGCACCGTGCGCTGTATGTATGTTTCGTTCGTTTCGTTCATTCCACTCGCACTCGTTCGTCTTTCTGCGTTCAGCGAGCGGAGCGGTGAGCGGAGGCTAAATAGTAGCACGGAGCTAGTGTGAACTGGTGTGCCGTGCTGAACGAACTAAAGAGTTGTTCGTTCACGGCACACTAAAATGAGTCGTTCATTTTGAACGACTCGTTCATGAACGACCCATCACTAATGAGTAGATGCCATTATGTATTTTAGCAATTATTTATTTTAAATCATTACAATTAGTATTCGTAGACAGCTACATTCCGGCCTTAACGGAAACTATAAAAGTAGCACTCCAACACTTAGAACCACCTTTACACTCCCCTCTCCCCTGTTTTCATTCACGTAACTCTTCGGTTTCAGCTTCATTTACTAATACATAATTGTACAAAATGTCTTCATTGTGTACTTTCCTTAATACTAATAATTAACTTGTCAACTTAAACTATGAAAGCAGCACACCAACATACAGAACCACCTTTACTTAACGAAAACGCGTCCGCCTGAAGAACATACCCTGTCTTATTGTACCATGGAACCACCTTTACACAATCTCCACCCTCCCTCTTGTTTTGATTCACTCCCTCCTCGGTTGCAGCTTCTACCCGCGGTGGAAGGAGTACGAGTCCTCGCAGGCCTCACTGCTGCACTTCTCTCTGGACGAGGCGCAGTGGGAGGAGGACTGGACGTCGCTGCTGTCGCTGGCGTCTCAGCCCGGCGCCAGCCTGGAGCAGCTGCATGTGTGGGCGCTGGCGCACGTGCTGCGGAGGCCTATCATTGTGTACGGCGTCAAGTATGTCAAGAGCTTCAGAGGGGAGGCGCTGGGGTACGCGAGGTTTGAAGGTGGGTGACGAAAGTGAAAGTTGTTGAATACGGTTGAGGGGTGCAATACTTGCACGTGAGCGCAGTTGCCTGGCTATTAAATAACGAGACTGCGCGTGCAGAAGGCGTCCTAGAGGGGCAGGAGGGGGCAACGAATGCAGCGTTGGATGGCTGGAAGTGTCTACCTTCTGCGCACGCAGTCTCGTTACTTAATCCTCGTAAGATTCACAGCAGCCGATGAGGCAATACAACTGTCCACTATATAAACGAAACGGCAAATGGGCTCACGTGTAAGTATTGCACGACTCAACTGTAATAGTAATAGTGAACTTACGTTGATTGGTTTGACAGTTTTATTAGCAAATTATGTCAACAGTGCTTTTGCTGCGCTAGCGTTATTAAAAAAGATAGACAAACCGTAGTACCATTATTAAATTTACACTGTTGCACCAATCAGTATAAAGAAACTTGCTAGCTTCATTGGACTCAGCTATTTACTTGCTGGCATCAAATGTGACCGGACCATGTCAGCAAAGCTGATTTTTGTAATATAATTAGTTCTATAATAACTAATTAAGAATTGCAGTGTTAGCTGGTCCAAAAGCGTGCCTCAAGATTCTAAGAGGCTGTGGTGCTTTTAAGTGAAACCAGCAAAGCTAAAATTTTGTATAATGATAATTTATCAATTATATTTAACAAAAAAATATGTTAGCTGGACAGGGCAGGTGGATATCCTTGTTAGCTGTGCAGGTGAACAGTGACAGTGTCAAAATAGTAACACATCGTTTATATCTTCTTCTACAGTTTACATACAATAAAGACGATGTGTCACTATTTTGACACTGTCACTGTTAACCTGGACAGATAACAGCCTGAGATCCGGCTCGAAGGACCGGCACAACATTAACAATAAATTGCAGTTAATTATATAACAATACATTTATACTATACATTGTATATCTTAAATACAGTAGGTACCTATAAATACAGTTGGGACGATTACGATTTTAGTAAAATGCATTTGGCAATATTACGGTTATGCGTAACTGCGATTTGACAAAAATACGTTTTGGATAAATTCCGTGTCGAATTATTCCAGTTACGGTTTGACAAAATTCCAGTTGAACAAATTACAGTTTGACTAAAATACAGTTTGGCTTAATAATTTTGTTCAAACTACACTTCGATAAAACTATATTTGTCCAAATTGTATGCTCCCGATTTTTACTAGCATCTGTGCATTTCTACGCAGATCTTTTTAATATTTTCTGAATTCTATATTTTCTTCCAGGGGTGTACTTGCCTCTTCTTTGGGAAGCGTCGTTTTGTGTGAGGACTCCACTAGCTCTGGGCTACACTAGGGGACATTTTAGTGCGTTGGTACCCATGGAACCAGAAGCACACCACCATGCTGGTCTAGACCACTCCGACACACTTCAAATCACATTTTTACCGCTCATGGACAGAGAGAGAAAATTGTTACCGGTTCACTTCTTAACGCAAGTCGAAGTAAGTATTTTAATATTGAATCCTTAAAATGATGAGACTGAAATTTATACAGTGCCTTTATCCGGTTTGTGAGTAATTGAATGTTGTAATTACGCTCGTTTTACATGGACTCTAAGGCAATTCACAAAATTTTTGTTTTACTGCTTTAAACTATTTTACACGTTTACGTTAAATATTATAAAAACTAAATCTTGTAATAATAAAACAAATTATAATAGTCTTACCTAAATTTGATTCCTATAGATCTAGTAGCCTTAGATCCGGCTCGAAGGACCGGAAGTACAGTAACAATAGATTGCAGTTAATTATAAAACAATACATTTATCGTATCAACGACCTTTGAAATTATATACAAATATAAACTAAACAAAAATTGAGAATCAGACAGATATTATCTGATTTTAGAATTTGTTGAGGATTTTTTCATTTTTATGAATCCTAAGAAAAATAATCCTGGTGAAAATCCTGTGAAATAGCTTCGCCGTTCAATTGAATCTTCAATGAGTCTTATAAAAATTATAAAACAAAAATTAATAAACAATCTTACCAGAATTTGACTCCTATAGATCTAATTGCCTTAGATCCGGCTCGAAGGACCATAACTATATTAACAATACATTCATACATACATAGAATCACGATATTTCACAATAGATTGCAGTTAATTATAAAACAATACATTTATAATATTACGAACTCTCAAAATTATTTATAAATATTGAGAATCAAACAAAAATATCTTCTTTTATGCTTCTTTGAGGATTCTTTAATGCTCTGAACCCTGCGAAAGAATCCTGTGAGAATTGCCTGTCAAAAATTGAATCTCCAATGACTCTTGTACAAGAATTTATAATTCACTGATTCAAACACTTAATTCAGAAGCATGATAGAATCTTCAAAGAATCAATGTGTGAACAAAGAGCTTTAGTATTGTTTTTTTTTTCTAGATGGGCAGAGAAGAATCAATTCTACGGCAATGGCTAGACGTCTGTGAGACGGAAGGTGGCATTCTAGTAGCCCAACAAAGGCTTCACAAAAGGCCTCTACTGGTGGCTCAGATGGTTGAAGAATGGTTGAACCACTACCGACGACTAGCGTAAGTTGTCTTTAATTCCCTTGAGACTTAAGTCGGTTTTGTGCTATTAGTTATGTAGTTACACGGGTATAGATGAATCTATTAGGTAAACTGAGTACAGTACAATTTGTGATTCACCAAACGGTTTAGCTACAAATCAACTCATCTGATAAAGAAAAGTGGAGACCAAAAATTTTGTTCATGATTAGTGAAACAAATTTCTGATTTTTTACATAATATACAATTTATGATTCACTAATAGGTTTATCCATAATTTGACTCATTTTGTAAACAAAAGAGGATTTTTTTATTATGCAGACTAAGGTTTGAATAACTAAAATGAACAGTACAATTTTTGATTCACCAAACGGTGATCTGATAATAGAAACGTGGGGACCAAATTTTTTGTTTATGTTTAGTGAAACAAATTATTTCTTTACCACTTCTAAGATTGTAAAATAGACACAATTTTGTCATGTACAATTATTTATGATTCACTCAACGGTTGAGCTACAAATTGATTCATTTTATTAACGTATTTATTCCTCTTATAATATAATTTTGATTCACTAAACCCCTAAACAGTTTAATCACAAATTAACTCGCCCAATAAAAAAGTGAAGACCACTTTTTTTATTTATTCAGACAAATGACTTATTTACCTCTTCTAAGATTGTAAAATAACATATTCATCATGTAGAACTTATGATTCACTCAACGGTTTATCCAAAAAGTAACTCATTTTATATAAAAAGTGGGGACCAATTTTTTAAAATTTAACCCATATTGCAAAATAACATTTATCATGTAGAACTTATGATTCACTCAACGGTTTATCCAGAAAGTAACTCATTTTATATAAAAAATGGGGATTTTTTTTTAAATTCCTAAGATTGTAAAATAACATTTATCATGTAGAACTTATGATTCATTCAACGGTTTATCCAGAAAGTAACTCATTTTATATACCATAGTGGGAACCAATTTTTTTAAATTTAACCCAGATTGCAAAATAACATATTTATCATGTAGAACTTATGATTCTCTCAACGGTTTATCCAGAAAGTAACACATTTTATATAAAAAAGTGGGGACAATGTTTTTTTAAATTTAACCATCCTAAGATTGCAAAATAACATATTTATCATGTAGAACTTATGATTCACTCAACGGGTTATCCAGAAAGTAACTCATTTTATACAAAAAAGTGGGGACCAATTTTTTTTAAATTTCCTAAGCTTGCAAAATAACATTTATCATGTAGAACTTATGATTCACTCAACGGTTTATCCAGAAAGTAACTCATTTTATACAAAAAAAAGTGGGTACCAATTTTTTTTTAATATCCAAAAATTGCAAAATAACATTTATCATGTAGAACTTACGATTCACTCAACGGTTTATCCACAAAGTAGCTCATTTTGTATAAATAAAAGTGAGGACCAAAATTTTTTATTTTAATTCAGACAAATGACGTCAGCTCCGTTTGCCAGGGCACTACCGATTCAAGACTATTCAAGTGATGGAGACACAGACGATGAATAACACCAAGCCAATAAAATGCAGCCAACCATAACGATAAAATCCCCCAAATTCCCCAAAGTAACTAACACATAATACTTAGTCGTGTAAAAAACCAGATTTTATTTATACACCTATAAATATTTATATAAACATATAGCACGAAATTTGTTTACACTTATTGGCTAATTTAAATTTTTTACAGTACTTTGAATTTATTCTAGTTTTTAGAATATGTGGAAAAGTACAAAATTCTACAAATATGTAGCTATGTGTGCAGATGAGTCAAATGCAAAATTTTCACGAAAAAATTGAGGCAAAATTTTTCTGCAAAATATTTTCTGATGTCGGCCACCGTTGCCACGATTGCCGATATCAGAATTTTTTTTATAATTTTTGTATTTGACTACCACATGCACCTTGTATATAGTAAATCTTTTATAAATATTAATATAGATGGAATGTTTTGAAAATGGATTGCAAATCAAAATGTATAATATATTGTTACAAAAATTATTTATTATATTATAAAAGTGCTTGAGGTAAAAGCGCTATCGTATTTATTAATGGCAACTATTCCTCAGTGAATCTCTAAAATTATTATACAGGGTGTCCCACAACGCGAAATTATTTGTATTACTACTAATAAATTCAAACTGGTCTAAAAATTTCTTTGTGGATCAAAAAAAATTGTGGGACAACTGTATACAGCACATTTTTCTTATTTAATTGTTAATCAGGGTATATATTGTTTATTGATTAAAAATTATTATTATTTTGACCTGTTAGTGTAGTTATTATGTGATATATTTTATTTTTAATATTTTCAATAAATCTTTGAACTATACAATTACTAATATTCTAAATGATCCAAATTATGTGTCAAAATGCTCAGAATAAAATTTTCAGTATTAATAAAATTTAACTTAAATTAAATTAAGGTGGAACGACTGGAATAGAATAGGGTACTTTACCATAGTAGCAAATTAACAATCCAGTCAATTATATTGAAACCTCAAAAATGAGTTATTGCTTGAAAAAAGTTTCAAAAAGTTAATAGCTCTTTAAGGTAGAAAATCCGTCGGTCATAATCGTGCGTGATTTCGGTGTGAGGTGAGGCCGAAGCAGTCAAATAATCAGAAATAAACAATTAAAAATCGTAGATTTGGATGTAAATTACAAATAGTAGGTATCCAATTAAATAAAAAATATAATTGAAATTTAAGTTTACACTGAAATGCAGTAGTAGTACGTCAAAAACATAATTTTTCTTGAGACTGGAACCTTTTGCATGCGATTTCTCAACCATTATTACGGTGACTCATATTTTTTATTTTTCTAATAAATACCTCAAATATCAAAGAATAACATATTCGTTTTCCAAATATGTGTTGGGTTGTTATGATATAAAATTTTCTAATCGTTTAGTAAATCTATTGGTAACCTCCATATACGCAATGTATTTTAGCGCGTTTTTGTGTCAACTTTAAATTCAATTATCTTCGTTATTTCAACGGTTACCTATAAATTTTAATTTTTATTCAAATTCTACGACTTGTATTGAATGCTGTATATTAATTTAAGTCATATTTTGGGTTGTCACTACCCATGGATTTACTACCTTAAATATTTGAGATTTTACGTATCGGTACATCTACGTCACAGTAATGCGTTTCACGTGTATTCTTAAATAAATACCAAATTGTATTTTATTGTAACAGAAACAGTTGATTTTACATGAGTACATTTTAATTCTGAGAAAATTGCAGCTATACATCTACGTCACACAAACTTTAAAAATTAATTACAGCTTTATTAAGAACAAGGCTTATCAGTACTCTCAATCGCTTTCAAATAACATGAGTTTCAATTAAAAAAATGGTAAACTGCCCTTTTATTAATTGTTGTTTCTTTTATGACAGAAGGTACAGTCATTGCCACCTTAAGTCAGTATTTTCAATATATTTATAGTGGATAGTTGATAGTGGATACCGCACACGCGAGAAAATATGTTGAAAATTACTGGTACAATATTTTTGCACTGCTACCGTTTTTTATAAAATATTTTAACAATAAATGGTATCTGTGTAAAAATATTTCGTTTTGGTTTAATATTTAAATAGTGCTGCTTTGTAATACTGTCTGACCCACACTATGTGTGGCTGCCACACCCAAAAGGGTATAAAAGCATGAAGTATTTTAAAAGCAGCACTAAAATTGTATATACAGGTTGGTGTAGGTGAAATGCGACCATAGGGAACATACATGACAATCAAACTTTCATGCCAGGTATCTTGATATATTTTGTAGTAGTGTCACAAAGCAAAGTGTGGCAAAAAGAGTAATCAATAACAGAAATAATAATAAAATCTAAAAGTGCATATAAACTTTCTCGTTCTACTCGTACGTATACATGCAAAGAAAATATTTTAATGAAAATAATCAATAATATGACAGGTACTTTGACATTGACAGTACTTATTCCACGTATATCAAGATGCCTAGTATGATAACTCCATTGTCATATATTTCCCTATGTTCGCATTTCACCTCCACCAACCATAACATGAAACTATTTAAAATATTTACCATGATTCGAATATGCGACAAAATTTCTATATATGCTTACAGTGCCTTGTTATTTAGTATTACAGCACTGCAAAAAAAATAGTTAAAACTTCGATTTCAAATATTTTTTTAGTTAAACTAAAAAGTATATCGTTTCAAAATTTAGACAATTTCAAAATATTTAATAATAATTTAAAAGATTTAAATGTTTTAGTGTAGAAAATGTAGATATAGTATTATCTACAAACAAAAAACCGATTTATAAATATTTATTTACGAACAGTTATTATGTTGGTAACCCCTCCATCCTCCATAATGCAACACTATTGTATTATCAGTCCATTGTTCAACACTGCTGTTATCTGTCACGCCGAAATGTGAGGTTAAATTAATATTTAAGTACTAAAACTTGTAAATTTATTCAAAACGTCGTATTTGACTCGCACATAATGGCTATAATACCGCTCGTGCATAAACTTTCATCCGATTGAATTATAGCCTGCATTATGTGCTTATTAAGCCCATTTTACATTGAGCAATATTGCAGATGCAAGTGCAACTTTTGACAAGTTGCTTCAATATTGCATGAGTGTAATACAACAGGCAGAAGCAATCTTTAGGCTGCATGGAATAGAACATGTCTAATTTTTGTATGCAGGCAATTCACAGTTATTTCTAGTTATTTTTAGTTCACTACCAACTGAACCGTCAAAAAGATTAGGAAAGTTAGTGCGTTAGTGGTTATAATGCCATTCTATCTTTCCAACAATATACAATACAACAAATCCAAGAGGTTAACGTAACAAAATATTGGTAAATTTATTAATAATACATTAAATAAGTAATTGCATGTTGCTGATGTTGCTCAGTGTAAAATGAAATGTCTTCTGCAATTTTCTTGTTCAACTCTGACTTGAAGATTGCAGTTGCCCGTTGCGCTTGCTCAATGCAAAATGGGCTTTAAGAATATGGCATGAAATATTGGTTGTAAATAAATATTTTAGATCGAGTAAACATCTGAATTAATTTTTTTTAAGTAAAAATGGTAAGTTCAATATTGTTGCAAATTGTGATTTTTAATTTTAAGGGCTGAAGTTGTTCTTGTAAAATGGCTCTATCTGATAATGCCGCTATTTCGTGTGAAATAGTGCTGAACAAATAGAACTATTTTACGTAATTTTACTAGTATAGACTAATATGCTATATTAAAAATTGCAGCTTACAAATTTGTACATAGAATTTTTTTCATAGGTAATATATGCAAATAATGTAATGTTTTTAAAATGTAATATACTTATAAATTGAAATAATATAATATTGTTAACATCTATTTAGGTATTATAAAAGTATAAAATAAAATGTTTAAATTAATACTTTGATTTATTTATAGCTACTGCAAATAATATACAGGTTGGTGGAGGTGAAATGCGAACATAGGGAACATACATGACAATGGAGTTATCATGCTAGGCATCTTGATGGAATAAGTACTGTCAATGTCAAAGTACCTGTCATATTATTGATTATTTTCATTAAAATATTTTCTTTGCATGTATGTGTACGAGCAGAACGAGAAAGTTTACATGCACTTTTAGATTTTATTATTATTTCTGTTATTGATTACTCTTTTTGCCACACTTTGCTTTGTGACACTACTACAAAATATATCAAGATACCTGGCATGAAAGTTCGATTGTCACGTATGTTCCCTATGTTCGCATTTCACCTCCACCAACCTGTATAACAGGTGCATCATTTAGACAATTTTTGGTAAGTAATATCAATAAGTTTTTCACCGATTGACTTTAAAAAGCAACTTTATTGACAGTTGTTGCAATCGCTCAACAAACGCATAGCAACAGTTTAACAAACGCGCATAGTTACATAAATATTGAAAATATTAATAACAATCATCAAAAAAATAAAGTGTTTAAATTACGAGGAATCCAATGCCGCAAACCGCGCTTTGATAAGTCTTTTAGTTTTCGAGATATCAACTCTCAAAGTTGAGATCCAAATTTTCTCTAAGATTTATGACTGAGTGTTAAAGCGTTTATTTTTAGACTGAATTAAGACAGAATTAAGACCGAATTTAGACCTTATTATTGTAACTTCTGAACGGTAAAAGGGCTGATCTTGAGACCATTGGATTCCTTGAATTAAATTACATAAGATAGCATTTATTTAAAAAGTATAAGGGTCCTTATAACAGAGCCCACTTTTTTATCTCCTGAACGGTAAAAGATACAGGGCTGATCTTGTGTCCATTGGATTCCTTGGATTAAATTACATAAGATAGGATTAGTCGGCAGTACGGCAGTGTGGTAACGTGACAGCGTTGTGATTGATATAGTCAAGCACGCTTCACAGCGGTTAATACTTGGATGGGTGACCATCGTGACAAAAGTGATACCCACTGCGGCTCGGTGTGCCCGGCCCCCTTACACCGAAAGGTATAAAAAGGGGTTACTGACTATATATATATATATATATATATATATATATATATATATATATAAGATAGGATTAATTTAATAAGTATAAGGGCCCTTATAACAGAGCCCACTTTTTTATCTCCTGAACGGTAAAAGATACAGGGCTGATCTTGAGACCATTGGATTCCTTGGATTAAATTACATAAGATAGGATTAATTTTAAAAGTATAAGGGCCCTTATAACAGAACCCACTTTTTCATCTCCTGAACGGTAAAAGATACAGGGCTGATCTTGTGACCATTGGCTTCCTTGAATTAAATTACATAAGATAAGATTAATTTTAAAAGTATAAGGGCCCTTATAACAGAGCCCACTTTTTTATCTCCTGAACGGTAAAAGATACAGGGCTGATCTTGTGACCATTGGATTCCTTGAATTAAATTACATAAGATAGCATTAATTTAAAAAGTATAAGGGCCCTTATAACAGAGCCCACTTTTTTTATCTCCTGAACGGTAAAAGATACAGGGCTGATCTTGTGACCATTGGATTCCTTGAATTAAATTACATAAGATAGCATTAATTTAAAAAGTATAAGGGCCCTTATAACAGAGCCCACTTTTTTATCTCCTGAACGGTAAAAGATACAGGGCTGATCTTGTGACCATTGGATTCCCTGAATTAAATTACATAAGATAGGATTAATTTAAAAAGTATAAGGGCCCTTATAACAGAGCCCACTTTTTTATCTCCTGAACGGTAAAAGATACAGGGCTGATCTTGTGACCATTGGATTCCTTGAATTAAATTACATAAGATAGCATTAATTTAAAAAGTATAAGGGCCCTTATAACAGAGCCCACTTTTTTTATCTCCTGAACGGTAAAAGATACAGGGCTGATCTTGTGACCATTGGATTCCTTGGATTGAACGGAGGATGGCTTCAACACAGCAGAGTTTTCCTGTGAATGAATCTTTTTATTCAGGTGATGCAAATTTCTGTGTTTGAATATTTTAGATTTGTATTTGTATATTTTAAATGGACACCGGATTGTAGTGCGTATACATTTCTGTTTAAAGTCTAGATATGGCGGATGGTTGTGTGGTGGCCACGTCAGATTTTTTATTTTATACTACATTAATATCTAACCACATACAGTAAGTACTTTGATCAAGTTATAAAACATAAAAGTATTGTAAATAAATAATAAATTATTGTGACGTATAAATTTTATTTAATTATCGAACTGGTATGACTGGTGTAATAATAATATTGTTTATATTATAAAACATCTTCAAATAATTATTTTTCTTCAAGAATACCAAGTCTGCATCGTAATTCAGTTAATTTTGGACGTGTTTGTGGTAACTTTTGTAAAAAAAGGGTGCAAATATATTTAAATTTGTTTTTATTATGTTCTGGTTTGTAAAATGTTTAGAACTTCTGGACGGCCGTTTTGGATGTGATAGCTGCACAGTGAGTCATCGGTACACGTCCGTGTGTGCGGTTACCAGCCGTCAACGCACGCTAGCCCAAGTGAGTATGTATTTTATTTTACATTTGTATTATTTCAAACGAAACTATACATAGAAACAGCTTTTAAAGAGACTGTACATTGAATTACTTTCCGATTTGTGAAGTAAACAAAATTCCAAGTGTGTTAATTAAATTAGTAGCCTCTGTTACGTCATATTTTATTCATTTGTAGTACAAACGTTTGGCAGAGAGGTTTAGTATTATAATAGTGCATATTTAGTGCAGTTTTATTTAAAATCTACCGAGATCTACATGATTCTACTATTGTTTAAATGTTTGTTTATATTTTAAAAGTATGTTGAGTTGTTTAAAATTATTTTTATGTTACAGTTTTGCTGTTCGTTGTTATTACATCATTTGAAGGACTATGAAGGGCCCAGTAATAAGAAAAAATGTAAGTTTTATTATATTTCATTATGAAACATGGTTTATTTATTATTTATTTCAGGCTGAACCCACGCAGAGATCCATTGTCAACATATTGAGGGCCTCAGTTGTGCCTTAAAGTTATCTACCAAAATAATTAGGTAACATTATGACTTCAAAATTGTTATAAATCATTTATTTCTTTGCAGATATTTCACACTTCAGCAGAGGCACAAATTTAGAAGCCCTGAGTAGAATTTTCTACTACGAGAACAAGGTAAAATTGTTTATTAATTTCAACAAATACACATCTAATTTTTTGTTGTATTTTTCAGACTAGTTCCGGTTGTAGCATCTTTATCTCTGGCTGTAAGACCCGCACAGCCTGTGGTGCCGCCCATCCAGTCCCTGAGACGTGAACAACCGTTGAAGAAGGCCCAGCACTCCTCGACATCAAATGTAAGTGTTTCAATATTAATTACTTAATTTTCAACACTTTCACATACTTTATAACGTGTGTGCGTTTACCAGCCGTCAACTGACTGGTACTCAAGGTTGCTAAAATCATAGGCGCCCAGTTTAACTTTTTTGTAGGCAGCATTTTATAAAAATACAAATTTTCTATCTCTAATAATAAAGTAATTAATAATTATAATATAGTCTCGATATCGAAATGGGCAGTTATCGATTCAGAGTTGAACTATTTAATTTTTTAATCCGGTATACAAATTTTTACTATTCTGGTATTATTATTAATAGAGTAATTGAATATAAACGAAATATTATTTTCCCCATAAATTTTTAACTGGATGACAAAATATTAAAATTAGAATTCTGCAATTTCTTAACTTAATGTACAAATTAGCGAAAATATTTTGTGGGCTTAATTAAAAGGGCCCTTTTTCATAACTTCTGAATGGTACAAGATACAGTGCTGATCTTGGCACCATTGGATTCCTTCAGTTAAATTACATAAGATTTGATTAATAAAAATATTTTGTGGTCTTAATTAAGAGAGCCTTTTTTGTAACTTCTGAACGGTACAAGATACAAGGCTGATCTTGGCACTATTAGATTCCCTGAGTTTAATTACATAAGATTTGATTAATGAAAATATTTTGTGGGCTTAATTAAGAGAGCCCTTTTTTGTAACTTCTGAACGGAACAAGATACATGGCAGATCTTGGAACCGTTGGATTCATTGAGTAAAATTACATAAGATTAGATTAATGAAAATACTTTGTGGGCTTAATTAAGAGAGCCCTTTTTTGTAACTTATTAATGGTACAAGATACAGGGCTGATCTTGGAACCAGTAAATTCCTTGAGTAAAATTACATAAGATTAGATTAATGTAAATATTTTGTGGGCTTAATTAAGTGAGCCCTTTTTTGTAACTTCTGAACGGTACAAGATACAAGGCTGATCTTGGTACCATTAGATTCCGTAAGTAAAATTACATAAGATTAGATTAATGTAAATATTTTGTGGGCTTAATTAAGAGAGCCCCTTTTTGTAACATCTGAACGGTACAAGATACAAGGCTGATCTTGGTACCATTAGATTCCGTAAGTAAAATTACATAAGATTAGATTAATGTAAATATTTTGTGGGCTTAATTAAGAGAGCCCCTTTTTGTAACATCTGAACGGTACAAGATACAAGGCTGATCTTGGTACCATTAGATTCCGTAAGTAAAATTACATAAGATTATATTAATGTAAATATTTTGTGGGCTTAATTAAGAGAGCCCCTTTTTGTAACATCTGAACGGTACAAGATACAGGACTGATCTTGGCACCATTGGATTCCTTGAGTAAAATTACATAAGATTAGATAAATGAAAAAAAAAATTGGGCTTAATTAAGAGAGCCCTTTTTTGTAACTTCTGAACCGTACAAGATACAGGGCTGATCTTGGCACCGTTGGATTCATTGAGTAAAATTACATAAGATTAGATTAATGAAAATACTTTGTGGGCTTAATTAAGAGAGCCCTTTTTTGTAACTTCTGAATGGTACAAGGTACAGGGCTGATCTTGGCACCATTGGATTCCTTGAGTTTAATTACATAAGATTTGATTAATAAAAATATTTTGTGGTCTTAATTAAGAGAGCCTTTTTTGTAACTTTTGAACGGTACAAGATACAGGGCTGATCTTGGCACCATTGGATTCCTCGAATTTTTTTACCCTGGGATACAAATTTTTACTATGCTGGTACTATTATTAGTAGAGTAATTGAATATAAACGAAATATTAGAAACAGGAGTACGTCGCTCTTGTAAACCGTTTATAGACCGAATTTGGCCTGAATTTAAACATACTGGATGTTAGGTGGTCAAAAACAGTATTATGTCTATACCTACCTCAAATTAAATTTTAACTTCTGAACGGTACAAGATACAGAGCTGATCTTGGCCCCATTAGATTTCTTGAGTTAAATTACATAATATTAGATTGATGAAAATATTTTGTGGGCTTAATTAAGATTGCTTAATTATAACTTCTGAACGGTACAAGGTACATTGCTAATCTTTATTTTTCTTGTGTTTTTCAGACTGGCTTCCAAGCAGATGTACAGACCACTCTACTCCTTGCCCATGAACACAATTTTCGTCACCGGGTAATGTTTTTTTGTGGATTTCTTTCTGTTACATCTTCCTTCTAATTAAGATGTGGTATCCTCACATACTGTTAGTCTTAGGTATATATATTTTTGTTACTGTTAGAGCGAAATTGTTATTTGTTGTAACGTTTGTAAGTACCTACAAATAATTATGTTCTATATTTATAATTTTTATGTATGTTTTTATTTAATTATCAAACTAATTTATGTTATTTTAATAAAAATACCATTACTTGTATAGTTTTAAATATATATTTGATTTGTGTGTTGTTTTGTTATTTAAGTATGTATATGTGTGAATAAAAATATTGTATAATAATTATTTTATGTATTGTTTGTATATTATGTATATAAAAAGAAAAATGAAGTCTCTATTTTCCCCATGTTTTCTTTAAGTTGTTAAATATATTAAAGTATAAATATATGAGTTGTGTTTAATGTTATTAAAATAAATGTAAATGTTTTAATTTTTAATATAATAAATCATTTTTAAATTTACTTATAATCTAATTAATTATATACTTACCCTATAATTGTCCTACGTCTCGTTATATAGCATTATATTTAGGGGTGAAATTGTTCAAAACGAGACTAGTGCTGCCATCTCTTGGTGTGACGTCACAAGTGTTTGTTCAGTGGTTCAAAAAATGAAGCAAAAGTACAACTACGCTAGGAAATTGTATTGATATTAAAACGCCTATAACTCGTAAACAAAGGGCCGTATAACAAAAAGGGGTTCATATTTAGAATCAGCGGGTTCGAATTAGGAGAATAGGGTACAACTTACCCTCGCAAAATGTCTATTAAGCTTAATTAGTTAGGGGTGTAGTGTAATAATTAGTTGATTAAAACTAAGGGTTAATTTATGTAGAAAAGGGTAAATAAACATAGATACACTGTTAAATAGCAATATTTATTCATTTGACAGGATCATAATACATGATTTATTGATTTAAATTTTTTTTTAAATGATACCTCGATTGGAGATTTTAAAATGAATTTTCGATCGCTCAAAAAATTGAAACCCTTATTTTTGCCCTTAGCCCTTTGATACTTTGGCCATGTATAGAGGGCATAGAAATACCGGGGGGGTTGAATTAGGGGGGGCGGAAAATTTTCTCAGAATTGCGAAAAAATCAATTCCAAGCGAGTTATGAGGGTTTGAAAATTCTAACAATTTTCCCTTAAAATAAGGGCTTGTTTCATATATTTCAAGGGTTCTTGGTATTGAAATCGGTTAATTAAGGTCCGCTGATTCCAAATATGGCCTCAGAATTATATAATTACTTACCGTTCACGAGAAATTACGAAAATTAAAAACTACCCTGTGTAAAAATTTAATTGATTAAAAATAAGGGTTAATTTATGTAGAAAAGGGTAAATAAACATAGATACACTGTTAAATAGCAATATTTATTCATTTGACAGGCTCATAATACATGATTTATTGATTTAAAATTTTTTTAAAATGATACCTCGATTGGAGATTTTAAAATGAATTTTCGATCGCTCAAAAAATTGAAACCCTTATTTTTGCCCTTAGCCCTTTGATACTTTGGCCATGTATAGAGGGCATAGAAATACCGGGGGGGTTGAATTAGGGGGGGCGGAAAATTTTCTCAGAATTGCGAAAAAATCAATTCCAAGCGAGTTATGAGGGTTTGAAAATTCTAACAATTTTCCCTTAAAATAAGGGCTTGTTTCATATATTTCAAGGGTTCTTGGTATTGAAATCGGTTAATTAAGGTCCGCTGATTCCAAATATGGCCTCAGAATTATATAATTACTTACCGTTCACGAGAAATTACGAAAATTAAAAACTACCCTGTGTAAAAATTTAATTGATTAAAACTAAGGGTTAATTTATGTAGAAAAGGGTAAATAAACATAGATACACTGTTAAATAGCAATATTTATTCATTTGACAGGCTCATAATACATGATTTATTGATTTAAAATTTTTTTAAAATGATACCTCGATTGGAGATTTTAAAATGAATTTTCGATCGCTCAAAAAATTGAAACCCTTATTTTTGCCCTTAGCCCTTTGATACTTTGGCCATGTATAGAGGGCATAGAAATACCGGGGGGGTTGAATTAGGGGGGGCGGAAAATTTTCTCAGAATTGCGAAAAAATCAATTCCAAGCGAGTTATGAGGGTTTGAAAATTCTAACAATTTTCTCCTTAAAATAAGGGCTTGTTTCATATATTTCAAGGGTTCTTGGTATTGAAATCGGTTAATTAAGGTCCGCTGATTCCAAATATGGCCTCAGAATTATATAATTACTTACCGTTCACGAGAAATTACGAAAATTAAAAACTACCCTGTGTAAAAATTTATTTGATTAAAAATAAGGGTTAATTTATGTAGAAAAGGGTAAATAAACATAGATACACTGTTAAATAGCAATATTTATTCATTTGACAGGCTCATAATACATGATTTATTGATTTAAAATTTTTTTAAAATGATACCTCGATTGGAGATTTTAAAATGAATTTTCGATCGCTCAAAAAATTGAAACCCTTATTTTTGCCCTTAGCCCTTTGATACTTTGGCCATGTATAGAGGGCATAGAAATACCGGGGGGGTTGAATTAGGGGGGGCGGAAAATTTTCTCAGAATTGCGAAAAAATCAATTCCAAGCGAGTTATGAGGGTTTGAAAATTCTAACAATTTTCCCTTAAAATAAGGGCATGTTTCATATATTTCAAGGGTTCTTGGTATTGAAATCGGTTAATTAAGGTCCGCTGATTCCAAATATGGCCTCAGAATTATATAATTACTTACCGTTCACGAGAAATTACGAAAATTAAAAACTACATTGTGTAAAAATTTAATTGATTAAAAATAAGGGTTAATTTATGTAGAAAAGGGTAAATAAACATAGATACACTGTTAAATAGCAATATTTATTCATTTGACAGGCTCATAATACATGATTTATTGATTTAAAATTTTTTTAAAATGATACCTCGATTGGAGATTTTAAAATGAATTTTCGATCGCTCAAAAAATTGAAACCCTTATTTTTGCCCTTAGCCCTTTGATACTTTGGCCATGTATAGAGGGCATAGAAATACCGGGGGGGTTGAATTAGGGGGGGCGGAAAATTTTCTCAGAATTGCGAAAAAATCAATTCCAAGCGAGTTATGAGGGTTTGAAAATTCTAACAATTTTCCCTTAAAATAAGGGCTTGTTTCATATATTTCAAGGGTTCTTGGTATTGAAATCGGTTAATTAAGGTCCGCTGATTCCAAATATGGCCTCAGAATTATATAATTACTTACCGTTCACGAGAAATTACGAAAATTAAAAACTACCCTGTGTAAAAATTTAATTGATTAAAACTAAGGGTTAATTTATGTAGAAAAGGGTAAATAAACATAGATACACTGTTAAATAGCAATATTTATTCATTTGACAGGCTCATAATACATGATTTATTGATTTAAATTTTTTTTAAAATGATACCTCGATTGGAGATTTTAAAATGAATTTTCGATCGCTCAAAAAATTGAAACCCTTATTTTTGCCCTTAGCCCTTTGATACTTTGGCCATGTATAGAGGGCATAGAAATACCGGGGGGGTTGAATTAGGGGGGGCGGAAAATTTTCTCAGAATTGCGAAAAAATCAATTCCAAGCGAGTTATGAGGGTTTGAAAATTCTAACAATTTTCCCTTAAAATAAGGGCTTGTTTCATATATTTCAAGGGTTCTTGGTATTGAAATCGGTTAAGTAAGGTCCGCTGATTCCAAATATGGCATCAGAATTATATAATTACTTACCGTTCACGAGAAATTACGAAAATTAAAAACTACCCTGTGTAAAAATTTATTTGATTAAAAATAAGGGTTAATTTATGTAGAAAAGGGTAAATAAACATAAATACACTGTTAAATAGCAATATTTATTCATTTGACAGGCTCATAATACATGATTTATTGATTTAAATTTTTTTTAAAATGATACCTCGATTGGAGATTTTAAAATGAATTTTCGATCGCTCAAAAAATTGAAACCCTTATTTTTGCCCTTAGCCCTTTGATACTTTGGCCATGTATAGAGGGCATAGAAATACCGGGGGGGTTGAATTAGGGGGGGCGGAAAATTTTCTCAGAATTGCGAAAAAATCAATTCCAAGCGAGTTATGAGGGTTTGAAAATTCTAACAATTTTCCCTTAAAATAAGGGCATGTTTCATATATTTCAAGGGTTCTTGGTATTGAAATCGGTTTATTAAGGTCCGCTGATTCCAAATATGGCCTCAGAATTATATAATTACTTACCGTTCACGAGAAATTACGAAAATTAAAAACTACCCTGTGTAAAAATTTATTTGATTAAAAATAAGGGTTAATTTATGTAGAAAAGGGTAAATAAACATAGATACACTGTTAAATAGCAATATTTATTCATTTGACAGGCTCATAATACATGATTTATTGATTTAAATTTTTTTTAAAATGATACCTCGATTGGAGATTTTAAAATGAATTTTCGATCGCTCAAAAAATTGAAACCCTTATTTTTGCCCTTAGCCCTTTGATACTTTGGCCATGTATAGAGGGCATAGAAATACCGGGGGGGTTGAATTAGGGGGGGCGGAAAATTTTCTCAGAATTGCGAAAAAATCAATTCCAAGCGAGTTATGAGGGTTTGAAAATTCTAACAATTTTCCCTTAAAATAAGGGCTTGTTTCATATATTTCAAGGGTTCTTGGTATTGAAATCGGTTAATTAAGGTCCGCTGATTCCAAATATGGCCTCAGAATTATATAATTACTTACCGTTCACGAGAAATTACGAAAATTAAAAACTACCCTGTGTAAAAATTTAATTGATTAAAAATAAGGGTTAATTTATGTAGAAAAGGGTAAATAAACATAGATACACTGTTAAATGGGGTACATATTTGGATTCAGCGGGTTCGAATTAGGGGGTAGAGTATAAATTACCCCCTTGAAATGTATATTTATCATTAAAACATATTAGGGGTCAAATCAGTCCAAAATCAGACCAAAATCGGTCCAAACTTTACAAAAGTTTTTGCCGAGTGGTCCAGAAAATGAAGCAAAGTTGCAACTACGCTAGGAAAATATTAAACTGCAAATAACTCGAAAACTAAGGGTTGCACGGTACATTGGAGCGCATATTTGGATTCAGCGGGTCCTAATTGAGGGGTTAGACTACCTCTCTTTAGCCTACTACCCTTACTTTACGAGTTATAAGTATTTTAAAATTTTCCTAGCGTAGTTGCAATTTTACTAGCAAAATCGTCGAAAAAATTGACACTACGCTAGGAAAATTTTAAATTGCTTATAACTCGGAAACTAAGGGTTGCACGGCAAAATGGGGTGCATATATGAATTCTGCGGGTCCTAATTGAGGGGTTAGACTACCCCTCTTTATCCTCTTACCTTTAGTTTACGAGTTATAAGGATTTTCAAATTTTCCTAGCGTAGTTGTAATTTTACTAGCAAAATCGTCAAAAAAATTGACACTACGCTAGGAAATTGCTTATAACTCGGAAACTAAGGGTTGCACGGCCAAATGGGGTGCATATTTGGATTCAGCGGGTCCTAATTTGGTGTATAGGATACAAACCAGCCTTGAAATAAACGTAATTTTGGTAGTTTCTGGTGAAATTTTGCTGATATTAAATAATTATTATCTCGTAAACTAAAGGGCTAAGGGCCAAAAGTTAAATACAAAAGTTGCATAACTTTTCATTCTCTATCTGCCTGTCTATAGATACGGCCTTTTTGGCCGATTTTTAATTATTTTTTCGATCTCCCACCATTCATGTTATCCTGATACAAACTTGGTGATTTTTGTTCGATTCAAAATTCAAGTCGAGTGAGGGTGAAAATTTAAAAACGTGATTACGTAAAAACTAAGGGTTGGGGAGTGATTTAGAGGTCATATTCGTACTCTACGCGTTGAAATACACTAGTATGCATATTGCCACCCCTAAAAGTTAATTAGCACCGGAGATATTCAACCCTTATTTGTATCTCCTGTTCTAAGGGTCGTATCGAAAAAATCTACATTGCATTCGATAGGGGATGAAAAACTGAGCATCTTTTACATTTAACTTTTTCCTCTACGACCCTTAGTTTAAGGGTTATGAACAATCAAAGTGGTGAAAAAGTCGTCTAAAAATAGTCATTAACCCTTAAACTAAGGGTCATAGAGCAAAAAGTTAAATGTAAAAGATGCTCAGTTTTTCATTCCCTATCGACTGCAAAGTACATTTTTTCGATACGACCCTTAGCACCGGAGATACAAATAAGGGTTGAATATCTCTGGTGCTAATTAACTTTTAGGGGTGGCAATATGCATACTGGTGTATTTCAACGCGTAGAGTACGAATATGACCCGTAAATCACTCCCCAACCCTTAGTTTTTACGTAATCGCGTTTTTAAATTTCCACCCTCACTCGACTTCAGATTTGAGTCTAACAAAAATCACCAATTTGGTATCAGGAGAACATGAATGGTGGGAGATCAAAAAATTAATAAAAAATTGATGAAAATTTTGCTGTTTTTCGTCGAATTTTTCGCAGTTTGGCAACAAATTTTAATTTGTAGTTTTGATCTCCAACAAGTTATGTTCTCCTGATACAAATATTAAGATTTTGAGTTGAAAATTTTAACCAGCCGAAGAAATCATATTTTTGTAACGGGGCGTAGGTGGGACAATAGGTTGGTATATTATTATTATTTAAAGCAAATTTATTATTTTAACAACATTATTTATTTATTTAAAAAGTGTACATATTTTAATACATATCTTTGGGTGTAACTACCCCACAGTTTCATAATTCTAATCCTTTGGTGTGACTGACTCACATATGGTGAATAAAATAAAACCACTTAAGATAAATAATATACAATATTAACATAGGTATATTTGGGTGTAACTACCCCTCAGTTTCATAATTCTTAAATTAAAAATCTCCCATATAAAAATAATTAAATTACGGCCAAACCAGTGACCTCAGAACTTTGAAAATATGTCTCCTAGTACAAAAATGTACGATGAATCCAAAAATGTCACGTTCAGAGCGCTATCTCTAACCGTTTAGGAAATAGAGGCCTTAGAAGTCAAAAATTAAATTTAAACAGTGCTTTCATTATGAAAATAATTAAATTACGGCTAGACCAGTGGCTCTAAAATTTTAAAAATGTGGTCCCTAACTAAAAAATGTACGAGGAATCCAAAAATGTTACGCTCAGATCGCTAACTATAACCGTTTAGGCAATAGAGCCCTTAGAAGTCAAAAAATCACATTTAAAAAGTGATGTGTTTACATTAATAATTAAATTACGGCTAAAGCAGTGACTCTGAAACGTTGAAAATGTGGTTCCTAACATAAAAAACTACGAGGAATTCAAAAATGTCACGCTCAGACCGCTAACTATAACCGTTTAGGCAATAGAGCCCTTAGAAGTCAAAAAATCACATTTAAAAAGTGATGTGTTTACATTAATAATTAAATTACGGCTAAAGCAGTGGCTCTAAAATTTTGAAAATGTGGTTCCTAACTCAAAAATGTGCGAGGAATCCGAAAATGTCACGCTCATTGCGCTATCTCTAACCGTTTATTTTTAAATTAAAAATCTCCATATGAATAACATGGGATATTTTATTTTAAATATAACGGCCTTAATATAATCTTAATTCTTATAAACTTAACATTTCCTTACGTAAAATTCGCTCTAATTTCCATATTTTCAACGATCATTGCGCTATCTCTAACCATTTCCGAGTTATACTTAAATTAAAAATCTCCATAAACAACATGGGATATTTTATTTTAAGTATAACGACCTTAATATAATCTTAATCCTGACGCCAAATGAGTTGACGTCTCACAGTGTTGTTCACGGGTGTGAGGGCTGGCGGGTGACCCATCCAGAGAGAGTATGGTGCTCGTGCTGTGAAGATCGTTGAGCCTTGGCCTTTGAAGAAGTATTTCTTGCCTAGAAACACACAAACAAAAGTTAATAGATTCCTCCACGTCTTTTAAACCATCTAGTATCGAAAAACATAAATCAGTTAGTTCTTTTTGTCTTATTTCAATCGCCTGTCACTGTACAGTACACAAAGAAATGGTTCAAGACTAAATCAATAAAATTTACTTACATATTACTGTTTCTGAACTTTAGATTCTTATTTAACCCTTACATGGACCTCAGAGGTTCACCAGAAGGTCTTCAAAGACTCTAAATGCCTGAAGAACTGCAGACAATGCCCCAAAATCATTTTGTAGCCTAAAACAAACCACAATGTTATTGTACATGGAACTTCTAACGTAAACAACAATAATTCTAACTGTTTTGACACTAACACATTATAATATGCACAAAAGAACTTACTAGCGATCTACTAGACTTAGAATTTACTAAAAACAAGAGTTAATAGATTCCTCTACTTATTTTAAACCCGGTATTATCTAAAGATACAAATGAATTCGTTCTTAACTGATTTTAATCGCCAGTAACTCTACAGAATACAAAGAAATGGTTCAACACTAAATAAATAAAATGTACTTACATATTAATATTTCTAAGGCTATGGATTCTTAATTCAGCCTCAGAAGTTCACCAGAAGGTCGTCAAAGACTCTAAATGCTTGACGAACTGCAGACAATGCCTCAAAATCATTTTGTAACCTAAAACAAACCACAATGTTATTGTACATGGAACTTCTAACGTAAACAACAATAATTCTAATTGTTTTGACACTAACACATTATAATATGCACAAAAGAACTTACTAGCGATCTACTAGACTTAGAATTTACTAAAAACACGAGTTAATAGATTCCTCTACTTATTTTAAACCCGGTATTATCTAAAGATACAAATGAATTCGTTCTTAACTGATTTTAATCGCCAGTAACTTTACAGAATACAAAGAAATGGTTCAACACTAAATAAATAAAATGTACTTACATATTAATATTTCTGAGGCTATGGATTCTTAATTCAGCCTCAGAAGTTCACCAGAAGGTCGTCAAAGACTCTAAATGCTTGACGAACTGCAGACAATGCCTCAAAATCATTTTGTAACCTAAAACAAACCAAAATGTTACTGGAATATAATATTACTCTACTAATAATAGTACCAGCATAGTAAAAATTTGTATCCCAGGGTAAAAAAATCCGAGGAATCCAATGGTCACAAGATCAGCTCTGTATCTTTTACCGTTCAGGAGATAAAACAGTGGGCTCTGTTATAAGGGCCCTTATACGTTTTAATTTAATCCTATCTAATGTAATTTAATTCAAGGAATCCAATGGTCACAAGATCAGCCCTGTATCTTTTACCGTTTAGGAGATAAAAAAGTGGGCTCTGTTATAAGGGCCCTTATACATTTTAAAATAATCATATCTTATGTAATTTAATTCAAGGAATACAATGGTCACCAGATCAGCCCTGTATCTTTTACCGTTCAGGAGATAAAAAAGTGGGCACTGTTATAAGGGCCCTTATACTTTTTAAATTAGTCCTATCTTATGTAATTTAATTCAAGGAATCCAATGGTAACAAGATCAGCTCTGTATCTTTTATCGTTAAGGAGATACAAAAAGTGGGCTCTGTTATAAGGGCCCTTATTATTTTATATAGTGGCTTAACACTCCCGTGGGAGTAGCGCCGCTTCTCACGAAGCTTTCTAGATCCTTTTATCGAAGGGGATCAGTCTCCATATTCTCCATATTCTCTTGCTCTATTTACCCATTCATCTTGGTGCAGTCAGAATCTCAATCCGTGCGGCGATCTGTGGTTTCAACCACAGCGGCAGCGGAGATATTCTTTGTGCAACCAGGACTACATTTAAGGTGAACAAGTGGATAGCTTGTAACACCCGAGTGTGATTGAATGCCAGACCGGGGGAATTTTTAGTTTTACGACAAATCACACATTGTCGCCCGACGGAGACTCGAACCATCGATCTCACGTTGACTGACGTCACAGCACGTTAGCCGGCCGCAGCCAGTTAACACGCTAGACCACGCTGTCAGGTGGCATTTTAAATACGTATTAAAATTCATGCGTCGCACTGTAGGTAACATGTTATACAGCATATAAATAATGCGTTTGATTATTTCTTTTTTCTTATAAATACTATATAATACAAATACAATGCCTATCTTATGTAATTTAATTCGAGGAATCCAATGGTCACAAGATCAGCCCTGTGTCTTTTACCGTTCAGGAGATAAAAAGGTGGGCTCTGTTATAAGGGCCCTTATACTTTTTAAATTAATCCTATCTTATGTAATTTAATTCAAGGAATCCAACGGTCACAAGATCAGCCCTGTATCTTTTACCGTTCAGGAGATAAAAAAAGTGGGCTCTGTTATAAGGGCCCTTATACTATTAAATTAATCCTACATTATGTAATTTAATTCAAGAAATCCAATGGTCACAAGATCAGCCCTGTATCTTTTACCGTTCAGGTGATCAAAAAGTGGGCTCTGTTATAAGGGCCCTTATACTTTTTAAATTATTCCTATCTTATGTAATTTAATTCAAGGAATCCAACGGTCACAAGATCAGCCTTGTATCTTTTACCGTTCAGGAGATAAAAAAGTGGGCTCTGTTATAAGGGCCCTTATACTTTTTGAATTAATCCTATCTTATGTAATTTAATTCAAGGAATCCAACGGTCACAAGATCAGCCCTGTATCTTTTACCGTTCAGGAGATAAAAAAAAGTGGGCTCTGTTATAAGGGCCATTATACTTTTTAAATTAATCCTATCTTATGTAATTTAATTAAAGTATTTGCCAAATAATATATAATATTTGAGAAAACTGTCAATTAAAATTTATGTTAGGCCATGAAACATAATATTAAGTGTCAAAATGTTAATTAAGAATAATTATTAAATAATGTTTTTCTTTTATACTACAAAGGTGTTTTTCTTCATATATAAACATTGAAAATAATAAAAAAATATGTAAGTTAAAATCGTTTATTTATAACTAAAAGTAATTAAACTATTTTAAAAAAGAATTAAATTATTTGAATGTAATTCAGATAAGTACTAGTAATTGTAAAAACAATTCCTTTTTTCTATTACCTTTATAATTTTTGTTTAATTACCAATAGGGTAGTTTACCATTTTTTAAAAAGTTTTTTATTAAAATTTTATATTATTTGAAAGCGATTGAGAATACTAAAAGCCTTAATTGTTCTTAATAAAGCTGTAATTAATTTTTTAAATTTTAAAATCTTCTCAAACCATGGGGGATTTAAAATGTACTCATGTAAAATAAACTGTTTCTAAATGTTACAATAAAATACAATTTGGTAGTTTATTACTGTAAGTAAGAATACACATGAAACGCATCACTGTGACGTAGATGTATCGATACATAAAATCTCAAATATTTAAAAAACGATTAACTTTTTGAAACTTTTTTCAAGCAATAACTCATTTTTGAGGTTCAATATAATTGACTGGATTGCTAATTTGCTACTTGGTAAAGCAGTACAATTACTTTGTTTTAAAAGTACTTCAATCCAATTACTTCAAAGAAAAGTAATTAATTACCGAAGTAATTTATTACCGCCCAGGTCTGGTTCAAGCATTTCGGTAAACGTAGATAAAATGCCCCCGAAAAAATTATTAGTACTCCACTGGCGCCCCGCTATTGCTTAAGTAGTGCTGCCGCTGGCGGCAAAGAGCGGTACTAACAGTCTCGCCCATTTTGTGTCCGAGTTGTGATCGAGAAAGAATTAATACTTTCCCTTTTCTGACTAATTAATAGTGCTTTAAACCTGTTTTCGTAAGTGAATAGTGCTATTAGTGTTAAATAGTGAAGTGAAAGTGCTATTTTGTAACTAGGAGACACTTTGGATCTTTTACTATGGGTAGGTACCGGCTTATTTGATTATTATTAGTTTTAGATTGGTTCATTTATATATTAGTTACAAAAAATGTTTTTACATGATTTAATAAAATTGTTTCAAGTATTTGCTGCAATAATATTGCTTACAATTATTGCACATATTACAATATTGTTATTATTACATCACATGAAATACTGTTTATCTTAAAATTTTTGTTGCTAAGACACTAAAAAAAATTTAACAAATTATTTAGTACCTATTATAATTGGTTATAATAATTTGCAAACTGCGTTAACCCTATAACCTATATATTTATATATACCACTTAGTACGTAGTAAATTTTTTACGTCTGTGTTTCAAACCCATAAATAATTTTTATTTGTAGCTTATTGTAAGCCTTAAACTATTTTTTGCAAAATTAGTAAATGCTGAATTTTGTAATAAAATGTGTACATGTACCCAAAAGTACTGAGACTTAAACTAGTAAAAAAATTGAAAATTTGGGTCACAAAGTGTTTGGGTCAAAATTAATTAAAATTAAATTCTTGAAAATTCTTTAAAATAAGGTGCAACTCGACAGGGGTTGCTATTAAAAATGTAGAAAACTTCACGATGCATGGAAGTTCCAAACTATCTAATGAAGTTTTGACTCTTTACTTATCTCAAATATTTTTTTTACGTTCAAAACTTAGCTCAGTTCCGGAACTTTTGAGAAACCCTGTATAAGGCTATAAGGGTAGGTTAGGATAAAAATCAATATACAGGTTGGTGGAGGTGAAATGCGAACATAGGGAACATACATGACAATCGAACTTTCATGCCAGGTATCTTGATATATTTTGTAGTAGTGTCACAAAGCAAAGTGTGGCAAAAAGAGTAATCAATAACAGAAATAATAATCAAATCTAAAAGTGCATGTAAACTTTCTCGTTCTGCTCGTACACATTATGCAAAGAAAATATTTTAATGAAAATAATCAATAATATGACAGGTACTTTGACATTGACAGTACTTATTCCACGTATATCAAGATGCCTAGCATTGTCATATATTTCCCTATGTTCGCATTTCACCTCCACTAACCTGTATACCACAGGACTAAAGTACCTTTAATCCCTCAGGATTAAATCATGCACTTTAGTCCCTCAATATATAATATACTATTTTAGTTAAATATTTAATTTTTTAAATTCATTATGGTGCTAGGCCTATAATGAACGCTATTATGGTACTCGATTGAGGCTTATAATGTTGACAAGGCATCCGATAAATAAATAAATTCAATTTAATAAAAAAATAAAATCAAGTTAAAACTTATGACTTACATTATGTGAGGAAGCGCCATCTAAATTGGTTATAAGCAAATTATTTACAAAGATAATATATTTATTTATAAAATATTTCTGAAATGACGTCAGCGCAAATAATATTCATAGTATTTGATCTATGGTCATTACAGCAAATAATATTGATAACAAAATTCGTTATCCAATGTGAAGTGATAATTTTATTATTCTAAAGTGATAATAAATGATTGAAATAATTATATTGTTTGATAAGATTGTGATTAAAGTGTTCAAAGCATACACCGTCTTATTTTTGTCATTGTTGGTTTTTGTAGTGGAGTCCGACCACTCGAATAATATAATATACAGAGTGATTCAGTCTTTAGAATACGAATTACACATTTTTGAGATGTGTAACTTTTTTGAACATATCTCAAACAATATCAAACTTTGAAATTACAAATGTATTTAAAGTTTTAGAACGAATCTTAACTCAATATAATTTTTGTTTCAATCTACAAACCGGAAGTAGTACTTTTTTAAATACATCGATAAATAATTAATTTTTTTAACGAATTCCTAGAATACTCTCGATTTTACTTTTTTCCATTCCACTTTTTTCCCCACTACTAGGGTTGCCTGAAACCAGCCCGAAACTGGTACTTTGCCGCATCCTAGCTATGCAGTATGAAGTACTGTAAAGTGTTTTCGTTGCGAGTAAACTGTCAGATTATTATTGAATTCAGGATAATGTTTTTATAAACATTTAATAGAGAAAGAATGGATCTACAGATGTGCCTTTAAAAAAATTAATTTGTATCATGAGATATAACCGTGTAAAGTTTGCATAAAATAGGAAATTTTCGGAATTTTTTATTCATGTACAATTTTTTAATCAAAATTTTAAAAAGACACGTTTGTAGATCCATTCTTTCTCTATTAAATCCGGGTTGAAATAAAATTTTACCATTCTTGTACTGGTCACAAAACACTCGCTACGTTAGTACATTTTATGCTGGATTTTAGGCGGTAGACGAGCCTCTTAAGGGTCTCGTCTCCGTAACAAAATATTGCGTGTTTAGAGGTGTAGCAGTTTCTGCTTTACTCATTGCATATTAAAAATTTGAAGGAAAAACAGATACTAGATTTTTGTGAAAGAATTAATCTAGTATTATGCCCAGTTAGATTTCTGAAAAAATCTTTGAAATCCATATACAAAATTAATGAAAAAGTGTGTTTTAAGCAATTTTTTACATGCTTTTTCTTCTTATTAAGAGATTTATTAGAAAATGTAACTCGGTATAATCCTAGTTGCATTCTTCGTCTGTAAATAAATTTATGAAATTTAGCTTTATCTATAAAACTTCGTGAGCATTGTAGAAATTGCTAGACTGCTTTTCCGTATTTTTAGCGAGCGTTTCTATGCATTAACATAGGACAAACGCGGTGTTGAGCTACGTGGAGTCGATACCCTTAAGGGTCTCGTCTCCGTAACAAAATATAGCGTGTTTAGAGGTGTAGCAGTTTCTGCTTTACTCATTGCATATTAAAAATTTGAAGGAAAAACAGGTACTAAATTTTTGTGAAAGAATTAATCTAGGATTACGCTCAGTTAGATTTCTGAAAAAATCAATATACAAAATTAATGAAAAAGTGTGTTTTAAGCAATTTTTTACATGCTTTTTCTTATTATTAAGAGATTTATTAGAAAATGTAACTCGGCATAATCCTAGTTGCATTCTTCGTCTGTAAATAAATTTATGAAATTTAGCTTTATCTATAAAACTTCGTGAGCATTGTAGAAATTGCTAGACTGCTTTTACGTATTTTTAGCGAGCGTTTCTATGCATTAACATAGGACAAACGCGGTGTTGAGCTACGTGGAGTCGATACCCTTAAGGGTCTCGTCTCCGTAACAAAATATTGCGTGTTTAGAGGTGTAGCAGTTTCTGCTTTACTCATTGCATATTAAAAATTTGAAGGAAAAACAGGTACTAAATTTTTGTGAAAGAATTAATCTAGGATTACGCTCAGTTAGATTTCTGAAAAAATCAATATACAAAATTAATGAAAAAGTGTGTTTTAAGCAATTTTTTACATGCTTTTTCTTATTATTAAGAGATTTATTAGAAAATGTAACTCGGCATAATCCTAGTTGCATTCTTCGTCTGTAAATAAATTTATGAAATTTAGCTTTATCTATAAAACTTCGTGAGCATTGTAGAAATTGCTAGACTGCTTTTACGTATTTTTAGCGAGCGTTTCTATGCATTAACATAGGACAAACGCGGTGTTGAGCTACGTGGAGTCGATACCCTTAAGGGTCTCGTCTCCGTAACAAAATATTGCGTGTTTAGAGGTGTAGCAGTTTCTGCTTTACTCATTGCATATTAAAAATTTGAAAGAAAAACAGGTACTAGATGTTTGTGAAAGAATTAATCTAGGATTACGCCCAGTTAGATTTCTGAAAAAATCCATATACAAAATTAATGAAAAAGTGTGTTTTAAGCAATTTTTTACATACTTTTTCTTATTATTAAGAGATTTATTAGAAAATGTAACTCGGCATAATCCTAGTTGAATTCTTCGTCTGTAAATAAATTTATGAAATTTAGCTTTATCTATAAAACTTCGTGAGCATTGTAGAAATTGCTAGACTGCTTTTCCGTATTTTTAGCGAGCGTTTCTATGCATTCACATAGGACAAACGCGGTGTTGAGCTACGTGGAGTCGATACCCTTAACAGCCGTGAGTAAAAATTGAAATGTTAGAGCAATGATACTGTGGCTGTTATACTGTGTCCTTATTCTTAATAGAATAATGTACGTTTTATATTAAGAGTCTATGTACATCCTCTAAGCTATTAAGAAATGATAGTTAGCTTGCGCGCAGAATACTTAAGGTAGAAAATCCGTCGGTCATAAGCGTGCGTGATTTCGGTGTGAGGTGAGGCCGAAGCAGTCAAATAATCAGAAATAAATCATTAAAAATCGTAGATTTGGATGTAAATTACAAATCATAGGTATCCAATTAAATAAAAAATATAATTGAAATTTAAGTTTACACTGAAATGCAGTAGTAGTACGTCAAAAACATAATTTTTCTTGAGACTGGAATCTTTTGCATGCGATTTCTCAACCATTATTGCGGTGACTCATATTTTTTATTTTTCTAATAAATACCTCAAATATCAAAGAATAACATATTCGTTTTCCAAATATGTGTTGGGTTGTTATGATATAAAATTTTCTAATCGTTTAGTAAATCTACTGGTAACCTCCATATACGCAATGTATTTTAGCGCGTTTTTGTGTCAACTTTAAATTCAATTATCTTCGTTATTTCAACGGTTACCTATAAATTTTAATTTTTATTCAAATTCTTGTAATGAATGCTGTACATATATTAATTTAAGTCATATTTTGGGTTGTCACTACCCATGGATTTACTGCCTTAAGAAGTATTTTTCATATTAAAGTAGAAATAATATACCATACAGGGTACAATATATTATAGAGTAAGAACTATAGCGGTCAAATAAGTTTGGACTTTATATTAGTCGTGAAATAGGGTAGTTTACCATAGTAGCAAATTAGCAATCCAGTCAATTATATAAAAATGAGTTATTGCCATAAAAAAAGTTTTCAAAAGTTAATAGTTCTTTAAATATTTAAGATTTTACGTATTGATACATCTACGTCACAAAAATGCGTTTCACGTGTATTCTTACTTACAGTAGAAACCACCAAATTGTATTTTATATTTTGTAACATTTAGATATTTTACATGAGTATATTTTAATTCCCCATGGTTTGAGAAGATTTTTAGCTATACATCTACGTCACACAAACTTTAAAAATTAATTACAGCTTTATAGAACAATTAAAGCTTATAATCGCTTTCAAATAACATGAAGTTTCAATAAAAAACTTTTTTAAAAAATGGTAAACTACCCTATTTAATGTTTGTTAAAAGAATATTTATCAATTTTTAAAGTATTGTACCTATATGAATTTACTAAACCGTATATTTGTAAAAATTAAACACAAAATGCATCAATTTTCTGTTTGACGTCACGTGACGTCATATTATATTCACTTCTCCCACAAATGCTATATTTAGTTCTTGTTTCATTCATCAAAATTCTCATTTGACGCGTTATAATATTTCTTGAACAATATAACAGTTAAATATTAAAAGATATAAACATGTAATTCAAAGATGAAAGAATAAATACCTAAGATATCCACTGCTTCTGGCATTTAGCCAGCTTTAAGAAACCAGACAAATTCTTTACATACTGAAAGTAATACAAAATATAGGCTACATACTTACATTTATATCTATCGTGCCTTTTACCCAGTTTGGGTGGGGCAGTCTCACATATGTAAGACATTGATATAGATGTGTATTAAGGCGCTACACTTGTGTCAAAAATATAGTGAAAAAGGGAGCTTGCTATATTACAAACTGAGCTCTTGTTAGTACACCTACACTGTTCATATTTTATATATAGCTAGTTAAAAGATGACTCTAGAGTGCTAAGAAATTATATTTTTGAAATACTTAATGGTATTTTAGTAATAAATTAGTAAAAATAGTCAATTTGGCCGATTTTTTACTATTTTTACCTCTCGCCTCATATTCTATAAGAGAGGTATTGTAATGGGTCAAAATTTTCGAGTATGAGTTTTTGGTGGATAAGCACGTTTCAGGGTCTCTACAATACGAATTTACTATTTTCACGATGATGTCTGTGTGTGTGTATGTGTGTTTGTATGTATGTATGGACTGACGATTTTTCGTCCACGATAACTGAAAAAGTATCAAACCGTTTATAACCAAATTTCATATTTAAGGTTTTAATAAGTATCTTAACACCGGATAAGATTTTGGTAGAAATCCGCAAACCGGAAGTAGTACTTTTAGAAGTTTAGAAAAGTTTTCCTTAAATATATTGGTACATTATTTATTTATAACAATTTTTGCAATTAAAAATAAAAGAAATTGTGATTATCTATGTGTACAGTTAATTATAAATACAAATTGCTGAATCTGGAAGTATTTAACAATAAAATAAAGTACAATTAATATTCCATTTTTTTGAAATTTCAGTATCTTGTTGTCCATGATATGAAATTTGTTTCTACATAAAATTTGAATTATTATGACAGTGACAGTACAGTTGACATCTTTTGCTTGCATATTGGTTTACATTATCGTTTACATATTACATGAACATGAAACTATTAAAATGTAAGTAAAACTATTTATTAGATTAGTAGAATAAGCAGAATTAGGCGAGAGGTCGTGTGGTGGCCACAGCAGATTTTTTTCCTCAGATGTGTAATTTTTTTGACAAAAAATATTTTCTTAGCACTCTCACGAACAATGCAAGGAATCGACTATTTAAAACAAAATTAATAAATATGCAATAATAAGGCCGTAGTTTGTAATATTAAAATGCATAATTTAATTCTTATTTTCTCTAATTGTTGTTGCAACAAAGTATTGTATGAATTTTTCGATCAAATAATGCTTCGTAATTACTTATGGTAAATTTCAGATTTTTATTTTGAGCAATATAGCCAGAAACGTGAATTCTGATTCGGTTGAAGCAATATTGCGTTCAACAAGTGTAGAGCCTTAAGCTTATTTTACATTGAGCAAGCGCAACGGGCAACTGCAATCTTCAAGTCAGAGTTGAACAAGAAAATTGTATGATTTATGTGACGGTTTTTCGTCCACGATAACTTAAAAAGTATCAAACCTTTAATAACCAAATTTCATATTTAAGGTTTTAATAAGGATCTTAACACCGGATAAGATTTTGGTAGAAATTCGCAAACCGGAAGTAGTACTTTTGAAGCTTGATGTAGTTTTTCTTAAATATATTGGTACATTATTTATTTATGACAGTTTTTGCAATTAAAAATAAAAGATAATATAATTATCTATGGGCACAGTTAATTTTAAATACAACTTGCTGAATCTGGTAGTATTTACCAATAAAATAAAGTGCAACTAATATTCTACTTTTTTGAAGTACCAGTACCTTGTTGTCCATGATATGAAATTTGTTTCTACACAAAAAGACAGTGACAGTACAGTTGACATCTTTTGCTTGCATCTTGGTTTACATGAACATGAAACTATTAAAATGTAAGTCAAACTATTTATTAGATTAGTAGAATAAACAGAATTAGGCGAGAGGTCGCGTGCTGGCCACAGCAGATTTTTTTCAGGATTCAAAATCATGAAATAATCCCTGTGTGAACACGGCTTTAAGATGGGAATATAAACTTAAGACAGTAAATCACGATCACGAATGAAAATCACGATTTGAAAACACGAATTTGTTCCTTATTTGCAGTTCCTGTAGTCTGTATTCAAAAGTTATTGACCTTAAATCTGTTATTTACTTGCTATGCATTTTAATAGTTATAAATTTTAAAACATTATATTCTTTTGTAATACAATGAAATAGCTATAGATTTTGTTTATAAATATTGAGAAAATATTTCAGATTTTATATTTATACAGATGTTTCTCAACTTACAGGAAAAAATCTGATGTGGCCAACACATAACCTCCACCTTAACACTAATTTATATGAATTTGGTTTTAGTTAGGCTTTCTTAAATTATTTGCAATTTTACAAACTTTTTGAAAATAATTTTGTAGTCCTTAGTTCTTTAATTAGGTAGCTCTTTATAGATAAAAATTTAACTTTATTATTACCTTATTACATTGTTCAGTTAATAATATTTATACATTTCTTTTAAAATGGTGCCACAAACATTTCAGAATTTGTATCGTCCATGATAACTTAAAAGGTGTCAAACCTTTAATAACTAAGTTTCATATTTAAGGTTTTAATAAGTATCTTAACACCGGATAACATTTTGGTAGAAATCCGCAAACCGGAACTAGTACTTTTTGAAGCTTGATATAGTTTTTCTTAAATAAATTGGTACATTATTTATTTATGACAATTTTTGCAATTAAAAATAAAAGAAAATATAATTATCTATGGGTACAGTTAATTATAAATGCAATTTGCTGAATCTGGTAGTATTTAACAATAAAATAAAGTACAATTAATATTTGTATCTTGTTGTCCATGATATGAAATTCGTTTCTACTTAAAAATTGAATGATTATGACAGTGACAGTACAGTTGATATCTTTTGTTTGCATCTTGGTTTACATATGAACATGAAACTATTAAAATGTAAGTAAAACTATTTATTAGAATAGTAGAATAAGCAGAATTAGGCGAGAGGTCGTGTGCTGGCCACAGCAGATTTTTTCTTGAACATCCTGTATAATATTTTCACTTTCTTTCAAATCTTGTTCACCTCTAGGCTTCATAAATTATAACTTGTTCATATATGGGACATCTTTATATTTTTAAAGACCGGTTTATAAAAGAGAATTTTTGTTATATAACTTCATTGTGGCTTAAGAAAGTGAGTTATATAAAAAGATTTCTGATAAACGATGCGACAAAAAATATTGGTGACGTTTTATACTCTTAAATTTGCTTTAGTGTCAATATATAACCGTTTCTAATCTGAACTCAGTCATAAAATTTTTCCCTGTGGTGTACTCTCAACCAACAACCATGTGCGGTTTGACGGCTGGTAACCGCACACACGGTACAATGTCTTGTCTCATGTGTGGCGCTATTTATCCCATTTTACATTGAGCAAGCGCAACGGGCAACTGCAATCTTCAAGCCAGAGTTGAACAAGAAAATTGCAGATTTTTTTCATTTTACATCAGCAATTTAATGTATAATTAATAAATTTGCCAATATTTTGTTACGTCAACTTAACCTCTAGGATTTGTTGTATTGTATATTGTTGGAAGGATAGAATGGCAACCACTAACTTTCCTAATCTTTTTGACGGTTCAGTTGGTAGTGAACTAAAAATAACTAGAAATAACTGTGAATTGCCTGCATACAAAAATTAGAACATGTTCTATTGCATGCAACCGTTGCCTCAAGATTGCTTCTGCCTGTTGAATGTATTACACTCATGCAATATTGAAGCAACTTGTCAAAAGTTGCACTTGCATCTGCAATATTGCGAAATGTAAAATGGACTTTACCAATTTGTGTATATTTTAAAGATGACATAGGTACATAATTTTAATTTGCTAGTATTTTAAGTAACTCTATAGTAGGTAAGTAACATTGTTCGTACTAAGTGACTAATATGAATTAAACGTAATTAGCTACATCCGCTACTCAATGTATAACACCCACCATTTTGAGAACCAGTGGTTCTAAACTAGTGACTGTTCAAAATATTTTCAATCTTATTAAATTACCTCTCGCCTCATATTCTATAAGAGAGGTATTGCAATGGGTCAAAATTTTCGAGTATGAGTTGTTGGTGGATAAGCACGTTTCAGGGTCTCTACAATACGAATATTAGTCTGGGAGCTGGCGTCAAATTTGACCGGACCATTTCAGCAAAGCTGATTTTTGTAATATAATTAGTTCTATAATAACTAATTAAGAATTGCAGTGTAAGCTGGTCCGAAAACGTGGCTCAAGATTTTAAGAGGCTGCGGAACTTGCAAAAAATATTTTTAAGTGAACCAGCAAAGCTAAAATTTTGTATAATGATAATTTACCAATTATAACAAAAAAAATATGTTAGCTGGACAGGGCAGGTGGAAAACCTTGTTAGCTGTGCAGGTGAACAGTGACAGTGACAGTGTCAAAATAGTGACATCGTTTATATCTTCTTCTACTGTAAAATGAAAACGATGTGTCACTATTTTGACACTGTCACTGAGGATCTCATGAACAAACTATAAAAGTTATCATTGAAAAGACAAAATGAGTAGAACATAGATGTAAAAAAACTATAATCAACAGAATTGCCATAAATTCTATCTAAACTTGTACAATTTTCGCCGATATTCGCATAATTATTAAAGCCTAAATACATTAATTAAAGATTTTGAAGATTCCGCACTTTTAGTATGCTTCCTTAATCTACATACAAAAATACAACATCATACGTATAACAGTGATTGAGATCAACACAAAAATTACTCGTTTTTCAATGCGTATTATTGCCATGCAATAGGCTCTTAAGGGTATCGTCTCCACGTAGCCCAACACCTTGTTTGTCCTATGTTAATGCATAGAAACGCTCGCTAAAAATACGGAAAAGCAGTCTAGCAATTTCTACAATGCTCACGAAGTTTTATAGATAAAGCTAAATTTCATAAATTTATTACAGACGAAGAATGCAACTAGGATTATGCCGAGTTACATTTTCTAATAAATCTCTTAATAATAAGAAAAAGCATGTACAAAATTGCTTAAAACACACTTTTTCATTAATTTTGTATATGGATTCCAAAGATTTTTTCAGAATTCTAACTGGGCATAATCCTAGATTAATTCTTTCACAAACATCTAGTACCTGTTTTTCCTTCAAATTTTTAATATGCAATGAGTAAAGCAGAAACTGCTACACCTCTAAACACGCAATATTTTGTTACGGAGACGAGACCCTTAAGACGAAAAGGTACAAGGATTTACCACCTTGACTTCTAAGTAACTCTGTCTAATATAGAATCATTTTCATCTTTTTCTCCATCACAGTTACGGCCCGAAGCAATGAGATTTTGCGTTAAGAATGGATGAAAAAGCACCGGACAGACACTATTACAATTTCTTATACTTTTGTTTGTCTGATATTGTAAAGTATAAGGCGGGAGTAATTTCTGTTCGGTCAGAGAACCAGGAAGAACTGAGGTTTAGAAAGTTACACTTCTTGTTGTTCGTTGCATTGTATTTGTGAGTCACTCATTTTAGAAAGAAGCTATATATTACTTTACCCAATATACCTTCAAATATGTCCTGATATTAGATCAAAATTAAAAAGACAAATTTTTGTCATGTTTCTGAAAATAACAAAATTTAAAGGTAGTATTGAACGCACTGATCATCGAGTCATGATTTAAAAAATCTGCTGTGGCCAGCACACGACCTCTCGCCTAATTCAGTTTATTGTACTAATCTAATAAATAGTTTGACTTACATTTTAATAGTTTCATGTAATATGTAAACCAAAATGCAAGCAAAAGATGTCAACTGTACTGTCACTGTCATAATCATTCAAATTTTGTGTAAAAACAAATTATTTCAACAAGATACTGGAATTTAAAAAAAGTAGAATATTAGTTGCACTTTATTTTCTTGTTAAATACTACCAGATTCAGCAAATTGTATTTATAATTAACTGTACTCATAGATAATTATATTATCTTTTATTTTTAGTTGCAAAAATTGTCATAAATAAATAATATACCAATTTATTTAAGGAAAACTATATTAAGCTTCAATAAGTACTACTTCCGGTTTACGGATTTCTACCAAAATCTTATCCGGTGTTAAGATCCTTATTGAAACCTTAAATATAAAATTTGGTTATAAACGGTTTGATACTTTTTAAGTTATCGTGGACGAAAAATCGTCAGTCCATACATTCATACAAACATACGCACACACAGACATCATCGTGAAAATAGTAAATTCGTATTGTAGAGACCCTGAAACGTGCTTATCCACCAAAAACTCATACTCGAAATTTTTGTCCCATTACAATGCCTCTCTTATAGAATATGAGGCGAGAGGTAAAAAGAACGACTATAGTAATAATTCAGTAATAATCTGATGTTATCTAACTTCCTCGACGAATGATTGGTGCATACACACACTACAATAATAATTATTTCCTTTTCCTGTAAGAAGTTCTTAACTGTTCATTCGATGATTCAAGTCTCAGCTCAAATTAGAAATACAGAGACAAAACGTGTAACGAAAAATAAAATAATATATCGCGCTTTTACCCAGCTTAGCTAAATACAAACATTGTGTGTGCGATTACCAGCCGTCAACGCACTCATGGTTGATGGTGGAGCGCACACCACCAGACAGATTTGTGTGCGGTTAAGAGCCTATTGCATGCGCATTGAAAAACGAGTAATTTTTAATCTCAATCTAATACTGTTATACGTATGATGTTGAATTTTTGTATGTAGATTAAGGTAGCATACTAAAAGTGCGGAATCTTCCAAATCTTTAATTAATGTAATTAGGCTTTAATAATTATGCGAAAATCGGCGAAAATTGTATAAGTTTAGACAGAATTTATGGCAATTCTGTTGATTATAGTTTTTTTTACATCTATGTTCTACTCATTTTGTCTTTCAATGATAACTTTTATAGTTTATTCATGAGATCCTCACGAAATTCTAGTGTTTAATTCCTTTTTATCTCTAATTGTTCTCGGAACAATATATAGTTTGCATTTTTCAATTCAGCAATGCTTTGTCATTACTAATGTAAAATTTCATATTTTTATTTTGAGCAATATAGCCAGAATCGTGAATTCTGATTCTATTGCAGCAATATTGCGTTCAACAAGAGTGTAGAGGCTTAAATTGTATAAATTATTTTATGGAATGTTCCAGTGTAAATCTGACTTGTTTATACAATTAAGATTGTAGTCTAATAAAAAATGTTATAATTTTTCAAGTTGTACCCATACAATGATTATGCTATTTAAGCTACAATTTTTTGTTGAATTTTTTATCAAGATTATTGTTTGTTATTTTGTAGGTAGATATATTTAAGTATGAGTCATAGAAAGACTGGTTTACAATAGAACTATTTAACAATTATTTTATTAAATTGGTAGTTAACAATAAATAATATTTTAAGAAAGTAAAACTTAATTAATTTGGTTGAGTTGTACAGTTATTATTTAAGCGGACCATCTGCGTTTTTTCCGAAATTATAAAATACTCTCGATTTTACTTTTCTTCTACGGGTGCCTGAAACCAGCCCGAAACTCGTACTTTGCCGCATTCTAGCTATGAAGTCATTTGAAGTTGAAAATACTGTAAAAGTATTGCAGTTTTTACCTTCCGCTTACCTGTAAAGGAAGGTATTGGAATCATGCAAAAAATCGGGTTGTGAGTTTTAAGTGGATGAGCACGAATTAGGGTCCCTACAACTCATTTTTTATAGTTTCTCGATGATGTATGTATGTATGTATGTATGTATGTATGTATGTATGTGTGTGTGTGTGTGTGTGTGTGTGTGTGTGTGTGTGTGTGTGTGTGTGTGTGTGTGTGTGTGTGTGTGTGTGTGTGTGTGTGTGTGTGTGTGTGTGTGTGTGTGTGTGTGTGTGTGTGTGTGTGTGTGTGTGTGTGTGTGTGTGTGTGTGTGTGTGTGTGTGTGTGTGTGTGTGTGTGTGTGTGTGTGTGTGTGTGTGTGTGTGTGTGTGTGTGTGTGTGTGTGTGTGTGTGTGTGTGTGTGTGTGTGTGTGTGTGTGTGTGTGTGTGTGTGTGTGTGTGTGTGTGTGTGTGTGTGTGTGTGTGTGTGTGTGTGTGTGTGTGTGTGTGTGTGTGTGTGTGTGTGTGTGTGTGTGTGTGTGTGTGTGTGTGTGTGTGTGTGTGTGTGTGTGTGTGTGTGTGTGTGTGTGTGTGTGTGTGTGTGTGTGTGTGTGTGTGTGTGTGTGTGTGTGTGTGTGTGTGTGTGTGTGTGTGTGTGTGTGTGTGTGTGTGTGTGTGTGTGTGTGTGTGTGTGTGTGTGTGTGTGTGTGTGTGTGTGTGTGTGTGTGTGTGTGTGTGTGTGTGTGTGTGTGTGTGTGTGTGTGTGTGTGTGTGTGTGTGTGTGTGTATGTGTGTGGTCCGGGCCGATGCCGGATGTCGCATAACTCAAATAAGAATTAGCCAAAAATGTTGATATTTGGTATTTTACAATTGTATACGAATAATAAGAGCCCATTAGATTTTGGTACAAATATCTTCACCGGAAGTGATATTTTTTGAAGATTGAACAAGATAATTGTCAAAAATTTATATAAATTTTGATAAATATAGTATTTATTTGTAATAAGAATAAGAGGCAAAGTTATTTGCAACTGACTATATAAAAATTGTCTTTATCTGGTTGCATTAAAGAACACAGTAAAATTTAAAAAATAAATTTATCAGATAAAACGTTGAAATTCTGTAATCCATGTTCGGTTGATTTTTGTTTCTATGCGTAAAAAATATTGACAGGTGAGACGGGTGACAAGTTGACATACTAGCGCCATATAAGTCATAAGTAAGATATTAATTTAGTAATTGAACGGAGGATGGCTTCAACACAGAAGAGTTTTCCTGTGAACGAATCTTTTGATTCAGGTGATGCAAATTTCTGTGTTTGAATATTTTAGATTTTTATTTATATATTTTAGGGACACCGGATTGTATACGTATACATTTATGTTTATAAGTCTAGATATGGCGGAAGGTTGTGTGCAGGCCACTTCAGATTTTTTATTAAAATTTAAAAAGGCACAACTGTTAATTGATGCTTTAAGTATATAATACAATTGTACTGACCGCAAAACACTCGCTACGTTAGTACATTTTGAGCTGGATTTTTGGAGGTAGACGGGCCTCTTAATAATAAATTGTAGTAACTATAATATTAATAATTCTTCAAAGTGTTATTCATCAATTTAAAAATGTTTTAACTGATTTTACGGTGTATAAATTATTTCAAATTGAACTTGACGTTCAGACAAATGTGCTAACTGGTATCAAAGATCAATTGAATTAAAATCTTCAATGATATTTAAATTTGATGACTATATTAATAGCACTTGATTCATAGCTTACAATATAGGTACGTTATATACAGAGTGATACAATACTTCGTGCAAATTCTAATCGCATTGAAGTAAAAAAATCTGACGTGGACACCACATGACTTCCTTGTACGCCTATTAAACTGTTCATACTTTTCTTAATAACTACAATGTAGAATAATATAAAAAAATCTGACTTTATTCTTTTAACTATTGTCACTGTCATGTCATAATCATTTAAATTTTACGTAGTAACAAATGGTTATCGATCATGGACTACAAGATACCGAAATACTAAATTATAAATATATACTTTAATTATTCTTAAATGATACCAGACACAAAAATACTTATAAAACACCGATTGTAGGTAATAATCACATAATCTTTCATTTAAAATAAAAAAATTTGTCTTAAATTAAATATTTATTGAAATTTTTTAAAAAATTACTACTTCCGGTTTGTAGATTGAAACCAAAAATAGGAGGTGCACAACTAGATGCTATAACAGTCCTAAATACAAAATTTCAACTTTCTACGTCTAACCGTATTTGAGTTATGCGACACACATACGTCCGCACGTACATACGTACATACGTACGTACAGACGTCACGACGAAACTAGTCATAATGGATTCAGAAAAGGTCAAAACGGATATTTCCGTAAAAATCTGAGAACCGAAATTTTTCGCGATTACAATACTTCCTTATTACTCCGTACAAGGAAGGAAAAATCAAAATACAAGTATCTGATATTTATTGAAAACTGCAATACATTTTACACAATCTCAAATAAAATCAACAGTCGAAACTTTATGGAACCGAATAAAAAAAAATAAAAAATCGTCCTGTAAGGACAATCAAAGAATTGTGACAAAGACTGTAGCACATTAGGGTTTTTTCCAGAAAAGTATGTTCTGGACTTTAGAAATATTTTCCAGCTGTATACAGGCTGTATCTTAACTTCGTTATATACGTTATTATCTAAGTTATATTTAAATTTACATGAAATTAAACATACCTTAAATATATTTTAGTAACTTAAACTTTAAATACAACTTAACTAATAAAGTGTGTGTGCGTTTATCAGCTGTTAACGCACACATGGTTGTTTATGTGGCCACCATAGGGTAAATAAATAAATAATTATTACTAGCTATACAATAAATCACACTATTTTTGAGTAAATCAAAAATTCCTGCGTTGAGCTGTGTAAACCTGTCTTTTCCTACTCCTGCTAATTCACTGCTACGTTCACTTTGTTTCTCGATCGTCAGTTGTTACTAAGCAACAGTGCTGTGTAGTTGTGAAATAGTGTATCTTGTGAAGTGGGTTTTTATTTATTGTTGAATTTAATTGTTGTTGATATTGGTATATTGTTGTTGCTCTTTGTTCGTAAAAAACAAAAGATTGGTGCATTTATTAGGAAAATAATTCATTAACAATTGAAGATTAAACATATTATTTTTTATTAGAATTTGTTTATATACGATTTTTAAATAGAATATTTAATTAATTGTGTCGAAATTATTATTAATATTATGTACAATAAATTAATAACATAAACACATTTATGTTTGACTGCCCTATACGCAAGATTTTCTATTATCTATAATGACATTTACAAAATGACACATTTGACAAATTAAAATTTAATCTCTAGCGAAGTGTGCCTTTTCTATTATTATTTTATTATTTCTATTATTTTATTTTACTAGTAAAATAAAGAAACTTTATTTTACTAGTATTATAAAGAGCTGCTTTATTGCTGCAAAATTATGTTATAAACAGTATTTTATAATGCAGTCGTACATAAACACGTTTATAAACTGAAACGAATAATTTTGATTTCGTTATAAATTATCAAAAAAACTTCAAGGACTTTTTTAAATTGGTATATATTTGTTATGGCCATTATTTTTAATAGTTTTAATTAATATAGCTATTATGAAGCCAGGTTTAAACTAGTAAATAGTATTATTTGATTTATAAAAATAGTTAATTAAAATTAATGACAAAATAATATTATGATTTTATTAATACAGTAAATAGTACAAAACTTAGGACAAAAAATTAATGGGTATATACTGTACGACGTGCTGATCATGAAACTATTTTTTTAAATTCGCAAAAATTGCATCGTATTTCAAGCATTTTTTGCCACTGGTCGGTAGTTATTTTTAATAATTTTTTCTAATCTTCTACAATGTAAGTAATTGTTTACATAATATCTAATACTAATGTCAAATTATCAAATATACCATCAAAACAGTGATACTTAAAATGTACACACGTCAAGTAAACTTAACTTAACTTTGCGAATTTAAAAAAAAAATCATGATCAGCACGTCGTACAGTATACCCTTTAATTTTTGTCCTATTTTGTATACCCAAAGTGGGTAGAGTAAAATTCAAATAGCTAGAACCCTGCGCGAAGTACGAATTCTCGTCTTAGAGAGAGAAGCATAGATGATAAACTACGCTACTGTCTGTTCTACAGAACATCAGCTTCAATATCTGTTATTCTCATGTTGACATTCGTAGTGTTTTGCTTCGTGTAACGCTGTGAATTTTGTAATTGATTGTGATTGAGTTATATTTTAGTTTTGTTTGAAAATTAAGTGAAGTGCAGCGCAGCATATACTCGCTAGCTCCGCTTTTGTAAAACGGACAGTATATGACAAGCTCTGCCTTCTCGCGCAGTCCAGGGTCCTAGCTATTTGAATTTTACTTACTCTATATTATTATTATTTAATTTCTATACAAAATTGATTATTAAAACTATTTTTAGTAATTTTAACAATAAAATAATAAGATTTCTTAAATCTACTGCAATAGGGTAGTTTACCATTTAAAAAAAGTTTTTTTATTGAAACTTCATGTTATTTGAAAGCGATTGAGAGTACTGATAAGCCTTAATTGTTCTTAATAAAGCTGTAATTAATTTTTAAAGTTTGTGTGACGTAGATGTATAGCTGAAAATCTTCTCAAACCGGAATTAAAATGTACTCATGTAAAATCAACTGTTTCTGTTACAATAAAATACAATTTGGTAGTTTATTACTGTAAGTAAGAATACACGTGAAACGCATTACCGTGACGTAGATGTATCGATACGTAAAATCTCAAATATTTAAAGAACTTTTTGAAAACTTTTCAAGCAATAACTCATTTTTGAGGTTTCAATATAATTGACTGGATGCTAATTTGCTACTATGGTAAAGTACCCTATTACAATAAAAATCTATGTCAAAAACTGGGAAATTTCTCAATTATTACCACATGAATAAAACCAATTTAGTAACTTATTATATACGTAGGCTTAACCTTAATAACGTCTTTACCCAATTTGCTAATTGAGTTTAAATTGCATTAAAAGAATGACACATTTTTTTCAAATGATTCGACAAGAAATATAATTAAAAATATATTTGGAATAAAATCACAAATAATATCTGACCTGAATTATACCGGAAGTTGCAATTTTCACTTTCACGTAACTTCCTGAAAAATTATTAGAGTTTAAAAAGTTACCCAATAATAGATTTTAGTATTTTAGAATGTTAAAATAAAAATAGATTATGACTTAACCAAACTTGGTTTAGATTGTTTTATCGGCAGATATTTGACCGTGTGTGCGGTTACCAGCCGTCATAGTTGTTAGTGGAGAATACGCACACTATTAAATTATACCTGAGTGAATTCGACAAAAATCTGCTGTGGCCAGCACACGACCTCTCGCCTAATTCTGATTTTTCTACTAATCTAATAAATAGTTTTACTTACATTTTAATAGTTTCATGTTCATGTAAACCAAGATGCAAGCAAAAGATGTCAACTGTATTGTCACTGTCTTAATCATTCAATTTTTGAGTAGAAACAAAATTCATATCATGGACAACAAGATACTGGAATTTCAAAAAAGTAGAATATTAATTATTGTACTTTATTGTTAAATACTACCAAATTCAGCAAATTGTATTTAAAATTAACTGTACCCATAGATAATTATATTATCTTTTATTTTTAATTGCAAAAATTGTCTTAAATAAATAATGTACCAATTTATTTAAGAAAAACTATATCAAGTTCCAAACTACTACTTCCGGTTTGCGGATTTCTACCAAAATCTTATCCGGTGTTAAGATCCTTATTAAAATCTTAAATATGAAATTTGGTTATAAACGGTTCGATACTTTTTAAGTTATCGTTGAAAAATCGTCAGTCCATACACACACACACACACACACACACACACACACACACACACACACACACACACACACACACACACACACACACAGACATCATCGTGAAAATATTAAATTCGTATTGTAGAGACCCTGAAACGTGCTTATCCACCAAAAACTCACACTCGAACATTTTGACCCATTACAATACCTCTCTTATAGAATATGAGGCGAGAGGTAAAAATCATTAGTTTTGTAAGGAGTCTACGTATTTTTGACGCAGCCTGTATATTTTTATGTTCTATTTTAGTACAAGTTTCTCATTTTAATTTATCTCATAACTGTACTTATAATTATTAAAAATTGATAATAATTTGATATGTCAAATTATGCTAATATATTATTTTTATATTGACACTAATATTTTGAGAAGATTAAAAATATGTTTTAAATTTTTTACGTTAGTTCCAACTTTGTATTTTGATATAAGAAACTTGGTTAAAAAATTAAATTATAAATAGATAATATCTACAAAATATTTTAAAATTAGTTTATGTAACAGTAATTTTATTGAGATACTTTATCTAGAAAGAACGGAAAAATATTTTCTTAATATTTATAAAGGTATTACTTTATCAAAATAGTGTAAACAAATATTTTAAAATAATCTAATGTTAACATTACGATAAAATGAGTGTAAAAATTGGTTTCTATTTAAAAAGATGATTTAATATCATAAACATAGTAACCTGGTATTAAAATGTGTATACTGATTTACATACTTATAATTTATTCAACCCATAATTCATTCTTTTATATTTAAACTTAATTTATTTCTATGCAAAATGCAGGTCATTTATCTATACAAGGTGAACAGACTAGTTTATTATGTGCTCAGGTTCAAACCAGGGTTGGCAAAAATTGGAAAAATTAATCAAAACAGTCATATATATATATATATATATATATATATATATGAGTGATAAAACTTGTATTGAAAATAACATCTTTGTTAGGTAGGTAGATTTTTTTTATTATTCACGTGGTTATTTTCCTCGGCTAACAGGGTTGACAAAAATCATGATTTAAAAAAAAAATCTGACGTGAACACCACATGACTTCCTTGTACGCCTTGTTTGTTCATACTTTTCTTAATAACTAAAATGTAGAATGATATAAAAAATTCTTTTAATTTATTATACTAGTATACTCACAAATATATTTTAGTCATTTTATTTAAACTGCAGAAGAAGATATAAAGCATATTTTACTATTGTCACTGTCATGTCATAAACATTTAAATTTTACGTAGTAACAAATGTTAACCGATCATGGACTACAAGATACCGAAATACTAAATTATAAATATATACTTTAATTATTCTTAAATGATACCAGATACAAAAATATTTATAAAATACCGATTATAGGTAATAATCACATAATCTTTCATTTAAAGTAAAAAAAAATGTCTTAAATTAAATATTTATCGAATTTTTTTAAAATTTACTACTTCCGGTTTGTAGATTGAAACCAAAAATAGGAGGTGCACAACTAGATGCTATAACAGTCCTAAATACAAAATTTCAACTTTCTACGTCTAACCGAATTTGAGTTATGCGACACACATACGTACGCCCGTACGTGCATACGTACAGACGTCACGACGAAACTAGTCATAATGGATTCAGAAAAGGTCAAAACGGATATTTCCGTAAAAATCCGAGAACCGAAATTTTTCGCGATTACAATACTTCCTTATTACTCCGTACATGGAAGTAAAAAACATTTTTTTAAATTAATCATGATTATTTATATTTTTAGATTTTTAAAATTATGTTTAATTATAGTTAAAGTAATTATTAGGTATTTCACCATTTATGTGAAAAATATCTTTTAAAAATATATAGTTTGGATTATTATTGCACATTTTAAGTTTTAACACAAATTTCTTAAACTATACGCTCGACTTATGATTCCATTGAATGGATTCTTTGTTTGTTTAATATTTTTTCATTTAATAAATAAATATTGAAATTGAATTAATACAGTTGTTTTGTTCTGTACAAGAAATATAATTAAATTAATACAAAATTTTAAAAAAAAATTCAAAAATGATTTAAATCAATGATTTTTAAAAAAAATCACTTTGATTTAAATTATGATTTAAATCAAATGATTTAAATTAGGCCAACCCTGTTATAAAATATCTCTTGAGGTGTGCCCTCCACTATCAACCATGCGAGAATTTACTGCTGGTAACCGCACACATTTTTGTACAAGTTGGATAAACGATGTAATAAATGTGATATATTTTTGATTAAATTAAAAATGTACTTATAGTTTATTATTTAAGATTATATGCAGGCTGTATTTTACGGTTTACAAGTAATATACTTAAACTCGGTAATATAAGGTTCAAAATTGCTTGAATCACTGTTTATATACTGCATATGTTACATCTATTTTAGTAGAAATAATAAACATAAACAATATTGGATGCATCTGTCGTATACAGCCCGACTTAAAAGTTTCTGTGATAAGATAAATAAAAAAAAATATTTAAAAAATGCTTCAAATCATTCTGAATCCAATCCTGAAAAGTTTGCCGAAAAATCTTGTTCAGTTTCCGAGTAATAGATGTTTACATTTTTCGGGGAGAAATTTTTTTAAACGTCCGCCATTTTGAAATTCGGCATAATTTTGCAACAATTTTTAGGTTATATATAGAACAAAATACGAGGAATTCACTGGTCCAATCGGAATGTGAATATCTTTTTTAGTTTTCGAGTTATTTGAGATTGAAAATGGTAGCAGGAATGAACAGAAATTGAAGTGATTTATTTTTGTATTTTAGAGTTAGTTTAGGCTGTTGGAGCGAAATTTAAGGGTATACAGGTTGGTGGAGGTGAAATGCGAACATAGGGAACATACATGACAAACGAACTTTCATGCCAGGTATCTTGATATATTTTGTAGTAGTGTCACAAAGCAAAGTGTGGCAAAAAGAGTAATCAATAACAGAAATAATAATAAAATCTAAAAGTGCATGTAAACTTTCTCGTTCTGCTCGTACACATACATGCAAAGAAAATATTTTAATGAAAATAATCAATAATATGACAGGTACTTTGACATTGACAGTACTTTTTCCACGTATATCAAGATGCCTAGTATGGTAACTCCATTGTCATATATTTCCCTATGTTCGCATTTCACCGCCACCAACCTGTATAAATTAAACTATGCATATTTGAAATGAAATATAATAATTTAAATAATATATAAATAATTTGAGCAACAACAATATATTAAGTATCTAACCTACATTTATATTTAAAATAATTTATATTTGTATTAAATGTACTAGTGCTATCTATATCTTTTTCTAAAAAATAAATATCCAAAAAAACTATAAAAAAACCGTGTAGTGTAAAACTTATTCAAAATGAAGAATAAAAATAAAACTGTAAAAATAATTGATGAAAAAATTGACACGAAACAATTTTTGCTTTCTGAGCAACAAAACAATAACAATGCGAATACGACCAATGGCAACTCGCAGAACGGGAAACAAAATGGCGCTGGGAAGAATGGTGTCAGTGCTAAACCACCTTTACCTAAAGACGAAAAAACTGAAAAGTTATTAGACAAGAAAAATAAGGAGAACGCGGATCTTAAGGTTCTTAAGAAAGGTAGGTTAACAAATTTTATAGTGGTTGGAAAAATATTAAATTACGTCCGTAATATATTTTTTCAAATATTGACAATAATGCTACTTATAGAAAAAAGTACGAGGAATCCAATGCCGCAAACCGCAAGTCGATATTTTGATCCGTTCCAAAATGGCGGCCACTTTTATAACAATTGTTTCAAAATTATTGTTGGTTCGAAGTATATTTTAAAATTGTGGCCCAAATAATTTTTTTTTAATTTTGAAAAAAATGTTGCTTATAGAAAAAAGTACGAGGAATCCAATGCCGCAAACCGCAAGTCGATATTTTGATCCGTTCCAAAATGGCGGCCACTTTAATAACAATTGTTTCAAAATTATTGTTGGTTCGAAGTATATTTTGAAATTGTGGCCCAAATAATTTTTTTTTAATTTTAAAAAAAATTTTGTTAATAGAAAAATGTATGGGGAATCCAATGCCGTAAACCGCGATTTGATATCTTGATCCGTTCAGAAATGGCGGCCATTTTTGTGACAATCCAAAATTATTGCTGGTTCAGAGTATATTTTGAAATTGTGGCCCAAATAATTTTTTTTAAGTTTGAAAAAAATGTAGCTTATAGAAAAATGTATGGCGAATCCATTGCCGCAAACCGCGATTTGATATTTTGATCCGTTCAGAAATGGCGGCCATTTTTATGACAATCAAAAATTATTGCTGGTTCAGAGTATATTTTGAAATTGTAGCTCCAATAATTTTTTTAAAATATTGAAAATAATGCTGCTTATAGAAAAAAGTACGAGGAATCCAATGCCGCAAACTGCGATTTGATAAATTGATCCGTTAAAAAATAGCGGCCATTTTTAGGTGACAATATAATGTCTGATACCTTGAAAATATTTTTAATTCGAAAAAATCTCAAAATTGTTGCTTAATAAATTGTTGTAAAATATTGTGAATATTGATTCTTATAGAAAATTTTATGAGGAATCCAATGCCGCAAACCGCAGTTCGATAAATTGATCCGTTAAAAACTGACGGCACTTTTTATGGCTTATACCTTGAAAATATCTTTAATTCGAAAAAGTCTCCAAATTGTGGCTTAACAAAATATTATAAAATATTGTGAATATTGGTTCTAATAGAAAATTTCATGAGGAATCCAATGCCGCAAACCGCAAGTCGATAACTTGATCCGTTGAAAAGTTACAGCCGTTTTTAGATGACAGTATAATATTTGTTGCCTTGAAATATTTTTAATTCAAAAAAACCTTTAAATTTTGGCTTAACAAAATATTGTGAATATTGGTTCTTATAGAAAATTTCATGAGGAATCCAATGCCGCAAACCGCGATTCGATAACTTGACCCGTTGAAAAGTTACAGCCGTTTTTAGAAGACAGTATAATATTTGTTGCCTTGAAATATTTTTAATTCGAAAAAATCTTAAAATTGTGGCTTAAAAAAATATTGTGAATATTGGTTCTTATAGAAAATTTCATGAGGAATCCAATGCCGCAAACCGCAAGTCGATAACTTGGTCCGTTGAAAAGTTACAGCCGTTTTAATGCGACGAAACACAATTTCTATCGTTGCTGTAATGTTTTTAATTTCATTGAACCCTGGCCCATATAAATGAAGGCGGTTATAACAGCTATGAGTCATAGCCTATGTGATCACCACACCAACTTGTTAGTTGTTTATATTAACATTCACTAGGTACATACACACATACATACAACACTGACCGTTCAAAATAATAGACCAGTGTGCTAGATTTGAGACAGTATTTGTAATATAAATTAATTTAAGGTGTATAAATGTTTAGCCTTGTATTTTGTGACGTGTGTGCGGTTATCAGCCAACTCTGATAAATATGGGGTACTTGCATGGTACTTACAGTACTTAAGTAAAGTATAAGTCTTGTCAAAATACTTAAGTAAGTGCCAGAAAACAGCCAAAATAAGAATTTCGCGCGCCACTCCACAGAGTTTATTGTTTTGTTAAATATAATAATCTAAAGATATTGTTCAAGAAAAAATCTACAAAATACAAGATGCAGAATTTTATAATTTTGCTTTAAAAAATGTGATGTGGCCAGCACACGACCTCTCGCCTACTTCTGCTTATTCTACTAATCTAATAAATAGTTTTACTTACATTTTAATAGTTTCATGTAATATGTAAACCAAGATGCAATCAAAAGATGTCAACTGTCACTGTCATAATCATTCAAATTTTGTGTCATATCATGGACAACAAGATACTGGTACTTAGTTGCACTTTATTTTATTGCTAAATACTACCAGATTCAGCAAATTGTATTTAAAATTAACTGTACCCATAGATAATTATATTATCTTTTATTTTTAATTGCAAAAGTTGTCATAAATTTAATTAATTTAAGGAAAACTATATCAAGTTTAAAAAGGTACTACTTCCGGTTTGCGGATTTTTACCAAAATCTTATCCGGTGTTAAGATCCTAATTAAAACCTTAAATATGAAATTTGGTTTGAAACGGTTTGAATCAGTAGCTCATTATTTAAAATTGATGATCCTGTGGTGTACTCTTCGTTCATGGTTGTTATTTAGTACCCCGCAGGCAGATTTTTGTGCAGTGAGATGTGTTTTTCTCAAAAACTTTAAATTTATTTATAGTGATGACACAATACTTGAAGGCTAGTTTCCTTATACGATTCAAAGAAATTAGAAATATTTTTATAAGAGTTATTCCAAGCATAAGAAGTTGATATTATAAAAAGTTGTAAATAAACTTCATTAATATGTACAGATGAGTCATCAATTTAAATATTTACAATATACACTTATATAATGATGTTTTTCAGAAATGTAAATACATTTGTACCAAATAATGTTTTCCTTATTACATATTTACAATGGTGACCGGACAAAACAGAACAATGAAAAAACAGAACATGAAAAAACAGAACATGAAAAAACAGAACATGAAAAAAAAGAACATGAAAAAACAGAACAGTGAAAAAACAGAACAATGAAAAAAGAGAACAATGAAAAAACAGAACACTGAAAAAACAGAACAATGAAAAAAGAGAACAGTGAAAAAACAGAACACTGAAAAAACAGAACATTGATAAAACAGAACATGAAAAAACAGAATATGAAAAAAAAATAACAATGACAAAACAGAACTCAAGAAGGGATTTGTTAGCTTTGATTAGTTTATGTCAAAAAAACGGAGTTCTGTTGGACTCAATTAGGGTTTTGTTAGTATTGATTAGTTTATTTTTAAAAAAACGGAGTTCTGTTGGACTCAATTAGGCTTTTGTTAGTATTGATTAGTTTATTTTAAAAAACGGAATTCTGTTGGACTCAATTAGGGTTTTGTTAGCTTTGATTAGTTTATGTCAAAAAAACGGAGTTCTGTTGGACTCAATTAGGGTTTTGTTAGTATTGATTAGTTTATTTTTAAAAAAACGGAGTTCTGTTGGACTCAATTAGGCTTTTGTTAGTATTGATTAGTTTATTTTAAAAAACGGAATTCTGTTGGACTCAATTAGGGTTTTGTTAGCTTTGATTAGTTTATGTCAAAAAAACGGAGTTCTGTTGGACTCAATTAGGGTTTTGTTAGTATTGATTAGTTTATTTTTAAAAAAACGGAGTTCTGTTGGACTCAATTAGGCTTTTGTTAGTATTGATTAGTTTATTTTAAAAAACGGAATTCTGTTGGACTCAATTAGGGTTTTGTTAGCTTTGATTAGTTTATGTCAAAAAAACGGAGTTCTGTTGGACTCAATTAGGGTTTTGTTAGTATTGATTAGTTTATTTTTTAAAAAACGGAGTTCTGTTGGACTCAATTAGGGTTTTGTTAGTATTGATTAGTTTATTTAAAAAAACGGAATTCTGTTGGACTCAATTTGGGTTTTGTTAGCATAAATTAGTTTATGTCAAAAAAACGGAGTTCCGTTGGAGTCAAGAAGGGTTTTGTTAGCATAGATTAGTTTATGTCAAAAAAACGGAGTTCTGTTGGACTCAAGAAGATTTTTGTTAGCATAGATTAGTTTATGTGTTCTGTTTTTTCATGTTCTGTTTTATCAATGTTCTGTTTTTTCAGTGTTCTGTTTTCTCAGTGTTCTGTTTTTTCAGTGTTCTGTTTTTTCACTGTTCTGTTTTTTCATTGTTCTGTTTCTTCAGTGTTCTGTTTTTTCATTGTTCTGTTTTTTCATTGTTCTGTTTTTTCATGTTCTGTTTTTTCATGTTCTGTTTTTTCATGTTCTGTTTTTTCATGTTCTGTTTTTTCGTGTTCTGTTTTTTCATTGTTCTGTTCTTTCATGGAATCATTTACAATACAACTGCCATTCTTTAGGCTCCTTTCGAATGAGCGTAGTGTAGTTACTTATTAAATTCATAACTCGCCCATTTCGATTACTTTATGAACCAAATTTTGGTAACAGTATACTAGCTGTATGTATTGCCTTTTTCGATTTTCCGAAATTGTTTTGAATAATGTAAAGTCTAGAAAACCATCAAAATTCGTAGTTTACCAATAACTTTTTTGTCGATTGGCATATTTTTTTCAAAAAAATTACACACGTATCTGCTATAGTGTCTCAACAGCGGTACATCGCTATTTTTCAAGAAACGTCCCTCATTTTAAATTTAAAAAAATTATCAAATTTTGGATTTTAATTGTTTTCGAAAATTTTAAAAATTTAAAAATGTACCGCTGTTAAGCACAATATTTTTGTAAATAATCCCGTTGTCAAGGAATTGAATTAATTAATCCCGTTGTCAAGTAAATACGTGCTATTTGTTACAGAGTATCTATGGGAACAATACAAATATTTGTCATAAAATTTACTGTCAAAATTACAAAATGTGTATTCTTTTAAACTATTTTGCATTCATTTGAGGATGAAGTGCAAAAAATAGCGTATATACCACAGGACTAAAGTATCTTTAATCCCTCAGGTGATTATTTCCCTCACCTTCGGCTCGTGAAATAAACTTCACCCTCAGGATTAAATCATGCAGTTTAGTCCCTCAATATATAATATACTATTAATGTTATCGTTAGTTCTTCTTATGACGAAAATGTAAAGTGGTTTGCCACCTTAAGTCACAGAATTTTGTGTTCAATGTAAACAAAAAAATTTTAACCTCTTTTTTATCAACCGGAAACCGTAATAATTAGTTCAAACCACAAAGATACCTTACATATCCGGTCTAAACAAACGAAGTAACAAAATAACTAAATGAGATTATCGTATTACAAATAAGAATGATTTTAAGCGGCTCGTCTACGTTTATCGAATTCCTAGAATACTCTCGATTTTACTTTTCCTATTCCACTACAGCTTGAAACCAGCCCGAAACTCGTACTTTGTCGCATCCTAGCTATGCAGTCATGTTGAAGTACTGTAAAAGTGTTTTCGTTGCGAGTAAACTGTCAGATTATTATTGACTTCAAGGTAATGTTTTTATTTAATAGAAATGGACCTACAGATGTGCAAAATAAATTTGTATCAGGAGATATAACCGTGTAAAGTTTGCATAAATGTACAATTTTTTATTAAAATGTAAAAAGCACAATTGTGAATTGATCTTTTAAGTTTATAATACAATTGTTCTGGCCACAGAACACTCGCTACGTTAGTACGTTTTGTGCTGGGTTTTGGAGGTAGACGGGCCTCTTAAATGTATTTTGGAACATGTGACGTCATTCTTATTAAGATAATTTACATCCGGTATAAGTGTGTTACTTAATGTATGATAATGGCAACCTTGAAATTTGGCAATGACATAACAAATGAAACCTCAAATAATTCTTTTTATAGATACCACCAAAATATTTGACAAACTAAAAATTACTTAAATTCAGTTTAATCTTTAAATGGAAAAAATATTTAGCAATTTAAAAAAATCTGAAGTGGCCTGCACACAACCTTCCGCCATATCTAAACTTTAAACATAAATGTATACGTATACAATTCGGTGTCCCTAAAATATACAAATAAAAATCTAAAATATTCAACACAGAAATTTGCATCACCTGAATCAAAAGATTCGTTCACACGAAAATTCTTCTGTGTTGAAGCAATCCTCCGTTCAATTACTACATTTAATATCTTACTTAGGACTTATATGGCGCTAGTATGTCAACTTGTCACCCGTCTCACCAGTCAATATTTTTTGCACAGAAACAAAAATCAACCGAACATGGATTACAAGATTTCAACGTTTTATCTGATAAATCTATTTTTTAAATTTTACCGCAGTTCTTTGATGCTACCAGATAAAGACAATTTTTTATAACGTAAATTGCAAATAACTTTGCCTATTATTCTTATTACAAATAAATACTATATTTATCCAAATTTGTATAAATTTTTGACAATTATATTTTTCAATCTTCAAATAATATCACTTCCGGTGAAGATATTTGTACCAAAATCTAATGAGCTCTTCCTATTCGTATACAATTGTAAAATACCAAATATCACACACACATACATACATACAGACATCATCGGGAAACTATCAAAAATGAGTTGTAAGGACCCTAATTCGTGCTCATCCACTTATAACTCACAACCCGATTTTTTGCATGATTCCAATACCTTCCTTTACAGGTAAGCGGAAGGTAAAAAATACTGAATAAATTGTATGTTTTCTCTACTAACCGCACATAAATTGATGTCTGCACTTATTTGTTTATTTATTTTATTTACGACCATTGCATAATACATTCATTATGCAACTAAAATTAATAAGATAAAACCGTCATAAGACACACTACTGTATTATAAATTAATAATTCAATACTATTGTATTATGAGTTCATTATGCAACACTATTCACTGGCATCACACCAAAATATGAGGTTAGATTAATATTATAATGAATACAAATTTCTATGAAATACAATAGGGTAGTTTACCATTTTTTTTAAAAGTTTTTTTATTGAAACTTCATGTTATTTGAAAGCGATTGAGAGTACTGATAAGCCTTAATTGTTCTTAATAAAGCTGTAATTAATTTTTAAAGTTTGTGGACGTAGATGTATAGCTGAAAATCTTCTCAAACCGGAATTAAAATGTACTCATGTAAAATCAACTGTTTCTGTTACAATAAAATACAATTTGGTAGTTTATTACTGTAAGTAAGAATACACGTGAAACGCATTACTGTGACGTAGGTGTATCGATACGTAAAACCTCAAATATTTAACGAACTATTAACTTTTTGAAACTTTTTTCAAGCAATAACTCATTTTTGAGGTTTCAATATAATTGACTGGATTGCTAATTTGCTACTATGGTACCCTATTGTACTAGCCACACTCGCTACGTTAGTACGTCTTGTGCTAGATTTTAGGAGGTAGACGGTCCCCTTAAACCCGCACAGACGCTAGCTGCTTAAGGGTCTCGTCTCCGTAACAAAATATTGCGTGTTTAGAGGTATAGCAGTTTCTGCTTTACTCATTGCATATCAAAAATTTGAAGGAAAAACAGGTACTAGATGTTTGTGAAAGAATTAATCTAGGATTATGCCGAGTTAGAATTCTGAAAAAATCTTTGGAATCCATATAAAAAATTAATGAAAAAGTGTGTTTTCAGCAATTTCTTACACGCTTTATCTTATTATTAAGAGATTTATTAAAAAATGTAACTCGGCATAATCCTAGTTGCATTCTTCGTCTGTACATAAATTTGTAAAATTTAGATTTATCTATAAAACTTCGTGAGTATTTTAGAAATTGCTAGACTGCTTTTACGTATTTTTAGCGAGCGTTTCTATGCATTAACATAGGACAAACGCGGTGTTGACCTACTTGGAGACGATGCCCTTAAGACCACAATGGTTGTTAGTAGAGAGTACCATAAGGAGAGGTTTCTGTGCGTTTATCCAAACAGAAACAATTTTTTTCATCAAATTCTTGAAGCATGAAGCATATTCCCACAACGGAGATCATGACTCACTCAGATAAAAAACAACATCAAAAATAAAACAATTCATGGCTTGCTTGACAAATAGTCTCGGTCTTAATAATCACGGAGTCACGTTTTTGCTATAAACATAAACAAAAAACTACGACCATCAACATCAACAGAACCCAGTCATATTTTCAAAGAATTAATCTTCTATATAACGCTATACAGAATAGCTATAACTTCAGAATAAAAATAATTTGCTGTGGCCAGCACACGACCTCTCGCCTAATTCTGCTTATTCTACTAATCTAATAAATAGTTACATTTTAATAGTTTCATGTTCATATGTAAACCAAGATGCAAGCAAAGATGTCAACTGTACTGTCACTGTCATTATCATTCAAATTTTATGTAGAAACAAATTTCATATCATGGACAACAAGATACTGGAATTTCAAAAAAGTAGAATATTAGTTGCACTTTATTTTATTGTTAAATACTACCAGATTCAACAAATTGTATTTATAATTAACTGTACACATAGATAATTACAATTTCTTTTATTTTAAATTGCAAAAATTGTCATAAATAAATAATGTACCAATATATTTAAGAAAATCTATCAAGCTTCAAAAAGTACTACTTCCGGTTTGCGGATTTCTACCAAAATTTTATCCGGTGTTAAGATCCTTATTAAAACCTTAAATATGAAATTTGGTTATAAACGGTTTGATACTTTTTATGTTATCGTTGAAAAATCGTCAGTCCATACACACACACACAGACATCATCGGTAAAATATTAAATTCGTATTGTAGAGACCCTGAAACGTGCTTATCCACCAAAAACTCATACTCGAACATTTTGACCCATTACAATACCTCTCTTATAGAATATGAGGCGAGAGGTAAAAAATAAAATGACGTTTTTGTGGTTTTTTGTCACTATATATGGCAAGAAAAATTTAAAAAGCAAGAAGCATGCAGCTAAGCTTCCTTTTTCGAATAATTTTTGTTTTTACTTAAATTCTTTAAAAAATACAGAAGTTATTATAGGAATCTGGAGTCATGTTTACAGTATTTTTTTATAAATGACATTGCATAGCTAGGATGCGGCAAAGTACGAGTTTCGGGCTGGTTTCAGGTAGTAGTGGGGAAGAGAGTGAAATAGAAAAAAAGTAATATCGAGAGTATTCTATTAATTCGAAAAAAGGTAGACGAGCCTCTTAAGGAGGCAACGTAAACGCGAGCAACAATTTTTTTTGCAATTTTAGCTCTTGGTTTCTCAAATAGCACAAGTCCCATAACAACAAATTCAAATACACGATTGAATATTACCCGTGAATACAGTAGGGTGTAGTTTACCATTTTTTTAAAAGTTTTTTATTGGAACTTCATGTTATTTGAAAGCGATTGAGAGTACTGATAAGCCTTGTTCTTAATAAAGCTGTAATTAATTTTTAAAGTTAGTGTGACGTAGATGTATAGCTGAAAATCTTCTCAAACCGGAATTAAAATGTACTCATGTAAAATCAACTGTTTCTGTTACAATAAAATACAATTTGGTAGTTTATTACTGTAAGTAAGAATACACGTGAAACGCATTACTGTGACGTAGATGTATCGATACGTAAAATCTCAAATATTTAAAGAACTATTAACTTTTTGAAACTTTTTTCAAGCAATAACTCATTTTTGAGGTTTCAATATAATTGACTGGATTGCAATTTGCTACTATGGTAAAGTACCCTATTGAGTCGTGTTTATTTCCTCGTGTAACCATGTGCCGCCTCGTTCACATACAGGACAGTTGTATCTTCCTTTATCGGACGTGAATCTAGGTAGAGTAAAATTCAAATAGCTAGGACCCTGGACTGCGCGAGAAGGCAGAGCTTGTCGTTTTACAAAAGCGGAGCTAGCGAGTATATGCTGCGCTGCACTTCACTTAATTTTCTAAACTAAAATATAACTCAATCACAATCAATTACAAAATTCACAGCGTTACACGAAGCAAAACACTACGAACGTCAACATGAGAATAACAGATATTGAAGCTGATGTTCTGTAGAACAGACAGTAGCGTAGTTTATCATCTATGCTTCTCTCTCTAAGACGGGAATTCATACTTCGCGCAGGGTTCTAGCTATTTGAATTTTACTCTAATACAGAATGAAGTAATTTTTCTTTTCATCGATGCTTATTATACTGAGATGGACAACAGATGGTTCTAGTCAGTTAACAGCATGCTCTAGTTACCATAGCAACCAGTCATGTATGACAACACGTGTGAAGTTCATACTGGTCCACACAGCATCAAGAAAGTCGTGATGAATTTTTGATAATTAGAAATTTTGTGCTAAACATTGAAAATAACTGGTAGAAAATAAAAATAGTGGGAGCGGACAACTTGGACAAATATAGTTTTGTCAAAAAATAATAATTAAGCCAAACTGTATTTTAGTCAAACTGTAATTTGTTAAACTGGAATTTTGTCAAACCGTAATTTAGACTGTATTCTAGACAAACTGTAATTTCACATTCCGTAATTTGACCAAACCGCAACTTCGACTAATATTGGCAAATCGTTTTCAGGTAAACCGTAGTTTAGCCAAAACGCAACTATACCTAACTGGAATCATCCAACACGGAATTTATCAAAAATTAGTCAAATCGCAGTTATGCATAGCCGTAATATTGCCAAACGCATTTTATTCAAATCGTAATCTTCCCAACTGTATGTCTTAAGAGCATTCTGTACAGGAAGAATGTACACGTTAAAGCATTTTACATTCATACACCTCATCGACACATGGTTGCACATTTTAAAAAATCAAATTTTTGTATGGTAGATAAGAGATAAAACTTCGTTCTTAATTAGCTCTCGTGTACCACTCGAGCTAATTACGTTGTTGGAAAGCACGATAAAAAATTTCAGGAAAGAATTAATGCACATGTGATATTATAAGTGAAAACTTTCCTCGTTCTCGAGGTATCTATGTCGAACCTCTTATCAGAACACCCTGTATAATTGTGCTGTGTTGTTATAAATAGTAGTGGAACAAATTTTAAAGTTTTTTAGTAAAATCTAAAAATTTATAATCCATAGAAAACTATTATTTAAATTCCGAATCCATACAAATTTTATTTCAACTTCTATAAGTCTAAAACTACCTGAAAAGGTTACACTTTACAAGATTATAATTCATTCAGATTTATAAAATCTATTCGAAATATAGGTCATGTATTATTTTTCTTAAAGCCATGCTTACACATGCAGTATTTGAGGATTCTTTTATATTTCTGCATCCAAGAAAAATCTGATGTGGCCAGCACTAGACCTCCCGCCATATTTAAGACATACAGTTGGGAAGATTACGATTTGAGTAAAATGCGTTTGGCAATATTACGGTTATGCATAACTGCGACTTGACAAATTTTGGATAAATTTCGTGTTGGATGATTCCAGTATAGTTGCGTTTTGACTAAACTATGATTTATCTGAAAACGATTTGCCAATATTAGTCGAGTTGCGGTTTGGTCAAATTATGCGAAATTACAGTTTATCTAGAATACAGTGTAAATTACGGGTTGGCATATTTTGACAAAATTTTTGCTCCCTAATTTTCTTGTGTAAAAAAATTCTTGATTTTTTTTTCTGGTATTGAATGAGGGGTCTAGTATCAAAACCGGCTATATCCACTTTTTCCAATTTCGAGTAAATTGATATTTTTAGTTTTGCGCTAAATTAGACAAAAAATAGAACTGTTATCGCTTTAGATGTATTTAACAGACAAATTTGATCAAGGATAACTTTACTTTACACCTAAAATGTTATTATTAATTGCAATACAAGCATTTTAATTATGGATATAGCCGGATTTGAAACTAACTTATGCAAACTGCCGGTTTTGAAACTCATTGGTTTGGATATAGCCACTTTTGAAACTAATTTAACTAATATTTACCTTATGCATATTTTGATTCTTATAATTATTGGAACGAAGGAGAAACAAGTTATTTTCTAATTTAAAAAATTTAACTTTTATGTATTTATAAAAATAATAAAACATTTTGTTTATTACAAAAATAACATAAAAATGTGAGCATGTGGGGTACGTTGGTAGATTTTTAGGAGCATATCTACAAAAATTATAAAATATTATTTTCATTTAAATTATAATTAGTAAGTAAGTAAAAATAATTTAAAATAAATGAAAATAAATAAATTTGGCGTAGTTTCTTCCTAGCTCTTTTGGGTTATTGACAGGTGCAACATTAGTTTCCATATCTACAAATTAAGTTAATTGTTATTTATTATTTATAACATTTTAGCTCTATTCTTACCTACGGAAACAAAACAAACTTTCTTATTGACAGTACAAATTCATATTTGACAAGAGCCGTCATGTGTCACGTGTCGCAAATAACTAGCTTCCTATTGGCTAAAATGGATATAGCCCTTTTTGAACCTAAGCCCCTACTGGATTTAGTCGGTTTTGAAACTAAGCTCATATTTTATATTAAATTATTACTGGATATAACCGCTTTTGAAACGTACTGTACGGATAAACAAAAAGAATTCATTCTTACGAATCCAATGGTGTGCATAACTCCATTTTTTAAAAAAGTGGATATAGCCGGTTTTGAAACTAGACCCCTCAATGTCTATCCGTAAAAACTAGTAGATTAATATAACTTTCTTGTATATTTGTCGATATTTATAAGTACATTGCTCTTAAAAGTGAAACTATATAAGAGTGTAAGTATGTCTATATTAGTAAGTACTGTAACCGCTACATTTGTGGTAGTAGGTAATTTCTATATACGTATTTATTTAAGTAACATTGTGGTTACTAATGATTCAAATAACTGTTATGTACTATCGTTCAAGCTTGTTTTAGTAAGGTTACTATTACCAACTTCATTGTTTCCTTAGTTACTAAACGATAGTTGTTTATCAATGATTTATATGCGCTTTATATTAAAATAAGTTAAAAAATCTGACGTGGCCATCACACAACCTTCCGCCATATCTAGACTTTAAACAGAAATGTATACGTACAATCCGGTGCCCATTTAAAATATACAAATAAAAATCTAAAATATTCAAACACAGAAATTTGCATCATCAGAATAAAAAGATTCATTCACAGGAAAACTCTGCTGTGTTGAAGCCATCCTCCGTTCAGTTACTACATTTAATAGCTTACTTATGACATATAGCACTAGTATGTCAACCTGTCAATATTTTTTTCAGTAGAACATGGATTACAAGATTTCAACGTTTTATTTGATAAATTTATTTTTTTAATTTTACTGCAGTTCTTTGATGCTACCAGATAAAGACAATTTTTTAATAACGTAAGTTGCAAATAACTTTGCTTCTTATTCTTATTTCAAATAAATACTATATTTATCCAAATTTATATAAATTTTTGACAATTAATCTTTTCAATCTTAAAAAAATATCACTTCCAGTGAAGATATTTGTACCAAAATCTAATGGGTTCTTCCAATTTATATACAAATGTTAAATACCAAATATAAAAATTTTTGGGTAATTTGTATTTGAGTTATGCGACTGACAGAAATCCGGCCCTGACCACATACACACACATACATACAGACATCATCGTGAAACTATCAAAAATGAATTGTAAGGCCCCTAATTCGTGCTCATCCACTAAAAACTCACTACCCAATTTTTAGCATGATTCCAATACCTTCCTTTACAGGTAAGCGGAAGGTAAAAAAGTTTTACCTCTTGCCTCATATTCTATAAGAGAGGTATTGTAACATCTGTGTGTGCGTTTTTGGTGGATAAGCACGTTTCAGGGTCTCTACAATACGAATTTACTGTGTTTGTATGGATGTATGGATGTATGTGACGATTTTTAAACGATAACTTAAAAAGTATCAAACCTTTAATAACCAAATTACATATTTAAGGTTTTAATAAGGATCTTAACACCGGATAAGGTTTTGGTAGAAATCCGCAAACCGGAAGTAGTACTTTTGAAGCTTGATATAGTTTACTTAAATAAATTGGTACATTATTTATTTATGACAATTTTTGCAATTAAAAATAAAAGATAATATAATTATTTATGGGTACAGTTAATTTTAAATACAATTTCCTGAATCTGGTAGTATTTAGCAATAAAATAAAGTGCAACTAATATTCTACTTTTTTGAAGTACCAGTATCTTGTTGTCCATAATATGAAATTAGTTTCTACTTAAAATTTGAATGATTATAACAGTGACAGTACAGTTGACATCTTTTGCTTGCATCTTGGTTTACATATGAACATGAAACTATTAAAATGTAAGTCAAACTATTTATTAGATTAGTAGAATGAGCACAATTAGGCGAGAGGTCGTGTGCTGGCCACATCAGATTTTTTTAAACCATTTGAGATTCTTTTGAAATTATTCTAAGAAACACTTTAATTTTTAATGATCATTACAACAATTTTTTAAACTTGATCTTGAGATCTTATTACATACATACATACATACAATGGTGTACTTTGAGTACATATTAAGTGCAGTAAAATTCTCATAATTACTTATTCATTACTGAAAAAATAATTTCAAGTGCACTTGTATTACTGTTATACTTATAATTATGTGAACCATGTATAATTATATAATACAGGCTGTTCCACAACTGAGGACAAAAAAGCGTATATACTGTACTGGATTTGCCCCCATATTTACCAATCCCTATTTACCACCGTTCCTTTTTTACCACCGTAATTCTTTTACCAATTCATTTTTTACCAATATTATACTTTTACCAATCCATTTTTACCACCGTCCCTGTTTACCACTAATTCTTTTTTACCACCACCGTATTTACCAATGTAATCTTTTACCAATCCATTTTACCACCGTCTCTTTTTAAACAAAGCTAACAAAACCGTACTAAAGCCCCACAAACTCGGTTTTGGTATTTACTACACTAACAAAGCTAACAAAACCGTACTAGAGCCGCACAAACTCGGTTAGAGCCCCACAAACTCGGTTTTTGTTTTTACTACACTAACAAAGCTAACAAAACCGTACTAGAGCCCCACAAACTCGGTTTTGGTATTTACTACACTAACAAAACTAACAAAACCGTACTAGAGCCCCACAAACTCGGTTTTGGTATTTACTACACTAACAAAGCTAACAAAACCGTACTAGAGTCCCACAAACTCGGTTTTGGTATTTGCTACACTAACAAAGCTAACAAAACCGTACTAGAGCCCCACAAACTCGGTTTTGGTATTTACTACACTAACAAAACCGTACTATAGCCCCACAAACTATTAATGGTAAAACGGCATAGCGGTAAAAAAGTATGGTGGTAAAAGTTGTAATGGTAAAAACGGAGTGGTAAAAATGTATTAGTGGTAAAACGAAATCGCGGTAAAAAGTATAGTGGTACAAATGCAGAGGTAAAAGTTGGAGTGGTAAAAATTGAGTGGTAAAAAATGGGTTAACGGTAAAACAGGATAGCGGTAAAAAGAATGGTGGTAAAAATACTGTGGTAAAAGTTGGAGTGGTAAAAATAGAATGGTAAATATGTAGCACAGCGACTGTACTGAGCTGATCATGAAAAAAAAAGATTTTTTTTAACTCTCAAAGTTTAGGGTAGTTTAGTTGACGTGTGTACATTTTAAGTATCACTATTTTAATGGTTGATAATTGGACATTTATTAGTATTAGATATTAAACAATTACTTTCATTGTAGAAGATTTGAAAAAAGTTATTAAAAATAACTACCGACCAGTGGCAAAAATGCTTACGATGCATTTTTGGCGATGAAACTAGTTATTTGTGTATCAAGGCTGTAAAAGTGATCTTTTTTGGCCGAATCTGAAGTTTGCAGCCGAGGCCAGCAATTCAGGTGAGGCTAAAAACACTTTTAAGTCGAGGTGCACACAACATTTTTTAGGTGGCTATCAAAAAATATATAATTTAATGTCAAAAAAAGTTTCTTAGTATCATAAATAATTTTATTTATATAATTTAGTCTAACTAAGTTGTAGGTAATTACTTCTAAATATATTTACCAATTAAAATTAATTAAATTTGTTATTTAGCGGCCGTAAAGTAAATGCGGCCGTGAAGTAAATGCGGCCGTAAAGTAGTCATTTTGACAGATGTCAAAAAATGTGACACTTTACGGCTGTCAAAGGATACGTAAAACAACTATTTATGCAATAGCCACCTAAAAAATTATTTTTATATGCCTCCGGTCGGCATCGCTAGTTTTCCATATCTCAAAATCCGCCAGAAACTCTTTGTTGCCAGCCTAGGCCGGCAAACAACCGGAAGTTATAGGTTGGCATCTTGACATTACTACAGTTGTCAAGCAGATGTCAATTTTATGCGTTGAATATTTTTTATACAAGAATTAACAAGATTTTGACAAATTTTAGAAGTAAATCGTTAATAGAAACTGAAATAAATATATTTTAAGCTCAAATGCAAGTATTCAGTGCACAATTTTTTAGGTTATGTATAATTATTTTATATTTTTGTAATGAAATCGGCACATAAAATATTGTGTATTACACGTCCAGAAACTGTTATGCTAGTGCTCGTAATTTGCAAGCCTCGCCTGTGGCTCGGCGTGTCAAAAATACTCGCTCTTGCAAAAGGTCAGTTTCTGGCCTTGTGATACAAATAACTATTAAATTTTGTCCTAAGTTGTGGAACATCCTGTATAATTCTTATATTATTTACTGAATAATACACATATTTATACGCCCTGTACATGTTAACTTTAATCTATTCTAAATAAATATAAAATTTCCTTGTTTAATTCTCAAATATAAATATCATACTTGTACATAAATACATCTTTATCTTTAAACAAATGTTATTGCAAAATAGCTATTTCTGTAATTACATACTTAAAAGTGACGTATATCGATCACTATTACCACGCATTAAATATTCAATTAGTGACGTATAATGTATTTTTAGTACTGACAGCTAAAACGTATTTTTAGTAGGTAATTAATTTGTTAAAGACAGATAAACAGTTAACTATACCAACTTTTATTTAAAAATATAACAGCACATACTGTATATACAGGGTGAGTCAGCTAACTATTCCCTATTTGGATTTTTTATAACTTAGGCAATTTTTATCAGAAAGTGACGAAATTTTTGCAAAACATGAACTATCTAAAGGAATTTTTACTGCTGAAATTTCAAATCGATCAGACAAAAACTTCACGAGTGGTTCACTTCAATATGAAAATTGGACCAATTAATCCAAAATCTCCAATTGCAGCCCAAACAGTCGTTCTAGGAGAGTGCAAGGATTGTTCAGCAATCCAGTGGGGATTTTCATCTGACCAATACCGATGATTGTGTCTATTAAATCCACCATCAAGATGAAAATGTGCCTCATCAGAAAACATGATGTTATTCAGATGACCAGGGTTTTCATTCATTCGTTCAATTTCGACTTCTGCAAATTCCAATCGGTTTGCTTTATCCTCTTCAGAAATTGCCTGCAGAATTTGAATCTTATAAGGATGCCACTTAAGGTCCTTTAAAATCCTACAAATAGTCGTTTGACTAATCATTAATTAATTAATCATTATTTCAGTCACCAATTAGGAAGCAATAGAGCAATAATGATAAAACTTTGCGAACAAAAACTCAAGTGGCTACTGTATTTACAGCAAAAATTTGGCGGACTTTACACAAAAACTTGAGACTTTACAAACAAATGAAATAGGGAACACTTAGCTGACTCACCCTGTATGTATCTATACAGATGACTCACATATGTGAGGCTGCCACACCTTAATAGGGTACTTTACCATAGCAGAAAATTAGCAATCCAGTCAATTATATTGAACCTCAAAAATGAGTTATTGCTTGAAAAAAGTTTTCAAAAAGTTAATAGTTCTTTAAATAATGATATTTTACGTATCGATACATCTACGTCACAGTAATGCGTTTCACGTGTATTCTTACTTACAGTAATAAAGAAACCACCACCACGGTTTGACAAAATTTCAGTTGAACAAATTACAGTTTGACTAAAATACAGTTTGGCTTCATTATTTTTGGTCAAACTTTGACAAAACTATATTTGTCCAAATTGTGTGCACCCGTATTTTATGTAAAAATAACTTTAGAATCTGACATTTAGAAATGTTTTTGTTTTCTCTTAACAAATAACAAAGTAGGCCTAGCTATCTTCAAAACAAAGGAACATCGACCCAACAAAACAAAAACGAAGCGCCATGGCACGCTTGATTGGACTGAACTAATTTTTTTTTAGATTTTTTAAATTTTAATTTGATGGTTGAGCGAGTAATGTTTTGGTTGAGCAGTTTTTGTAATTTGAATTTGTTTGCGCTAGATATAATCTATTAGGATAGGTTTCCTCATTGAATCTAAATTCTAAAACGGTTTTTTAAAATTCTAAAATATTTGAAATGGTTCGAAATAGTAACACTTTTAAATATGCGAAAAATGTTTGGGATTTTAAAAGCCATTAATTTAATTATATAAATGGAATATAACTAATCAAATTAAATGTATTTCTTGGAAGTTTATAATTAAATAATTAATTAATATGCTATTATATTTATTAATTATTAATTACATATCTACAGGCGTATTATAATCTCTATTACATAATATACACAGTTTTGTGTTGATTATGGAACAAAAATAAATGTGCAAAAAATGTATTTACAGACAACATTTTTCATCCCCTTAAATAAAAAAATCTACTGTGGCCAGTACACGACCTCTCGCCTAATTCTGCTTATTCTACTAATCTAATAAATAGTTTTACTTACATTATAATAGTTTCATGTTCATGTAATATGTAAACCAAGATGCAAGCTAAATATGTCAACTGTAATGTCACTGTCATTATAATTCAAATTTTGAGTAAAAACAAATTTCATATCATGGACAACAAGATATTGGTACTTAGTTGCACTTTATTTTATTGCTAAATACTACCAGATTCAGCAAATTGTATTTAAAATTAACTGTACCCATAGATAATTATATTATCTTTTATTTTTAATTGCAAAAATTATCATAAATAAATAATGTACCAATTTATTTAAGAAAAACTATATCAAGTTCCAAAAAGTACTACTTCCGGTTTGCGGATTTCTACCAAAATCTTATCCGGTGTTAAGATCCTTATTAAAACCTTAAATATGAAATTTGGTTATTAAAGGCTTGATACTTTTTAAGTTATCGTGGACGAAAAATCGTCACATAATTCATACGTCCATACATCCATACGCACACACACACACACACACACACAGACATCATCGGGAAAATATTAAATTCGTATTCTAGAGACCCTGAAACGTGCTTATCCACCAAAAACTCATACTCGAAAATTTTGACCCATTACAATACCTCTCTTATAGAATATGAGGCGAAAGGTAAAAATCTGCTGTGGCCAGCACACGACCTCTCGCCTAATTCTGCTTATTCTACTAATCTAATAAATAGTTTTGCTTACATTTTAATAGTTTCATGTAATATGTAAACCAAGATGCAAGCAAAAAATGTCAACTGTACTGTCACTGTCATAATCATGAAATTAGAAACAAATTTCATATCATGGACAACAAGATACTGGAATTTCAAAAAAATAGAATATTAATTGTACTTTATTTTATTGTTAAATACTTCCAGATTCAGCAATTTGTATTTATAATTAACTGTACATATAGATAATTACAATTTCTTTTATTTTAAATTGCAAAAATTGTCATAAATAAATAATGTACCAATATATTTAAGGAAAACTTTATCAAACTTCAAAAAGTACTACTTCCGGTTTGCGGATTTCTATCAAAATCTTATCCGGTGTTAATATATTTGTATAAGTAATACGTGAAAAAAATAAAGTAGGTATGGCGGGAGGTCTTGTGGTGGCCACGTCAGATTTTTTTACAGTTTTACAGTTGACTAAATGAGTAAAATTTGTAAGTACCTATATTTAGTAGTAAAAGATTAGGGTATGGCGTGAAGTCTAGTGCTGGCCACATCAGATTTTTAACCTCGTTATCATTGCACAATTAAGAAAATCCGGATATCCGACTAACAAGCATCACTAGGTACATTTTAATGTCAATGTTATTTTCGTCTTTCAAATTTAAAAATAAGTCTGATGCTATGAACATAACTGAGTTCATTAATAAATAGCCTTAAGGTTGTTTAACATACTCCTACTAAAATTGACTTAATTTGAAGGTTATAAAGAAACTTACGTAACTGTGAAAAATGTTAATATGTAGAATGAAATTAAAAGTTATGTGTTTTAATGAATAAATTTGAATATATTATACACTCGAGGAAAATAAAAACGCACCACTTGAAAATGCACCAAAAATGACACAATTTCAAAGTGCGATATCTCGGCTGCATTTCGACGAAATTGGATGAATCTTCGAGTTCTGAAAACGTTGAACTCTTATCTTTAATGTGATTATAGCCAATGTTACAAAAAATCAACTCCACCCTCTCCCGCCCACCTAAGAAAACCGAATGTATCTGATGTCCAAAAAGGTCCAACTCATACGGGGTGACAAAAAATCGTGGACCTTATTGGCCAACAGAGTAATAAAGATCAGACTTTTTCTTCAAGGTCCGCAAAATTTCAAGGACCTACGATGATTTTTATGAATTTTTGAAAAAAAGTGCCTTTTTGAGGTTTCTGAATTTCATTAACAATTATCTAAAAGTGACTTTAAAATTTTTATTTCTTTAAACACCTTTATTTATTAGATGTTTTAAGAAATAAACGAATTTGGTACGAAATCGGACAAATTATGGGCAAAAAGCACAAAAATACAAATTTTTTTCAAAAATTCATAACTTTTTGCCAAATTATCGCACGTACTTGAAATTTTGAGAAAATTGAAGGAAAAAAATTGAACTTTATTGTCCTGTTGGGCAATAAGGTCCACGATTTTTTTTACTCACGCTACAAGTTGCTACAATTGAACATTTTTCAGTCAAAAACATGTTTTTTATCCGGGGGTGGCAGGGGGTGGATCGGGTAACCTGTAAGGAAGGTACTGGAATCATGCTAAAAACCGGGTAGTGAGTTTTAAGTGGATGAGCACGAATTAGGGTCCTTACAACTCATTTTTGATAGTTTCACGATGATGTCTGTATTTATGTCGAATAACTCAAATACGAATTACCCAAAAAAAAATTGATGGTATTTTACATTTGTGTACTAATTGGAAGAGTTGAAGATTGAAAAGATTATTGTTAAAAATTTCTACAAATTTGGATAAATATAGTATGTATTTGTAATAAGAATAAGGGGAAAAGTTAGTTGCAACTTAGGTTATAAAAAATTGTCGTTATCTGGTAGCATTAAAGAATTTCAGTAAAATTTAAAAAATCTGATGTGGCCAGCATACTCTACTCTTTTTTCAACTATACAAGTCAAGATACAAATATTTTTGTATATTTTTAAGTATACCACTGGATTCCTCGTATCAAACTACATATAAATAGATATTTTCTTTAAAAAATTCTGTCGGGTACAATTTTAAATACACTTTGAAAATTTTTAAAAATGTCGAAAATTTTCGAAATTTTCGATTCGCTCAAAATTTGGTTATACCCTATTTTGGACCCGAGGAATCCAACGGTGCCACTAAAAAAAAATTTCGGCTAATACTTTTGGAGATAATTTTTTCAGGTGAAAGACGGGAGTAGGTATGACCGTAATTTTTTCACCATTGGATTCCTCGCATCGAATTACATATAAAACCAAATTTTCGCGAAGAAATTCCAACGGGTACAATTTTTATGAAGGGTTTCCGAAAATGGCCAAAAAACGTAACCCCTTGATGAAATTTTGGCCAAAATAACTTTTTCTCTCAGAATTGACTGAAAATTTGGTTATATACTAATTCGACTCCCAGGATTTCAAATCTGCAGTCGAAATTTTTTTTCGACCAATATTTTTCGACACAATTTTTTTTAGTCGAAAACTGTCCAAAATGGAAAATTTATTTTTTCACCATTGGATTCCTCGGGTCAAATTATGTAGGAATCCAAATTTTCATGAAAAAATTCGAAGGGGTACAATTTTTATTGACGTATTTAGAAAATGGTACATGGTCGAAGTTATAAAATTTGATTATTTTCTACGCTAAGTGGGTGAGCACGAATTAGGGTCCTTACCACTTATTTTAGGAAGCCTAATCCGGCCACTTAGGACTGGCAAACCGGATATTCCATCTTCAGCAGATATGCAAGACCCAAACCCTTCAATTTCACTACTAATCAAATGTCCACACTAATTTGACCGCTAGCTCTTGGACTATTAGAGTTTTTACCAAAACCGAGTATGTGGGACTCAAGAAGGGTATTAGGTTTCCTTATTAATGCGCTACACTGGTGCCAAAAATATAGTGAAAAAGGGAGCTTGCTATATTACAAACTGAGCTCTTGTTAGTACACCTACACTGTTCATATTTTATATATAGATAGTTCAAAGATGACTCTAGAGTGCTAAGAAATTATATTTTTGAAATACTTAATGGTATTTTAGTAATAAATTACTAAAAATAGTCAATTTAGGCGATTTTTTACTATTTTTTTCCTCAGATGTGTAATTTTTTTGACAAAAATATTTTCTTAGCACTCTTATGAACAATGCAAGGAATCGACTATTTAAAACAAAATTAATAAATATGCAATAATAAGGTCGTAGTTTGTAATATTAAAATGCTTAAATTAAATCTTATTTTCTCCAATTAATGCCGCAACAATGTATTGTATGAATTTTTCGATCAAATAATGCTTCGTAAATACTTATGGTAAATTTCAGATTTTTATTTTGAGCAATGTAGCCAGAAACGTGAATTCTGATTCTATTGCAGCAATATTGCGTGCAACCAGGGTAGAGCCTTAAGGCGCTATACTTCTTGAGTGCAACATTGCTGCAATAGAATCAGAATTCACGGTTCTGGCTATATTGCTCAAAAAATCTGAAATTTTACATTAAACGAAGCATTGTTGAATTGAAAAATTTAAACTATATATTGTTTCGACAACAATTAGAGATAAACAGGAATTAAACACTAGAATTTCGTGACTATATAACTATAAAAGTTATCATTGAAGAGACAAAATGAGTAGAACATAGATGTAAAAAAAACTATAATCAACAGAATTGCCATAAATTCTATCTAAACTTGTACAATTTTCGCCGATTTTCGCATAATCATTAAAGCCTAATTACATTAATTAAAGATTTAGAAGATTCCGCACTTTTAGTATTCTTCCTTAATCTACATACAAAAATTCAACATCATACGTATAACAGTATTAGATTGAGATCGTCACAAAAATTACTCGTTTTTCAATGCGTATTATTGCCATGCAATAGGCTCGTAAACAGTGTTTGACTATTTTTTTGTTGCAGGTAAAACACTGTGTCAGGCGTGCAAGAAAAAATGCTCGGGCGAGGTTCTACGAGTGCAAGAAAAATATTTCCACACCGACTGCTTCAAGTGCGCGGTATGCCACAATTCTTTAGCCCAAGGAGGATTTTTCTCCAAGGATGGAAAATATTTTTGCACTGGAGACTACCAAAGAAATTTCGGCACCAAATGCGCCCAATGCCAAGACTATGTGGAAGGAGAGGTAAACACATTTGTTTTTTTGAGTTTAAGAGCATTCTGTACAGGAAGAATGTAGACGTTAAAGCACTTTACATTCATAAACCTCATCGACACATGGTTGCACATTTTAACAAAAACAAATTTGTATATGGTAGATAAGGGATAAAACTTCGTTCTATTAGTACAAATTTTTTTTCAGCACGTTCTACGGTCCAAATTACTTACTTTCAACCGCTTGCAGGCGTTTAGAAGCACCTACAGATTTTTCTTAATATTTCGCAGAACATTTTAAACTTGAATCATGTAGTTTAAAGTTTAATCTACGTTGGGGTAGTGTTATTTTTTAGAAAAAACTTTCTGATTTCGAGAAAATTAGAGGTAAAAAATGTGAATTTTTGTAGTTTATTTTATAAACTAAAACTTCGGTACAAAACAGAAAAAATGGCATTAATAGAACGAAGTTTTATCCCTTATCTACCATATAAAAATTTGTTTTTGTTAAAATGTGCAACCATGTGTCGATGAGGTGGATTATTTATTTTTGGTCAAACTACGCTTTAATAAGGGGACGCCAACTTTTTAACAAATTGAACAAATTTTTATTAATTTTATTTTTTTTATTTTCAGGTTGTTACAGCTTTGGGTAAAACGTACCACCAAAAATGTTTTACATGCGGCCGATGCCGACAAGCGTTTCCCACGGGAGAGAAAGTGACATATACCGGGAAAGAAGTACTATGTCAAAAGTGTGTCGCTATTCCTATTAGACAAACTATAAGTCCTGTTCTGAATAGTGCGCCACAAAGCCCAACCAGTGGCAACGTCCCAACAGAAAACGGTAAGAAAAAAATACTATTAATGAGCATATACGAGGCCTGGCTATTAAATAACGAGACTGCGCACGCAGAAGGCGTCCTAGAGGGGCAGGAGGGAAACGAATGCAGCGTTGGATAGCTGCAAGTGTCTACTATGTGTACGAAAACGCGTCGCAGTCGCTGTAGTAGTATTTTTACTCCCTTGTACGGAGTAAAAAGGAAGTATTGTAATCGCGAAGAATTTCGGTTTTCAGATTTTGATGGAAATATCCTTTTCTGGATCCATTATGACTAGTTTCGTCGTGACGGCTGTACGTATGTACGGACGGACGTATGTGTGTCGCATAACTCAAATACGGTTAGACGTAGAAAGTTGAAATTTTGTATTTAGGACTGTTATAGCATCTAGTTGTGCACCTCCTATTTTTGGTTTCAATCTACAAACCGGAAGTAGTACTTTTTTCAAATATTTCGATAAATATTTAATTTAAGACAAATTTTTACTTCCTTGTACGGAGTAAGGAAGTATTGTAATCGCGAAAAATTTCGGTTCTCAGATTTTGACGGAAATATCCGTTTTGACCTTTTCTGAATCCATTATGACTAGTTTCGTCGTGACGTCTGTACGTATGTACGTACGGATGTACGTATGTGTGTCGCATAACTCAAATTCGGTTAGACGTAGAAAGTTGAAATTTTGTATTTAGGACTGTTATAGCATCTAGTTGTGCACCTCCTATTTTTGGTTTCAATCTACAAACCGGAAGTAGTACTTTTTTCAAATATTTCGATAAATATTTAATTTTTTATATTAAATGAAAGATTATGTGATTATTACCTACAATCGGTATTTCATAAATATTTTTGTATCTGGTATCAGTTAAGAATAATTAAAGTATATATTTATAATTTAGTATTTCGGTATCTTGTAGTCCCTGATCGATTAACATTTGTTACTACGTAAAATTTAAATGATTATGACATGACAGTGACAATAGTAAAATATGCTTTATATCTTCTTCTGCAGTTTAAATAAAATGACTAAAATATATTTGTGAGTATAGTAGCAGTAGTAGGGTAAAATTCAAATAGCTAGAACCCTGCGCGAAGTACGAATTCTCGTCTTAGAGAGAGAAACATAAATGATAAACAAGAGGAAACTACGCTGTTCTGTTCTACTAAACATTAGCTTCAATATTTGTTATTCTCATGTTGACATTCGTAGTGTTTTGCTTCGTGTAACCCTGTGAATTTTGTAATTGATTGTGATTGAGTTATATTTTAGTTTTGTTTGAAAGTTAAGTGAAGTGCAGCGCAGCATATACTCGCTAGCTCCGCTTTTGTAAAATGTACATGACAAGCTCTGCCTTCTCGCGCAGCCCAGGGTCCTAGCTATTTGAATTTTACTCTATATTAATATATTTGTATAATAAGTTAAAAGAATAAAGTAGGTATATGGCGGGAGGTCTTGTGGTGGCCACGTCAGATTTTTTATATTATTCTACATTTTAGTTATTAAGAACAGTTTAATAGGCGTACAAGGAAGTCATGTGGTGTCCACGTCAGATTTTTTCTATAAAGAAACGACCGTATTTTCTTCTCGTGCCCTCTTCCATCGACTCGAACCGGGTTCCTTTTAAAGCAGACTTCTTCGGAACTAGAAAATAGTAACAGGGTGGTAAATCAGGCGAGTACGGCTTGTGTTCGAGCACTGGAGTACCTCTAGCGGCTAAATCACGCTTCACAGACAGCGCTGTCCTGGTGCTAAATCCAATGTTATAATATACATTGTTATCGGCACGAGACGAAAACACGTTCGTTTCTAACTAGAAAAAATACTACTACAGCGACTGCGACGTATTTTCGTACCGGAATAGTAGACACTTCCAGCTATCCAACGCTGCATTCGTTTCCCCTCCTGCCCCTCAAGGACGCCTTCTGCGCGCGCAGTCTCTTATTTAATAGCCAGACCTCGTAATGTACACATAATGGATGAAAATTCGTACATATTCATCCGAGTTGTGGTAGGCGTTATGTGCGAGACAAATGACGTTTAATCTACGACTGTTTAAAAAAACATTCTATACAAATTTTTATTAATTCTCATTTTGGTGATGACTACTCACAATAAAATAGTGTTGCATTATGGAGATGTTTAGCTTACTAATGAATGTTTTATTCAGTGGTTGTAGATACAATATTAATTTAAATGATTCAAAGTTTTTGTAATATTTATTTCGTATTGTACATCAACTTTTACTTGAGTTGTGTACGTGTGTGCGGTTATTCGATAAATCTGTCGCATGGCACTGTCGGCTACCAGGTACTACATTTTGTGAGTACACTACAGGAAAAGTTTTTGTGCAGTCAATTTAAGTTTATTTGAGCTGTTATATTAATTCGTATTATTTAAAATAATCAAAAAAGAAATAGTGGAAACTATACTACAAAGAATATATATAATATATATTTAACAAATTTCTCATGTGAATTTCTGGAATTTCTTTGAAGTCGGGTGTGCGGTTACCAGCCGTCTACCCACAGACGCACATGATTGTTGGTGGAGAGTATACCACAGGGGATATTTAAATTTTAAATAAATATTTTTTAAAAATTACAAAATTGTGAATATTTACTACTAGCTTGTTTATTATTCATGGCTGTGCGGTTACCAGCCGTCTACTCACAGACGCACATGGTTGATAGTAGAGAGTATACCACAGGAGATATTTAAATTTTTAATAATTTTTTTTTAATTACAAATTTATGAATATTTACTAGGTACTAGCTTATTTACGAGCTTATTTATTATTATTGTGTGTGTGGTTACCAGCCGTTTACTCACAAACGCACATGGTAGTTAGTGGAGAATACTCCACAGGGATTATTTAAATTTTAAATAAATATTTTAAAAAATTATAAATTTATGAATATATAGTACTTATTTATTATTATTGGGTGTGCGGTTATCACCAAAGGGGATATTTAAACTTTTAATAAATATTTAAAAAAATATAAATTTTTGAATATTTCGTACTTATTTTTATTGGGTGGGTTACCAGTCGTCTATTCACAAACGCACATGGTTGATAGTGGAAAGTACACTACAGGGATTATTTAAATTTTTAATAAATATTTTAAAAATTTATAAATTTGTAAATATTTAGTACCTACTTATTTATTATTATTGGGTGTGCGATTATAAGCCGTCTATTCATGAATACTCACAGTTAATAGTAGAGAACACACCACAGGGAAAAATAGCGTGCAGTTTTTTAATGATGACAAAATATATTTAGTTTTAGATTTTGAATCAACGGTCAAATTTAAAATTACGGTACAAAAACTTAGAATCTATACAAATATAACACAAAATAACATTTTAAACACTTTAAATGTAATTATATTTTATTATTTACAGTACACAGTTACTTTTGCCTAGCCTACCCCTTAAAAAATTCTAATTTAAGTCTACCGACATCAAATGGCATTATTTTTAAAGGTTTGTTCAAAATCTAATTGTTCTGAGTCTTTTGGTTCTTTTCTAATCACGCTTAGATCTTCAGTTTGCATTGGGCCTGTTTGCACGTCGATTCTTTGAAGATTCTTTCAATTAATCCTGTGACACTTTTTAGTATCAGTGATTATAAATTGGTTTAAGAATCACTGAAGGTTCAACTTAGCGCCGCTATTTGACAATCGATTCTTACCAGAATTGTTTTGTGAATTAAAGAATCGCGATTCTTTATCCTGAGACACTGTTTGTATCAGTGAATTATAAATTGGTTTAAGAATCACTGAAGGTTCAATTTAGTGGCGCTGTTTTAACAAGCAATTTTTATACCAGGATTATTTTGTGAATTAAAGAATCGCGATTCTTTATCCTGAGACACTGTTTGTATCAGTGAATTATAAATTGGTTTAAGAATCACTGAAGGTTCAATTTAGTGGCGCTATTTGACAAGCGATTCTTACCAGGATTATTTGTGAATTAAAGAATCTCAAAGAATTTTTGTGGGAATAGGGTTAGATTCATTTTTGAAATCATTTTTGTTTAGTTCTTTGCAGATGTTTTTCTTCATAAATCATTCGAAATATAATAAGTATACCTAAAAGTATATTGAAAAACCATATAAAACTATTTTTATAATTAGTTTATTTAATATTTAACAATACTCATAACACATATTACTAATTTCATGCCGTTTACACTTGATTAAAAAGAGTCTCTGGTGATAATTATTTTTGAAGTTGAAACTTAAATATACAGGGTGTTTCAATAAATATACGAGCCCCGTCTCATTGAAGTTGGCCCAGCCGAAAAAAATAGTTTTTTGTTGTAGAAAAGTTTAAATAAAAATCAAAATACAAATATAATGCACAGGGAGTTGATTCTATAACTTTACAAGACCATAACTGTCATATTTACAAGACCGGCGATGCTGGAGCGCCTAGCGGATTTTTGTAGAACCTATATAATGACGTCATGACTTGCGATATCTTGTAAATAAGTTACAACAGCTCGGTAGGTGTTGTACGTACGCTGCAAGATATCTGTCTCTCTCTTTGAAAGTTTGGCTGTCATTGTTTGTTGAGAGTTAACCTCTTCGTGTATTTGTATTATTATTTAAATATCAAAACGTTTTTTTGTGTTAAGTGTAATGAATTTTTATCTTCATACAATAATATTTTTTTGTATATACATCATTTAAAATTTAAATTAAAATTGGCTGTCAGATGTGCATGCTAGTAGTATAGCCTACATAAATCTAGTAAGTAACGGGGTCTTGCCAACACGATGGTTAAAAATTACTAGACAGTATGACGTCATTATTTACAATAGCTGCGTTCGTACAACAGTCTTGTAAAGTTATAGAATCAACCTCCTGTATCTTATGTTTACTGAAAACTGCAATACATTTTACACAATCTCAAATAAAATCAACAGTCGAATTTCAAAGGATGAAAAAATCTTTGCATATTCATCAGAGATTCTTTTAACATATTAACATTACAATTTATAACTAATATTTCGTATATAAGTTCCATAATCTGTTTTAAACTATTGAAGAAGTCAAAATTGTTCTCTTCTAGTTAAAAACAGAATATTTTGTACCCGCAATCGAATTTCTGGATGTCGGCAATCGTGTATCGATCACCGACATCTATTTCTTAGACTTGCGGGCTTAAGGTGGCAATCGTACAATCGTTATAAGTATAATAAATAATTTTTGAACTTTCGAACACTGTTTTACAAACAGACAATTCTATTCCAGTATTTGATAAAGCCCATTTTACATTGAGCAATACTGCAGATGCAAGTGCAACTTTTGACAAGTTGCTCAATATTGCATGAGTGTAATACAGAACAGGCATAAGCAATCTTGAGGCAACGGTTGCATGGAATAGAACATGTTCTAATTTTTGTATGCAGGCAATTCACAGTTATTTCTAATTATTTTTAGTTCGTTGCTACCAACTGAACCGTCAAAAAGATTAGGAAAGTTAGTGCGTTAGTGGTTATAATGCCATTCTATCCTTGCAACAATATACAATACAACAAATCCTAGAGGTTAAGTTGACGTAACAAAATATTGGTAAATTTATTAATTATACATTAAATAAGTAATTGCATGTTGCTGATGTTGCTCAGTGTAAAATTAAAAAAAAGTCTTCTGCAATTTTCTTGTTCAACTTGCAGTTGCCCGTTGCGCTTGCTCAATGTAAAATGGGCTTAAGCAAATTGCAGAAGATTTTACACTGAGCCACATCAGCATCATGCAATTACTTATTTAATGTATTATTAATAAATTTACCAATATTTTGTTACGTCAACTTAACCTCTTGGATTTGTTGTATTGTATATTGTTGGAAGGATAGAATGGCATTATAACCACTAACGCACTAACTTTCCTAATCTTTTTGACGGTTCAGTTGGTAGTGAACTAAAAATAACTAGAAATAACTGTGAATTGCCTGCATACAAAAATTAGAACATGTTCTATTCCATGCAACCGTTGCCTCAAGATTGCTTCTGCCTGTTGCATGTATTACACTCATGCTATATTGAAGCAACTTGTCAAAAGTTGCACTTGCATCTGCAATGCTGAATGTAAAATGGACTCGATAAGAAATGTTTCACGTATCAATGAATGAACAAATCAAAACGTGATTGAATATTACTTTGAATACAGTTGAATCGTGTTTGATTCTTCCTCGTGTAACCATGTGCCGCTTCGTTTATATACTGGACAGTTGTGTCTGCCTTATTGGCTGTAAACATCTTGCTACCTTAAGAGCATTCTGTCCAGGAAGAATATACACGTAAAAAGCACTTTACACGCATACACCTCATCGACACATGGTTGCACATTTTAACAAAAACAAATTTTTATATGGTAGATAAGGGATAAAACTTCGTTCTATTAGTGCCATTTTTTTTGTTTTGTACCGAAGTTTTAGTTTATAAAATAAACTACAAAAATTCACATTTTTTTACCTCTAATTTTCTCGAATTCAGAAAGTTTTTTCTAAATAATAACACTACCCCAACGTAGATTAAACTTTAAACTACATGATTCAAGATGAAAATATCATGTTCTGCGAAATATAAAGAACAATCTGTAGGTGCTTCTAAACGCCTGCAAACGGTTGAAAGTAAGTAATTTCGACCGTTGAACGTGCTGAAAAAAAAAATTGCACTAATAGAACGAAGTTTTATCCCTTATCTACCATATAAAAATTTGTTTTTGTTAAAATGTGCAACCATGTGTCGATGAGGTGTATGAGTGTAAAATGCTTTAACGTGTACATTTTTCCTGTACAGAATGCTCTTAAGGTGGGAATGTAGCTGTATAGAGGAAAAACAGTGCTCTACGGTTTGTAAAATATTGAATCTAATACTAACGTAAGATCATTGGAATTTTTTTACGACAATATTTAATATTCTACAGTGCGACGCATCGATTTTACCAAATTTTGCCATAGTATTGTTTTAAAAAAATGTCGAATAATGAGAAAAATACTACTTTTACATGTTTAATTTAGGGCGTACCTATTAAAATTCAAGCGTCGCACTGTAGGTAACATGTTATACAGTATATAAATAACGCGTTTGATTATTTCTTTTGTCTTATAAATACAATAATACAAATACGATGCCACTTTTAGAGCGCGTTCGTTGCTGCCTTACGATTGCCATCTTATTATTGAACTACTTTTCACTATTTTTTTTCTTATTAGAATGCGCTGGCTGTTCCGAAGAGCTCAAAGAAGGCCAGGCTCTTATCGCCCTAGAGCGACAATGGCATATATGGTGCTTTAAGTGTGGCTCTTGTGGTACTGTTTTACATGGCGAGTATATGGGGCGGGATGGGATACCATATTGTGAGAGGGATTATCAAAAACAGTTTGGAGTCAAATGTGCATATTGTCAGAGATACATCAGTGGAAAAGTTTTACAGGTAGGTGAAATATTAATTCAGTTCAGTTCAGTACAGTTCAGTTCAGTTCAGTTCAGTACAGTTCAGTACAGTTCAGTTCAGTTCAGTCCAGTTGACTGTTATGCACGCTTCACAAGTTCTGAACGAGTGAAAAGATATTGAAAACTAAAGCGTTTTGGTCATTGCGAGATTCGTACAATTAATTAAGTTCAGTTCAGTTCAGTGCAGTCCAGTCCAGTTGACTGTTTATGCAAGTTTTCCAAAATCCCGGGACGGAGCTAAAGTTCTGAACGAAAAAATTGAAAACTAAAGCGTTTACAAAAATTAAAATTAAATTGTTGAATAGGGTACTTTGCCATAGTAGCAAATTAGCAATCCAGTCAATTATATTGAAACCTCAAAAATGAGTTATTGCTTGAAAAGTTTTCAAAAAGTTCTTTAAATATTTGAGATTTTACGTATCGATACATCTACGTCACAATAATGCGTTTCACGTGTATTCTTACTTACAGTAATAAACTACCAAATTGTATTTTATTGTAACAGACACAGTTGATTTTACATGAGCACATTTTAATTCCGGTTTGAGAAGATTTTCAGCTATACATCTACGTCACACAAACTTTAAAAATTAATTATAGCTTTATTAAGAACAAGGCTTATCAGTACTCTCAATCGCTTGCAAATAACATGAAGTTTCAATAAAAAAAACTTTTAAAAAAATGGTAACTACCCTATTCAGTTCAATTCCGTCCAGTTCAGTTCAGTTTTGAAACTCGACAGGGGTTGCTATTTAAAATGTTAAAAACTCCACCTTGCATGAAAGTCTAAACTATCTAAGAATGTAGTTTATGACTCTTTGGCAGTGACTGATCTAGACCAATTGATCTAGATCACCGATCTAGCTCAATTTACGTGATCTTTGATCTGATTTAGGTCATCTTATTTTTAAGGATCTTGAGTTTGATCTATAGTTCAATAAAAATATGATCTACGATCTTAAAATAAGTTAATATTTTTAGATTTTTTTCTTCGCTATGCAAGTAGTGAAAATTGAAAATTAGCAAGAGTAAGAGTTTAATATTTTTAATATGTTTTAATTTTGTAGATTAAATCGCTTGAATACTACTTATTATTTTTTTTATGTAATGTAATACAACAATTAAGTATTTTGTCTAATATTGATCTTTTTACGATCTAAAGAAAAAAGATCTAATCTAAAAAACAGATCCTATCATAAAAGTTGATCTATGTTCTGATCTAGATCATATTAAACGATAAGATCTTGATCCATTTTAAAATGATCTGTCACAACACTGCTCTTTAGTAGTCCCTAAATTTTCTTTTTTCTTTACTCTTCAAAACTTTAGCTCCGTTTTTTATGGGCTCATAATCTCATATTTGATTATTTTTTGTTAGGCTGGAGATAATCATCATTTTCACCCAACTTGTGCTAGATGCACTAAATGTGGCGATCCCTTTGGTGATGGTGAAGAAATGTACCTTCAAGGGGGAGCAATCTGGCACCCGCGTTGCGGCCCAGGGCCCACAGAAAACGGTAAGTGCCCCCCAAATCACAAAAATATAAAACGCTAATTTATACATTTTTATTTTGCGCCTTTACCCAACTTGGGTGGAACAACTTCACATACAGAGCTGGGCAAGAATCGAAATCAAAATACTTAAGTATAAGTACCAGTACTACCTATGGCTAGTACTTAATACCAAGTACATTTTCAAGTAAAGCTTCGCAGTACTTAAGTACAGTATAAGTTTTTCTTGTCAAAAGTACTTAAAAATAAGTATTTTTCAAGTAGCAGTATTTTTTAAAATTAATATAATAAATTGCATGGTTTGTAACATTTGTAACCTTATTACCTTCGATTATTATCTTTTTTTATCGAGGAAGATTAATTCACAGTGAAAATGTCGTATTCTGTCGCTGTGGTCGCAGGTTGAACAGTATAATACTCAAACTATTGAAAAAACTTAAGTACTTTTACATTATTTCAGTATTATTGAAAAACTTAAGTATTTAAAAAGTACTTCAGTATTATTTACGATTATGAAATGAAAATAAGTCTTAAGTACAAGTTTTTATTTTAGTACTTAAAATTTTAAAGTAATAAGTACCTACCAAAAAAATATGTATACTTAAGTACAAGTATTAAGTACTAGTTGTTATTAAAAATTGATACTTAAGTACCTAAATACTTAAGTAATGCCCAGCTCTGCTCACATAACCTAAATAATTAATATTGTACTAAATTCGTTTGGTAGCATAAAAATATAAAATCGTGTCTGATTGCACCACTTGCCTATTGCATGGCAATAATACGTATTGAAAAACGAGTAATTTTGGTGATGATCTCAATCTAATACTGTTATACGTATGATGTTGAATTTTTGTATGTAGATTAAGGAAGCATACTAAAAGTGCGGAATCTTCAAAATCTTTAATTAATGTAATAAGGCTTTAATAATTATGCGAAAATCGGCGAAAATTGTACAGGTTTAGACAGAATTTATGGCAATTCTGTTGATTATAGTTTTTTTTACATCTATTTTGTCTTTCAATGATAACTTTTATAGTTTATTCATGAGATCCTCACGAAATTCTAGTGTTTAATTCTTTTTATCTCTAATTGTAGTCGGAACAATAATAGTTTGTATTTTTCAATTCAACAATGCTTTGTCTAATGTAAAATTTCAGATTTTTTGAGCAATATAGCCAGAATCGTGAATTCTGATTCTATTGCAGCAATATTGCACTCAAGAAGTATAGCGCTTTAAATTATATATTTTTTAAGGCACTATCCTGAATGGGACAACTGAAACAAATGGTCACTGCACGGATACAGAGTCGAGGGGATACACTTCCGGTCGCGAGTTTGACAGGATGTCAAGTTCAGGAGTGTCTGAATTACAGGTATGTACTAGCTCGAAACCCAATAACAAAAAGAATTGTGGTCTGAAATGTCTAAGGTAAATAAATAATATTTTAGTTTCTAATGCTCTGTTCACATTGATTCTTAGTTGATTCTTTCGTGCACTGAATCCTGAAACACTTTTGAATGAATCCGAAATTCTAGTGCAAATATTAATCTATACATTAAAATATTACACCCGTATTTTTTGACAAAAAGTTGCAAATAAGCCAGAAAAAAATAGTGACGTAGGTGTCAAAACGACAAAAAACGATCTTACACGAACAAATCCACTCACGGTTTGGTTTCAATGTCGTCTACGTCACACATTGCGCATTTTAATGCACGTTTCAAAAGAGGTACATTTTCATTTCGATAAAAACTAATAAATCTATCAAAATTTACAATAGTAGCAAATTAGCAATCCTGTCAATTATATTGAAACCTCAAAAATGAGTTATTGCTTGAAAAAAGTTTCAATAAGTTCTTTAAATATTTGAGATTTTATGTATCGATACATCTACGTCACAGTAATGCGTTTCACGTGTATTCTTACTTACAGTAATAAACTACCAAATTGTATTTTATTGTAACAGAAACAGTTGATTTTACATGAGTACATTTTAATTCCGGTTTGAGAAGATTTTCAGCTATACATCTACGTCACACAAACTTTAAAAATTAATTACAGCTTTATTAAGAACAAGGCTTATCAGTACTCTCAATCGCTTTCAAATAACATGAAGTTTCAATAAAAAGCTTTAAAAAAATGGTAAACTACCCTATTACACTATAACTTATTTTTGCTGAAAATTCAATTAGTATATTATATATTGAGGGACTAAAGTGCATGATTTAATCCTGAGGGTGAAGTTTATTTCACGAGCCGAAGGTGAGGGAAATAATCACCTGAGGGATTAAAGGTACTTTAGTCCTGTGGTATATACGCTATTTTTTGCACTTCATTCTCAAACGAATGCAAAATAGTTTAAAAGAATACACATTTTGTAATTTTGACAGTAAATTTAATGACAAATATTTATATTGTTACCATAGACACTCTGTAACAAATAGCACGTATTTACTTGACAACAGGATTAATTAATTCAATTCCTTGACAACGGGATTAAATATGAAAAATAATCCCTTGGGATCAAATTTAGAACCTTAGTCTCTAAAAATAAAGACTAAAGAAGAGTTTTAGTCCCGGAAGTGCAAAAAAAACATTAAATATGAACATATTTGTAAGTTAAAACTGGAAACTGATGATAGCGCCAATCCCTTTCGAGAATCTATGTACCTTCTTTACTTTTATCTTTCTATTAGATTCACAAAACGGGTTATATGATATCACCATTTACTTGAATTTTAAAACTGATTCAATATGAACCCCTTTCGAGAATCTAAGTATCTATTTGACTTGCATCTTTATACAAGATTCATCAAACAGGTTAATGCTAATTTTAAACTGCACTGTTGAAAATATGAACATATCTGTTAACTGTTAGGTTAGGTTAGGTTAGTTTAAAAGAATACACATTTTGTAATTTTGACAGTAAATTTTATGACAAATATTATATTGTTACCATAGATACTCTGTAACAACGGGATTAATTAATTCAATTCCTTGACAACGGGATTAAATATGAAAAATAATCCCTTGGGATCAAATTTAGAACCTTAGTCTCTAAAAATAAAGACTAAAGAAGAGTTTTAGTCCCGGAAGTGCAAAAAAGTATTTTTTTAAAAGTTTGGAGATTTGACGTTTGATTTTGAGTCAGGAGTCGGATGAAAGAATCAGCAAAGAATTCTCTTGTGAACAGAGTTAATGCACAGTTGTGGTACATGTGCAGTTGTCGTTGTATTTTTATTTAGTTTATGTTTATATTTTTTTAATATTTTGTATAACAGTTGTGCTTATTTTTATTTTTTTTATTTTTTGCATGAACTGTTTTAGTTTTCAATGAGATCTAGAACACCCAGTATTTCAGGGTCTATGTATAGTCCACCATCCCGTAGATCAAGAAAGGTAAATTCACAATAAATCATAATTTATATTAAGGCGGGAATGTAGCTGTATATAAAGAGCAAAAACAGTGCGGTTTGTAAAATATTGAATCTAAACGTAAGAACATTGGAATTTACGACAATATTTAATATTCTACAGTGCGACGCATCGATTTTACCAAATTTTGCCGTAGTTTTAAAAAAATGCCGAATAAAGAGAAAAATACTACTTTTACATGTTTAATTTAGGGCGTATTAAAATTCATGCGTCGCACTGTAGGTAACATGTTATACAGTATATAAATAATGCGTTTGATTATTTCTTTTGTCTTATAAATACAATATAATACAAATGCCACTTTTAGAGCGCGTTCGCTATTGCTGCCTTTGTTCGACACACTAAATCTGTATGTATCTCTCCTTTTTCTCGACGAAATCGTAGACAGCTACATTCCGGCCTAGAGGGGCAGGAGGGGACACGAATGCAGCGCTGGATAGCTGGAAGTGTCTACTATTCCGGTACGAAAACATGTCGCAGTCGCTGTAGTAGTATTTTTTCTAGTTAGAAACGAACGTGTTTTCGTCTCGTGCCGATAACAATGTATATTATAACATTGGATTTAGCACCAGGGCAGCGCTGTCTGTGAAGCGTGATTTAGCCGCTAGAGGCACTCCAGTGCTCGAACACAAGCCGTACTCGCCTGATTTACCACCCTGTTACTATTTTCCATTTCCGAAGATCAAGTCTGCCTTAAAAGGAACCCGGTTCGAGTCGATGGAAGAGGTGAAGCGAAATTGGCACGAAAATGTTTCTAACTTTTATAGAAAAATCTGCTGTGTCCACCACAGTACTTCCCCGACTATAAGTTTTAATTACTTATTTCGTAACGCCTTTAATTTTATAGTTTATTCAGCAAAATTTTAATAAATTTATCTTTTTTCCCAAACTATTTAAGTATAATTTGAATAATATATTTAAAAAAATTGACGATCGGTTAAATGTTATTTTTATCTTTCTACTAGAATTATTTTCCCGAGAGCTTTAATTTGATACCACACATGATAGTATTTTAATAAAAATAAAGTTATGTTTATAAAGTTGGTACCACTGGTTGAATAAAAAAATTTGAATAATTTTTTTTAAAACAATTGACAATCGCATAAATATAATTTTTTACATTTTTTCTAAACTTATGTTCCTAAGCGCTTTAAATAGACACAAAACTCGATTATAATATGAATAATTTATAATTAAAAAAACAATTGACGATCGTTTAATGTTATTTTTGTTTTTCTACTAGAATTCTTTTCCCGGGAGCTTTAATTTGATACCACACACGATAGTATTTTGATAAAAATAAAAAAAGTTATGTTTATAAAGTTGGTACCACTGGTTGAATAAAGCTCATTAACGAACTTGAAGTCAGATTTTGGCTCAAGATCTTAGATATAAAATTTAAGTTCAAAATTCCAACGCGTTTTTAAGTTATCCAACATCCAGACAGACCGACTTTTTTTAAATTATGTTTTTTGGGTTCAGTAGGGTCCAAAACGTGAAGATTCACCAAAATCTCGAACTGTCAAAAAATCACGATTACAATACTTCCCTCTGTTACATAGGTCGGGGAAGTAAAAACGCGTTTTCGTACCGGAGTAGTAGACACTTCCAGCTATCCAACGCTGCATTCGTTTCCCCTCCTGCCCCTCTACGACGCCTTCTGCGTGCGCAGTCTCGTTATTTAATAGCCAGACCTCGTATATCTCGCATGGTTTGCCAACCTTTTACCCAACTTGGTGCAAATTGATTATTTATTTATTTTTTGACAGCATTCTTATAGAACACCATCTCCTGGGTTAATTTTACGTGAATACAACAAAAGTCAAAATGATGATATTTCAAGAATTTATACATACAGCTATTTAACGGAAGAGCCCACTCTAGGGTACCTAAGGAGACCGATAGACCCTTATGACAAGACCCCAATTAGCCCGCACTTCCACCGCCCTACTTGTAAGTATTTCATGTCAAATTATGTCAAAAATAATTTTCTTTTGCGTTTTTTTCTCGAGCGTAGCGTGTTTATAATTTTGAACAAGTTTGTATTTAAAACCTTATTCAATTTGGATGTATCATCCTCACATGCTGTTTGATAGTGCACGACAGGGGAGATTTTTGTGCATTTTGTACTTTATTTGTCACATAATGCGCTTGGCTATTCGCCTAGCTGAATTTTCGATGGAGTTGTAACAATTTTTGTACAAAACAACTACTTTTGACACGTGCTTGACGTATACTATTTAAAGAATGATTATTGTAATTTATTTGTCACATAATGCACCGTGTAGCTACATTTTCGACAGAGTTGCAACAATTTTTGTACAAAACAACTGCTTTTGACACGAGTTATTTCGACGCTTGAAGTATACTATTTAAAGAATAATTATTTTGTATTTTATTTATCTCATAATGCGCTTGGCTATCCGTTTAGCTGAATTTTCGATGGAGTTGTAACAATTTTTGTACAAAACAACTGCTTTTGACACGTGTTGTTTCAACGCTTGAAGTATACTAGTTAAAGAATAATTATTTTGTATTTTATTTATCTCATATTGCGCTTGGCTACTCGTCTAGATAATTTTCGACAGGGATGAAACAATTTTTGTACAAAACAACTTCTTTTGGCACGAGTTATTGAAGTATACTATTTAGTAATGATTATTTTGTACTTTATTTGTCACATAATGCGCTTGGCTATCCGCCTAGCTAAATTTTCGACAGGGTTGTAATAATTTTTGTACAAAAAAACTACTTTTGAAACGAGTTATTCCAACGCTTGAAGCATAATATTTAAAGAATGATTATTTTGTATTTTATTTGTCACATTATACGCTTCTAGCTTAATTTTCGACAGGGTTGCAACTATTTGTGTAGAAAACAACTGCTTTTGACACGTATTATTTATTTTATTGAAGCATAATATTTAAGTAATGATTATTTTGTACTTTATTTGACACATAATGCGCTTGGCTATGCGTCTAGCAACAATTTTTGAAAAAATAACTGTTTTTGACACCTAATATTTCAACGCTTGAAGTATAATATTTAAAGAAAGATTATTTTGTACTTTATTTGTCACATAATGCGGTTGGCTACCCGTCTAGCCCACTTTTCGACAGGCTTGCAACAATTTTTGTAAAAATAACTGCCTTTCACACGCTTGAAGTATAATATTCGAGTGATAAAATCTGTAGTGGGTAATAATTTGATACAATCTTGTAGCCCAACATTCAATGCGAGCTTCAACACCGAAAAGTTTTTCAAAAAAATCTGGCATGCGGTCTATGGCTGAAAACATACGTTCAGAAACTCCAAGACCGAAATCACCGAAAATGAACAATGAGGAACCAATAGAATTGGCGCATTTTCCCGACGCCAAAAAACCCAAGCCGGGAGAAAAGCCCAAGATAGAAAGGGACGACTTTCCAGCCCCACCTTACCCGTATACAGATCCCGGTAAGTTAATTTTATTAATCATTTTTTATTATTTTTCTCACAACCATTTGTTATTGAACTGTTTAAATTTTTGTTCCACTTTTTAGTAGACATTTGATAATTTTTTTCTGTCAGTAAGTATTTCGTAAAGCCCATTTTACATGCAGAAGCAAGTGCAACTTTTGACAAGTTGCTTCAATATTGCATGAGTGTAATACAGAACAGGCAGACGCAATCTTGAGGCAACGGTAGCATGGAATAGAACATGTTCTATTTTTGTATTCAGGCAATTCTCAGTTATTTCTAGTTATTTTTAGTTCGTTGCTACCAACTGAACCGTCAAAAAGATTAGGAAAGTTAGTGCGTTAGTGGTTATAATGCCATTCTATCCTTCCAACAATATACAATACAACAAATCCCAGAAGTTAAGTTGACGTAAGAAAATATTGGTAAATTTATTAATAATACATTAAATAAGTAATTGCATGTTGCTGATGTTGCTCAGTGTAAAATGAAAAATATGTCTCTGCAATTTTCTTGTTCAACTCTGAATTGAAGATTGCAGTTGCCCGTTGCGCTTGCTCAATGTAAAATGGGTTTTAAAATAGTACTGTATCTGGTACAATTAAAAAATTATATTCTTGTTACTAAAATGTATTTCATAATCGTGATAAATTTTTTTTTCGTACTTTATTTGTCACGTAATGCGTTTGGCTATCCGTCTAGCTGAATTTTCGATGGGGTTGTAACAATTTTTGTAAAAAACAACTGCTTTTGACACGTGTTCTTCCAACGCTTGAAGCATACTATTTAAAGAATGATTATTTTGTACTTTATTTGTTACATAATGCGCTTGGCTATTCACCTAGCTAAATTTTCGACAAGGTTGCAACAATTTTTGTTCAAAACAACTGCTTTTCACACGTGTTATTTCAAGGCTTGAAGCATATTTAAGAAATTGCGCTTGCTCAATGTAAAATGGGCTTAAAGATAGTACTGTATCTGGTACAATTAAAAAATTATATTCTTGTTACTAAAATATATTTCATAACCGTGATAAATTTGTTTCTTCGTAAAATTGTGACAGTGACAATTCATGAATGGTCGTGAGAAAAATAGTGTACACAACTCTCCGGAAAGTGTTCGTGCGTCAACACAATATGGATCACTTTCCTCGCACATTTTTCCAAATGTGTGAGTCGAAGTTGAGTTGTCGTGGATTTTTTCGTGTGTGCGGTTACCAGCCGTCAACTGACGGTTACTTTTGAGAACCGCACACAGATCTGAGTCGCACAGACTCTCAGTTATATTATATTTATGTCTTATTTGCTTAATAATATTTTTTGAGCAATTAAATATTTGTTTATTATTATGTATTGCGTAGTAAATAAAAACAATATTACTTGTCATTTACTATACTATTTTTTTTCATGCTTTAAGCTTGGAAAAGTAAGTTGACAGCATGACAGTAGATTTTTAGTTAGATTTATATACAGCATGTTCCACAACTTAATCGTGAATTGAAATAAATTCGCAAATGTCATATTCTCAATTTATTTATTTTTACCTCTCGCCACTCATATCTGTAAGAGAGGTATTGTAATCATGCTAAAATTTCGATAGTGAGTTTTCAATGGATAAGCACGTACAGAGGTCCCTAGAACACTATTTTGATAATTTCGCGATGATGTCTGTGTGTGTGTGTGTGTGTGTGTCAGTGTGTCAGGATGGATGTTGGAGGTACGATAACTCAAATACCACTGAATAAAAAAATTTGAAATTTTTTATACAATATTCTGACACCCTAGATTAGATCTGATTAGATTTTGGTGTTGATCGTGCAACCGGAAGTGGTAGTTTCTTGAAGATCTGGAAAGTTTTTCTGGAATATTCTCAAAATGTATGAATTATTAGAAATTTTTTTAATAACATTGTATACTAAATGTTACTATCTACAATATGTATTCAAAACGTTGTTTCTATCTAGCACCATTTTCCAATTACAAGAAGTTAAAAATTCTACAAATTTGTTACAATTTTGATTTATCTGCCTATCTATGGAAACAAAAAATAAAATATTTGAGTGTTAATGTCATATGAATTTTTGACTTTTTGGCAAATTGAAATGGAAAATATGAAATGTCATTTAGAATTTATAAGGTCATAATAAACTTTAATAATATTATAAAAACTACAATTCCCGAATTCCCTTCTAGTACAATGGTATATTTGTGAGTAAGTACTTTCATACACACTTAGTAAAATAGTAGAGTATATGGCGAGAGGTCATGTGTTGGCCACATCGGATTTTTTAAACTCTCAATTACAGAGTGGTAGATATTATTATAGTGGAATCCAACCACTCGGACCCAGTAGTATTATTGTCGGCTTGGAATCGAACCCATTATGGTACTCAGTGCCATAATGAAATAAAAACTGGATACTAAGGACGTTTCAAAAATAGTATTCCTATTTTTTTAGATTTTTTGCTCAATACCAAATAATTTATTTCACTTTTTGATTATTTCCGCCAGTAACCAAATTTCATATTTAAGGTTTTAATAAGAATCTTAACACCGGATAAGATTTTGGTAGAAATCCGCAAACCGGAAGTAGTATTTTTTGAAACTTGATATATTTTTTCTTAAATAAATTGGTGCATTATTTATTTATGACATTTTTGCAATTAAAAATAAAATATAATTATCTATGGGTACAGTTAATTATAAATACAATTTGCTGAATTTGGTAGTATTTAACAATAAAATAAAGTGCAACTAATATTCTACTTTTTTGAAGTACCAGTATCTTGTTGTCCATCATATGACACAAAATTTGAATGATTATGACAGTGACAGTACAGTTGACACCTTTTGCTTGCATCTTGGTTTACATATGAACATGAAACTATTAAAATGTAAGTAAAACTATTTATTAGATTAGTAGAATAAGCAGAATTAGGCGAGAGGTCGTGTGCTGGCCACAGCAGATTTTTTTGTCGTAATATTGTGGAACTTCCTGTATATTAGTATGGATGGAAGATTTTTGCGGACTTATTTGTAACTAAATTGAAATACATTTTATTCTGTATGCACTTATATTATTTGCAATTGCAATAAAAAGACCTGTAGTATGTTTTAGTCGTAATATATTCCAATTTTTATTATTACTTACCAATGTCCTATTTTTTCAGAACGGCGTAGAAGATGGTCGAATACCTACGAAGGAGTGCCAGTCTCAGATTCTGACGACGAACTGGATGGAACTTTGAGTCCTGAAGAGATTGAAGACCTGAAACTGAAAAAAGAAGAACAGGAATTAAGTAAAATCGCCACTGGAATTGGAAAAGTGTTCCTGAAAAATGTTAAAGAACGAGAAAAAATCAAAAAGTGGAAGGCGGCGCATTTGGACCCTAGAAACGCTAGCAGGTTGGTAGATCGTTGATATTTGTGTGCGGTTACCAGCTGTTAAGTCGGTCGTTCATTTAATAAGTGTTGAATAAACTACAAAACTAAATTTTCGATGGGGTTTCAACAATTTTTGTAAAAAACAGCTGCTTTTGACACGTGTTGTTTCACGCTTGAAGTATAATATTTAAGGAATGAATATTTTGTATTTTATTTGTTACATAATGCGCTTGGCCATCGGTCTAGCTAAATTTTTGATAAGTTTGGAACAATTTTTGTAAAAAATAATTTCTTTTGACACGTATTATTTAACGCTTGAAGTATAATATTTAAGGAATTATTATTTTGTACTTTATTTGTCACATAATGTGCTTGGCTGTCCGCCTAGCTAAATTTTCGATAGGATTGCAACTATTTTTGTAATAAAACAACTACTTTTGACACGTGTAATCTCAACGCTTGAAGTATAATATTTCAAAAATGATTATTTTGTACTTTATTTATTACACAATGCGCTTGGCTATATGTGTAGTTAAATTTTCGATGGGTTTGCAACAACTTTTGTACAAAACAACTGCTTTTGACACGTGTAATCTCAACGCTTGAAGTATAATAATTAAGGAATGATTATTTTGTACTTTATTTGTCACATAATGACATTGGATATCCGTCTAGCTAAATTTTCAACAGGATTCCTACAATTTTTGTTAAAAAAACAGCTGCTTTTGACACGTGTTGTTCCACGCTTGAAGTATGATATTTCAGGAATGATTATTTTGTACTTTATTTGTCACATAATGCGTTTGGCTATCGGTCTAGCTAAATTTTCGATGGGGTTGCAACAATTTTTGTAAAAAATAACTGCTTTTGACACGTTTCGTTTCACGCTTGAAGTATAATCTTTCAGGAATGATTATTTTGTACTTTATTTGTCACTAATGCGCTTGGCTATCCGCTTACTCAAATTTTCGACAGGGAATTGTAACAATTTTTGTAAAAAACAACTGCTTTTGACACGTGTAATAATATTTTCAGAACGCCATCAGCAAACAAAGAACCACAAAATCGGCTGAGATATGATTCACCTATCGGAGCTAGTCCATCTAGAAACACAGACCACCCTAAACCCTTTGAAGAAGACGAATATTCTTATGCGGCAGAGAAAAGTACTAGTTGCCGATCTGTGAGCCTAGGGAGGCAAAGCGGACAAACTCCAAGTTACAACGGTAAGAAAATAATTTTTTAGTAATTTTTTTTTATATTTAATGTAATAAATTGAAACTGAAAGTTGCAAATAATTTTTTTGATGTTAAATTGTCAAATAATGCGTTTGGAAAAATGTTACAAGTATTAGGGCAACATAAAATGAAGTAGTATTATTTGTATTTGTTCTGTGCTAAAAAAACTAAAATAGAAGATTTAATTGTATCAACTGTTATTACCTTTTAATATGCAACATTTATTGATAATTATATATATTATTAGTTACTTATAATACGTTAGATACTTATAATTAATTAGTTACGAACTTAATACGTTAGATACAACCATAATGACATCAAAACCTTCCATAATATGCGAACTGTCAACTAATTGACAGATAAAATTGATGATTTGCTGTCGTTGATGATACGATTAAGCTTTGAATATAACGCGAATATATGCTATTTAAGAGACTCGGTTTCACCTCGCCGCTCAGCAACATCCTCGGTATTATAAATCGCATAATATTCTTGTTATATTAATAGCTATAATAGATCTATCTTTCAGTTTCGATTCATTACAAATATATGAATATAATGAGGGCCGCTTTTGCAAAATTTGTCTTTCAGATAAAAAATTTAAATGGCCGTTTTACACTAAATAATGAACAAGAAATTGCGCAACAAATTGAACAATATTGTGAGCAATAAATTGCTTTGTTTAATGAACTCTGTTTTATACTGAGACAATTTTACCTACCTACAATATTTAGTTTGTGATTCTACGCAGTTCGTTATAATAATTTGACAGCCGCGCTTATCTATTTTTCAGACAATAGGGTACTTTACCATAGTAGCAAATTAGCAATCCAGTCAATTATATTGAAACCTCAAAAATGAGTTATTGCTTGAAAAAAGTTTCAAAAAGTTTAAATATTTGAGATTTTACGTATCGATACATCTACGTTACAGTGATGCGTTTCACGTGTATTCTTACTTACAGTAATAAACTACCAAATTGTATTTTATTGTAACAGAAACAGTTGATTTTACATGAGTACATTTTAATTCTAAGAAAATTGCAGCTATACATCTACGTCACACAAACTTTAAAAAATAATTACAGCTTTATTAAGAACAAGGCTTATCAGTACTCTCAATCGCTTTCAAATAACATGAAGTTTCAATAAAAACTTTTTTAAAAAATGGTAAGCTACCCTATTTGCTGATGCTACACAGTTTAGATTGTTTCAAAAATTGAACAACATCTTGTTCAAGATTTAGTGTATGTAAAACAGGCTTTAATATGTAACATGTTTTGCCTAAACGGCCCTCTAAATTTGTTTATAATAATATGCGACATGAACACAATAATTGGCAGATAGGAATTTAGGATAAAATAAAAAATAAGTTTTTAGGGACAATGACATTTTTCTAACCAGGTAAATTATAAATTATGCATGTTGGTGTCAATATATTGGTGTTTAATTTTTTTTTTCGACACTTAAGCATGTTATTTACACATTTTATACGTATTTCGTTAATTATAATTTACATTATTTTGTTGAAATTACATTTTTTGACGTATTTTTTAGTTAGTGGACTAAATTTAGTCACTCAATGGTAAAATATAATACAGGTTGGTGGAGGTGAAATGCGAACATAGGGAACATACATGACAATCGAACTTTCATGCCAGGTATCTTGATATATTTTGTAGTAGTGTCACAAAGCAAAGTGTGGCAAAAAGAGTAATCAATAACAGAAATAATAATAAAATCTAAAAGTGCATGTAACTTTCTCGTTCTGCTCGTACACATACATTATTATGCAAAATATTTTAATGAAAATAATCAATAATATGACAGGTACTTTGACATTGACAGTACTTATTCCACGTATATCAAGATGCCTAGCATGGTAACTCCATTGTCATATATTTCACATTCGCATTTCACCTTCACCAACCTGTATATTTTGGATGTAACCACCCAACAGATGTCAGACTATTAGTAAATTGGCATATTTTTTGACGTATTATTTATTATTTAATAATTGTTGACTCATAAATTAAAAATATAATATAATTTAGTTGTAGCTTCTCTACAGTAAAAGTAAAATTTTCAAAATTTGCTGAAAAAATTTTTACAGCTAAATTACTAGCGGCAATTGCATGATTTTATTTTACTGCCTGAATATTTTTTGTTAGTTTTGCATTTTCGTATTTTGTGTAGTAGTTTCGTCCTTAAGAATGGTCCACCGACCTGGCTATGGATTACAGAGTTCTACGTTACCGATGACAGCTAGAAACGGCAACGGATATCTCGTAAGTTATTTTTCAAAAACTGCAATTTTGAAGATTCGTTTTTTAAATTAAAATATTAATCACATTTTGGTGTGACATTAACAGTAGAGTTGCATAATGGCCTCATAATGCAATAGTGTTGCATAATGGCCTCATAATGCAATAGTGTTGCATAATGACCTCACAATGCATTAGTGTTGCATAATGGCCTCATAATGCAATAGTGTTCCATAATGGCCTCATAATGCAATAGTATTGCATAATGGACGGCATTATTTTATTAAAATTACGTGTATCTTCAAGATTGCAGTAATATTCATCATTTAGCTACACACACTTCATTTACAAAAACACAAAATGCGCGGTTAAATTTTGTGGTACAAATATTTTTACGTAAAATTGACTTTAGTTGTCAGCTCGTTGAGACAAGTACCCAAACCTGGGTATGGGTTGGCACCAAGGTCGCACACTTTTAGTACCACTGGCGATTCGTGTCCAGGAATACCCGTGAGTTAAAAAAAATATTTTGCATGTTTCATAATTACGTATTTATTATTTTTCGTTGACTTTTGCACCCAAATTGGGTGTGTGAGCCTTATTTATTTAATTATATAATTTCGTTTACGTTTATACTATTATTTACACTTTTTCACAATCATTCCATATTTAAAATACGCCATTTGAGCTGGAAATGAAATTAAAATACTTTTTCGCTCGCAAAAGTTTGCGAGGTATGCATTTCACTTTACGTTAAGGTAACAAGTCGTTTACATCCGATGAGGCAGATAAAACTGTCCACTACGAGGTGTGGCTATTAAATAACGAGACTGCGCGTACATAAGGCGTCCTAGAGGGGCAGGAGGGGAAACGAATGCAGCGTTGGATAGCTGGAAGTGTCTACTATTCCGGTACGAAAACATGTCGCAGTCGCTGTAGTAGTATTTTTTCTAGTTAGAAACGAACGTGTTTGCTTCTCGTGCCGATAACAATGTATATTATAACAATGGATTTGGCACCAGGACAACGCTCTGTCTGTGAAGCGTGATTTAGCCGCTAGAGGTACTCCAGTGCTCGAACACAAGCCGTACTCGCCTGATTTACCACCCTGTTACTATTTCCGAAAATCAAGTCTGTCTTAAAAGGAACCCGGTTCGAGTCGATGGAAGAGGGCACGAGAAGAAAACACGTTCGTTTCTTTATAGAAAAAATACTACTACAGCGACTGCGACACCACCATTCCGCTAGCGGTACCAACTCACAAAAAAAATTGAAAAACCTATGGAAAATTATAGGCTAATTATAGGCTAATTAAATGCCTCATCCCCCAATTTTAGGCTCTTTAATTTTTTTTGCAATAAAAAGTTCCGCTAGCGGAAGGAATGCCAGCGGAACTTACGGTAGTAACAACATAAACTTACTGGAACTTAGTTGATAATTAAAGGCTATTTATAGGCTCCACAATTGACGTCTCACTATCCCAGTTGGACCTTGTCCCCGAGTTGGAGCGCGGAGCGCGCAGTCCTCGAGTTATTTTTTAAAGTGCGCCGCAGGTTAACCTAAAAACATGGTTGTACCAAAACCATTGTTTCAGTGCCACTGACAATTTTTCGTTGTCGGTACTCCATGTAATCTCGGCTACTTCCCCTCAACAAGTATCTTAAATAATTATTTAAGACATTGTCCTATATTAAGTTTATATATACCATTCTGGAGCCTATAAATAGCCTTTAATTATCAACTAAGTTCCAATAAGTTTTTGTTGTTACTACCGTAAGTTCCGCTGGCATTCCTTCCGCTAGCGGAATTTTTTATTGCAAAAAAATTAAAGAGCCTAAAATTGGGGAATGAGGCATTTAATTAGCCTATTATTTTCCATATTTAAAAAAAAAAAAATTGTGAGTTGGTACCGCTAGCGGAATGGAGGTGACGGCTTGTGTTCGAGCACTGGAGTACCTCTAGCGGCTCAATCACGCTTCACAGACAGCGCTGTCCTGGTGCTAAATCCTTGTTATAATATACATTGTTATCGGCACGAGAAGAAAACACGTTCGTTTCTAACTTTTATAGAAAAATACTACTACAGCGATTGCGACGTGTTTTCGTACCGGAATAGTAGATACTTCCAGCTATCTAACGATGCATTCGTTTCCCCTCCTGCCCCTCTAGGACGCCTTTTGCGCGCGCAGTCTCGTTATTTAATAGCCAGGCAACTGCGCTCACGTGCAAGTATTGCACACCATTCACACTCACGTGCAATATTCAACCCCATATTTGATATTATTATTTCGTGGTACATTCTTATCAATTTGACTGAGAATTGAACTAAAATTGCAAAAAAAATACATTAAATATTATAAAAATTAATTGTTGTTTCGTCTTTTGACGAAATGTACATGAATTGTCACCTTAAACAAATGATTTTTTAAACAGCTCAAATGGAACTACACCATCGTCATTTTTAACTACAACATTTTTTTTTTCAACAGGCTGATTATTCTTTTAGTGGACTGGGGGACAAAACGCATAGTACTGATTTCAGTAGTGGCAAATCTGATAGTAAGTATAATAATAAATAAGTAAATAAATCAACAATCATGCTTTTTATATTATTTATTAGTTTAGTTACAAAATTGAAGAACAAATTACATATACCATAGTCTAGACTTTGTATAAACGGTTTTCCAAAAGTCCGAGAGCTATAATAGTCCGGGAGCTGGCGTCAAATTTTCATGGGTGATTGCAGCAAAGCTGTTTTTGTAATATAATTAGTTCTATAATAACTAATTAAGAATTGCAGTGTTAGCTGGCACGACCGTGTGGCCTGCAGGTTTAAGGGCCTGCGAAACTTTCAAAAAATATCAGATTTTCAAATGAAACTAGCAAAGTTAAAATTTTGTATAATGATACTTTACCAATTATATTTAACAAAAAAATATGTTAGCTGGACAGGGCAGGTGGAAAACCTTGTTAGCTGTGCAGGTGAACAGTGACAGTGACAATGTCAAAATAGTGACACATCGTTTTCATTTTATGTAAACAGTAGAAGAAGATATAAACGATGTGTCACTATTTTGACACTGTCAATGTTCACCTGCACAGCTAACAAGGTTTTCCACCTGCCCTGTCCAGCTAACATATTTTTTTGTAAAATATAATTGGTAAAGTATCATTATACAAAATTTTAGCTTTGCTGGTTTCACTTGAAAATCTGATATTTTTTGAAAATTCCACAGCCTCTAAAAATCTTAAGCCCCGCTTTCGGACCAGCTTACACTGCAATTCTTAATTAGTTATTATAGAACTAATTATATTATAAAAATCAACTTTGCTGCAATCACCCAAGAAAATTTGACGCCAGCTCCCGGACTATTAATATTTAGATTAGATTGGTGAAAACCAAACCTTGTTTTCACTTGAAAATTGCACCAGTATCCGTTCCTCTTAAGAAAAATATAGTTTTCTATAATTTGGCAAATTAAATACAGCATAAAGCAGCCTTAAGATTTGCTATTTTTATCCAGGAGTTGTGAAATACCTTGTATATTAGTTAATATACATTGGCTTAAAAATTATATTATTTGCTTTTTTGCACAGCTAACACATTTATATATTTCATTACGCACATTGGTTCTATCTAAAAAAAAGGTATGACCCACTCGAAAAATTACCTCACTCGGCCACAGCCTCGTGAGTTAAAATTTTCTCGTGGGTAATACTGTCTTTTCCCCACTAGTATTGCAATATTGAAGATAGAACCACGCACAAAAACAGCTTAGCTAAGAAAATACTACTTTCCGACCTTGTTGTACAAATAACTGCTTTTTCTACAGTTTCTACTGGCTCCAACACTGATGCGGAAAGACGTGGAATGGTATGTAATATACGCTTTTACCTACAATCTTAAATCGTAGAGTAATAGTACCTTTTTAATCCTAATAGTCCGGGAGCTGGCGTCAAATTTTCATGGCTGATTGCAGAAAACTTTTCTTATACAGGTTGGTGGAGGTGAAATGCGAACATAGGGAAATATATGATAATGGAGTTATCATGGTAGGCATCTTGATATACGTGGAATAAGTACTGTCAATGTCAAAGTACCTGTCATATTATTGATTATTTTCATTAAAATATTTTGCATAATAATGTATGTGTACGAGCAGAACGAGAAAGTTTACATGCACTCTTAGATTTTATTATAATTTCTGTTATTGATTACTCTTTTTGCCACACTTTGCTTTGTGACACTACTACAAAATATATCAAGATACCTGGCATGAAAGTTCGATTGTCATGTATGTTCCCTATGTTCGCATTTCACCTCCACCAACCTGTATATTGTTGGTTTAACCACTTAAACATGTGTTAGCTGGCACGACCGTGTGGCCTGCAGATTTAAAGGGCTGCGAAACTTGCAAAAAATAATTTTCAAGTGAAACCAGCAAAGCTAAAATTTTGTATAATGATACTTTACCAATTATAACAAAAAAATATGTTAGCTGGACAGGGCAGGTGGAAAACCTTGTTAGCTGTGCAGGTGAACAGTGACAGTGACAGTGTCAAAATAGTGACACATCGTTTGTAAACTGTAGAAGAAGATATAAACGATGTGTCACTATTTTGACACAGCTAACAAGGATATCCACCTGCCCTGTCCAGCTACCATATTTTTTGTTAATATAATTGGTAAATTATCATTATACAAAATTTTAGCTTTGCTGGTTCACTTAAAAATATTTTTTGCAAGTTCCGCAGCCTCTTAAAATCTTGAGGCACGCTTTCGGACCAGCTAACACTGCAATTCTTAATTAGTTATTATAGAACTATATTACAAAAATCAGCTTTGTTGAAATGGTCCGGTCAAATTTGACGCCAGCTCCCGGACTATAACTTTTTTTTCGTTTTAATTGTGCTATGCTTGCGTTTTTTTGCTGTTTTATTAACAATTTAGTAGTGTTTTTAGTGTGTTTTAGTTGGTAGTAGTTAGACAATAGTTTGGTTATAGTACGACGTTAAAAATCTACGTATTTTAGCTTCAAATTTATTAAAATTATTTAATATTAATATTAGTTTAGTTTATTTATTAGTTTATAGTTGTTTATATTTTATTTTATAATATGTTTGTGCTTTAAAAAAATTACGAAATATATTTTTACACTTTTAAATAATATTTCGTTTGTATATACATAAATGGGCACAAATATATTTTAATATAACTTTGGTGGAGCTGCCTCATATACTGTGCGTCTCTACTTATCACAAAACTGAATAAACTTTTTCAAAATTTTAGTTTCAAGTTTTTAATCAAAAAACTACAGATGACACCATGAATTTTATAAACCTTATATCTCTGAACTAAATAAATTTTTAACAATAGGGTATTTTACCATAGTAGCAAATTAGCAATCCAGTTAATTATATTGAAACCTCAAAAATGAGTTATTGCTTGAAAAGTTTTCAAAAAGTTCTTTAAATATTTGAGATTTTACGTATCGATACATTTACGTTACAGTAATGCGTTTCACGTGTATTCTTACTTACAGTAATAAACTACCAAATTGTATTTTATTGTAACAGAAACAGTTGATTTTACATGAGTACATTTTAATTCTGAGAAAATTGCAGCTATACATCTACGTCACACAAATTTTAAAAATTAATTACAGCTTTATTAAGAACAAGGCTTATCAGTACTCTCAATCGCTTTCAAACAACATGAAGTTTCAATAAAAAACTTTTTTTTAAATGGTAAACTACCCTATTGTGAAAAATGTAAAATGTGTCAAAAGCACTTTTAAAATTGTAATAGTTGTCCTGTAAAATTATAAAAATTCATAGGTACTTACAATTTTGAAGTTTTTGTTTATGAAACACTTGTAACTATGTTTTTGACATAATTGTAAGAAAGTTTTTGTTTTATGAAACAGGGTAGAAAAAATATTATTTTATCCAACACCTCTTAATAAAAGCATCATAACTATGGTGATTTTAAACAAGCAAAGTAAAAGATTGCCCACTAGTGGCTTTGATAAAAATTATACCCACTTGTGGGTAAATTGTTACTTTGCTTGTCACCATAGAAACGATATTTTAAGGTAAAAAATCCGTCGGTCATAAGCGTGCGTGATTTCGGTGTGAGGTGAGGCCGAAGCAGTCAAATAATCAGAAATAAATCATTAAAAATCGTAGATTTGGATGTAAATTACAAATCATAGGTATCCAATTAAATAAAAAATATAATTGAAATTTGAGTTTACACTGAAATGCAGTAGTAGTACGTCAAAAACATAATTTTTCTTGAGACTGGAACCTTTTACATGCGATTTCTCAACCATTATTGCGGTGACACATGTTTTTTATTTTTTTAGTAAATATCTCGAATATCAAAGAATAACATATTCGTTTTCCAAACATGTGTTGGGTTGTTATGATATAAAATTTTCTAATCGTTTAGTAAATCTACTGGTAACCTCCATATACGCAATGTATTTTAGCGCGTTTTTGTGTCAACTTTAAATTCAATTACCTTCGTTATTTCAACGGTTACCTATAAATTTTAATTTTTATCCAAATTCTACGACTTGTAATGAATGCTGTATATTAATTTAAGTCATGTTTTGGGTTGTCACTACCCATGGATTTACTACCTTAAGTTGAAACTTAATATTTTTTAAATATTTAAGCAGTTATTGGTGTTGGATAAAACGTTATACTTCACACGTGGGCAAAAAGGAATGACCCACTCGAGAAAATGATCTCACTCAACCTTCGGCCTCGTTAAGATTTCCCTCGTGGGTAATTCCTTACTTTGCCCACTTGTAAAGTAAATAACTATAAATTCATAAAAATGAATGAGTTTTGAGTTGACGGGTGATAACCGCAACCGCACACACAGTATGTGAGGCTGCCCCACCCAAATTGAAACACAATATACATTACATTTTCTTTAGACAAACGATGCTATCCCAATATCAACAACCTACAGCGGCGCTCTCATGGGGATTCCACTGGGGTACGGGGGGTCAATTGTGACCCACATAAGGAGGTCACTGCCCAACATGGCCCACTCGGCTTTAATAAACGAGCCGGCGAAGATTTACCCATATCATCTTCTGTTAATAACAAACTATAGACTACCAGGAGACGTTGATAGATGTAACTTAGAGGTAAGACTAAAATAAAAATAAAAATTGTGCAAGAAACAACGTAAAAAAATTTATTTGTTAATTTATGTTAAAATATTAGACCCGCATTTTTTCTTTTTGCCTAAAAGTTGGTAATAAGCCAGAAAAAAATTATTAAAATTTTCGTGTGACGTCAATTTTTGGTCTGCTTATATAGGGTGTTTTTTTAGACATGTGGTTTTCAAGTTGACACAATTTTTTTCGGAGATGGTCTTTTTGACAGCTGTCACTTGATTTATGCTCAGTTTGGTTTGCCATTTCATAATGAATAGACTTACTCCTGAAAAACGTTTGCAAATCGTGCAAAGGCTATAGCCGGGTAAGATGGTCAAATCGGCCCCCAAAGAAAATCGATCGGGAATATGATTTCTATCATTTGTACCCAAAATTGGATTTTTTTGTAAAAATGTTAACCCCCAGACCCCCCACGCTCCGTAGAAATAGCCAAAAACGTGTTTTTTACAATTAATTCTATATCTTTTTTTCTATTGAGACTACGCGTTTGAAAAAAAAAATTTCCTGAAATTTATGAACAATTCTTTTCGGTAAAAATTATTTTGACATTTTTGCCGCCATATTTGAATTTATAAAAATTTATAAAAATTAAAAAAGTGGAAAAACACTTATTTCACTACGTTAATATAGAGGTGACGGCATGAAAAAAATCTCAAAAATTCCTCTTCGAGAGAGAAATAATTGGTATTTTTTTCAGATTTTTCCGATTGGTGCAACCTTTCGAAAAAAATTAAAAACCGTATTTTGTGTTCACAAAACACAAAATACGGTTTTTAATTTTTTTCGAAAGTTGTACCAATCGGAAAAATCTGAAAAAATACCAATTATTCCTCTCTCGAAGAGGAATTATTGCGATTTTTTCAATGGATTTCTATTGTCATATGGGAAGAAAAACCTAGATTTGGAACACAAAATACGGTTTTTAATTTTTTTCGAAAGGTTGCACCAATCGGAAAAATCTGAAAAAAATACCAATTATTCCTCTCTCGAAGAGGAATTTTTGAGATTTTTTTGATGCCGTCACCTCTATATTAACGTAGTGAAATAAGTGTTTTTCCACTTTTTTAATTTTTATAAATTCAAATATGGCGGCAAAAATGTCAAAACAATTTTTATCGAAAAGAATTGTTCATAAATTTCAGGAAAATTTTTTTTTCAAACGCGTAGTCTCAATAGAAAAAAAGATATAGAATTAATTATAAAAAACACGTTTTTGGCTATTTCTACGGGGGGTGGGGGGTCTGGGGGTTAACATTTTTACCAAAAATTCCAATTTTGGGTACAAATGATAGAAATCATATTCCCGATCGATTTCCTTTGGGGGCCGATTTGACCATCTTACCCGGCTATAGCCTTTATTACCAAAATAATGGTTCGGTTCGCGCGACGCATCGCGCGCTGCGTCCAATATTCGGTCGACATAATCGCCCAGCAGAGTCGGTAATTCGAGCAACCATGGATCGGTTTCGCACCACGTTTACTCTAGTGGATAATGCGCATCCTCAGAGACGCCGTACAGTGCGCACCGAAGACGCTATTGCTGCTGTGGAGCAGAAGACCTGAATGAGTCCATCCGCCATCGCGCGCAACAATTGGAGCTGTGCCCATCCACTTTATGGAAGATTTTGCGGAAGGATCTTGGTTTGCGGGCTTACAAAATCCAACTCGTGCAAAAATTGAAGCCAAACGACCATCAAGCGCGTCGCACGTCCGTGAATGGGCCCAAAACGAGATGGCCACCGATCCCGATTTTCACAAGAAAATTTAATTTTTTTAAATTTAATTTAAATTTAACACCGCTGGACTATTTCTTGTGGGGTTATGTGAAGTTGCTTGTCTACGCAGATAAGCCCGAGACGATTGACGCCTTGGAAGAGAATATTCGGCGCGTTATTGCTGACATATGGCCCCAATTGCTGCAAAAGTGGACGGAAATTGGGCCTCTCGACTGGAATTTATTCGAACCAGCCGCGGCGGCCACTTGCCCGAAATCATTTTTAAAACATAATGGCAAACCCTTATCTTTATAGTAATGCTAAATTCTTGGCCATAACATTAAATTATATGCGTTTTATTTCTTCTTGAAAACCACACGTCTAAAAAAAACACCCTATATTTAACATTAAAATATTGGACCCGTATTTTTTCTTTTGGTCAAAAAGTTGGTAATAAGCCAGAAAAAAATTCTTAAAAGCGGTGTGACGTCACCGGCACTGAGAATATACGTCACAGCGCTGACAAGAACCGAATACGCTAGAGTAAAATTCAAATAGCTAGAACCCTGGACTGCGCGAGAAGGCAGAGCTTGTCGTTTTACAAAAGCGGAGCTAGCGAGTATATGCTGCGCTGCACTTCACTTAATTTTCTAAACTAAAATATAACTCAATCACAATCAATTACAAAATTCACAGCGTTACACGAAGCAAAACACTACGAATGTCAACATGAGAATAACAGATATTGAAGCTGATGTTCTGTAGAACGGACAGTAGCGTAGTTTATCATCTATGCTTCTCTCTCTAAGACGAGAATTCGTACTTCGCGCAGGGTTCTAGCTATTTGAATTTTACTCTAGTCCAACAATGTGCAGTTATAACCTAACTTTTAGTTGTGTTTCTTCTACGTTTACGTTTTTAAATATGTCGTGAAGAAAATGTGTCTAATAATTACAGTTTTACGTTAAATATTATTCAAGATTAACCGTTGTTCCTTGTACTACGAAATGTGGTATTTAATTTTTACCTTAAGGCCGGAATGTAGCTGTCTACGATTTCGTCGAGAAAAAGGAGAGATATACAGATTTAGTGTGTCGAACAAAGGCAGCAATAGCAGCTCTAAAAGTGGCATTTGTATTATATTGTATTTATAAGACAAAAGAAATAATCAAACGCATTATTTATATACTGTATAACATGTTACCTACAGTGCGACGCTTGAATTTTAATACTTCCTAAATTAAACATGTAAAAGTAGTATTTTTCTCTTTATTCGGCATTTTTTAAACTATGGCAAAATTTGTAAAATCGATGCGTCGCACTGTAGAATATTAAATATTGTCGTAAAATCCAATGTTCTTACGATTAGATTCAATATTTTACAAACCGTAGAGCACTGTTTTCCTCTTTATATACAGCTACATTCCCGCCTTAACTATGTCCACAGAAGAATTTTTTCTAATTCTTCTAAATCCTGAAACACTGTTTTAGGATGTCTCAAAATTAAATATGTGACCAGATCTTTATTAGTAAACGAATTTAATTTTTTCAGCGCCATCTATCTGACGTGGAGTTCGAAGCAATTTTCCAATGCCCTAGGGCGGATTTTTATCGCTTACCCCAGTGGAGACGAAGCGAACTAAAACGCAGAGCTAGATTGTTTTAATTCTCTCCCTTGGTATATATTTATTACTTTACATCACTAGTGACAGCTATCATAGGTTAGGATATTTTATTTCTGTACATATATACATAACACACCCACAGTGGGTCGGGGTTTGAATATTTTATTTAAAAACGCACAAATAATACCGAAATTCATTCATATATTTGAATTTGCCGCCAATAATGGTTTTTATAACGTCACTAGCACTGAGTGCTATGAAATTTTTAACATAATATGGCTTAGTAGTGGCCAAATTTATCATATTAACAAAAATACAGTTTTTATATGTGCTACTATGACATAGAATAATTTTTTTTTGTTAAGGTTGTTTTCTAGCGAAACTAGCGACATCTGACGACAAATTTATGAACTAGCTTATTCGGAACGAAACAATACTTTTGGAAGTTTGTTTTTTTATGTTATACATTAAAATATTAGACCCATATTTTTTCTTTTTGCCAAAAAGTTGGTAATAAGCCTGAAAAAAATTGTGACATCACCAGCCCTGAGAACATACGTTCACCAAATACGATACGTAGGTCTTAACTTATGTCGACACAGTGTCAAAACGACGAAAAACGAACTTACACGAACAAATCTACTCACGGTTTGGTTGCAATGTTGTCTACGTCACACATGGCGCATTTTAATGCACGTTTCAAAAGAAATACATTTTCATTTCGATAAAAACAAAAAAACAAATTAAGTATTCCTTTAAAAGCTGTATTCTCACCCGGAAATTTTTTGAGTGCTTTCCAACAACGTCTTAATTAGCTCTCGTGTACCACCCGAGCTAATTACGTTGTTGGAATGCACGATAAAAATTTTCTGGACATGAATGAATGCACAAGTGCATGTAAGAAAATCGCAATGACACCGCCGCTCTATTTTTGAATTTACAATAGAAACTTGAAATATTTACTAAATTTGTATTTTACATTAATAAGTATTATTTACCTTATTAATTGCTTATTTATACTCAAAATTTAACCAATTTTTCATTTAATGTCAAAGTGACAAATGCCGGTAAAGTTTCCGCTTATTAATTTCAGTTAAGTTACTCAAGCTACTAGTACAAATTTCCGAGAAAATTTATATAATCATGGTTACTATTATTGTAATCAATTCATGCATTGGCTGTTATTTGTGTCATGCGATTTTCTTGAAAATTTAATAAAATCTTGTTTTATATTCAATTAATATTGTATTAGTTTTTCGTTAAAATCTGTCGTTTGGTGATACATATTATTGTGCTTGCAATGTAAAAAAAACAAACTTTACAGCCTCATAACTGCCAAATGAAACGGACGATTGTCCTGAAAATTTTTTTCAGGTGTATTATTATCATATAAACGCTCTATAAATTTTTTTAAAAATTCTGTCGTCATCTATTTTCCTAAACACAGCCTTAACTACAAAATTGAAATCGCCACTACTAGTATAAGTATTTTTTCTTTGTATATAATATCTATAGAAGCAAAAATAACCATTTGAAGTTATGTCACATATTAAAAGCCCTGTTCACACGTACATAGATTTTTTCATGTTTCTGAATACTGAAAAAAAATAAATCAATGAATTAAATTGATACTCATTGAAGATTCAATTTATCGGGTTAAATTTTTCTCAGGCTTCGAAAGCCCATTTTACATTGAGCAAGCGCAACGGGCAACTGCAATCTTCAAGTCAGAGTTGAACAAGAAAATTGCAGACATTATTTCATTTTACACTGAGCAACATCAGCAACATGCAATTACTTATTTAATGTATTATTAATAAATTTACCAATATTTTGTTACCTAACCTCTAGAATTTGTTGTATTGTATATTGTTGGATAGAATGGCATTATAACCACTAACGCACTAACTTTCCTAATCTTTTTGACGGTTCAGTTGGTAGTGAACTAAAAATAACTAGAAATAACTGTGAATTGCCTGCATACAAAAATTAGAACATGTTCTAATCCATGCAACCGTTGCCTCAAGATTGCTTCTGCCTGTTCTGTATTACACTCATGCAATATTGAAGCAACTTGTCAAAAGTTGCACTTGCATCTGCAATATTGCTCAATGTAAAATGGGCATAAGAATCCTAGTGTGAACAGGGCTTATGTTCTTAGTTGAGTTCCTAATTTTCTTCAAATATTGCTTCGACACAAAATAAAGTAGATGCTAATTTTTGTCCAAAAGTTGATACATTATTAGACAAACATCTTCTACAGCATTTGCGTCAAGAAATTCGAGATATAGACGTTGAAACAATATCTATCGCGCCTTTAATCCAAATTTTTGTAATGATTGTGTCAAATGTAGTTGTTTTGTACAAAAATTTATGCAACCACATCGAAATTTCAGCTAGATGGATAACCAAGCGCATAATGTCACACATAAAGTAGTTGTTTTTACAAAATTGTTACAACCCTGTCGAAAACTAAGCATATTGTGACAAATGCAGTAGTTGTTTTTACAAAAATTGTTGCGATCCTTTCGAAAATTTGGTTAGACGGCTAGCCAAGTGCATAATGTCACAAATAAAGTCGTTTTTTGTACAAAATTGTTACAACCCTGTCGAAAACTAAGCTAGACGGATTGCCAACCGTATATTGGGACAAATGCAGTAATTGTTTTGTACAAAAATTATAGCAATCCTGTCGAAAATTTGGCTAGACGGATAGCCAAGTGCAAATTGTGACTTAAATTAGTTGATTTTACAAAAATTGTTGCAATCCTGTCGAAAATTTGGCTAGACGGGTAGCCAAGCGCATAATGCGACAAAAACAGTAGTTGTTTTTACAAAAATTGTTGCGATGCTGTCGAAATTTCAGATAGACAGATAACCAAGCACATAATGTCACAAATATAGTCGTTTTTTTTTTAAATTGTTACAACTCTGTCGAAAACTAAGCTAGACGGATAACCAACCGCATATTGGGACAAAAACAGTAGTTATTTTGTACAAAAATTGTTGCAATCCTGTCGAAAATTAGGCTAGACGTCTATCCAAACGCATAATTCCACAAATAAAATCTCCCTGTGGGCTGCTCTTCATGAAACAGTTGAATAACGGCGTGATAGATAATTGTGTTAAACATGTCTCGTTTTAGTAACACCCGGTATATAACTGACGCATAAAGTGAGATAAAATGAAGATGTAATTTAGTCAAAAATATTTTAAATATAATATAAAAATTTAATATATACACTAAAGGCTTATTTTTAATATAGCAGTAAATATAAGTGCTCTATCTATTTTAGTAAGATAATACCTAGCCGCCATTTTGTGAAAATGGCCGCCGTTTTGACAGTTTTGACACGTCACACGTCAGTTTTGTCACTTTAACATATTTGTTACCATTTTTTTCTGTGATATATAATTTCAATACGTATTAATACAAAATTACTAGTCAAAACTATTTAAAGTGTTGAAAAAATGTTAAAATTGAGTACAACAATCAAAATGAGTGATGACAATAATGGAAATATTTTTGAAAGTAGCTATTTTTTCAACATTTTAAATACAAATTTATTCGGCTTATTGTTGGTTGATTCTTCAATAAACTATTTAAAAATTCGTAGAAATTCTGCCAAAAGAGCTACAAATATGAAACTACGGTTATTTACTAACAAAACTACGAGGAATCCAATGGTGCAATCAGATTTTCGATATTATGTTTAGTTCAGCCTGTACATCACTATAAATCGGTTTTTACCTTGTGTTATTCATCGCAGGGCCTTGAAATTTCTTCCAGGATTCAATGAGGTCCTTAGACACACACTACACACAGTTTTGTAGATGTATATCGCGAAATAACTACAGATTTTAGTAAATACACCACTACGAAATCACCAAGCGTGGATTGTTATGTCATTTAGATGTTCTTACTGGTTGATGTTTGCACATTCTTCATTGAGATGGCACCAGTCTCGATTCATATTAGAATATTTAACTGTTTTAAATGATATTCTGGTAAATTTATGTTTCTTATTTATTTAGATAATGTAAATTTGGAGTAATTACCAATGCTTTATTAGTGCTTTATATTTCGGGTTACAAATATTTCTGGATTTGTTAAAATTGGTAGAATATTTCGTTTTAACAAGATACTACAGTACTGTGTCTGAAATTTTAACATATTTAAGATGTTATTTTACATTGAGCAAGCGCAACGGGCAACTGCAATCTTCAACTCAGAGTTGAGCAATAAAATAGCAGAATACATTATTTCATTTTACACTGAGCAACATCAGCAACATGCAATTACTTATTTAATGTATTATTAATAAATTTACCAATATTTTGTTACATTAACCTCTAGGATTTGTTGTATGTATATTGTTGGAAAGAATAACATTATAACCACTAACGCACTAACTTTCCTAATCTTTTTGACGGTTCAGTTGGTAGTGAACTAAAAATAACTAGAAATAACTGTGAATTGCCTGCATACAAAAATTAGAACATGTTCTGTTCCATGCTACCGTTGCCTCAAGATTGCTTCTGCCTGTTGAGCGTATTACACTCATGCAATATTGAAGCAACTTGTCAAAAGTTGCACTTGCATCTGCAATATTGCTCAATGTAAAATGGGCGTAAATAATTCATTTGTCGTCTCCTGTCTTATTATACATCGTGGTAAAACAAATTTAAAAGGTTTTATTGAATTTTTTTTAGTGTCAAATAAAACACACATTATTTGAGGCTTTCACACCCAATATGAGTAGAAGTGTCAATTTAAATATGGCTAATTTTTTTTCTAACTTTATTATAATATTTATGTATGTTAAAGTGACAATAACTAACATTTTAAATGTTAAAAATATGGCATTAAATTTTGCTTCATAAGTGCTTTAAACTAGTCCATTTAATAGAGAGGTACTAAATATGGTTGTTGTCCTATTATTTACTGAAAAGCGCATTTTAAAAGTATTCGACCCTTTTTAAAATAAGTGTGCGGTCTGGCCAACTCAGGTCCCTGTAGTGCACTCTCCACCAATCGTGTGCGTTGGCTGGTAACCGCACACAAATTATTAATCGTTGACAGCTGGTTTTGAAAAGTGGAAAAGGGGTACTATTTGACCCTTTTTTAAAAATATGTGTGCGGTCTGCGCAACTCAGGTCCCTGTGGTGCACTCTCCACTAATCGTGTGTGCGTTGGCTGGTAACCACACACAAATTATTAATAGTTGACAGCTGGTTTTGAAAAGTGGAAAAGGGGTACTATTGAAAAAGCGCATTTTAAAAGTATTTGACCCTTTTTAAAAATATGTGTGCGGTTTGTGCAACTCAGGTCCTTGTGGTGCACTCTCCACTAATCGTGTGTGCGTTTGCTGGTAACCGCACACAAATTATTAATCGTTGACAGCTGGTTTTAAAAAGTGGAAATGGGGTACTATTGAAAAGCGCATTTTAAAAGTATTTGATTAAAAATATGTGTGCGGTCAGCGCAACTCAGGTCCCTGTGGTGCACTCTCCACTAATCGTGTGTGCGTTTGCTGGTAACCGCACACAAATTATTAATCGTTGACAGTTGGTTTTGAACATTAGAAAAGGGGTACTATTGAAAAAGCGCATTTTAAAAGTATTTGACCCTTTTTAAAATATGTGTGCGGTCAGCGCAACTCAGGTCCCTGTGGTGCACTCTCCACTAATCGTGTGTGCGTTTGCTGGTAACCGCACACAAATTATTAATCGTTGACAGCTGGTTTTAAAAAGTGGAAAAGGGGTACAATTGAAAAGCGCATTTTAAAAGTATTTGACCCTTTTTAAAATGTGTGCGGTTTGCGCAACTCAGGTCTCTGTGGTGCACTCTCCACCAATCGTGTGTGCGTTGGCTGGTAACCGCACACAAATCTATGAACCGTTTTGAAAATTGGAAAAGAGTACTATTGAAAAGCGCTTTTTTGTGACAAATAGGGCTCAAATTAAGGTGTACAATTTTTTTAATTATTTAAACTTTTATGTATATTAAGTTATATAAATATATTTTATTTTAGACGCTGGTTTTCAGCTTATGTGGTATTTAAATTTATTTATTTATGTTAAGAAATTTTAATTGTCATTGCACTTAATGTAATATAGATATTACATTAAAATTTAAAATATATACCTAACTTTTGAACACCCTGTATACCAAATACAGACTGCTTCAGGAAAAATTAAATGGCAGAATTAAAAATATTCGTTTTCAGGTATATCTTAAATACAGTTGGGAAGATTACGATTTGAGTAAAATGCGTTTGGCAAGATTACGGTTATGCATAACTGCGATTTGACAAAAATACGTTTCGGATAAATTCCGTGTTGGATGATTCCAGTTAGGTATAGTTGCGTTTTGGCTAAACTACGGTTTACCTGAAAACGATTTGCCAATATTAGTCGAATTTGCGGTTTGGTCAAATTACGGAATGTGAAATTACAGTTTGTCTAGAATACAGTTTACGGGTTGGCATATTTACGGTTTGACAAAATTCCAGTTGAACGAATTACAGTTTGACTAAAATACAGTTTGGCTTCATTATTTTTGGTCAAACTACGCTTTGACAAAACTATATTTGTCTAAATAAGCGGATGCCTTAATTTTTATCCTGTAATTATGAAACATCCTGTATATTCAGTAGGTAAATAATATAGCAGATATTCCACCTTATAAGGTAAGTCAATAAAAATATTTTAAGATGCATCTTGCTTTTAAATTGACAGCAAACACAATAATTAATAATTTTATGAGTTTGGTTTTGAAATATTTTACAATAATAAGAACTCATTTAAAAATCTGGTGTGGCCAGCACACGACCTCCCGCCATATCTAGACTTATAAACATAAATGTATACGTACAATCCGGTGTCCATTTAAAATATACAAATAAAAATCTAAAATATTCAAAAGATTCATTCACAGGAAAACTCTTCTGTGTTGAAGCCATCCTCCGTTCAATTACTTATGTGGCGTTAGTGTCACCCGTCTCACCTGTCAATATTTTTTACAAAAATCAACCGATCATGGATTATAAGATTTCAACGTTTTATTTGATAAATTTGTTTTTACCTCTCGCCTAGAGAGGTATAGGGATCGTGAAAAAATTCGATGTCGAGATTTTTGTTTTAGTACCTTTAGAACCTATTTTGCATATCGGTTGATTTTTGTTTCTGCGTAAAAAATATTGACAGGTGAGACGGGTGACAAGTTGACATACTAGCGCTATATAAGTCATAAGTAAGATATTAAATGTAGTAACTGAACGGAGGATGGCTTCAACACAGAAGAGTTTTCGTGTGAATGAATCTTTTTATTCAGGTGATGCAAATTTCTGTGTTTGAATATTTTAGATTTTTATTTGTATATTTTAAATGGGCACCGGATTCTACGTATACATTTCTGTTTAAAGTCTAGATATGGCGGGAGGTCTAGTGCTGGCCACATCAGATTTTTTGAAATTGTGAAGCCTTTAATTTAAGTTAATAATTTGTTGTTTTATTCAATTTTAATTTATCTTCCAAATTTTTTATTACTGTTGTTTTCAATAGATTGCTTTCAATGCCATATTAAAATACTTCAATAAGTAAACACGAAAATATTAGCACTTTAGTTGTTGATCTAGTATTATTACGTCTCAATCGACATAATATATTTTAGTTTTACTTGCAAGCCTATAGTAAACAGTCGCAGTAGTATTTACTACCTATAAAAAATATAAATGCATATAATAATAAGAATAGGTATACAGGTTGGTGTAGGTGAAATGCGAACATAGGGAACACACATGACAATCGAACTTTCATGCCAGGTGTCTTGATATACTTTGTAGTAGTGTCACAAAACGAAGTAATGTGAATTTGTGTGGCAAAAAGAGTAATCAATAACAGAAATAATAATAAAATCTAATAGTGCATGTAAACTTTCTCGTTCTGCTCGTACACATTATTTTGCAAATATTTTAATGAAAATAATCAATAATATGACAGGTACTTTGACATTGACAGTACTTATTCCACGTATATCAAGATGCCTAGCATGATAACTCCATTGTCATGTATGTTCCCTATGTTCGCATTTCACCTCCACCAACCTGTATATTTGGTTGAGACAACCTCTCATAGTGTTAGTGCTCGCTATAACCATAAACAGTGCGGTGTGTGCGGTACCAGCTGTCAAAATATTAATGGTTGTTAGTTAAAATGCAGTTAAGGCCGGAATGTAGCTGTCTACGATTTCGTCGAGAAAAGGAGAGATATACAGATTTAGTGTGTCGAACAAAGGCAGCAATAGCGAACGCGCTCTAAAAGTGGCATTTGTATTATATTGTATTTGACAAAAGAAATAATCAAACGCGTTATTTATATACTGTATAACATGTTACCTACAGTGCGACGCTTGAATTTTAATACGCCCTAAATTAAACATGTAAAAGTAGTATTTTTCTCTTTATTAGTTTTTTTTAAACTATGGCAAAATTTGGTAAAATCGATGCGTCGCACTGTAGAATATTAAATATTGTCGTAAATTCCAATGTTACGTTTAGATTCAATATTTTACAAACCGTAGAGCACTGTTTTTCCTCTTTATATACAGCTACATTATTTTATATTATATTACCTAAAATGTATAATACTCCGGAAAAAATGTCACGTATCGGACCTAAAAGAATTTTTCCAAATTTGTAATTTTAGATTCCAGGTTTTGGTAACGTACATACTTTTAAAAAAATCTGACGTGGCCATCACACAACCTTCCGCCATATCTAGACTTTAAACAGAAATGTATACGTATAATCCGGTGCCCATTTAAAATATACAAATAAAAATCTAAAATATTCAAACACAGAAATTAGTATCACCTGAACCAAAGATTCGTTCACAGGAAAACTCTTCTGTGTTGAAGCCATCCTCCGTTCAATTACTACATTTAATATCTTACTTAGGACTTATATGGCGCTAGTATGTCAACTTGTCACCCGTCTCACCTGTCAATATTTTTTACGCAGAAACAAAAATCAACCGAACATGGATTACAAGATATCTACGTTTTATTTGATAAATTTATTTTTTAAATTTTACTGCAGTTCTTTAATGCTACCAGATAAAGACAATTTTTTTTATAACGTAAGTTGCAAATAACTTTTCCTCTTATTCTTATTACAAATAAATACTATATTTTTCCAAATCTATATACAATTTTGACAATTAACCTTTTCAATCTTCAAAAAATATCACTTCCGATGAAGATATTTGTACCAAAATCTAATGAGCTCTTCCAATTTATATACAAATATTAAATACCAAATATCAAAATTTTCGGGTAATTCGTATTTGAGTTATCCGACATACACACCGGCCTTGACCACACACACACACACACACACACATACACACAGACATCATCGTGAAACTATCAAAAATGAGTTGTAAGGACCCTAATTCGTGCTCATCCACTAAAAACTCACTACCCGATTTTTTTGCATGATTCCAATACCTTCCTTTACAGGTAAGCGGAAGGTAAAAAGTATCAAACCTTTAATAACCAAATTTCATATTTAAGGTTTAAATAAGGATCTTAACACCGGATAAGATTTTGGTAGAAATCCGCAATCCGGAAGTAGTACTTTTTGAAGCTTGATATAGTTTTTTTTAAATATATTGGTACATTATTTATTTATGACAATATTTGCAATTAAAAATATAATATCTATGGGTACAGTTAATTTTAAATACAATTTGCTGAATCTAGTAGTATTTAACAATAAAATACAATTAATATTCTATTTTTTTAAATTTGACATAATTTCTACACAAAATTTGAATTGTGACAGTACAGTTCACATCTTTTGCTTGCATCTTGGTTTACATAACATGAAACTATTAAAATGTAAGTAAAACTATTTATTAGATTAGTAGAATACGCAGAATTAGGCGAGAAGTCGTGTGTTGGCCACATCAGATTTTTCACGCAAGGGTAGAACCTCTGTATGTGTTAGTAATCCATCCACCCAACAAAAACTGGAGGGGGTACATGGCCTACGTGACTGCGATCACGCAAAAGTGTTTTGACACTTCGTGCGAATTATAACAAGACAAAAGCCGGCACATTCTCAAACTAGAATAGATACAGAAGCATCTAACGTCTAAATAATAGTTAAAATCATTTAAAAACAATGTTATTGTTGTCAATAATTAAAACAGTGCAACAACAAAATGTGTTATTCGGTTGTTATCGTGATTTTTATAATATAAAGTGACAATTGTTGTCAATGTCAACAAAACAACGGATTACTACAACAATCATCTAATATGTACAATAATGTAAGTAATATTTATAACTATTATTAGTACAATATATTAAATACTGTGATGCACTATCCACTAACAACGGCTGGTAACTGCACGTAAATATATACTGGTAAATGTCTACTCAATTAGATACCTACATAGTTTATTGCATCTAAAAATATAATTATGTGTTTTTAAAAAAAAGTATTATGTTTAACAAATATTATTTTACGCGCTTAAAATAGTTTGAGTTGTAGGTGGCGCACTGTGCAGTATCAGTTTTTGGCATATACAGGGTGTTTCATAAGTTATTGATCTCAGAACTGAAATATTTTAAAAATTTGTTGTTTTATTTAAACTGTATAAATATAATTCGTACCAATGCTTATTTATAGTGAGACAAATATGTGTTTCTAGTGTAAGTTGTAATAGTATATTATATATTGAGGGACTAAAGTGCATGATTTAATCCTGAAGGTGAAGTTTATTTCACGAGCCGAAGGTGAGGGAAATAATCACCTGAGGGATTAATGGTACTTTAGTCCTGTGGTATATACGCTATTTTTGCACTTCATCCTCAAACGAATGCAAAATAGTTTATTTTGTAATTTTGACAGTAAATTTTATGACAAATATTTATATTGTTACCATAGATACTCTGTAACAAATAGCACGTATTTACTTGACAACGGGATTAATTAATTCAATTCTTTGACAACGGGATTAAATATGAAAAATAGTCCCTTGGGATCAAATTTAGAACCTTAGTCTCTAAAAATAAAGACTAAAGAAGAGTTTTAGTCCCGGAAGTGCAAAATTTTTTTTTTGGTTCATGTGTAGACCCCCGTATGTGACAATGAGGGTTTCCACGATTTTTGTTTTTTTATATGTTAATCTATATTTAAAAATATTAGAACCGTATTTTTTCTTTTTGCTAAAAAGTTACTAATAAGCCAAAAAAAAATTCTTAAAGTTGTTGTGACGTCACCAGCCCTGAGAACATACGTTCACCGCGCTGACAAGGACCGTCGTCCATTCCGTAGTCAAAACGACAAAAACGATCTTACACGAACAAATCTACTCACGGTTTGGTCTCAATGTTGTCTACGTCACACATGACGCATTTTAATGCACGTTTCAAAAGAGTTACATTTTCATTTCGATAAAAAGTAATAAATCTAGCAAAATTAATAATTATTATCACTTTTCTATAACTTATATTATAGGTAGTGTTTTGTGGCCAGTACAATTGTATTATATACTTAAAGGATCAATTAACAGTTGTGCCGTTTTAAATTTTAATAAAAATTGTACATTCCAATTTATGCAAACCTTACACGGTTATATCTCCTGATACAAATATATTTTTAAATCACATCTGTAGATCCATTCTAAATAAAAACATTACATTGAAGTCAACAACAAACTAAAGCCCATTTTACATTGAGCAATATTGCAGATGCAAGTGCAACTTTAGACAAGTTGCTTCAATATTGCATGAGTGTAATACAGAACAGGCAGAAGCAATCTTGAGGCAACGGTTGCATGGAATAGAACATGTTCTATTTTTGTATACAGGCAATTCACAGTTATTTCTAGTTATTTTAGTTCGTTGCTACCAACTGAACCGTCAAAAAGATTAGAAAGTTAGTGCGTTAGTGGTTATAATGCCATTCTATCCTTCCAACAATATACAATACAACAAATCCAAGAGGTTAAGTTGACATAAGTAATATAGTAACAAAATATTGGTAAATTTATTAATAAATTTATACATTAAATAAGTAATTGCATGTTTAAACCCGCTTAAAACACTCCGCTTCGCGTCGTGCGCGCGTTGTAAAATAATACTTACCTCACTTGTACTGTAAGGCACAATTTTTTCAAACCTGTAAGTTAATTAACTGAATTTTGTATACTATGATTTATATTTACGTATTTCGTAATATTTTAAATAAATTTTTAGCAATAAATTTTTGTTCCTCTGCCACTGGTTAAAAAAAGATGATTTGTGTTCTTTATATTAAAAAAATCGTTTAAAAAAGATAAACACATAGTTATATTCAAGGTTATGTTTGATGAGGTAATAATAAAGACACTATTTTTACTTTTTAGTTCCATATCTTTTAATTTATATACTGAATGTCTATTTACTTTGCAAACTGGTTTTGCAAAATAATATTTTGGGGATCCAATTCTTAAAATAACATAACCAAAACAATTTATATTATAGGATTATTTATTACTGTTTCCACCACGTTAAAAAAAAATATCTAGGTAGGTATACTAATATACCTAATAAAGAAGAAATATTTGATTGTTTGGATTATTATATTTTCAAAAAATATTGTTTTTCGGCAATTGACATTAAAAGTGCTGTTTTTTGACAGCTGACAGTCAGCAAAGTGTCACTTTTGCTGCCTAGGCAGCAAAAATAGTAAAAAAGCCTAGGCAGCAAAAGTAATTGTTACTATGGTGAATCAACAAATTTGACATTTATAAAATTCATCAACATACCTAACCTATTTTGTTTTTTCATAGCAACTGTCAACATATACACATAGCAACATAATTTGATTGCGATACCTATCAATATATTTAAAATAATTACTAAATTAATATTAATTAATAACAATCGCCGAAAAAATAATGTGTTTAACATGGCAAAAAACAGATTTGTTGCCTAAGCTAGATTCATAGCCTCGGCTGCGCCTCGTCTATGAAACTCTAGCCGCGGCAGCAAATCTAATATTTTTTTGCCTAGTTAAACAAATAACTATTCTTCTTATGACGAAAATGTACAGTGATTGTCACTTAATTGGACAAAATAACAAACAGATTAGATAACCAGACATTTAATTAAACTACTATGTATTAGTTGTTGAATAGGCATTTCGAATTCAGTTGGTCTAGGTGTTTTGAAACAGGTTTAAAATAATTTCGAATAGTTATTAAACAAATCTGGACAGTACTTACTAAGAAAATTTGTTTGTAACACTTACGTACTGAGTTTTTGAGGACTGATTTAATTTAAAACTCGGCTGTCGCCTCGTCCATAAACAGATTCGTCCTCTAAAACAATATTTTGCAGTTTCGTTATCTGATAATATATATTTTGAAGTCAACATATTTTAGTAAATATTTTGATATAGGTAGGTTTTCCTGTTTTTTGATTGTGGTAAAATCGTAAATAAAAAATAAATATTTTTTTTCATACCTTTTGTCAACATAAAATAACAAGTTTTAATATAAATATAAAACAATAATATAAAGTGTATTTTAGTTATTTATAATTTAGTATTATAATATATTGCAATAAAAAACAATATTTTGTTATTTATTATTATAAATTGGCTAATCATAAAAACATACAAATTATTATTACAACATGGAAAAACCATTGTGCAAAATTTTCCTTATATATTAATTTAAATATTTGACAATGACAGTTATAATCTTGAATTCTGCATCATTTTATAATAGAATGACTTAACAAAACATCAAATTGTTGTTGTCATCTTGCCATTTATGAAGTTGTATACAGGTTGGTGGAGGTGAAATGCGAACATAGGGAAATATATGACAATGGAGTTACCATGCTAGGCATCTTGATACACGTGGAATAAGTACTGTCAATGTCAAAGTACCTGTCATATTATTGAAATTTTCATTAAAATATTTGCATAATAATGTATGTGTACGAGCAGAACGAGAAAGTTTACATGCACTTTTAGATTTTATTATTATTTCTGTTATTGATTACTCTTTTTGCCACACTTTGCTTTGTGACACTACTACAAAATATATCAAGATACCTGGCATGAAAGTTCGATTGTCATGTATGTTCCCTATGGTCGCATTTCACCTCCACCAACCTGTATAGGGTGTATTATAAATTTGATTACATACTGAACTGGGTATATACAGATTTTTTTTCTGGGGTGTCCCAAAAAAATGGTACGTTCAAAATAACTTTTTTATTAATGAAGCAATCGCAATAAAAATTTATATGGGTAAACTACACATAAGGAGACATCAAAATATGTGTTGTTTACAAAAATTTCAATTCCGCTTAAACCGGAAATGACACCAACTTTCTTATTTCAAATGGAACACCCTGTATATTTTTACATATTTGAACTCTACGTTCGATTCTGAATCCAATGATGTACCATAAGTCTAGATATAATGCAAAATATCTCAAGAAAAAATCTAAATAAAAAAGGTTATAAAATTTGACGTAAAAACATTGACTGCAATATGTGTAAAAATTTGTTAAGGCCCGAATGTAGCTGTCTGCGAGAAAAGGATAGATTTATACAGACTTAGAGTGTCGAACAAAGGCAACAATAGAGAACGCGCTCTCGTAGGGGGATTGGTACTACATTTGAACGTATCATTACAAACAAGGGTTCATTTGAAAGATAAAAGTTCAATCTAGATCCGTCTAGTGTTGAAATTTGCAATTTTTGTTGATATACTGAGTAACAGTTATGTGAAGTAAGGCAAATTATGACAAGTTTATGGCATTGTAAAATTGAAACACAAAATAAAACTAAAATTTCAACACTAAGCGGATGCGGAGTTCATATTTATCTTTAAATGATAAAAAAAAATTAAATCGATCCGACTAAAATTAGTCTCAATTTTAATCCCTATTCAAAAGCATGTATTTGCTGCGCGCAACTTCACTACATTAGGCTCTTAAGCCCATTTTTCATTGAGCAAGCGCAACGGGCAACTGCAATCTTCAAGTCAGAGTTGAACAAGAAAATTGCAGAAGACATTATTTCATTTACACTGAGCAACATCAGCAACATGCAATTACTTATTTAATGTATTATTAATAAATTTACCAATATTTTGTTACGTCAACTTAACCTCTAGGATTTGTTGTAATGTATATTGTTGGAAGGATAGAATGGCATTATAACCACTAACGCACTAACTTTCCTAATCTTTTTGATGGTTCAGTTGGTAGTGAACTAAAAATAACTAGAAATAACTGTGAATTGCCTGCATACAAAAATTAGAACATGTTCTATTCCATGCAACCGTTGCCTCAAGATTGCTTCTGCCTGTTGAATGTATTACACTCATGCAATATTGAAGCAACTTGTCAAAAGTTGCACTTGCATCTGCAATATTGCTCAATGTAAAATGGGCTTTAACAATAGGCAAAGGTCTACAATGTGTCAACGAAAACGGTGGTCACTTTAAACATCTTTTATTATTTTTAATTTGTTATCTTTTGTTCATAATTATTAAATATTACTTAACCCTTTGATAGTTTATTTATTTTTGTGAGATAATTTACATGAAATCTAAACTTGTAATACATCATTGGATTCAGAATTATATGTACAATCCGAATATGTAAAAATATATAGGGTGTTCCATTTGAAATAAGAAAGTTGATGTCATTTCCGGTGTAACCGAAAGTGATATTTTTGTAAATAATTAATATTTTGATGTCTCCTTATGTCTAGTTTATCCATATAAAATTTCATAACAATTACTTAATTAGTAAAAAAAATATTTCGAGAGTTCCGTTTTTTGGGACACCGGTATAGTTTTGGGACAGCCTGTATTTACGAAAATATTACATGATAATTAAATGAACCCTAAAAAAATTAATTCAATTTTATAATTACTTACGTCTACCATTTACTTATTAATATTACTTAAGTATGAATGACTTAAGTAATTTATTTTGTGACGTATTTGAATGCATAAAGTCTGCATAATTTGTAAAATATTAGCATTTTAGTAACAAATTAATAAAACAATAATGCGAACATAAATTGACGTTTTACGTTTAAATAAATGAATATTTTAAAAAAATATATTTTTTCGGCGATTGACATTAAAAGTGCTGTTTTTGACAGTTGATAGTCAGCAAAGTGTCACTTTTGCTGCCTAGGCAGCAAAAATAGTAAAAGAAGCCTAGGCAGCAAAAGTAATTGTTACTATGGTGAATCAACAAATTTGACATATATAAAATTCATCAACATACCTAACCTATTTTGTTTTTTCATAGCAACTGTCAACATATACACATTGCAACATAATTTGATTGCGATACCTATCAATATATTTAAAATAATTACTAAATTAATATTAATTAATAACAATCGCCGAAAAAATAATGTGTTTAACATGGTAAAAAATACAGATTTGTTGCCTAAGCTAGATTCATAGCCTCGGCTGCGCCTCGTCTAGCCGCGGCAGCAAATCTAATATTTTTTTGCCTAGTTAAACAAATAACTATTTTAAAGTCCCTACTATTATTCTAATTCTCCCATTCATGTTATAGATGGTGAAAATTTTGATATAATTTATGTCCTATGTGTAAATATAAAAGATATATTTACAGGCCTGTATTAAGTTGAAATTGGTTAAATAATTTATTAATGGGCTGCTTGCATGATACTAAAAATCATGTGTCAGGATACAATTTGTAATTAAAAAAATCTGATGTGGCCAATACACGACCTCTCGCCTAATTCTGCTTATTCTACTAACCTAATAAATAGTTTTGCTTACATTTTAATAGTTTCATGTTCATATGTAAACCAAGATGCAAGCAAAGATGTCAACTGTACTGTCACTGTTATCATTCAACAAGATACTGGAATTTCAAAACCAGATTCAGCAAATCGGATTTAAAATTAGCTGTACCCATAGATAATTATTATATGAATTGTCATAAATAAGTAATGTATCAATATATTTAAGTAAACTATATCAAGCTTCAAAAGTACTACTTCCGGTTTGCGGATTTGTACCAAAATCTCATCAGGTGTTAAGAACCTTATTAAAACCTTAAATATGAAATTTGGTTATAAACGGTTTGATACTTTTTGAGTTACCGTGGACGAAAAATCGTCACATACGACCATACATCCATACACACACACACATAGCAAATTCGTATTGTAGAGACCCTGAAATTCAAATAGCTAGGACCCTGGACTGCGCGAGAAGGCAGAGCTTGTCATGTACATTTTACAAAAGCGGAGCTAGCGAGTATATGCTGCGCTGCACTTCACTTAATTTTCTAAACTAAAATATAACTCAATCACAATCAATTACAAAATTCACAGCGTTAGACGAAGCAAAACACTACGAACGTCAACATGAGAATAACAGATATTGAAGCTGATGTTCTGTAGAACAGACAGTAGCGTAGTTTATCATCTATGTCTCTCTCTCTAAGACGAGAATTCGTACTTCGCGCAGGGTTCTAGCTATTTGAATTTTACTCTACACTCGAAATTTTTGACCCATTACAATACCTCTCTTATAAAATATGAGGCGAGAGGTAATAGATAAAAAACCAATTAAATTTTAATTAAAGTATCAATCGCTAAGCCAGATAAAATTTTTAGATTAGTTTATAGATAAAAATATTACGACACCAAAACGAATTTGTGAATAAATGCACAAAAATCTCCTCTGTCGTGTGTTATCCACTTTCAACCATTGGTAGACAGCTGGTAAACGCACAAACGCTTCATTGTTATAACAATTGGTTGGCGTGATTACAACAATTAGCAAATACGATTGTTGCAATCTTATTTTTTATCTAATATTATCACAATCTGAATTGTTAAACGTAATTGATAACTGATTTAATGACAGTCGTATATTTACAATTCGTATTAATTATTTCAGTTAGTCTGTCTGTGTCGAGCGAAAGAGTATAACCTATTGGACGTTTTTGAGTTTTTCGCAGTATTATATTTATTTTTGTGACCATGTTAGATATAATTGAAAATAGTATATTGGATATGTTAAATAGTGAAAATCGTGAGTATATTTTAAATATTGTTGTACAATTGACAAAAATTCGGTTTTATGTTTTTAAATCATATTAACTTCATCATCTTGTCTACGTAAAAAAAGTCAAAAATGACCCACTTCCCGGGATCCTATCGAGCTGAAATTTTGCAAATTTTGTCACCTAACAATACACTTGCAATTTCTGATTATCCGCCATCTTGAAACGAAATGGCGGCTAGCTATCTCAAAATGTAGTGCACCGATTGCGGCCAAATACAGTAATAGCCAAAGATCTAACTTATGATATAGATCTTCGACCATATATAGGTATAGACAGATAACAGTCAATGCTGTAGTATACAATGTTGTGAAGGCAAGAAGTACGGTAGCGGGGAGCAGCAGCTATAGACGAGGACACGATAGAGTGTTGCACATTGCTGACTTCTGGTTTGTTATCATGGAACAGAGAATGAAAATAGGCAACTGCAACACTTCAAGGTGTCTGCAGGTCATACTCCTCTTCACACCGCTACGCTAGTTCTTTGCTTCACAACAAAGGCTTGCGTTGTTTGTCTATTCCTATATATGGTCGAAGATATACGGGTGTAACAGCTAAACGAGCTACCTCGAATAACTTAGATTAAAGATACAATAAAATGTTAAATAGCAAAGTTGTAGCTGACCAAGGGGAACATCTGATTAAAGAACAAAATAATTTTTTAAACCAACTCTAACGGATAGGCCTAAAAAATATGTATATTCCCATTTGAAAAAATATAACTTTGTGTTTTAACTTGAGAACCACTGGTTTAAAAAATTATTTTATTCTTTAATCAGATGTCCCCCTTGGTCTCCTACAACTTTGCTATTTAACATTTTTTTCTAACTATAATAACATAGAAGTTATTCGATGTAGCTCATTTAGCTGTTACACCCTGTAGATATATTAAAATGCCAGTCCGCCATCTTGAAACTTTTTAAAACAAAATGGCGGATAGATATATCAAAATGTGCTGTAACTATTGCGTTCAAATTTGGTACAGTAATAGCTAAGAATCTGTCTTGAAACATAGGTATATTAAAATGTTACTCCGACATCAAAATGGCAGCTAGCTATCTCAAAATGTACTGCACCGATTGCGTTCAAATACAGTAATAGCCAAAGATCTAACTTATGATATAGATAATATATTAAAATGTCAGTCCGCCCGCCATCTTGAAACAAAATGACAGATATCTCAAAATGTACTGTAACTATTGCGTTCAAATTTGGTACAGTAATAGCTAAGAATCTGTCTTGAAACATAGGTATATTAAAATGTTATTCCGCCATCTTGAAACTAAATGGCGGCTAGCTATCTCAAAATGTGCTGCACCGATCTGGTTCAAAAACAAAAATTTAAATAAATATCGATCGAGTCTAGTATATAAAGGATTTATAGTGAAAAACTTTTTTTTACGGGTTCGTTTTTTTAAAATTCTTATTTCAAGGTTTTTTTATGTAATAATAATTATTTGTTTATGTATTTTTTAAGTATTATTCATAAACAGTCAAATATCGATTATTTTGGCACGTTTGAATTATCAATATTGATAACAAATTTATATCCTGTTATTGTTAACTAGATTATTATTTAATACAAACAATTGAACTACTAGAACATTATTTAATATTGACTATATACATTATAGTAAACGAATGATACAACATTTTAATAAAAAAAAAATTTTTTTAACTAAAATTAATGTTTATAATATTAATAAATTATTTAGCATAATTAGAACAGTTTTAAAACAGTATATCTGTCAAATATATTATTTTATAAACATTTGTACAAATGTATTATTTAAAAATCTGATGTGGCAAGCACACAGCCTTCCGCTTATAAACATAAATGTATACGTACAATCCGGTGCCCATTTAAAATATACAAATAAAAATCTAAAATATTCAAAAGATTCATTCACAGGAAAACTCTTCTGTGTTGAAGCCATCCTCCGTTCAATTACTTATGTGGCGTTAGTGTCACCCGTTTCACCTGTCAATATTTTTTACAAAAATCAACCGATCATGGATTATAAGATTTCAACGTTTTATTTGATAAATTTGTTTTTAAATTTTACTGCAGTTCTTTAATGCTACCGGATAAAGACAATTTTTTATAACGTAAGTTGCAAATAACTTTTTCCCTTATTCTTATTACAAATACATACTATATTTATCTAAATTTATAGCAATTTTTGACAATTAATCTTTTCAATCTTCAAAAAATATCACTTCCGGTGAAGATATTTGTACCAAAATCTAATTTAACTCAAATACGAATTGCCCAAAAATGTTGATATTTGGTATTTTACATTTATATACAAATTGGAAGGAGCTCATTAGATTTTGGTTCAGTTGGTAGCAACGAACTAAAAATAACTAGAAATAACTGTGAATTGCCTGCATACAAACATTAGAACATGTTCTATTCCATGCAACCGTTGCCTCAAGATTGCTTCTGCCTATTCTGTATTACACTCATGCAATATTGAAGCAACTTGTCAAAAGTTGCACTTGCATCTGCAATATTGCTCAATGTAGAATGGACTTAAGTAAAAATATTAAATGTTGTAGTAATTGAACTGAGGATGGCTTCAACACAGAAGAGTACAAATCTATAATATTTAAACACTAGAAGATGCAAATCTAGAAAATTAATAAGTACAGAAAAACCTGCATCAAAAGAGTTGATTTAGTTCATTTGATCTTATTTTGCACCTTCCTATAAATTTAAATCTTGCTGGCTTTGGTATTTTCTTGAATTTATATCAAATCTACAATTCCTGATTTGAATTTTCCTGTGAATGAATCTTTTGATTTTTATTTGTATGTTTATAAGTCAGTTTACTAGGTACTTTAGGTGGTTGTGTGCAGGCCACATCAGATTATGCATTAATTTTTTTTTTTGTAAAAATGCCCCCTAAAAAATTAAAATTATCCCCGCCGCTGGCAATCTAGCGTTGGTGGGAGCTCAATCTTCCGTCTCTCTCTCCCGCGCATCAGCCGGCATCCGTCTCTTTTTAGCCTTTACGTTTCAAGCATGGTGGTTTTAAGCTAATGTTCCAAATTTCAAGTGTGTCCGCGCTAAACCTTTCGCAGTAAAACAAAAAACCGACTTGTCAATCGTAACACGGATAGTACGACGTTCACCCCGCCTATAACGACTAACAGTGATTATGAACTTTGAAGATTATGAAACTCTGCCTACCAGCAACGTTCTTTCACATATGACGGCTGGAGCCATAGCAGGGATTATGGAACATTGCGTAATGTACCCGCTAGACTCAGTAAAAGTAAGTACTTTGTTTATTTACTCGTGTATTGTGCCACAGTTTGTTCATTACTTGCTGTTATAAAGGCGAAATGTCTCTTGACAAGGTTACTCAACATAGGTTATGTTCGATTCGACATTCAAACTGTCACACTAGACTCAGTAAAAGTAAATACTTTATTCATTTACTCGTGTATTGTGTGACAATTTGTCTATTAATTGTTGTTATAAGCGTTAAATGTCTTTTGACAACGTTACTCAACATAGGTTATGTTCGTTTCGATACATTCAAACTGTCAGACAGTCTGTAGCATTGATATTTAAACGTTTTATTGTGTTTTTTATTCATTCACTGCTTTATTGTGTGACAATTTGTCTATTAATTGCTGTTATGAGTGTTAAATGTCTTTTGGCAAGGTTACCCAACATAGGTTATGTTCGTTTCGATATATTCTAACTGTCAGACAGTCTGTGGGGTTGATTTTTAAATATTTTATTGTGTTTTACTGTATAATTTATCTATTAGTAGCTGTCATGTACATTAAATGTCATTTAAAATAGTTAGTTTGTAGGTTATGTTAGATAAAGCTTGGTTCTCACTGTTGCATACACTGATAGACTGTTATTTAATTATTTTATTATTATTATTGTGTTTTACTGTACTATTTCGCTATTATCAGCTGTCTTGTACATTAAATGTCATTTAAAATAAATATTTTGTAGGTTATGTTAGCTTCGTGTTACTAAAGCTTGGTTCACATTGCTTCACAGCCTGACAAATTTTAATTAAATTATTTTTTTTATTATTTATTGTGTTTACTGTACTATTTCCTTATTATCAGCTGTCGTTTATACATTTAAAATCATTTAAAATAATTATTTTGTATGTTATGTTCTAAAGCTTGGTTCACACTGCTACACAGCCTGACAATTTTAATTAATTTACTGTGCTATTTACTTACTACTAGCTGTCATATGCTATAAATGTCATTTAAAATAATTATTTTGTAGGTTATGATAGCTAAAGCTTGGTTCACACTGACAGACTGTTATTTAATTATTATTATTGTGTTTTACTGTGCTATTTACCTATTACTAGCTGTTATATGCATTCCAAGTCATTTAAAATAATTATATTGTAGGTATTGTAGGTTATGTTAGCTAAAGCTGCATTTACACTGATGCACATACAGACAAACTATTATTTTATTAGTAGTAATACATTTTACTGTGCATTTTGTTTATTATTAGCTGTCATATACATTAAACCTTATTTAAAATAATGATTTAGCTACATTTACACTGTTACATTGATTGGCAGATTGTTATTTCGGGCTTAACGACGGCTTTCGATGTTTTATTTGTAATTTATTTGTTTATTTATTTAATATAGACGCTTCAAATCTATATAGGAGTGACGTCATATCAGATAAATTCTATCCACTACGTTCACAAAATAAGCTATCTCTTTCTTACACATTTTACTCGTATAAGTCTATACGCATATCGTGTGTCATAAGGGGCGGGGCTTATCAATTTGTGTCTTAACGGCAGTAGCAGAACAATTATTCATATAATATAGTATTCATTATATGAAATATATTTTCTTACATATTATTGTTTTCTTTTAGATTCACAAAAGTTCGTTATTTACCATTTATTGTTTATTGCTGACAACTTGTCAATTTTCTAATTCTTGTTGTGTCAAGTGTCAACATAAAATTTTGAGGTTAACGTGTTTTGTTATTTATTTTTGTTTTTATTAATCTTTGATTATTTTCTACAGAATCATGCGATGTATTAAAATGGTAAAATAATGATTAATTTTAAAAATTGCTTTTAAATTTCGCGTATAGAGAAAGACTGCCAGCACCATCTACCAAACTCATGTTGTACTAAAAAGTAAAATCTTGATTCATACGAATAATTTGCTTGTTTTTATGACGTCACTCCTATATGAATTTGAAACGTCTATAGCTATCATATTTATTAAACGTCGTTTGAAATAATTACTTGATAGGTTATGTTATCCAAGCTGCATTTACACTGTCACACAGCCTGTCAAAATTAAATATTTAATTATTATTTATTGTATTTTACCGTACAATTTACCTATTACTAGCTGTCATATTTTTTAAAAGTTATTTGACGATAATTTTACTCCATAGATTATGTTATCTAAAGCTTGGTTTACACCGCTCAATAATCGTAGATAAAAAAAGATTGTCACAAAAAGTCGGTTTTACACAGCACAAAATAAGATTTCGTGCTTGAATATTTTTTTAGTAAATATTGTTTACTAAATAAATAGTAAAATTAATACAAATTTTTATGATTATTATTATTTGCATATTCGATATTTTTTAAAAAATTTGTTATTTAGCCTAGTTTAAATTTAAAATATTGCTTTAAATAATAAATAAATAAATAGTAGTATTTAACAATAAAATAAAGTGCAACTAATATTCTACTTTTTTGAAGTACCAGTATCTTGTTGTCCATGATATGAAATTTGTTTCTACACAATATTTAAATTATTAAGACAGTGACAGTACAGTTGACATCTTTGCTTGCATCTTGGTTTACATGAACATGAAACTATTAAAATGTAAGTAAAACTATTTATTAGATTAGTAGAATAAGCTGAATTAGGCGAGAGGTCGTGTGCTGGCCACAGCAGATTTTTTTTAAATCAATTTTATAATTAAGCCCATACTTTATTATAATAATAAATTTACAAAATTTGCCAATTTGCGTAAATCATCGATACAAACATATTTTGTACTGTGTGTGCGGTTACCAGCTGTTAACTGTTTGGTGGCTTTATGTATTTAACTTAAAATTAAAGTATCGTTTTTATTTTAAAACTTTACGAGTAAAATATAATGTTTATTTTACATTTGATTTCATAAATTTGGTACAGTTTTATCGGTTATATCCCGTGTGTGCGGTTACCAGCCGTCAACGCAATGGTTGTTAGAACACACAATGCATTAAGGGTATCGTCTCCACGTAGCCCAACACCTTGTTTGTCCTATGTTAATGCATAGAAACGCTCGCTAAAAATACGGAAAAGCAGTCTAGCAATTTCTACAATGCTCACGAAGTTTTATAGATAAAGCTAAATTTAATACATTTATTTACAGACGAAGAATGCAACTAGGATTATGCCGAGTTACATTTTTAAATAAATCTCTTAATAATAAGAAAAATCTGACGTGGCCATCACACAACCTTCCGCCATATCTAGATTTTAAACAGAAATGTATACGTGCAATCCGGTGCCCATTTAAAATATACAAATAAAAATCTCAAATATTCAAACACAGAAATTTGCATCACCTGAATAAAAAGATTCATTCACAGGAAAACTCTGCTGTATTGAAGCCATCCTCCGTTCAATTACTACATTTAATATCTTACTTAGGACTTAGCGCTAGTATGCCAACTTGTCACTCGTCTCACCTGTCAATATTTTTTACGCAGAAACAAAAATCAACCGATCATGGATTACAAGATATCAACGTTTTATTTGATAAATTTATTTTTTAAATTTTACTGCAGTTCTTTAATGCTACCAGATAAAGACAATTTTTTTATAACGTAAGTTGCAAATAACTTTTCCTCTTATTCTCATTACAAATAAATACTATATTTTTCCAAATTTATATACAATTTTGACAATTAACCTTTTCAATCTTCAAAAAATATCACTTCCGATGAAGATATTTGTACCAAAATCTAGGGAGCTCTTCCAATTTATATACAAATGTTAAATACCAAATATCAAAATTTTCGGGTAATTCGTATTTGAGTTATGCGACTAACAACCCTTGACCACACACACACACACACACACACATACATACACACACACATACACACAGACATCATCGTGAAACTATCAAAAATGAGTTGTAAGGACCCTAATTCGTGCTCATCCACTAAAAATTCACCACCCGATTTTTTGCATGATTCCAATACCTTCCTTTACAGGTAAGCGGAAGGTAAAAAGCATGTAAAAAATTGCTTAAAACACACTTTTTCATTAATTTTGTATATGGATTTCAAAGATTTTTTCAGAATTCTAACTGGGCATAATCCTAGATTCATTCTTTCACAAAAATCTAGTACCTGTTTTTCCTTCAAATTTTTAATATGCAATGAGTAAAGCAGAAACTGCTACACCTCTAAACACGCAATATTTTGTTACGGAGACGAGACCCTTAAACCTGTATTGTCTGTATACCAGTATATTTTAAATGTTGTTATTGTTCTTATATTATTATGTAAATTGCAAATATCCTATTATAATTTATAATAATTCACATAAATTGTTGTGCCGCCATTTTACAGCAATTTAAATTAATTTATTTCCATTGATAAAGATAACTGAATGGTTATACTCCTTGATAAAAATATGATAACAAAGTTAAATAAGATAATAGTAATAAGAATTGTTTTGCGAAATTGTTTATCAGTATTCTTGGATTCCTAGTTTTATATAATTTCTGTTTTCTCATAAAATTTTTAGTTGTCATTCTTGTAGTAATTATCAATTTAAATTAGATTTTTTATTGTAAAGTAATTGTCGAATAAATAATTATTATAACCTACAGGTCACCTATAAAATTTTATTAGCAACTGACGTTATTTTTAAAATATTTATAATATGTTAATTTTATTTTATGCAGATTAAAATATTTATTTATTATACAGGTGTTCCACAATTTACTGTACGACGTGCTTCATGAAACAAAAATATTTTTTTTAATTCGCAAAGTTAAGGCTCTACACTTGTTGAAAGCAATATTGCTGCAATAGAATCAGAATTCACGATTCTGGCTATATTGCTTAAAATAACAATCTAAAATTTACCATAAGTAATTACGAAGCATTATTTGATCGAAAAATTCATACAATACATTGTTGCGACAACAATTAGAGAAAATAAGAATTAGTGCATTTTAATATACAAATTATGGCCTTATTATTGCTTATTAATTTTGTTTAAATAGTCGATTCCTTGCATTGTTCGTGAGAGTGCTAAGAAAATATTTTTGTCAAAAAATTACGCATCTGACGAAAAAAATAGTAAAAAATCGACCAAATTGACTATTTTTACTAATTTATTACTAAAATACCATTATAGTCCAGGCAACGAATGTTCAAAAAAAGGTATAGAGGGAAATGCTTGGAACACAATTTTTGACTTCGTAACTTTGTTTGGACTAGTTAGGAGGTGAACATATCAAAAGTCCCCGACCGTAGCCCTTAAGCCGAGGTGTGGCGGAGGGTTTGAAAGTCACATTGTTCGGTTTTTTGCTTTTATCTCGGAAGCTATGCGTCCTACCGTCATGACCACTCTATACAATGAAAGCTGATTAAATTTGCAACAATTTAAGTCCAACCGCAGCTTTGTACGTCCTTTACTTTCCGAGATGACACTTCTAAAATTAGCAATTTTTTCAAAAAAATGAAAGTTGAAAATTTTTAACTTTTTTCGTTATTTTGTGTTTAATTAACTGTAACTTCTGAATGAATCAAAATATTGTCTTTCGGTTTCTTTTATTAAATTTCACGAACATTTCTCTATAAAATACGTTAAAATACGAGATAAATAAAAAATTTCTCAATTTTCTCTCGGTCATCATTTGGTGATTTTTCGTAATGAATACCCAAAAAAGATACTGCATCTTATGGAGAAATGTTCGTAGAATTTAATGCAGGAAACCGGATGTCGATAACTTTATCCGTTCAGAAGTTACAGCTCATTAAACACAATAAACAAAAAATATTTGAATACTTCTGTCGAAAAAAAATTGATATTTTGGCTTAATGAACGCCCTAAAAAGTTTAATAAAATTTAATAAAAGAAACCGGAAGACAATATTTTGATTCATTCAGAAGTTACAGTTAATTAAACACAAAATAACGAAAAAAGTTAAAAATTTTCAACTTTCATTTTTTTGAAAAAATTGCTAATTTTAGAAGTGTCATATCTCGGAAAGTAAAGGACGTACAAAGCTGCGGTTAGACTTAAATTGTTGCAAATTTAATCAGCTTTCATTGTATAGAGTGGTCATGACGGTAGGACGCATAGCTTCCGAGATAAAAGCAAAAAACCGAAAAATGAGACTTTCAAACCCTCCGCCACACCTCGGCTTAAGGGCTACGGGCGGGGACTTTTGATATGTTCACCTCCTAACTAGTCCAAACAAAGTTACGAAGTCAAAAATTGTGTTCCAAGCATTTCCCTCTATACCTCTTCGTTGACTGGACTATAAGTATTTCAAAAATCTAATTTCTTAGAACTCTAGAGTCATCTTTGAACTATCTATATATAAAATATGAACAGTGTAGGTGTACTAACAAGTGCTCAGTTTGTAATATAGCAAGCTTCCTTTTTCACTATATTTTTGACACAAGTGTAGCACCTTAAGAGAATCTTTTTTTCAGACCCGGATGCAATCTCTGGCCCAACCAGCGGGCAGGGACGGCGTTTCCGGAACGCTGTTGCGCATGGTCCGGACTGAGGGGCTTTTGCGGCCCGTGAAGGGCATGAGCGCCGTGGTTATGGGGGCCGGTCCGTCCCATGCCCTGTATTTCAGCTGCTATGAGTATCTGAAGGATAGCATGATGGCGCGAACGCAAAATACGAGGTATCATACGCTAATATACGGTAAGTGGGCGAAAAAAGTCCTTTAGTTGCTTGTTAGGCTTCAAACCCGGTCAGAAAAGTTGTTTAGTTCATAAGCCTCAATCGCAAGACGAAATTAGTTGTTATAGTCTGTTGGTATTTATTGTTCAGTCACTGAAGATGAATGTTTTTTTTCAGAGGGAATTGTATTTTTTGATCGTATATTGCATTTTGTATTACTAAGTACCTATTTGGTACCTTTCATTGTCTGATAGTTCAGTTAGTATATACATTGTTACTTCTTCGAAAACTTCTTGCATTGATATTTAAAATTTAATGAAACAAATACTGCGTTACATTTCATAAAAATATTTGCTTAATTGTACCTTGGGACAATAATTTGCTTGTATCTTGGGACATGGTTTCAAGGCGTAAGTACATGTCTTCGAGGATATGTAAACTTTAAATTTAATTTTCAAGGATAATGGAAATTATAATTGCGTACATTTATCGCTAAAATTTTAAGTATCGCGATACGGTATAGACTTTAATTCGTATAAAATGGGATCATTTAATTTCTCTTTCCAAACTCAATTATATTTCTTTGAATAAATATGTGTAACATAAAAAATTTATAAATACATTCGTTTAAAATTATTGTTTCTGTTTAATTCTGTCTTTTTTCCTTATATTGTCCCGAAGTACAACCAGCTCTGTTCCAAGGTACAAGACCGTATTGTACCTCGGGACAGTTTGCCATTTTTATTTCTTACATAAGATTTTACTATTATTCTTTCAGATATCATCACAATAAAAATAATAGTTATTAACAAAAGATAGTTGTTCTTTAATGTACAATCATTTTCCGAAAAACTCATCACAAAAAAAATATAGTACAAAAAATGTAATTTTTGTCCCAAGGTACAACACCTTCCCCTACATAATTTTCATCATTTCAGGAGCTCTAGTTAAATAGTTAAATTTTAGATTTTTTGTGTTTATTGAGCTGTCATTTCTGAACGAATTAAAATATTGACTTGCGGTTTCCTGCATTAAATTCTTCAAAAAATTATCTATAACATACTTTATATAGAAAACGTTTTAATGCCTTGGTTAAGCCGATACCTAATGAGTTTTTTCTGGAGAAAATATGAAAATTTGAAGTTAAATTAGGGAACATAACCGCTTAGATATATCTTAATTACAATTTTAGTTACTATTAAAGTACTAAAGTGTATTTTTTTTAATTCCAGGTGCGTCTGGTTGTGCTGCCACCTTACTACACGATGGAATTATGAATCCAGCTGAAGGTATTTTTTTTTTAAATATTTTTATATACATCCTGAAATAGGTGCACCCCAAAAAATGTATTTTTTGGTCAATTACATTTATACACTACGCGTCAAAAAAAAAGGGCCCACCTGAAATTGTGAAAAAATCGACAAATTTCAAACCGCTATAACTCGGCGAGTTTTCGATGGATTTCGATGAACTTTCGATTCCAAAAAAGTTCAAAGAGTCTACTTTAAATGTATCCATTCATTTTTTCTGCAAAAAATTTCAACTTTGATGATGTGCACGGACTAGAAATTTTTTTTGACCCGATCTACCTACATGACAATAAAATCCAATCAATTCTCTGTAAATTTTTCCAAAAACGAAGTTCCTACGATGATTGGATAAAAAGTTATGCGAGTTTGAAAATTAAGTTACGTCTGAATTGATCAACAAAAAATGCCGAATAATGACTCAAAAACCTCAAAATTCAACTTAATTTTTAAACTCGCATAACTTTTTGTTTCTGTAATATTTTTTTTATTATTTTACACAATTTCAAAGTGCGATATCTCGGCTGCATTTCGACGAAATTGGATGAATCTTCGAGTTCTGAAAACGTTGAAGTCTTATCTTTAATGTGATTATAGCCAATGTGACAAAAAATCCACTCCACCACCTGCCACCCTCCTAAGAAAAACAACTGTACCTGATGTCCAAAAAGGTCCAACTTTGGCAGCTCATACGCAGTGCCAAAAAAATCGTGGACCTTATTGGCCAACAGGGTATTAAAGATCAGACTTTTTCCTTCAAGGTCCGCAAAATTTCAAGGACCTACGATGATTTGGCGCGAAGTTATGAATTTTTGTAAAAAAAGTGCCTTTTTGAGGTTTCTAAAAGTGACTTTAAATTTTTTTATTTCTTTAAACACCTTTATTTGTTAGATGTTTTAAGAAATAAACGAATTTGGTGCGAAATCGGACAAATTATGGGCAAAAAGCACAAAAATACAATTTTTTTTCAAAAATTCATAACTTTCTGCCAAATTATCGCACGTACTTGAAATTTTGAGAAAATTGAAGGAAAAGGATTGAACTTTCTTGTCCTGTTGGGCAATAAGGTCCACGATTTTTTTTTACTCACGCTACAAGTTGCTACAATTGAACATTTTTCAGTCAAAAACATGTTTTTTATCCGGGGGTGGCAGGAGATGGATCGGGTTTGATGGCAGATTTACTTACAGGGCCGAATAGAGAAACCTTCAACGTTCTCGGAAATCCAAAATTTATTGATTTTCGTGCAAAATTCGCCAAGTTTTGGCCAAAAACCTCAAAAAGGCACTTTTTTTTCAAAAATTCATAACTTCGCGCCAAATCATCGTAGGTACTTGAAATTTTGCGGACCTTGCAGGAAAAGTCTGATATTTATTACCCTGTTGGCCAATAAGGTCCACGATTTTTTTGTCACTCCGTATGAGTTGCCAAAGTTGTACCTTTTTGGACACCAGGTACAGTTGTTTTTCTTAGGGAGGTGGGAGGTGGTGGAGTGGATTTTTGTCACATTGGCTATAATCACATTAAAGATAAGACTTCAACGTTTTCAGAACTCGAAGATTCATCCAATTTCGTCGAAATGCAGCCGAGATATCACACTTTGAAATTGTGTCATTTTTGGTGCATTTTCAAGTGGTGCGTTTTTATTTTCCTCGAGTGTATAATAAACCATACTAGATCATATATTTTTTCGTAACGATTTTTTTGTATTTCAGTAATAAAGCAGCGGTTACAAATGTACAATACACCTTACAAATCAGTCGTAGATTGTCTACGGCAAATATACAAATCGGAAGGGCCTAAAGCTTTCTACAGATCGTATACCACACAACTAACCATGAATATACCCTTCCAAAGTATTCACTTTATGGCCTACGAACTAATGCAAAACATCACCAACAAAGATAAAGTAAGTGGGAATATTTTTATACATTTTATTATATTTAAAATGGTTTATTTCCTGACGATTATTTATTTAAATGTTATTTTTGTTGATGCGGTTTAAATTATTTATCGTTTATTAAGCCCATTTACATTGAGCAATATTGCAGCTGCAATCGCAACTTTCAACCAGTTGCATCATCAACGGTTTAAATTATTTATTGTTTATTGAGCCCATTTACATTGAGCAATATTGCAGATGCAAGTGCAACTTTCAACCAGTTGCATCATCAACGGTTTATATTGTTTATTGAGCCCATTTACATTGAGCAATATTACAGATGCAAGTGCAACTTTTGACAAGTTGATTCAATATTGCATGAGTGTAATACATTCAACAGGCAGAAGCAATCTTGAGGCAACGGTTGCATGGAATAGAACATGTTCTAATTTTTGTATGCAGGCAATTCACAGTTATTTCTAGTTATTTTTAGTTCACTACCAACTGAACCGTCAAAAAGATTAGGAAAGTTAGTGCGTTAGTGGTTATAATGCCATTCTATCCTTCCAACAATATACAATACAACAGATCCTAGAGGTTAAGTTGACGTAACAAAATATTGGTAAATTTATTAATTATACATTAAATAAGTAATTGCATGTTGCTGATGTTGCTCAGTGTAAAATGAAATAATGTCTTCTGCAATTTTCTTGTTCAACTCTTGAAGATTGCAGTTGCCCGTTGCGCTTGCTCAATGAAAAATGGGCTTTATGGTTCGTAAAAAATTGTGCAAGTTTTAAATATTTATTTGTTTATTTATAAATTAAAGTGTTTTTATTTGAAAATTTGAAGATATGTGCAAAATTATTTAAAAGGTAAATATTAATTTTATTTATTTTTTGTGTTGTTCAATTTTTGTTTATACTAAAATATTGATATCTACGCGCCTTCTACCAAATTGGGCACATTTTCAAGAGTGTGCGGTTACAAGCTACCGATTCTTTTATTTAAAATGTAAAACAAGACTGATACCAAACTGAATTGCTTTTTAACGCACGCAAATTTAGTGAATCAAAAATCAAGACATTTTAAAGAGTGTGTGCGGTTTACCAGCTACCTACTGACTTTTTATTTAAAATGTGAAACAAGACTGATACCAAACTGAATTGCTACTTAATGCACATAAATTGAGTGAATCAAAAATCAGCACATTTTCAAGATTGTGTGCGGTTTACCAGCCACTGACTTTTTATTTAAAAAAGTAAAACAAGACTGATACCAAACTGAATTGCTTTTTAACGCACACAAGTTGAGTGAATCAAAAATCAACATATTATTGTCAAGAGTTACTTATGTGCGTTTACCAGCCGCTAACCTTTTATTTAATAAGTAAAACAAGAGTGATACCAAACTGAATTGCTTTTAACGCACACAACTTCACACAAGAATCAACATATTTTTTAAAGTGTGTGCGGTTTACCAACTACCTACTGACTTTTTATTTTAAAAAGTAAAACAAGACTGATACCAAACTGAATTGCTTTTAACGCGCACAACTTGAGTGAAACAAAAATCGGTACATTTTCAAGAGTATATGCGTTCTACAAGTCACCAAATCATTTAAGGCGCTACACTTGTGTCAAAAATATAGTGAAAAAGGGAGCTTGCTATATTACAAACTGAGCTCTTGTTAGTACACCTACACTGTTCATATTTTATATATAGATAGTTAAAAGATGACTCTAGAGTACTAAGAAATTATATTTTTGAAATACTTAATGGTATTTTAGTAATAAATTAGTCAAAATAGTCAATTTGGCCGATTTTTTACAATTTTTTTCCTCAGATGTGTAATTTTTTTGACAAAAAATATTTTCTTAGCACTCTCACGAACAATGCAAGGAATCGACTATTTAAAACAAAATTAATAAGCAATAATAAGGCCATAATTTGTATATTAAAATGCACTTATTCTTATTTTCTCTAATTGTTGTCGCAACAATGTATTGTATGAATTTTTCGATCAAATAATGCTTCGTAATTACTTATGGTAAATTTCAGATTTTGAGCAATATAGCCAGAATCGTGAATTCTGATTCTGTTGAAGCAATATTGCGTGCAACAAGTGTAGAGCCTTAACTATCTATAAATGAAATATGAACAGTGTAGGTGTACTAACAAGAGCTCAGTTTGTAATATAGCAAGGTCTCTTTTTCACTATATTTTTGGCACCACATCCATTATAAACCAGCCTTAAAAGAGAATATTTAACAAGAACTAAGAACATTGATTTAGTCTACTCTAGCAAACAAGAACATTTAACAAGAATTACCATTTTTTCAGATTTACAACCCAACCGCACACATGATTAGTGGAGCAATAGCCGGCGCAGTCGCAGCAGCATTTACCACACCTCTCGACGTGTGTAAAACCCTACTTAACACCCAACAAACCGGTAAAATACAAGGAATGTTGGAAGCAATACGCACAGTCTACAAACTAGGAGGGCCGATGGGTTATTTCCGAGGTTTACAAGCAAGAGTTATGTACCAGATGCCTGCTACTGCAATTTGTTGGTCGACCTACGAGTTTTTCAAGTATTTGTTGATACAAACAAGAGTTGCTGACGTCCTAGCCGAGGAAGAAGTCAAAAAAAGTGATAATAATGTTGAAAAAATACAGCTAAAACCGAGAGAACTTCCATCGATGAACGCTGCGGGCCTATATGGTACTATTTCGTTTAATACAATGCATACAAACAATGAAAATATGTCTAGTAGAAGAAAAAATGAAAATATAATTGACATAAGTCATACATAGTTATTGGAGTGTTAATATTTTAATTGTTGATTGGTTCTGTACATAGACAATATAAGGTTAATTGTTAACTATGTGACTATTCGAACACCCTGTATTGTTTTATTCTTCGAAATGTTGTTTATTAGAGTAAAATTCAAATAGCTAGAACCCTGCGCGAAGTACGAATTCTCGTCTTGGAGAGAGAAGCATACGCTACTGTCTGTTCTACTGAACATCAGCTTCAATATCTGTTACTCTCAGTTGACATTCGTAGAGTTTTGCTTCGTGTAACCCTGTGAATTTTGTGATTGTGATTGAGTTATATTTTAGTTTAGAAAATTAAGTGAAGTGCAGCGCAGCATATACTCGCTAGCTCCACTTTTGTAAAATGTACATGACATGCCTTCTCGCGCAGTCCAGGGTCCTAGCTATTTGAATTTTACTCTATGGCTGTTTTACACGGGATAAGACAATTTGGACAAATGCCGTTTGGTTTGACCGAAAATAATTAAGCCAAACTGTATTTTAGTCTGTTCAACTAGAATTTTGTCAGCAATATGACAACCCGTTAACTGTATTCTAGACAAACTGTAATTTCGCATTCTGTAGTTTGACCAAACCGCAACTTCGACTAATATTGTCAAATCGTTTGAAGGTAAACCGTAGTTTTACTCCAGTCAAAATACTGGAGAGGGTTGTATTATTACGGGCAACTACCAGATTTGGTTTAGTATATGTTTTTTGGATAGCTGATCACGAATTTAGGGGTCATTTTGTAAAGAAATGTGCGGAACACCCTTAAATTTGCGAAAATTACCCCAAAAATGGGGTATTTTTTATATATTTGCACTTTGAGTGCCCAGATTTGGCACATAGGGGTTTTTTGGGTCGCTGATCAAGAATTTCGGGGTTTTTAAAATAAAAATTAATATTTTTTATTTTATGTAAACTGTAGAAGAAGGTATAAACGATGTATCACTATTTTGACACTGTCACTGTTAACCTGGACAGCTAACAGTCTGAGATCCGGCTCGAAGGACCGACAATGTATATAAATGTATTGTGTTAACTGCAATTTGTTGTTATTGTCGTGCCGGTCCTTCGAGCCGGATCTCAGACTGTTAGCTGTCCAGGTGAACAGTGACAGTGTCAAAATAGTGACACATCGTTTTTATTTTATGTAAACTGTAGAAAAAGATATAAACGATGTGTCACTATTTTGACACTGTCACTGTTAACCTGGACAGCTAACAGTCTGAGATCCGGCTCGAAGGACCGGCACGACATTATCAATTATATAACAATACATTTATATACATTGTATATCTTAAATACAGTACCTATAAATACAGTTGAGAAGATTACGATTTGAGTAAAATGCGTTTGACAAGATTACGGTTATGCATAACTGCGATTTGACAAATTTTGAATAAATTCCGTGTTGGATGATTCCAGTTAGGTATAGTTGCGTTTTGGCTAAACTACGTCTTACCTGAAAACGATTTGGTCAAATTACGGAATGTGAAATGACAGTTTGTCTAGAATACAGTTTACGGGTTGGCATATTTACGGTTTGACAAATGAAACAAATTACAGTTTGACTAAAATACAGTTTGGTTTATATTGGTCAAACTACGCGCGACAAAACTATATTTGACTAAATAAGCGGACGCCGTTTACACTACGCTAAATATTGAACAGAAATTGCACAACAAATGAACAATATCTTGAGCAATAAAAACCTACCTACAATATTTAGTTTGTGATTCTGCGCAGTTCGCATATAAGAATAATTTGATCTATTTTTTCAGACAATTTACGAAGCAATGCAATATTTCACAATACCACACAATTAGTTCAAGAATTGAACAATATCTTGTTCAAAATTTAGTGTAATGTAAAACAGGAAATTTTCTTTGGGCTGTGGTGATACGACATACTGGTTTATTTCGAAACAAAAAATATATTACAGGCTTATAAACTACATTCAAAGGCGCTAAACTGCATAAATAGTTATTTTTTTACTTCCTGTTTAGGCGGAAGTGACATCTACTGCCTTATTTTAAATGGAACACCCTGTACATAAAATTCTGAATACAGACATGTATAATAAGCTACTTTTTCGTTGTAGGTTTCTAAATAAAATAATAATTAAAATATTACAGAAACAAAACCTAGTTAACATATTTTTTCACGACATGCGGAGAAAACACAATTTTCTTCTCGAAATAGTGAGGAAAGTAGGTTTTCCCTCTCTAGAGAGGAAAGTAACCAGTGTTACCACTGGAAATATTTTAAAAATTGTAAGTAAATTTATTATTTTATTGAAAATTCTGATTGTGATACTGTAAACTATTTTATACTTTCTTTTTCTACTATTTCACGATTTTACAATTTAATTTGACATATTGGCTGCATTTGGTTGTTTTCAAACGTCATTCCGACAGATAGTTATAACCTAACTTCTAGTTGTGTTTCTTCTACTTTTACAATGTTTTTAAATATGTCGTGGAAAAATGTTGTGTCTAACACGAGAGGAAAGCTTTTCCACTCTTGCTCGCTTCGCTCGTGACACAAACTTCGAGCTCGAGTGGGAAAAAGAAGCGCCTTTCTCTCTAGTTGGACAAATAACTATTGTGATAGTAAAAATGTTAGTTCATTAACAAAAATAAATAATTTAATAAGGGATTTTAATTATTTTACTTAGAAATCTACAACGAAAAAGTAGCTTATTATACAGGGTTGTATTCAGAATTTTATGTAGAATCCATTTAAAATAAGTTGATGTCACTTCCGGCTAAACAGGAAGTAATAAAATTCATTATTTATGTAGTTTGCCTTTGAATGTAGTATATAAAATGTAATTGACTTAAAAATACATTTTTTGTTAAATTGAATTACAGTTAAAGTGCTCTAAGTGTTTAAGACATACAGTTGGGAAGATTACGATTTGAGTAAAATGCGTTTGACAAGTTTACAGTTATGCATAACTGCGATTTGACAAATTTTGGTTAAATTCCGTGTTGGGTGATTCCAGTTAGGTATAGTTACGTTTTGGCTAAACTACGTCTTACCTGAAAACGATTGACAATATTAGTCGAAGTTACGGTTTGGTCAAATTACGGAATGCGAAATTACAGTTTGTCTAGAATACAGTTTACGGGTTGGCATATTTACGGTTTGACAAAATTCCAATACAGTTTGACTAAAATACAGTTTGGTTTATATTGGTCAAACTACGCGCGACCAAACTGTATTTGACTAAATAAGCGGGCGCCATATTTTATTTCACATCGAATCTTCTAGTGTTGGCTTTGTGTAGAAAATTCTAGAACTTTATTTTCTGTCTCCAATTTTGTCGTTTAACAATATTTTTCGAATACAATGTAAACAGAATAGATAGAAAGGCATTTTTAGAACACTTTGGCTGTAGATAGAGTAAAATTCAAATAGCTAGAACCCTGCGCGAAGAACAAATTCTCGTCTTAGAGAGAGAAGCATAGATGATAAACTACGCTACTGTCTGTTCTACAGAACATCAGCTTCAATATCTGTTATTCTCATGTTGACATTCGTAGTGTTTTGCTTCGTGTAACGCTGTGAATTTTGTAATTGATTGTGATTGAGTTATATTTTAGTTTAGAAAATTAAGTGAAGTGCAGCGCAGCATATACTCGCTAGCTCCGCTTTTGTAAAACGACAAGCTCTGCCTTCTCGCGCAGTCCAGGGTCCTAGCTATTTGAATTTTACTCTACCCCACAGTTTGAGCCGTTATTATTTTTATTACTCACAGTATGTGGTCGCCACAGCCAAATTTGGTAAAATATAAAATAAAACGACAATAAATAAATTCAAGTTAACAATTAATTCTGCAAAAAATTTTAAACATCACTCGAATTGGACGTAGAAGATTTTTCACACTTCGGTTACTTTTATTTTGTATATAGAAGCTTTAAAAATATTTTTTTTAAGTGAAAAATCTTTAAGATGTAGCTGAAATCAATATTTATTAATACGTAAATTAAACTTTTGCAAAGACTGTTTAAACTTGAAGGAGTATAAATTAGAATTGTTTCGCTCAATACTCGTCTAAATAAAAATCTGATGTGGCCAGCACCCAGCACAAAGACTAGCCTATTGCATGGCCATAATACGCATTGAAAAACGATAAATTTTGTGATGATCTCAATCTAATACTGTTATACGTATGATGTTGAATTTTGTATGTAGATTAAGGAAGCATACTAAATGTGAGGAATCTTCAAAATCTTTAATTAATGTAATTAACTTTAATAATTATGGGAAAATCGGCGAAAATTGTACAAGTTTAGATAGAATTTACGGCAATTCTGTTGATTATAGTTTTTTTTACATCTATATTCTACTCATTTTGTCTTTCAATGATGACTTTTATAGTTTATTCATGAGATCCTCACGAAATTCTAGTTTAATTCCTTTTTTGAATTTTTCAATTCAACAATGCTTTGTTTGTCTAATGTAAAATTTCAGATTTTTGAGCAATTCTGATTGTATTGCAGCAATATTGCACTCAACAACGAAATTTTGCTCCTCTAGTTTAAATCAGGCTTTTGTAAGAGTTTCCCAGTAGACCGGTAAATGCACTATTACAGACCTGTTGAGACGCTACATTTAATTATTGTACCATAAAATATTTTTTTTGTAAAAATTGGAAACCAACAATTTTTTGGTGATTGGTATATGATGTAAACCTTCCACTGTTATATTTTTAAGCGTTAAAAAATTGCCGCGAAAAGTAGAATCAAGCAAGTTCTGGACGGAATTTTATACAGGATGTGGCACAACTTTATTAAAAACTAAATGACACACTTGCAATAATTTAATTAAATACTTAAGGCCGGAATGTAGCTGTCTATGATTTCGTCGAGAAAAGAAGAAATACAGATTTAGTGTGTCGAACAAAGGCAGCAATAGCAGCTCTAAAAGTGGCATTTGTATTATATTGTATTTATAAGACAAAAGAAATAATCAAACGCATTATTTATATACTGTATAACATGTTACCTACAGTGCGACGCTTGAATTTTAATACGCCCTAAATTAAACATGTAAAAGTAGTATTTTTCTCTTTATTCGGTATTTTTTTAAACTATGGCAAAATTTGTAAAATCGATGCGTCGCACTGTAGAATATTAAATATTGTCGTAAATTCCAATGTTCTTACGTTTAGATTCAATATTTTACAAACCGTAGAGCACTGTTTTTCCTCTTTATATACAGCTATATTCCCGCGTTGTATAATATTATTTAACTAGTATATAATGAGACTATAATACAACAGGATGACGGTTTATGCACGAGCCGTAGGCGAGTTATAGCCATTATGTGCTACTTTTAAATAAAACGTTTTTTTAAGGCGGGAATGTAGCTGTATATAAAGAGGAAAAACAGTAAAATATTGAGTCTAACACTAACGTAAGAACATTGGAATTTTTGCGACAATATTTAATATTCTACAGTGCGACGCATCGATTTGACCAAATTTTGCCATAGTTTAAAAAAAACCGAATAAAGAGAAAAATACTACTTTTACATGTTTAATTTTGTATTAAAATTCAAGCGTCGCACTGTAGGTAACATGTTATACAGTATATAAATAATTTATTATTTATTTTGTCTTACAATACAATATAATACAAATGCCACTTTTAGAGCCGCTATTGCTACCTTTGTTCTCACACTAAATCTGTATTTTGACGAAATCGTAGACAGCTACATTCCGGGCTTAAAATTTTAACCTACACATTTTGTTGTGGCCACAAATGCCCTCATAATACAATAGTGTGACGTCATTTCTTCCTGAGCACCCTGTATATATTATACACATATTTGGAGTCAATAAAATGTACTTTTTTTTATCAAACACATTCAATTTCTGTAAATACTACAATTTAGAAATGTACATTTAAAACAAAAGTTCTTGCTTATAATGTAAATAAAATAGTTGTTCTATATAGTCGCGGATTGTCCGCCATTTTATAGTTCACTTGTTATTAGCTGTGGCTGACACGTGACTACAAGTCAATAAGAAGTAAGGTTAGGTTATTGTAAATAGAAACAATATGCGCAGAAATTACACTTTTAAAACATAATATATAAAATGTACTCCGTATAGCCTTGAAAAAAATTCTGGGTGTTTCTGTGCTGTGATTGGACAGCCCAAAGCCGGTATTACACTCAACACGTCCAATTTTTTGTTTATTTTACGTCAAAATGTTGTAAGACGTGTATTTAAATAATTTGTGAGTTTAAGCAACGAAATAATATCGTACCGGCTTTTGGATTGTTGTAGTGTGAATCTGGCTTGGTTGTGTGGTTGGCTGAAGCGCAGCCGGTTTCACACGCAACAAGTCCAAACTTTGGGCTAAAGTGTCAAAATGTAATTTAATGATTTTTTTATTGAGTAGTTTTGAAGATAAAGATAAAAATTTGGTACACGTATTTTTATTTTTGCAAAATTTTATTAACAAGCCCAAAAATATATTATAAAAATTGATTTTTTTAAATAGAATTTGTATTTTTACCAATGTCTTCGACCCAGTTTGGTTCATTTTTGTACCACACAATTATTTGTGTTTAAAATTTAAAATATTTTACCAATTTAAACCACTTACAGGAGCAAATTTTGTCCTTAACAGTTTTCTCAAAAAATTGCATGTGCATTAATTCTCCCCGGAAATTTTTTGAGCCTTAATCATCTCTCGTGTACCACTCGAAACTGTTGCAAAGCACGATAAAAATTACGTGCACATGAATTAATACACGAGTGCTATAAAACAATCATAATAACACCGCCACTATATTTTTGAATTTTTTACAATAGAAACCTGAATTAATAAATATATATTATTTATTTTATTAATTGCTTAATTATACTCAAATGACAGTTTAACCAATTTTTAATTCAAGTGTCCTACACTTATAAGTTACTATTATTAAAATAAATTCTTGCATTTGCTGTTATTTGTACCATGCAATTTTTGATTTAATTTCAATCATGATTCATTATTTAATAAAATACACAATTTAGCATAGTGTAAATCCGACTTTGCTTCAATGAATTACAGCCCAGAACGCCTACAATTTATTATTATGGTAAATTTAAGATTTTTATTTTGAGCAATATAGCCAGAATCGCGAATTCTGATTCTATTGCAGCAATATTGCGTTCAACAAGTGTAGAGCCTTAAACATAGTTCTTAAGGTAGTAAATCCATGGGTAGTGACAACCCAAAATATGACTTAAATTAATATACAGCATTCATTACAAGTCGTAGAATTTGAATAAAAATTAAAATTTATAGGTAACCGTTGAAATAACGAAGATAATTGAATTTAAAGTTGACACAAAAACGCGCTAAAATACATTGCGTATATGGAGGTTACCAGTAGATTTACTAAACGATTAGAAAATTTTATATCATAACAACCCAACACATATTTGGAAAACGAATATGGTATTCTTTGATATTTGAGGTATTTATTAGAAAAATAAAAAATATGAGTCACCGCAATAATGGTTGAGAAATCGCATGCAAAAGGTTCCAGTCTCAAGACAAATTATGTTTTTGACGTACTACTACTGCATTTCAGTGTAAAATTAAATTTTAATTATATTTTTTATTTAATTGGATACCTATGATTTGTAATTTACATCCAAATCTACGATTTGTAATGATTTATTTCTGATTATTTGACTGCTTCGGCCTCACCTCACACCGAAATCACGCACGCTTATGACCGACGGATTTTCTACCTTAATGAAAACAGTCGAGGGAAATGAGGCTTTATTCGTAGATTTTATGTAACACGGAGTACGATTTATACTAATATATATATATATATATATATATATATATATATATATAATAATATTTTTGCGCATATTGCACCTAGCGGCATTATAGTTTATTTTTGTTGATATAAACGCTGCAAGACTGTGATATTGTCCTTATCATTATGATATTGACTTCAACAGATGGGAGTACTATCATAAAAACGATCTTTGTGCGAAAGCTAAGGCCATATTGGCCCCTGTCTCGATTTTACATAAATATTTTTGTCCCTGATGTTAACCAATAGACAAACTATCTTTCTCACGAAGTATAAAAAGACACAGAAGATTTTTTTGTAGTTTTGTGTCATTCCGAAATAGTTTACAGTTTAAATATACAGGTTGGCGGAGGTGAAATGCGAACATATCTTGATATATTTTGTAGTAGTGTCACAAAACGAAGTAATCAATAACAGAAATAATAATCTAAAAGTGCATGTAAACTTTCTCGTTCTGCTCGTACACATACATGCAAAGAAAATATTTTAATGAAAATAATCAATAATATGACAGGTACTTTGACATTGACAGTACTTATTCCATCAAGATGCCTAGCATGATAACTCCATTGTCATATATTTCCCTATGTTCGCATTTCACCTCCACCAACCTGTATAAATGTATTGTTATATAATTAACAACAATTTGTTGTTAATGTCGTGCCGGTCCTTCGAGCCGGATCTCAGACTGTTAGCTGTCCAGGTAAACAGTGACAGTGTCACAATAGTGACACATCGTTTTTATTTTAAGTAAACTGTAGAAGAAGGTATAAACGATGTGTCACTATTTTGACACTGTCACTGTTAACCTGGACAGCTAACAGTCTGAGATGTTGTTAATGTCGTGCCGGTCCTTCGAGCCGGATCTCAGACTGTTAGCTGTCCAGGTTAACAGTGACAGTGTCAAAATTTCCCTATGTTCGCATTTCACCTCCACCAACCTGTATATGTCCATATCATAAATGTGTATCTTAGAAGATAGAATTTATGAAATAACTTTGGATAAAGCAATCCACAGAAGATTTTTATTTAGTTTTGTGTCATAATTTTACTCCGAAATAGTTTAAAATTTGAATAGATATGTCCATTACCATAAATGTTTATCTAGAAGATAGAAATTTATGAACAGCTTTGGATAAAAAAAATCCGCCATTTTGGCTCTATTTGCACATTTGGTTTTTTGTTTATTTATACTGATTAGCGTGTCATAATGAATTTTTAATGACAACGTTTTTGTAGGAGAAATAAAAATAGAAATTATTATAAATAACTATGAAATTATTTTTGTAAAATCGAAGACTTCTGTAAAAATCTGCTTTCTAACAAATAAGATAAGGTACCTCTATCACCTATATTAGTATTTGTTTTGTGTATAATATTGTATAATGTTATAATATGATAAATAAAAACACAAACTATATATTAAATATTTTATTAATCGATTTTAAATCCTTTGAATAATATTTTTATACTTTTTCTGGACACCCTGTATACAGGGTGAGTCACCGAAATGCCCGTCGTCGATATCTCCCTTGTCGTTAAATTTCGAAATTAATTAAATTAATGTTTTTAGGCATAGGACACCTTTTATAACATAAGAAGATGCAAAAATACACACAACAGAATAATAAAATATAGGCTGTTCCATTTGAAAACGACGAGTTATAACCATTTGAAATTGAGTAATTTTGATTCTCTGTATTGAAGACCCTGTATAATAACATTTAAAAAAGTTATGTCAGAACAAAGAGTATAGTTACAGTTGTACAGAAAAAAAAATTCATAATTTTTACTATTAAAATAACTTCAGTACGCCTTTATAAAACAATACGTGTATTCGGCTTTTTTAGAGAAAAAATTGAATAACTTGGCAACGCCGCGAAAAACTAAAATGAAATTTATATGTTCGTATAGGTAAATAAAATACAATTCAAAATATATAAAAATATATAGAGTGTTTCATTTAAAAAAGACGAACAATTATTGCCAAGTCGTTATGCAACTTCCTGTATATGTGAAAATAATTTTAAGTTATGCTCCTTGAGTAGACGAAAAATTCTGTTAATAAATTTATGCTGTATTTTTAACGACAAGGGAGATATCGACGACGGGCATTTCGATGACTCACCCTGTATATTTTAGTCTTTCAACATTGCAGAAAACAGCTTAAGGTAAGATTTAATTTCTTTACTGGCTTAATATTTTTTTAATTGCTACTTAATTCCCATTTTACATTGAGCAATATTGCAGATGCAAGTGCAACATCTTGAAACAAAATGGTGGCTAGCTAACTCAAAATGTACTGCATTGATTGGGTTCAAATTTGTAATGAGCATACTAAAATATCAGTCGGCTCATTAGATTTTGGTACAAATATCTTCACCGGAAGTGATATTTTTTGAAAATTGAAAAAGTTAATTGTCAAAAATTTCTATAAATTTGAATAAATATAGTATGTAAAAAAAAGTTATCTGGTAGCATTAAAGAACTAGTAAAATTAAAAAATAAATGTATCAAAAAAAAACGTTGAAATCTTGTAATCCATGATCGGTTGATTTTTGTTTCTGCGTAAAAATATTGACAGGTGAGACGGGTGACACTAACGCCATATAAGTCATAAGATATTAAGTAATTGAACGGAGGATGGCTTCAACACAGCAGAGTTTTCCTGTCAATGAATCTTTTGATTTAGATTTTTATTTGTATATTTTAAATGGTCACCGGATTGTACGTATACATTTATGTTTACAAGTCTAGATATGGCGGGAGGTTGTGTGCTGGCCACATCAGATTTTTCTTGGCTGGAATGAGGTGTGACTATTTCGTAAATCTAAATAAATTTATTTATTAAAATAGGTAACAGATTCATAACTTTTGTTTATAACAGAAACATAACGACTATAGACAATAGACATAGGACATATACACAATTTTTAATTTACTTAATATTGTCAATTTGTAAATTTGACACTTTTAAAGTCCTTTATTGTAGTATACAATCGATGGAGGGTCTTTAAAACCATTTATTTCGGCCTAAAACAAACAAAAAATTAGTCAAACATATTATAAGCCCATTTTACATTGAGCAATATTGCAGATGCAAGTGCAACTTTTGACAAGTTGCTCCAATATTGCATGAGTGTAATACAGAACAGGCAGAAGCAATCTTGAGGCAACGGTAGCATGGAATAGAACATGTTCTAATTTTTGTATGCAGGCAATTCACAGTTATTTCTAGTTATTTTAGTTCGTTGCTACCAACTGAACCGTCAAAAAGATTAGAAAGTTAGTGCGTTAGTGGTTATAATGTCATTCTATCCTTCCAACAATATACAATACAACAAATCCAAGAGGTTAACGTAACAAAATATTGGTAAATTTATTAATAATACATTAAATAAGTAATTGCATGTTGCTGATGTTGCTCAGTATAAAATGAAAAAGTCTTCTGCAATTTTCTTGCTCAACTCTGACTTGAAGATTGCAGTTGCCCGTTGCGCTTGCTCAATGTAAAATGGGTATAACATTTTACTTACTTGTAATGCCGGTTCAAGAGATGAAACTTTTATTTCCGCTTTTTGTTTAAAAAAGGCACAACACATAGGGGTTGCAAAAGTTAAACATACTGCCAATAGTCCGCATTGTATTGGTACCACCGACCATGGGTACCTACGTAGGGTACCACGGCGTTCTAAATTATTCATAACGAATGGTGTCAGCACTGAAAAAAAAATATTATTAGCTAGAGAGACTTAAGGGCTACACTGGTGCCAAAAATGTAGTGAAAAAGGGAGCTTGCTATATTACAAACTGAGCTCTTGTTAGTACACCTACACTGTTCATATTTTATATATAGATAGTTCAAAGATGACCCTAGAGGGCGACGAAGTTATATTTTTGAAATACTTAATGGTATTTTAGTAATAAATTAGTAAAAATAGTCAATTTGGCCGATTTTTTACTATTTTTTTCGTCAGATGTGTAATTTTCTTGACAAAAATATTTTCTTAGCACTCTCACGAACAATGCAAGGAATCGACTATTTAAAACAAAATTAATAAGCAATAATAAGGCCATAATTTGTATATTAAAATGCGTAAATTCTTATTTTCTCTAATGTTGTCGCAACAATGTATTGTATGAATTTTTCGATCAGATAATGCTTCGTAATTACTTATGGTAAATTTCAGATTTTTATTTTGAGCAATATAGCCAGAATCGTGAATTCTGATTCTATTGCAGCAATATTGCGTGCAACCAGGGTAGAGCCTTAAGGCTCTACACTTGTTGAAAGCAATATTGCAGCAATAGAATCAAAGTTCACGATTCTGGCTATATTGCTCAAAATAAAAATCTAAAATTTACCCTTTTTTTGGCCTTTTCGCACACCCTGTATACATACCCATTCCTGGTAGTGCCATAAAAATCCTACTGAATGTTACAGCTGATATAGCTTTTTGGGCAGCTATTTTGGAGTGTCCTAAAGGCCTTCCTTTATCATCTAATAGTAATATGCCATCCTTTAACTCTCTGTAACAAAATTTTTAAACTTTATGAATTTTTTTCTGGCTTATTAGTATTTTTTTGGCGAAAAGAAAAAATACGGGTCTAATATGTTAATGTATAGATTAATGTGTAAATAATAAAAATCTGATGTGGCCAGCACAAGACCTCCCGCCATACTTTATTCTTTTACTACCTACTCACAAATATATTTTAGTCATTTTATTTAAACTGCAGAAATAAACTGTCACTGTCATGTCATTTTACGTAGCAACAAATGTTAAACGATCATGGACTACAAGATACCGAAATACTAAATTATAAGTATATACTTTAATTATTCTTAAATGATACCAGATACAGAAAAATTTATGAAATACCGATTGTAGGTAATAATCACATAATCTTTCATTTAAAATAAAAAAATGTATCTCAAATTAATTATTTATTGAAATATTTTTAAAAAGTACTACTTCCGGTTTGTAGATTGAAACCAAAATTATATTGGGCTTTTAAGAATCTTATTAAAACCTTATATTTAAGATTTTAATACGAATCTTAATAACAAATATAATTTTGGTTTCAATTTACAAACCGGAAGTAGTACTTTTTTTAAATAATTCGATAAATAATTAATTTAAGACAATTTTTTTGTTTTAAATGAAAGATTATGTGATTATTACCTACAATCAGTATTTTATAATTTTGTATCTGGTATCATTTAAGAATAATTAAAGTATATACTTATAATTTAGTATTTCGGTATCTTGTAGTCCATGATCGTTCAACATTTGTTACTACGTAAAATTTAAATGATTATGACATGACAGTGACAATAGTAAAATATGCTTTATATCTTCTTCTGCAGTTTAAATAAAATGACAAAAATATTTGTGAGTAGTAGTAGTAAAAAGAATAAAGTAAGTATGGCGGCAGGTCTTGTGCTGGCCACACCAGATTTTTTCACATGTTATTCAAATTATACCGAAGTTGGTATCAACTTGAAACTTTCGGGGAAAAGAAAAATTTATATAAATTTTGCTCTATGAAGTCTTTACGAATCAAGTTATTAAACTTACTGCGCTCGCATAAATGGAATGTTGATGATGTTGGCAGCAGCTACGGCGCAAAATGGTACCATTCTGGCCACTACGGGAGGTGCTTTCTAAAAAAAAATACATTTAGTCAATTTTGTGATTTAAGGCGCGAATGTAGCTGTATATAAAGAGGAAAAACAGTGCTCTACGGTTTGTAAAATATTGAATCTAAACGTAAGAACATTGGATTTTACGACAATATTTAATATTCTACAGTGCGACGCATCGATTTTACCAAATTTTGCCGTAGTTTTAAAAAAATGTCGAATAAAGAAAAAAATACTACTGTTACATGTTTAATTTAGGGCGTATTAAAATTCAAGCGTCGCACTGTAGGTAACATGTTATACAGTATATAAATAATGCGTTTGATTATTTCTTTTGTCTTATAAATACAATATAATACAAATGCCACTTTTAGAGCGCGTTCGCTATTGCTGCCTTTGTTCGACACACTAAATCTGTATATATCTCTCCTTTTTCTCGACGAAATCGTAGACAGCTACATTCCGGCCTTAAGTAATTTTAAATGTATAGATACCTTTGCCATATGATTCAAGCTCAGAGCTGTAGCAACAGCTCCGGTAGTAGCGCACACGTATGACGTCATCAGCTGCCTAAAACAAAAAAAAGTAATTTTTTCTGACCCCAATGCCGAAAACCGCGTTTCGATATCTTTCTTAGTTTTCGAGTTATCGCGATTTTAACTTTTTCAGGATTTGAACTTTCAGGCTGAATAACTGAAAAACTAGTCCCGATATCGAACTGCGGTTTGCGGCATTGTAATCTACAGTTTTCAATAGACTTATAACCAAATTTTGAAAATCCTGAAATTTTGAAAAATTTCAGGTTCCTGAAAAGTACCACCCCTCGAGATACGGCCCTGATTTTGCTGAAAATGGATTCCTCGCGTCGAGTTACATGGGTGGACAAATTTTCAGTGGAAAATTCTGACGGGTACATTTTTTATGAAGGTTTTTCAAAAATCAACTCAGATTTCAGCAATCTTTCAAAATTTTTTGCTGAAAATTTGTACACCCATGTAATTCGGCGCGAGGAATTCAATGCAAATGAAATTAAGACTGTGTCTCGTACCATTTTCGAGATAACGAGATGGTTAATTTTCAGGAACCTGAAAATTTTCAAAATTTTCAGCGTTCTCAAAATTTGGATATTTCTCAATTAAAGTGTGTAGAAGGGTAGACATTCAATAGCAGAAAATATTGTTCTAGAATTTTCAAGAAAATTCAAATCTTACGAAGGCGTACAAAATAAAATTATAATTGCAACTTTAATCTTGCAATTAAGCTTAACTGCAACTTTAAACTTGCAATTAGACTTAATTCCATTTTACATTGAGCAATACTGCAGATGCAAGTGCAACTGTTGACAAGTTGCTTCAATATTGCATGCGTGTAATACATTCAACAGGCAGAAGCAATCTTGAGGCAACGGTTGCATGGAACAGAACATGTCTAATTTTTGTATGCAGGCAATTCACAGATATTTCTAGTTATTTTTAGTTCGTTGCTACCAACTGAACCGTCAAAAAGATTAGGAAAGTTAGTGCGTTAGTGGTTATAATGCCATTCTATCCTTCCAACAATATACAATACAACAAATCCAAGAGGTTAACGTAACAAAATATTGGTAAATTTATTAATAATACATTAAATAAGTAATTGCATGTTGCTGATGTTGCTCAGTTCTGCAATTTCTTGTTCAACTCTGACTTGAAGATTGCAGTTGCCCGTTGCGCTTGCTCAATATAAATTAGGCTAAATGCAACTTTACACTTGCAATTTGTTGAATCTGGTAGTATTTAACAATAAATTAGTCATTCCAGTATCTAGTTGACATTTCTACACAAAATTTGAATTATGACAGTGACAGTACAGTTGACATCTTTACTTGCATCTTGGTTTACATATGAACATGAAACTATTAAAATGTAAGTAAAACTATTTATTAGATTAGTAGAATGCGCAGAATTAGGCAGAGGTCGTGTGCTGGCCACATCAGATTTTTTCTACACATGAATGATTATGACAGTGACAGTACAGTTGACATATTTGCTTGCATCTTGGTTTACATATTAAACTATTAAAATGTAAGTAAAACTATTTATTAGATTAGTAGAGCAGAATTAGGCAGAGGTCGTGTGCTGGCCACATCAGATTTTATAAGTAAAATTCAAATAGCTAGGACCCTGGACTGCGCGAGAAGGCAGAGCTTGTCGTTTTACAAAAGCGGAGCTAGCGAGTATATGCTGCGCTGCACTTCGCTTAATTTTCTAAACTAAAATATAACTCAATCACAATCACAAAATTCACAGCGTTACACGAAGCAAAACACTACGAACGTCAACATGAGAATAACAGATATTGAAGCTGATGTTCTGTAGAACAGACAGTAGCGTAGTTTATCATCTATGCTTCTCTCTCTAAGACGAGAATTCGTACTTCGCGCAGGGTTCTAGCTATTTGAATTTTACTGTACTTACTTGTCACTTATTTTGACGGTTCCACTCCGGTTTGTAAAATTGACCAGAGCGTTAAAACTTTGATTCAGCCATTGCCAAAATATTGTGTTCATTGTCCCTTTGTAGAAAACCATCATCCCTCCTGTTATAAGCGTATTCATTGGCACTTGCGCGGACATTCGACCAATTATGGTCATTTTTTCTCCACTATCCGGATGATACGCCGAATCATAAAGATGCTTGGCTTTCCATAGTTGGTCGACTGTTATAGAGTCCGGTAAAAGTTCCTTATTGCTGAAAAAGTGTTAAGATTAAAGGTATCGCCTCCATGTAGCCCAACACCGCGTTTGTCCTATGTTAAGAGCATTCTGTACAGGAAGAATGTACACGTTAAAGCACTTTACACGCATACACCTCATCGACACATGGTTGCACATTTTAACAAAAACTAATTTTTGTATGGTAGATAAGGGATAAAACTTCGTTCTATTAGTGCCATTTTTTCTATTTTGTACCGAAAACTACAAAAATTCACATTTTTTACCTCTAATTTTCTCGAAATCAGAAAGTTTTTTCTAAAAAATTACGCTACCCCAACGTAGATTAAACTTTAAACTACATGATTCATGTTCTGCGAAATATAAAGAAAAATCTGTAGGTGTTTCTAAACGCCTGCAAGCGGTTGAAAGTAAGTAATTTCGACCGTTGAACGTGCTGAAAAAAAAATTGCACTAATAGAACGAAGTTTTATCCCTCATCTACCATATAAAAATTTGTTTTTGTTAAAATGTGCAACCATGTGTCGATGAGGTGTATGCGTGTAAAGTGCTTTAACGTGTACATTCTTCCTGTACAGAATGCTCTTAATGCATAGAAACGCTCGCTAAAAATACGGAAAAGCAGTCTAGCAATTTCTACAATGCTCACGAAGTTTTATAGATAAAGCTAAATTTCATTTATTTACAGACGAAGAATGCAACTAGGATTATGCCGAGTTACATTTTCTAATAAATCTCTTAATAATAAGAAAAAGCATGTAAAAAATTGCTTAAAACACACTTTTTCATTAATTTTCTATATGGATTCCAAAGATTTTTTCAGAATTCTAACTCGGCATAATCCTAGATTAATTCTTTCACAAAAATCTAGTACCTGTTTTTCCTTCAAATTTTTAATATGCAATGAGTAAAGCAGAAACTGCTACACCTCTAAACACGCAATATTTTGTTACGGAGACGAAACCCTTAAGAGCATTCTGTACAGGAAGAATGTACACGTTAAAGCACTTTACACGCATACACCTCATCGACACATGGTTGCACATTTTAACAAAAACAAATTTTTATATGGTAGATAAGGGATAAAACTTCGTTCTATTACTGCAAATTTTTTTTCAGCACGTTCAACGGTCGATAGTACTTACTTTCAACCGCTTGCAGGCGTTTAGAAGCACCTACAGATTTTTCTTTATATTTCGCAGAACATGATATTTTAAACTTGAATCATGTAGTTTAAAGTTTAATCTACATTGGGGTAGTGTTATTTTTTAGAAAAAACTTTCTGATTTCGAGAAAATTAGAGGTAAAAAAGTGTGAATTTTTGTAGTTTATTTTATAAACTAAAACTTCGGTACAAAACAGAAAAAATGGCACTAATAGAACGAAGTTTTATCCCTTATCAACCATATAAAAATTTGTTTTTGTTAAAATGTGCAACCATGTGTCGATGAGGTGTATGCGTGTAAAGTGCTTTTTACGTGTAGGTAGGTACATATACATTTATGTTTATAAGTCTAGATATGGCGGAAGGCACACATGCTGGCCACAGCAGATTTTTCTATTTGGCGGGCACAAAAAGATATTATTTTCTTACTTACCGATATTTTCTAACTATGCTAGCACATCTTTCTAATTCTTTAGTGCTTACAAAAATATTTAAGGGGTTTGTTATAGTAAAAAAATGCATAGCTCGACCTATATAAGTGCCTTGGTCATGTTTAGGTTGGTCTAAATTTATTTCAAAATTTCGTACAGGATCTACCTCTGTAGGATGATATGTTACTCCTGCTGCTGAAAAAAACAAACAACAATTATTAAAAATAACAATATTAATGTTAAATTAGAGTTAAAGTCAAAAAGTTATACTCCAGTCAAAATACGGGTGTGGTTGTATTATTACTGGCAACTACCAGATTTGGTCTAGTATAGGTTTTTTGGGTCGCTGATCACGAATTTCAGGGTCATTTTGTAAAGAAATGTGCGGAACACCCTTAAATTTGCAAAAACTACCCCCAAAATGGGGTTTTCTTTATATATCCGCACTTTGAGTGCCCAGATTTCGCACAAAGGGGTTTTTTTGGGTCGCTGATCAAGAATTTAGGGGATTTTTTAAATAAAAATTAATATTTCACTCTTAAATTAGCTAAAACTACTCCGAAAAAGGATATTTTTGCTATTTTCGCACTTTGAGCGTCCAGATTTAGTCCATATAGATTTTTTTGAGTCGCTGATTAATATTTCACTTGTGTACCACTCGAGCTAATTAAGACGTTGTTGGAATACATTAAAAAAAATCCGATGTGGCCAACACATGACCTCTCGCCATATTCTACTATTTTACTGAGTGTGTATGAAGGTACTTACTCCCAAATAATACCATTGTAGAAGGGAATTCGGGAATTGTAGTTTTTATAATATTATTAAAGTTTATTATGACCTTATAAATACTAAATGACATTTCATATTTTCTATTTCAATTTGCCAAAAAGTCAAAAATTCATATGACATTAACACTCAAATATTTTTTTTCCATAGGTAGGCAGATAAATCAAAATTGTAACTATAGAATTTATAACTTCTTGTAATTGGAAAATGGTGCTAGATAGAAACAACGTTTTGAATACATATTGTAGATAGTAACATTTAGTATACAATGTTATTAAAAAAATTCCTAATAATTCATAAATTTTGAGAATATTCCAGAAAAACTCTTCAGATCTTCAAGACACTACCACTTCCGGTTGCACGATCAACACCAAAATCTAATCAGATTTAATCTAGGGTGTCAGAATATTGTATACGAAATTTCAAATTTTTTTATTCAGTGGTATTTGAATTATCGTACCTCCAACATCCATCCTGACACACAGACACACACACAGACATCATCGCGAAATTATCAAAATCGTGTTCTAGGGACCTCAAAACGTGCTTATCCATTGAAAACTCACTATCGAAATTTTAGCATGATTACAATACCTCTCTTACAGATATGAGTGGCGAGAGGTAAAAAACTGTTATATTAATTTACTTTTTGATCGTCATTTCATTATCATCATCATGTATGAAGTATTTGATTATCTAAAGTTTATACGTTTAGTTTATTTATTGAAATAAAATTAACCGTAATATGATCGTAACATGCCTACGTCACAACAAATTAATTATAAATAATTTAATTAAATTCTGACCAATCGGTGAATTGTTTGATAATGGTCTGACGGGGGTATTTTGGTCAGACGATAACAAAATCTGGAAAGACAAATCACTTGGCTACCAGCCGTCATTTTGATTTGATTTGTCTTTCCAGATTTTGTTATCGTCTGACCAAAATACCCCCGTCAGACCATTATCAAACAATTCACTTTTTAGAGGTTCCTCAGCTCATTGTGGTGTATAGTGTGTGAAATAATGTTTGTAGTTGTTTTAAACAAATTTAAAAAATTTCGTTACTGTGTATGGAGATGGACAAATTGTATCAAGAATGAGTATATCGGGTTTCGTTTATTGGAGGTAAGTTATGCATTAATGTACTAGGTTTTTAAACAATTTAAATTCAAGCTAACAAATCTGTAATTAATTTGTTCATTTCAACAAATAAGTATTTCAATTTTAATATACAGGTTGGTGGAGGTGAAATGCGAACATAGGGCAATATATGACAATCAAGGAGGATATGACAATGGAGTTATCATGCTAGGCATCTTGATATACGTGGAATAAGTACTGTCAATGTCAAAGTACCTGTCATATTATTGATTATTTTCATTAAAATATTTGCATAATAATGTATGTGTACGAGCAGAACAAGAAAGTTTACATGCACTTTTAGATTTTATTATTATTTCTGTTATTCATTACTCTTTTTGCCACACTTTGCTTTGTGACACTACTACAAAATATATCAAGATACCTGGCATGAAAGTTCGATTGTCATGTATGTTCCCTATGTTCGCATTTCACCTCCACCAACCTGTATACCTGGCATACAATACTAAAATATTTTTTCATAATTCGCATTTTAATTTCCAGTTTTTTAACAAACAGTATTAATTTACGAATTTAAAAAATTTTGTTAAAAAAAGTTTTTTTATTGAAACTTCATGTTATTTGAAAGCGATTGAGAGTACTGATAAGCCTTAATTGTTCTTAATAAAGCTGTAATTAATTTTTAAAGTTTGTGTGACGTAGATGTATAGCTGAATATTTTTTGACAGATGGTATAACCAATCATATTGCGTAATGATGACGTCAAATGACGTAATGCAACCAATAAAATTGAAAATGTAAAATGATGTATCTGACAACATAATTTTGTAGATTAGGTTTTATTTTGTTACGTTAGTTACAAAAAATAAATAAATTTGTCACATGAAACGTCAAAAATGTTTAGCAAAATGAGTCGTTTTGGTAGTATTTTTAACAAGAAAAATATTCTTCCTAAATACCATTCGAGATAATAATTTTTTGAGAGAATTTTTGTCTATTCCACGGCAACTTATTGCAATTTCACTCCACAAAACATCATCTGACAATTCCCCTCAACTTCGTTTCGGGAAATTGATAGATGATGTTTTGTGTCGTGAAATTGTTAGAAATAAGTTGCCGTGGAAACGACAAAACAATTCTCAAAAAATTATCATCTCTTATGGTATTACCCCTGATAATCTTCTCAAACCATGGGGAATTAAAATGGTACTCATGTAAAATCAACTGTTTCTGTTACAATAAAATACAATTTGGTAGTTCATTACTGTAAGTAAGAATACACGTGAAACGCATTACTGTGACGTAGATGTATCGATACGTAAAACCTCAAATATTTAAAGAACTTTTTGAAACTTTTTTCAAGCAATAACTCATTTTTGAGGTTTCAATATAATTGACTGGATTGCTAATTTGCTACTATGGTAAAGTAAGCCATTAAAATATTGTGGGCCACCCTGTATATAACAAATTAAAAAAAAAACACACCCTGTCACCCAGTTTAGGTGTAGCAGCCTCACATATGTGAGTTACAAGTATATAGATCCATTTTGTATCGAGTAAAGCTCAAAATATGTCAAAATTTGAAGATTAATTGCAATATGACAGCTTACAAATGACAGATATTAAAAACAAATGAGTATATGACACTTACCTGTCATTTTTACTTGACTTTTTCCTATTTTTTGGCAACGGTGTCAATTTGATGTTCCCTCGAAACGTTCTGAAAGTAAAATAATCTAAAAATATTTCATTATACTAGCTAATAATATTTTCAATGTCATTCGTTTTCTATTGTATTAATAAATTTAAATAAATTAGCACATGATCTAGAAGGTGTATACTGAGAATCTAAATGAGAACCTTATGACATATTTTATCAATTGTGAATCATATAAACGTTATGAAATATTTTAATTTTTGTCAGCGGCGTACCAAAAAGCACAATTCAGTCGCCTCATATTAAGAGTCTCGTCTCCGTAACAAAATATTGCGTGTTTAGAGGTGTAGCAGTTTCTGCTTTACTCATTGCATATTAAAAATTTGAAGGAAAAACAGGTACTAGATTTTTGTGAAAGAATTAATCTAGGATTATGCCCAGTTAGAATTCTGAAAAAATCTTTTAAATCCATATACAAAATTAGTGAAAAAGTGTGTTTTAAGCAATTTTTTACATGCTTTTTCTCATTATTAAGGGATTTATTAGAAAATGTAACTCGGCATAATCCTAGTTGCATTCTTCGTCTGTAAATAAATTTATAAAATTTAGCTTTATCTATAAAACTTCGTGAGCATTGTAGAAATTGCTAGACTGCTTTTCCGTATTTTTAGCGAGCGTTTCTATGCATTAACATAGGACAAACGCGGTGTTGAGCTACGTGGAGTCGATACCCTTAAGGGTCTCGTCTCCGTAACAAAATATAGCGTGTTTAGAGGTGTAGCAGTTTCTGCTTTACTCATTGCATATTAAAAATTTGAAGGAAAAACAGGTACTAGATTTTTGTGAAAGAATTAATCTAGGATTACGCCCAGTTAGATTTCTGAAAAAATCCATATACAAAATTAATGAAAAAGTGTGTTTTAAGCAATTTTTTACATGCTTTTTCTCATTATTAAGAGATTTATTAGAAAATGTAACTCGGCATAATCCTAGTTGCATTCTTCGTCTGTAAATAAATTTATGAAATTTAGCTTTATCAATAAAACTTCGTGAGCATTGTAGAAACTGCTAGACTGCTTTTCCGTATTTTTAGCGAGCGTTTCTATGCATTTACATAGGACAAACGTGGTGTTGGGCTACGTGGAGACGATACCCTTAAATGGGTCAAAATTTTCGAATGAGTTTTTGGTGGATAAGCACGTTTCAGGGTCTCTACAATACGAATTTAATATTTTCACGATGATGTCTGTGTGTGTGTTTGTATGGACTGACGATTTTTAAACGATAACTTAAAAAGTATGAAACCGTTTATAACCAAATTTCATATTTAAGGTTTTAATAAGAATCTTAACACCGGATAAGATTTTGATAGAAATCCGCAAACCGGAAGTAGTACTTTTTGAAGCTTGATATAGTTTTTACCTTCCGCTTACCTGTAAAGGAAGGTATTGGAATCATGCTAAAAATCGGGTAGTGTGTTTTAAGTGGATGAGCACGAATTAGGGGCCTTACAACTCATTTTTGATAGTTTCACGATGATGTCTGTATGTATGTGTGTGTGTGTGTGTGTATGGTCAAGGCCGGGGTGTAAGTCGCATAACTCAAATACGAATTTCCCAAAAAATTTGATATTTGGTATTTTACAATTGTATACGAATAGGAAGAGCTCATTAGATTTTGGTACAAATATCTTCACCGGAAGTGATATGTTTTGAAGATTGAAAAGGTTATTGTCAAAAATTTATATAAATTTGGATAAATATAGTACTTATTTGTTATAAGAATAAGAGGAAAAGTTATTTGCAACTTACGTTATTAAAAAGATGTCTTTATCTGGTAGCATTAAAGAACTGCAGTAAAAATTTTTGATGTACTTACAAATATCTTTTTTCAGTGGTCAAATTTACCTTAATTAACATATTAGCAAAAATTTGAAATACAACTAATGCAAAAATATTTTTGTCTCTATTTAAAACAAAGTATTTTATTAGGTATAAAAGAATTTGTTTTTATCTCAAACGTGCATGTCAAAATAAAATATACTATACCATAAATAACTTTTTAAATAAATTTTTACGATATTGTTAAGTAAGTGAATAGATAATATTACCATATTTTATCCAAGAAACATTTTTACCTCTCGCCTTATTCTATAAGGGAGGTATGTTGGAGGTACGATAACTCAAATACCACTGAATAAAAAAATTTGAAATTTTGTATACAATATTCTGACACCCTAGATTAGATCTGATTAGATTTTGGTGTTGATCGTGCAACCGGAAGTGGTAGTTTTTTGAAGATCTGAAGAGTTTTTCTGGAATATTCTCAAAATTTATGAATTAATAGGAATTTTTTAAATAACATTGTATACTAAATGTTACTATCTACAATATGTATTCAAAACGTTGTTTCTATCTAGCACCATTTTCCAATTACAAGAAGTTAAAAATTCTACAGTTACAATTTTGATTTATCTGCCTACCTATGGAAAAAAAATATTTGAGTGTTAATGTCATATGAACTTTTGACTTTTTGGCAAATTGAAATGAAAAATATAAAATGTTATTTATTATTTATAAGCTAATAATAAACTTTAATAATATTATAAAAACTACAATTTCCGAATTCCCTTCTACAATGGTATTATTTGGGAGTAAGTACCTTCATACACACTCAGTAAAATAGTAGAGTGTATGGCGAGAGGTCATGTGTTCGCCACATCGGATTTTTGTGCTAAGTTGTGACACATTTATATAAACGTACAACACTTCGCACAAAAGTAAAAAATCTGACGTGGCCATCACACAACCTTCCGCCATATCTAGACTTTAAACAGAAATGTATACGTACAATCCGGTGCCCATTTAAAATATACAAATAAAAATCTAAAATATTCAAACACAGAAATTTGCATCACCCGAATAAAAAGATTTATTCACAGGAAAACTCTGCTGTGTTGAAGCCATCCTCCGTTCAATTACTACATTTAATATCTTACTTATGACATGTAGCACTAGTATGTCAACCTGTCAATATTTTATACACAGTAACAAAATTCAGTCGAACGTGGATTACAAGATTTAAACGTTTTATTTGATAAATTTATTTTTTAAATTTTACTGCAGTTCTTTAATGCTACCAAATAAAGACAATTTTTTTATAACGTAAGTTGCAAATAACTTTACCTCTTATTCTTATTACAAATACTATATTTTTCCAAATTTATATACAATTTTGACAATTAATCTTTTCAATCTTCAAAAAATATCACTTCCGATGAAAATATTTGTACCAAAATCTAAGGAGCTCTTCCAATTTATATACAAATATCAAAATTTTCGGGTAATTCGCATTTTGAGTTATGCGACTAACACCCGGCCTTGACCACACACACACATACACACACACACACACACACACACACACACACACACACACACACACACACACACACACACACACACACACACACACACACACACACACACACACACACACACACACACACACACACACACACACACACACACACACACACACACACACACACACACACACACACACACACACACACACACACACACACACACACACACACACACACACACACACACACACACACACACACACACACACACACACACACACACACACACACACACACACACACACACACACACACACACACACACACACACACACACACACACACACACACACACACACACACACACACACACACACACACACACACACACACACACACACACACACACACACACACACACACACACACACACACACACACACACACACACACACACACACACACACACACACACACACACACACACACACACACACACACACACACACACACACACACACACACACACACACACACACACACACACACACACACACACACACACACACACACACACACACACACACACACACACACACACACACACACACACACACACACACACAGACATCATCGTGAAACTATCAAAAATGAATTGTAAGGACCCTAATTCGTGCTCATCCACTAAAAACTCACTACCCGATTTTTAGCATGATTCCAATACCTTCCTTTACTGGTAAGCGGAAGGTAAAAAGTTAAAATGTGCAAAAACTGCTATAAAAACAACTTTTTGCTAGACTATCCTTGAAATAAATTAGTAATGCCTTTAGAATGTATAAATTTACTACTACGCCACTGATCTTATGACGTAGATTGATACAGAAAATTATCACTTAAGTTCAACTATTGATAAAATATTGAGATAAAATTTCATAAACATATTTCTTGTAACAAAATAATCAACTATAATATATAAATAATTTATTGAAATATTACATACCTTACACCTATTAATATTATACTTATATTTCTTCACTTTAACAACTGATAAACAATATTTTTTATTTCACTCATATAATTTCAATGTTGCACTTTCAATATTGTTTCATTGACTGTTGGACGATTAATCTAAAGAAAATAATATCCTAGCGTCCACTTATAATATTGAGCGGTATACAATGTTGCCAATGGAATTCTGGTTACAAGAAAATATTCATATTATACAGGGTGTCTGTTTATAAATGAACCAGCATCTATCTCGCTTATTTGTTGATTTAGCGTTTTTTGTCAAATACATGATTTATACAGTATCATGTGTAGTAAATGATAGCGGATGTGAATCCTTGGTATCACTTCCGGTTTTTGAGGAAGTCATAGCAACTTTCAAATTTTAAATGGAACATTGTATTTTTTATTACGAATTTGAAAAGTACATTAAATTTGCTTTACGGTGGTATAAAAAGTTATATGTTGTATTATTAAAATATTAAATTACGGGCACTTAAATTATGCACCTATGAACGCTGAAATAAGTAAAGTAAGCCTTGCCGCGAAACAAAAACAATAGTTGAAAGCAGTTAACTGTCAACATTTTGAACATCTTTTATTAAAGTAAAGTTAGGTACTCTCGAGGTACTCTAATAAATGAATTGTTTCTTAATTATTCATAATATGCGTTTTCTTTATTATAATTAGATTTAAGAGATATTTTATTGTAATTTACATTGATTGTTGACAGGTAAAACTGTTTTCAACTATTGTTTTTGTTTCGCGGCAAGGCTTACTTATGTCAGCGTTCATAGGTGCATAATTTAAGTGCCCGTAATTTAATATTTCAATAATACAACATATAACTTTTTTATACCACCGTAGAGCAAATTTAATGTACTTTTCAAATTCGTAATAAAAAATACAATGTTCCATTTGAAATTTGATAGTTGCTATGACTTCCTCAAAAACCGGAAGTGATACCAAGGATTCACATCCGCTATCATTTACTACACATGATACTGTATAAATCATGTATTTGACAAAAAACGCTAAATCAACAAATAAGCGAGATAAATGCTGGTTCATTTAAAAACAGACACCCTGTATAGCTACAGCAATTTTTTGGTTAAAAACCTGATTTTTGTCAATAATGAATTTTTTAATATTTTAATACCAGATACAAAATAATGTTTGTTTTTATGGAATATTTTAATCTATTTGTTAAAAAATTTAGGGTTAAGGTATAGAATAGTATATTATATATTGAAGGACTAAAGTGCATGATTTAATCCTGAGGGTGAAGTTTATTTCACGAGCCGAAGGCGAGGGAAATAATCACCTGAGGGATTAAAGGTACTTTAGTCCTGTGGTATATACGCTATTTTTTGCACTTCATCCTCAAACGAATGCAAAATAGTTTAAAAGAATACACATTTTGTAATTTTGACACTAAATTTTATGACATATTTATATTGTTCCCATAGATACTCTGTAACAAATAGCACGTATTTACTTGACAGCGGGATTAATTAATTCAATTCCTTGACAACGGGCTTAAATATGAGAAATAATCCCTTGGGATCAAATTAAGAACCTTAGTCTCTAAAAATAAAGACTAAAGAACAGTTTTAGTCCCGGAAGTGCAAAAAATTTATTTTTTAAGGGCGTGCTTACAGTTTGTATCGGTTGTTTTTAACCCTTAATCAAAATTTGATTTAAAAGATAATGTTTTTACCTCTTGCCTAGTGGAGTGTTTTTGGTGGATAAGCACGTTTCAGGGTCTCTACAATACGAATTTACTATTTTCACGATGATGTCTGTGTGTGTGTTTGTGTGTTTGTATGGACTGACGATTTTTCAACGATAACTTAAAAAGTTTCAAACCGTTTATAACCAAATTTCATATTTAAGGTTTTAATAAGTATCTTAACACCGGATTATATTTTGGTAGAAATCCGCAAACCGGAAGTAGTACTTTTTGAAGCTTGATATAGTTTTTCGTAAATGAATTGGTACATTATTTATTTATGACAATTTTTGCAATTGAAAATAATTATCTAAGGGTACAGTTAATTATAAATACAATTTGCTGAATCTGGTAGTATTTAACAACAAAATAAAGTACAATCAATATTCAATTTTTTTGAAATTCCAGTATCTTGTTGTCCATGATATGAAATTTGTTTCTACACAAAATTAAATGATTATGACAGTGACAGTACAGTTGACATCTTATGCTTGCATTTTGGTTTACATATTATAAATTACAAATAAATAAATTTCCCAATTTTCATTTCATAATTTTTTTATTAATTTCTACTCGTGAAAGAAGGAAGAGGGTAAAATATAATGTAATTTCCCCTCTATGGAAAAACTTCACTTTAATGAAACAAGCTTGTGACCTTGAACTGAAAAAAAAATTTTAAAGTTTTTTATTGAAACTTCATGTTATTTGAAAGCGATTGAGAGTACTGATAAGCCTTGGTCTTAATAAAGCTGTAATTAATTTTTAAAGTTTGTGTGACGTAGATGTATAGCTGAAAATCTTCTCAAACCGGAATTAAAATGTGCTCATGTAAAATCAACTGTTTCTGTTACAATAAAATACAATTTGGTAGTGTATTACTGTAAGTAAGAATACACATAAAACGCATTACTGTGACGTAGATGTATCGATACGTAAAATCTCAAATACCGTGAGTTTATTATAACGTGAAACATGGGATTTTTCATATCCATGGTTACGAATTTGACAGCACCGTATTAGAGCGTTCTTTTTAAAATCGAACATAGGGAATCAATGTAACTGTATTATTCTTGACCAATATAACATATTTGGCAGCTGTTATAGTTCCAAGAGACGCTTTCAACATAAACTTTTAATTGTTTAAACTATACCTACATCGTATTTCCAGGTAGCATCAGTTTGACGCCAATTAACAAATTCAAATGTTGCTACCTGGAAATACAACGTAGGTATAGTTTAAACAATTAAAAGTTTTGTTTAAAGCGTCTCTTGGAACTATTACAGCTGCCCAAATATGTTATATTGGTCAAGAACAATACAGTTAAATTGATTCCCTATGTTCTATTTTAAAAAGAACGCTTTAATACATTGCTGTCAAATTCGTAACCATGGATATGAAAAATCCTATGTTTCACGTTAAAATAAACTCACGGTATAAGTATCTAACGTATTATAAGTAACTAACGTATTATGTTGTTCATAATTATTAATACATGTTGCATATTAAGGGGCTATACTTCTTGAATGCAATATTGCTGCAATAGAATCAGAATTCACGATTCTGGCTATATTGCTCAAAAAATGTGAAATTTTACATTAGACAAAGCATTGTTGAATTGAAAAATTCAAACTATATATTGTTCCGACTACAATTAGAGATAAAAGGAATTAAACACTAGAATTTCGTGAGGATCTCATGAATAAACTATAAAAGTTATCATTGAAAAGACAAAATGAGTACAACATAGATGTAAAAAAAACTATAATCAACAGAATTGCCATAAATTATATCTAAACTTGTACAATTTTCGCCGATTTTCGCATAATTATTAAAGCCAAACTAAAAGATTTGGAAGAATCCGCACTTTTAGTATGCTTCCTTAATCTACACAAAAATTCAACATCATACGTATAACAGTATTAGATTGAGATCATCACAAAATTACCCGTTTTTCAATGCGATTGCCATGCAATAGGCTCTTAGAGTAAAATTCAAATAGCTAGAACCCTGCGCGAAGTACGAATTCTCGTCTTAGAGAGAGAAGCATAGATGATAAACTACGCTACTGTCTGTTCTACTGAACATCAGCTTCAATATCTGTTATTCTCATGTTGACATTCGTAGTGTTTTGCTTCATGTAACCCTGCGAATTTTGTAATTGATTGTGATTGAGTTATATTTTAGTTTAGAAAATTAAGTGAAGTGCAGCGCAGCATATACTCGCTAGCTCCGCTTTTGTAAAACGACAAGCTCTGCCTTCTCGCGCAGCCCAGGGTCCTAGCTATTTGAATTTTACTCTAGTGCAGTAACCGTTCCTCTTAAAAGGTAATAACGTTGATACGAATAATAATACAAATCGCGCCATCTATGACCAAGCGTTAGTTCCACACTGATTCCACATCCTGCAGTTGGCAACACTTCTGTAACGTCACAGTCACATCGACAGCGACAGCTGTTCTTCTCAATCTCAAATGACAGAAGACAACATGGCAAAGGCAATATCCAACAAAAGAGATACTAAAGAAATATTCACAGTTTTATTCCTGTGCATACTGTGGTACATTATCAGCAGCAGCAACAATGTAATCGGTAAAATGCTACTGAACGATTTTCCGTACCCTATAACAGTCACAATGGTGCAACTATTGTCAATAACATTATACAGTGGTCCAGTTTTTAATTTGTGGGGTGTCAGAAAGTATGTTGATATATCTTGGAGATATTATTTTTCTCTAATAGTGCCTCTAGCGTTTGGGAAGTTTTTTACATCAGTGTTTTCGCATGTAAGCATATGGAAGGTCCCTGTCTCGTATGCACATACTGGTGAGTGATTTTGAGGTTATATTTTTGACGTTTAGCCATATGGATAGTTAGTATCTTTTGCAGATGTTTTATTTAATTTTGTGGTATTATTTGATGAATTACTGCATTTTACTGTTGATATTGTTGTTTATTTACGGGCAATTGTTTCAGTATTGGTGTTGTTTTGTTTTCGGGATGTATAACATAGTTGTCAATTGTTTTTTTTTTATGTCTACGACCCGAAATGGGTGTGTCAGCCTCACATATTGTGAATAATAAATTTTTTTTAAATTTATTTTACTATTGATGCTGTTTTGTTTTGACAATTAATAATGTAGCTGTTAATTGTTTTTTTTTATTATGTTTATGGCTCAAATTGGGTACGAATTTGTCAGGGGGCAGCTGTCAAAATGGTCTTTAAATGTAACTGTCAAGTGTAATAGGGTAGTTTACCGTTTTTTAAAAAGTTTTTATTGAAACTTCATGTTATTTGAAAGCGATTGAGAGTACTGATAAGCCTTGTTCTTAATAAAGCTGTAATTAATTTTTTTGTGTGACGTAGATGTATAGCTGAAAATTTTCTCAAACCGGAATTAAAATGTGCTCATGTAAAATCAACTGTTTCTGTTACAATAAAATACAATTTGGTAGTTTATTACTGTAAGTAAGAATACACGTGGAACGCATTACTGTGACGTAGATGTATCGATACGTAAAATCTCAAATATTTAAAGAACTTTTTGAAAACTTTTCAAGCAATAACTCATTTTTGAGGTTTCAATATAATTGACTGGATTGCTAATTTGCTACTATGGTAAAGTACCCTATTGACTTAAAATACAATTTTGGGGGGGCGCGACTGTTTCAGTAACACCCGGTATTTTATAAATGATAAATTTTTGATATACAAACTTGTTTTTATGAGTTATTGTTCAACAAAAATGCGCAATGTTTATCTTATATAATTGCTGAGACATTCTGCATTGCATAATAAATGTAATTTAAATAATTTATATTATTTTAGGTCATTAATTTATAAATATTGTATGTATAGTTGAAATTTTTTTTGCAGAGGAGTCATGTCATCAAAACTTTACAAAATGAAAAATAACTGTAGTAATGACCGAGTGATGTTAAATGAATAAAGTAAATACTACTTTTTTGCATACTATAAGAATAGCGCATTTTCATTAAATTTACAATAATTTTAAAGTCGAACATAATGTTTTTAATGCATTTTTAATTTATTTAAAATAATTGTAGTTTGTTTTTTCACCACATATTGGCATTACTGAATTATGAATTGTGTTTTGTGTTGTACGTTTACATGGTATTCATATTTTTTCTGTAACGCTATAGAGCTGTAACTGGAAATATATTAAATTTTACAGTGATATTTAAATATTAATCGTCTAATAATTCAATTAAATTGATCGCAAAACTTAGCATCGCATGTAAATTCAATAATACAACACACATTACATTTTTTTAAATTAAATTAGTATACTATGTAAATCTAGTATTCCGTGACGTCATTATCTAGTGACTCCTCTCCAAAAAAATTTTTACTATAGTTATATTTTATCTATCACGCTTTTACCCAACACCCAACTTGGGTGTGGCAGTCTCACATCCTGTGAGTCACCGGTGCAGCTATACAGGTTGGTGGAGGTGAAATGCGAACATAGGGAACATACATGACAATCGAACTTTCATGCCAGGTATCTTGATATATTTTGTAGTAGTGTCACAAAGCAAAGTGTGGCAAAAAGAGTAATGAATAACAGAAATAATAATAAAATCTAAAAGTGCATGTAAACTTTCTCGTTCTGCTCGTACACATACATTATTATGCAAATATTTTAATGAAAATAATCAATAATATGACAGGTACTTTGACATTGACAGTACTTATTCCACGTATATCAAGATGCCTAGCATGGTAACTCCATTGTCATATATTTCCCTATGTTCGCATTTCACCTCCACCAACCTGTATTTACCGTGTGTGCGGTTACCAGCCAAAACGCGCGTTCTTATGCTAGTGCAGTAATATTTATTTAAGTCTACAATATAATAATTTACGTACATTCCGGCCTTAAACGCTACGTTAGTACATCTCGCGCTGGTTTTGAGCTAGACAGGCTCCTTAAGCCACAAAATTGTGAATCCTGTATATCTATCCTAACTAACCCCCTTAATATTATTCTAGTTAAGGCAACAATGCCCCTGTTCACTGTCATATTATCCCGAATAATTTTGAAAGAAACCCAAACATTAAGGGTGTACGCCTCGCTTATACCTATAATACTGGGCGTTGCAATAGCAACAGTGACGGAATTATCCTTCGACGGGATTGGTCTAGCCGCCGCATTGGCCGCTACAGCTGGTTTTAGCCTCCAGCATATCTATAGCAAAAAAGTTTTACATGATACAGGAATACATCATTTGAGATTACTCCATGTTTTGGGCCGATTAGCACTTGCAATGTTTCTTCCAATATGGATGTTGGTTGATGGAATTTCGGTATTTAAGGACCAGACTGTTGTAAGTATTTGATGCAGTCATAGGTGTACATATGGGTTAAGAGGGGGCGAGAATTCTTTTTACTTCCTTGTACGGAGTAAAGGTGGATTTATAACTGCGCACAGCGCACAGAACATAATTTAGCACAACACAGCACAGCACAGCGCACAGCATTTTCTTCACGGGGGTTTTATAAATCACACAGAAACACAGATTTATTGACGGGTTATCACAGCTGTTTTGACATTTAATTTGGAGGCATTGTGTATTTTTATTGTGTTTTACAAATATTTCTTTAAAATAATGGACAACAAAATAATATAAAACCGTGTTTGACAAAAAATAATCTTGACAGGAGACTTTGACATAAATAATAAATGAATAAATGGTAAATAAATAATTCGTGTGCTGTGATAAATTATTTTCTATGCGTTGTGCGTCTTATAAATGGATGCACTAATTTCCATATGACCAATTCGTATGCTATGCTGTGCTAAATTATTTTCTATGCGCTGTGCGTGTTATAAATCCACCTTTAAGGAAGTATTGTAATCGCGAAAAATTTTGGTTCTCAGATTTTGACGGAAATATCCGTTTTGACCTTTTCTGAATCCATTATGACTAGTTTCGTCGTGACGTCTGTACCATAAAGTAAGAAGGTAATATAGAGTACCAAGTACCGTGGAAACTGATGGAAACAAGCTCGACACTAGCACTGCGGTGTCCTGTGGCAGAACTAACCAAGGCTAACATGATTATGATTTATTTTATTTTGTATATTTAAATATTTTTAAATTAAATTATAAAATAAAAGAAGGTATTTGAAAATATATAGGTACTTATATTTCAAAATATTATTTTACAAACACATACGTACATAGCAATAAAAGAGCAACAAACTATTGAGATGAAATTACCCAAATATTTCTTTCATATAATACATGTTATAAAACGATTTAACTTATTTAAAGGTATTCTTAAACTGTGGTTCTTAAAACTAAACGAATTATAAACTATTATAATTATTCAAATATTAATTATAAAGATATCTCTATTCAAGAATAATTATTATTTCAAAGTTATACAGAAAATAGAAACTAACAAGATACCTTATAATAATATTAAGACCGGATTTATTACCAAAATAAATCATCTTTATAATTTGTATTTTTTCTATGAATAGAATTTAACGATTTACGTTAAATTCGGTTCCTAAATTTCATTATCAAAAGTGTGTAATAATAATAAATAAAAATGTAAATAATCATGTATTCCTCCCGAGCTATCATTATTGCTTGTAATTCGCTTGATGTCATCTATGCAATAATCGACATTTCACACAGCACAGTGTAGTTTCCAATAAAGAATAGCATGTCTTTACCATTTTATTATTTTCTAAAAATAAAAATAACAGTAAAATTATGGAAAAATTTAAATATCAATGAATTACCGGGATTTACAAAAAAGGCAACGAAAATCTTGAAGAAATAAAAAATCAACAATATTATAAACTCTTCTTTCTTCTTAAATCTCGTTATCTCACTCTTCAGCTGTCGTTTATGTTTTTCTGCAGATCTTTCTATCGTTTAATTATGAAGCGTTTCTTTAATACCGTTTATCCATAATCTCTTCACTTTTCAGCTGTCGTTCATGTTTTTCTGCAGATTTTTCTATCGTTTAATTATTAAAGGCATGAATGTGGTCTTTCAAAGTGAAAATTTGTCGAATGTGTTCAATATTGAGGTCATCTATGCAATAATCGACATTTCACACAGAGCAGTGTAGTTACCAATAAAAAGTACCATGTCTTTACCATTTCATTAACTTTATAAAAATAAAAATAACAGTAAAATTATGGTAAATTTAAATATTAATGTATTACCTGACTTTATAAAAAGGCTAAACGTATAATTAACTATAAACAAATATTTGCAATAACTGCACAAGATAAATAATAATAACTTTATGAGATAAATGACACAAATTTCTTTCAACCTTTCTTGTTGAAAAGGTAGAAACAATATCTGTCAAAAATATTTATTTTCGTGTGTAACTTAAATATTTTATTACTTTCAATTTTATTTTGAAATGTAATATTGAATTTCCTTCATATTTAATTTGAAATGCAATATAATAGTGTACACTAGCACTGCGGTGTTCTGTGGCAGAACTATTTTCATGACGTCACGTGCTGTACGTTTTCCTGGGCAACCTGTGACTCTATATTACCTTCTTACTTTATGGTCTGTACGTACGGGCGTACGTACGTACGTAACGTATGTATGTCGCATAACTCAAATACGGTTAGACGTAGAAAGTTGAAATTTTGTATTTAGGACTGTTATAGCATCTAGTCATGTGGTGTCCACGTCAGATATTTTTAACAATATGCACCTCCACCATATACTCCAGTCAAAATACGGGGGAGGGTTGTATTATTACTGGCAACTACCAGATTTGGTCTAGTTTAGGTTTTTTGGATCGCTGATCACGAATTTCAGGGTCATTTTGTAAAGAAATGTGCGGAACACCCTTAAATTTGCAAAAATTACCCCCAAAAAGGGTATTTTTGCTATATTCGCACTTTGAGCGTCCAGATTTAGTCCATATAGGTTTTTTGGATCGCTGATCAAGAATTTCGGAGTTTTTAAAATAAAAATTAATATTTCACCCTTAAATTAGCACAAAGTGCGAAAATAACAAAGACACCCTTTTTGGGTGTAGTTTTAGGTAATTTAAGGGTGAAATATTAATTTTTATTTTAAAAACTCCGAAATTCTTGATCAGCGATCCAAAAAACCTATATGGACTAAATCTGGACGCTCAAAGTGCGAATATAGCAAAAATACCCTTTTTGGGGGTAGTTTTAGCTAATTTAAGGGTGAAATATTAATTTTTATAAAAAAATCCCCGAAATTCTTGATCAGCGACCCAAAAAACCCCTTTGTGCGAAATCTGGGCACTCAAAGTGCGTATATATAAAAAAACAACCCATTTTGGGGGTAGTTTTTGCAAATTTAAGGGTGTTCCGCAAATTCGTGTTCAGCGACCCAAAAAACCTATACTAGACCAAATCTGGTAGTTGCCAGTAATAATACAACCAAACCCGTATTTTGACTGGAGTAATAATCAAAATATAGACCAAGACCTAGCGATGAAATTAGTGTGGACGTTTTATTATTATTTTATTAAATAATGATATAAGGCATCGGTAACCTGAATTTGAATCTTATAAGATTGCCAGTAACAAAGATATTACATGTTCACTTATTTTATTATTATAAACAAAATATAAATAATTTAAAAAATTTACAGTAGCAAATAACTTAACTAAGCTTATAACTATACTATACCAAAATTTGAATTTTTTTGCATGATGCATATTGACAGTGGACGTCATTAAAGTTAACAGTTTCTAAATGTGTTATTTCTACACATATACATTTAAAAATTTGAAATTTTATACAATAACGTAGAAATGTGCATACTTTAGTATAAAGTTTTATTTAAATTTTTTGGATTATTTTTAAACAAGTTATTCAACTTTACATCCGAGTGACTATACTTATTACTCCGATAGTAGTTGACATTCTATATAACTCCAACCCCCTCCCATATTCTATGACTGCAACAACCAACAAATCAATTTAAGAGCACTATTACTATACCACTATTTTCTTTTAGATAGGGGGTAACTACAGAGTTCTTGGTCTTTTACTTATAGATGGAATTCTAAATTGGCTTCAAAACATAATAGCATTTAGTGTACTATCTTTAGTGACGCCACTAACTTACGCTGTTGCGAGCGCAAGTAAAAGAATATTCGTAATAGGGACTTCACTTTTTGTCCTTGGTAACCCTGTCACTTTTACGAATGTCTGTGGAATGATGATGGCGGTATTTGGTGTGTTAGTGTACAATAAAGTAAGTTTTATTACTTGTGTTTCCTTCCAAGCCGACTCCAAATTGGTAACTTTTTTTTTCGATGATTTTTTAAATAAATATCTCGAATATCAAAGGATAACGTATTCGTTTTCCTAACATGTGTTGGATTGTTATGATATAATATTTTCTAATTTAGTAAATCTACTGGTAAAGCATTTTAGCGCGTTTTAAGCTGGATTTATAACACGCACAGCGCATAGAAAATAATTTAGCACAACATAGCACAGCACAGCGCATAGCATTTTCGTTACGGGGGTTTTATAAGCCGCACACAAACACAGATTGCTATACGAAGTAAAAGAAGAAGTCCTTGTCTTACAGTGTGTTGTCTTATATGACGTTATGACAGCTGTTTTGTTGGTTATGCTAGATTTGATTTGGTATTATTTGACTTTGTGATTTTGTTATTATGTTTTGACTATTTTACAAAAATTATTAATATAATGAACAACGAATGCGCGTGCGTGTAAGAAGTTAACTAAAACGAACTGTCACGAATGCAACGAATAAACCCGAAGCACTGCACAGCACAGCACAGCGCATAGGAAAATGAACATTGGTCAATTCGTGTGCTATGCTAAATTATTTTCTATGCGCTGTGCGTGTTATAAATCCAGCTTTAAAGTAGACACTTCAAAGTTTTTCGCCCTCGAAGATTCATCGAAATCGATTGAAAATACGCCGAGTTATGGCGGTTTGAAAATGGTCGAAATTTCACGAATTTCAAGTGTTTCATTTTTTTCCACAAGAAAAACCTAATTTTACAATCTGCCTTCGATGTATATATACTCCCATACAACACAAATACGAGAGGTCGTTTTTATATTCCCGGACTAGGCATGAAAACAAAAGACTAGAGCAACAAAAAAAAAATTATTTTTCAATATAGTTCCCCTGCTTTTGAATACAGGTATAACACCGTTTCAATAACATCTTTAATCCAGTATAAAAATATTCATTTGGTTTTTCCGCAAAATGGCCGTCAACAGCTGCTATAAGTTCGTCATTGGCCCTAAATTTTGTCCCCCTTAGTGTTTTTTTTTGAGATTTGGGAACAAAAAATAGTCACTGAGTGCTAGATCTGGACTATAAGGCGGATGTTCAAGCCACAATCAGCTACAGCAGCTTTTGAAAGTCTGGACTTGTGCACTGGTGCATTGTCGTGGAGCAACAAGACACCTTGCGTCAGTTTTCCGCGTCTCTTCACTTTAATAGCATCTCTAAGGCGATGCATCAGGTTTGCATAATACTCTAATTGCTAACTGCTAATTGTCGCTTCTTTAGTCTTGCATCCTCCAGTACCAAACACTTGGTTTTTTCAACAACATCTGAAGTGATCACGTTAACAGGGTGCCCTGGACGGGGATCATCATCCAGTGATTCTCGACCATGTTTAAACAATTTTGACCACTCGCAAATAGTTGACTTAGAAGGGCAATCATCCCCGTATACAGCCAACATTTCTTCAAGAATAATTTTTGGAGCTTTTCCTTGTTTTGTAAGGAATTTTATAACAGCCCGGTATTCGATTTTATTCATTTCGATAGATATACAACGCGCGACGACACAAACTGACAGATAATAAAATTAATAATGTTGCAATTGTTTTGTAAATTGCCACACAAGTTACCAAGGCATATGTAATTAAAAAATCTGACGTGGCCATCACACAACCTTCCGCCATATCTAGAATTTAAACATAAATGTATACGTACAATCTGGTGCCCATTTAAAATATACAAATAAAAATCTAAAATATTCAAACACAGAAATTAGTATCACCTGAATCAAAAGATTCATTCACACGAAAACTCTTCTGTGTTGAAGCAATCCTCCGTTCAGTTACTACATTTAATAGCTTACTTATGACTTATATAGCGCTAGTATGCCAACTTGTCACCCGTCTCATCTGTCAATATTTTTTATGCAGAAACAAAAATCAACCAAACATGGATTACAAGATTTCAATGTTTTATTTGATAAATTTATTTTTTAAATTTTACTGCAGTTCTTTAATGCTACCAGATAAAGACAATATTTTTATAACGTAGATTGCAAATAACTTTTCCTCTTATTCTTATTACAAATAAATACTATATTTATCCAAATTTATAGAAATTTTTGACACTTAATCTTTTCAATCTTCAAAAAATATCACTTCCGGTGAAGATATTTGTACCAAAATCTAATGAGCTCTTCCTATTCGTATACAATTGTAAAATACGAAATATCAAAATTTTTGGGTAATTCGTATTTGAGTTATCCGACAGACGGCATCGGCCCGGACCACACACATACACACACACACACACGCACACACACACACGCACACACACACACATACATACAGACATCATCGGAAAACTATCAAAAATGAGTTGTAAGGACCCTAATTCGTGCTCATCCACTAAAAACTCACTACTAGATTTTTTGCATGATTCCAATACCTTCCTTTACAGGTAAGCGGAAGGTAAAAACAGCATAATGAAAAATTGCATCAAAATTCTAAACAGCCCAGTCCGGGAATATAAAAACGACCCCTCGTACGTCGTTAAGACGTCTTTAAAACGTCTGATCCAAATGTAATCACAAAGACGTCACATACGTGTCTTTTGTCCTTCATTCTGGATGTTTCAAAGATGTTATTTTCTTCCTTGCAAATGACCTATTCGACAGTCAAATGATGTCTTTTTTAATAAAATTATGACCAATATACTACTTAATTTTGATCAATATAGGTTTTTGTCATAACCAAGATGAATTTGGAGACAAATATAGGACTCCTATATATTGTAAGCGGGAGATTTAAATCTGGACAACATAATGACGACTTAAAGACGTCTAAATTCGACCAATACTAGTCTCCTTATGACGTCTATAAGACAGTAGCAAGATGTACGTCTTACAGACGTTAACAAATTGTTAACAAAATATCGAATATTCAAATAATAATAGGGACAGTATCGTTGAAAATCGGGCTCGTGATACAACAGTGTTGTATTATGGATTCATTACACAACAGTGTGTCTTATAAAGGTGTTTTTATTCGGAGGCCGTAGATACAAAATTTATCCTCAAATTTTGAACCAATTTTGAGTCGGTATAGGATTTTAAATGTACAAATATTAATTTTTCTACATATTTAAGGCAAAATATGATGCAAAACAGCAACAAAATAAACAAACTTTGCTGCCTTTTTCGCAAGATAACTGGAAAAATAAATCTGGGTTTACGTTATACCCAACTTCAGCTAATTCTTTGGATCGGAATGGGGTTGTGTCCAAACCCACAAATGGGTATGTTATAAAATAGTTTAAACATTAAGCGTATCGGCTCCACGTAGCTCAAATTCAAATAGCTAGAACCCTGCGCGAAGTACGAATTCTCGTCTTAGAGAGAGAAGCATACGCTACTGTCTGTTCTACAGAACATCACCTTCAATATCTGTTATTCTCATGTTGACATTCGTAATGTTTTGCTTCGTGTAAACTTGTGAATTTTGTAATTGATTGAGTTATATTTTAGTTTAGAAAATTAAGTGAAGTGCAGCGTAGCATATACTCGCTAGCTCCGCTTTTGTAAAATGTACATGACAAGCTCTGCCTTCTCGCGCAGTCCAGGGTCCTAGCTATTTGAATTTTACTCTAACGCATAGACACACAATATTTTGTTACGGTGACGGGACCCTTAAGGCTCCTTTCGAATGAGCGTAGTGTAGTTACTTATTAAATTCATAACTCGCCCATTTCGATTACTTTATGAACCAAATTTTGGTAACAGTATACTAGCTGTATGTATTGTCTTTTTCGATTTTCCGAACTTGTTTTGAATAATGGAAAGTCTAGAAAACCATCAAAATTCGTAGTTTACTAATAACTTTTTTGTCGATTTTCATTTTTTTTTCAAAAAAATTACACATGTATCTGCTAGTGTCTCAACAGCGATACATCGCTATTTTTCAAGAAACGTCTCTCATTTGAAATTAAAAAAATAATCAAATTTTGGATTTTAATTTTTTTCGAAAATTTTTAAAATTTAAAAATGTACCGCTGTTAAGCACAATATTTTAAATAATTTTGTTCTCGAAAATTTCCCTAAATAAAGTTATTAGTAAACTACGAACGCCTGTCTATGCGAAGGTGGCCTTAATATAATAGGGTAGTTTACCATTTTGTTTAAAAGTTTTTTATTGAAACTTCATGTTATTTGAAAGCGATTGAGAGTACTGATAAGCCTTAATTGGTCTTAATAAAGCTGTAATTAATTTTTAAAGTTTGTGTGACGTAGATGTATAGCTGAAAATCTTCTCAAACCATGGAGAATAAAATCAACTGTTTCTAAAGGTTACAATAAAATACAATTTGGTAGTTTATTACTGTAAGTAAGAATACACGTGAAACGCATTACTGTGACGTAGATGTATCGATACGTAAAATCTCAAATATTTAAAGAACTATTAACTTTTTGAAACTTTTTTCAAGCAATAACTCATTTTTGAGGTCAATATAATTGACTGGATTGCTAATTCGCTATTATGGTAAAGTACCCTATTGTTGCTCGGTTTTGTACTGTGTGTGCGGTTACCAGTCGTGGTTAGTTGAGTGCACCTAATTACGCGTTTGCTCAATTTAAGTTAAGTTGCAGTTTGCGTGCGGTTTACCAGCCGCAAAATGGTTGTTGGTGGAGTTATTTTTAAATACATTGTTGTGCCTTTCATAGTTTTTACTGAACTATAATTTGGCGGCTCAATCCACTTATGTGTGTGCGGTTACCAGCTGTCAACTGTTCATGGTTGTTGATATTTGTAATTTGTGTACATTTTAGAATATGTGAAATTACTTTGGTGCATTCACAGAAAACAGAATTTCAAGATTGAATTGGTTTTAGTTAAAATTTCACGACTTTTGGGTAAATATATTAAATTTCTTTTTTATCCTACGCTGCATTCGTTTCCCCTCCAACCCCTCTAGGACGCTTTCTGCGCGCTGTCTCGTTATTTAATAGCCTATGAGAACAGTAAGTATTAATTTTTTTATGTCTTAGGTACATACCAAATGGTACCTACCCACAAACTACAAATGGATACCCACAAAATGGCTCAACAACTCAGAATAGTTTTGTTTATAATTCAAGTAGTAGTAACAGTAAGTTACTATTTGTATAAATAGAACCCTTTTAGCAAATTGTCATGACAAATAGAACTATTTACGCGCTTTTTGAGACTTAACAAAATAGTGGTCAAATATTTCGCCAGTATTGTTTAATTTGTTAAAATATCGACAGTTTTAGTAGCACTTTTTAACGCGCTTTTTCGAAGCTACCAAATAGTGGTCAAAATATTTCACCAGTATTGGTTAATTTGTTAAAATGTTGACAGTTTTAGTAGCACTTTTTAACGCGCTTTTTCGAGGCTACCAAATAGTGGTTATATTTCATCCAGTATTGTTTAATTTGTTAAAATATTGACGGTTTTAGTAGCACTTTTTAACGCGCTTTTCCGAAGCTACCAAATAGTGGTCAAAATATTTCGCCAGTATTGTTTAATTTGTTAAAATATTGACAGTTTTAGTAGCACTTTTTAACGCGCTTTTTCGAAACTACCAAATAGAGGTTAAATTTAATTCAGTATTGTTTATTTCTAAGTCGAAATAGTGCTGTTGAAAAAGCACTTTTTGTTGTTTATATAGTATTTTATTTATTGACGAAAATTCAACGGATGCTTTAACAATTGTGTGAAATATTACAAAAATTGTTCAATTTGCGCATTTGCTACAAAATTAGTTATTAATTAATTAATATACAGGGTGTGACATATCTTCGAGTATATACTAGGTATACAGGGTGTTACCTAACATGTGTAACAAAATTTAAGGCACTGATCATGAATAAAAAAGAATTTTGTTGAAATTCTTAAAATTAACTCTAGTTTGTAAAACAATTTTGAGTACCACTGGTTGTCACATTAAATACAAAAAAGTTATGCAGTATTTATTAGCGTAGTTACATTAATGTAATAATAAGAAAAAATTTGTAGGTACTTCCAAAATATCCCATTTTTAGTTTGAGAATTTCAACTAAATTATTTTTGATTATTGATCACTGGTCCAATACTATACTCTTAAATTTTGTTACACAATTAGGTTACACCCTGTATATTATTAAATATATAGGATGTTTCATAATTTCGAGTACATACGTTAATGGTATATGTTGTTTGAATGCTGATTACTAATCTAAAAGAATTTTTTTTAATTCGAAAAATTAAGGGCTGTTTACCATTTTTTGTAGTACTGCACTGGATTAGTTTTCCTATTAAATACAAACAATAGAAGTAGGTAATTAACAATTACATAATACTAGTAAAATAATTATTTTTAATGAAACAATAATTATTACTCCACCCAGTGGCAGTGGCTACGAAAAATTTTTGACTGGGAAACATAGAAATTAATTTTGCGATTTAAAAAAAACTTTTTGATTCGTAATCAGCATATCAAACTACATACAGGTTGGTGGAGGTGAAATGCGAACATAGGGAAATATATGACAATGGAGTTACCATGCTAGGCATCTTGATGGAATAAGTACTGTCAATGTCAAAGTACCTGTCATATTATTGATTATTTTCATTAAAATATTTTGCATAATAATGTATGTGTACGAGCAGAACGAGAAAGTTTACATGCACTTTTAGATTTTATTATTATTTCTGTTATTGATTACTCTTTTTGCCACACTTTGCTTTGTGACACTACTACAAAATATATCAAGATACCTGGCATGAAAGTTCGATTGTCATGGATGTTCCCTATGTTCGCATTTCACCTCCACCAACCTGTGTACCCTTAACGTATGTACCTGTAGTTATGACACACCTGTATACTCGAATTGTGGTACACACTGTATAAGGCCTATTTTGTAGACACTTAATAAATTTAGCCTAATAGTTTTATTTGTCGTGACTGTATTTATAATACAAATAATGTAAAGATTTTAACTTATACAACATGTGATTTAATTTATTTATTACATAAACTTGTACATAAACAGTAGTTGATATATTTTACTTATCAAGTAAGTATTTTGTTGATCTGTCTTCATTAAAAATACATAGTTGAAATGTACATAATAATTATGTTTTAAAAGTAATAAATATTTTTTATAGATACATAATTTTTTAAACTTAAACTTCTTCTTTTGAATTTTATATCCAAATACGGTAAGTGACATTTATTATATTATTATAATATATAATTTGCGCATTTCGAAGTACGGCGAGAGGTCTTGTGCTGGCCACATCAGATTTTTTACTTAAATACTGAGTCAGTAGTATTAATAATTATTTTGCGACTACTACTTCAAGTCTGCATCGCACTGGAGGTAAAATTTGATGTGTTTGTAGTAACTTTTGTATAAAAAAATGTACAAATATTGTATTTTGGTTTGTATTACCAGAATTTTATATCTCCACACGAAACCTCCATGAACTAATCAAAATTTTTGCTTCAGTAACGCTCTAGAGTATGGTGGGAGGTCTTGAGCTGGCCACATCAGATTTTTTAACTTAAATACTGAGTCAGTAGTATTAATAATTATTTTGCGACTACTACTTCAAGTCTGCATCGTTCTAAAGGTAAAATTTGATGTGTTTGTGGTAACTTTTGTATAAAAAAGTTGCAAATATTGTCTCTCAGACAGAGAGACTTCAACATCTTCTGGTTTGTATTACCAAAATTTTATATTACCAGACGAAACCAAGATTTGTTCTCCAGTAACATTTTAGAGTACGGCGGGAGGTCTTGTACTGGCCACATCAGATTTTTAACTTAAATACTGAGTCAGTAGTATTAATAGTTATTTTGCGACAATTTCTTCAAGTCTGCTTTGGTCTGAAGGTAATATTCAATGTGTTTGTGGTATTTTTTGTATAAAAAAGTGTGAAAATATTATGATTTTGTTTGTGACTTGTTTAGAATCATTGGTCTAATTGGACAGACGCTTGGATTTGGAGTACTGGTGAATCTAAAAGAACAAGAGGCAAGTAATTTTTACCTTCCGCTTACCTGTAAAGGAAGGTATTGGAATCATGCTAAAAATCGGGTTGTGAGTTTTAAGTGGATGAGCACGAATTAGGGTCCTTACAACTCATTTTTGATAGTTTCTCGATGATGTCTGTATGTATGTGTGTGTGTGTGTGTGTGTGTGTGCGTGTGTGTGTATGTGTGTGGTTCGGGCCGATGCCGGATGTCGCATAACTCAAATACGAAATACCCAAAAATTTTGATATTTGGTATTTTGCAATTGTATACGAATAGGAAGAGCTCATTAGATTTTGGTACAAATATCTTCACCGGAAGTGATATTTTTTGAAGATTGAAAAAGAAAATTGTCAAAAATTTATATAAATTTTGATAAATATAGTATTTATTTGTAATAATAATAAGAAGCAAAGTTATTTGCAACTCACGTTATAAAAAAATTGTCTTTATCTGGTAGCATTAAAGAACTGCAGTAAAAAATAAAAAATAAATTTATCAGATAAAACGTTGAAATCTTGTAATCCATGTTCGGTTGACTTTTGTTTCTACGTAAAAAATATTGACAGGTGAGACGGGTGACAAGTTGGCATACTAGCGCCATATAAGTCATAAGTGAGATATTAAATGTAGTAATTGAACGGAGGATGGCTTCAACACAGAAGAGTTTTCGTGTGAATGAATCTTTTGATTCAGGTGATACTAATTTCTGTGTTTGAATATTTTAGAATTTTATTTGTATATTTTAAATGGGCACCGGTTTGTACGTATACATTTCTGTTTAAAGTGTAGATATGGGGAAGGTTGTGTGATGGCCACGTCAGATTTTTTAAATAATTAATATTATATTATAACGGGTACAAAATGTAGGATATCATTCAAGAAAAAGTTTTTGTATATATGTATATATATATATATATATATATATATATATATATATATATATATATATATATATATATATATAATATGTCGTGTGTGCGTTTATTAGTCGTCATCTCCACTAATGGTCGTTTTATTAATAAAAATAATAATAATCTAACATTTGAGCTAATATACGACAAAATGTATATCAAATATTATAAATTATTGTCTCGAAAAGTAAGCAAAATTTTGCAAATCTGATAGTGGCATTGGATTCCTCGTGTTTTTTACTTCCTTGTACGGAGTAAAAAGGAAGTATTGTAATCGCGAAAAATTTCGGTTCTCAGATTTTGACGGAAATATCCGTTTTAACCTTTTCTGAATCCATTATGACTAGTTTCGTCGTGACGTCTGTACGTACGTACGGACGTATGTGTGTCGCATAACTCAAATACGGTTAGACGTAGAAAGTTGAAATTTTGTATTTAGGACTGTTATAGCATCTAGTTGTGCACCTCCTATTTTTGGTTTCAATCTACAAACCGGAAGTAGTACTTTTTTCAAATATTTCGATAAATATTTAATTTAAGACAAGATTATGGGATCATTACCTACAATCGGTATTTTATAAATATTTTCGTATCTGGTATCATTTAAGAATAATTAAAGTATATATTTGTTACTACGTAAAATTTAAATGATTATGACATGACAGTGACAATAGTAAAATATGCTTTATATCTTCTTCTGCAGTTTAAATAAAATGACTAAAATATATTTGTGAGTATAGTAACAGTAGTAGTACATTAATATATTTGTATAATAAGTTAAAAGAATAAAGTAGGTATGGCGGGAGGTCTTGTGGTGGCCACGTCAGATTTTTTATATTATTCTACATTTTTGTTATTAAGAAAAGTATGAACAGTTTAATAGGCGTACAAGGAAGTCATGTGGTGTCCACGTCAGATTTTTTACTTCAATATGAAACGTAATTCATTCGAAATGTCCAACTTGGCGTGATCAGACATACATAGAAACAGCTAGAGTAAAATTCAAATAGCTAGAACCCTGCGCGAAGTACGAATTCTCGTCTTAGAGAGAGAAGCATAGATGATAAACTACGCTACTGTCTGTTCTACAGAACATCAGCTTCAATATCTGTTGTTCTCATGTTGACATTCGTAGTGTTTTGCTTTGTGTAACGCTGTGAATTTTGTAATTGATTGTGATTGAGTTATATTTTAGTTTAGAAAATTAAGTGAAGTGCAGCGCAGCATATACTCGCTAGCTCCGCTTTTGTAAAATGTACATGACAAGCTCTGCCTTCTCGCGCAGTCCAGGGTCCTAGCTATTTGAATTTTACTCTAGCATTGAAATACATTGAAATAAACAACAAATTCCAAGATTGATAATTAAATTAGTCGGGTGTTTCGTCATATTTTATACATTCGTAGTACAAACGTTTGGTAAAGAGGTTTAGTATTATAATAGTGCATATTTAGTGCTGTTTTATTTAAAATCTACCGAGATCTACATGATTCTACTATTGTTTAAATGTGTGTTTATATTTTAAAAGTATGTTGAGTTGTTTAAAATTATTTTTATGTTACAGTTTTGCAGTCCATCATTTGAAGGACCATAAAGGGCCCAGTAATAAGAAAAAGTGTAAGTTTTATTATATTTCATTATGAAACATGGTTTATTTATTATTTATTTCAGGCTGAACCCACGCAGAGGTCCTCAACATTTTGAGGGCTCACTGGTCTGTGCTCAGCTCAGTTCATTTCTAGCGTTTAAACAGTCAGGTTTATTTAAATGTTGCTCCACTAATATTTAAATAATCACTAAAACAATAGTGCAAATATTGTTAAACTAATTTTATTTTGTTATTTCAACTATTTGCGATAATATGTTGACAAAATATATAAAGGTAATTGTATATAAAGTATATATTTATCAAATATATACAATAAATAGTAATTCTATGGTCTAAAATGTATTTTTATGTTTGCAGCTCCAGTGACATAAATTGTTGGGCCATCGTTAAGTTGCAGAGGCGTCCGATTTTGGGGCCTACGTAAACGGTAAGAGCCCCTTTTCAAATAATTCACTCTACAATGAGTTGGTATAAAAAATTATTAAATATTACCAACAGAATTGTATTTCATTTAATTGTTTCTACACATTTTTGTCTAACTGCACATAATTATGCCCTCTCCACCAACATACGTTTAGTAAAAGACGTTGTAGAATATTTATTTCAACATTCACATATTATTCTATTGTTGCAATGGAATTCTTTGTTGCATATTTTAATTAAGTATCTTCTTATTTAAAAATATTTTGTTTTAATAGTTTGAAAAAAATAATATTAAATAATTGAATGTTTTGTCAACAATCTCAATATTGTTTCATTGTTGAACTTTAAATATTTGTTGCATATTACAATTTCAAAACATTTTAATTTAAAATCGATAAATAAACGCTTTACGTTTATTTCATTACATTGAACGAAGTTGATTCCTGTCTGCGTGACGTCACAAACACGTTCAGTGCTCTCAGTTTATGTCTGGCTTTGTATCAGTCATGTTTATTTAAATATTACTCCAAACAATATTAGAAAAATTACAATAATAAATTGCAAATATTTATAAAAGGTTTATGTGTGCCATTTTAAACCATGTGTGCGTTTTTGAGCTACTAACTACTATGATCTGACGGCTGGTAACTGCACACAAGGTAAAATATAAAATACTATATTATTGTCATATTGTATTATCGATAATAATGTATTATTAACTTTTAAACTATTGTTGCTTATGTTAATTGTTGTCTTTTTCAATGTCGAATTTTAAATCATTCTTGCATAATACCATTTTGAAACAGTATTTTTATTTTAAATTCATGTACGTAGGTATATTTCATAACTTCTCTGAATGAGCTAATTGGTTCTGGTATGCGTGACGTCACAGTAAACAACGTTCGAAGCTATCAGTTAGATCATTTCTATCAATTATGTTATTTAAAAATATTAATCTTCATTATTATACTGAAAACATTGCAAAATAAAGTACAAATATTGATAAAAAATATTGAGGATGCCATTTTAAATGTTTATAATAATTTGGTAGTAACAAAATATTCTATTCTATGGTCTTGGGACACTTACAAAAAATTTTAGAATATAATATGATATGAAATACATTAAAATCAATTTTATTAAGTGTTGCCCAGAATATAGAAAATTATTTAGTTATATTCGCATATTAATAGTTTTTTTTATTGTTTAGCTAACTTATATTATCAAAATTTAAAAATAAAATCGTTTGCTATTTCATACAACCCGCTTTGAACATCCAATTACATTGCATTAATTTCAACCAATCAAACTCATCGTTCCGTTTTCAATTACAAATTGCATCGCGATATTCAGCCAATCAGAAGCGTCGACACATTTTGTGTAAAACTTGACCTCGATATTGTGCTAGAAACAATTATTTCTCGTAAACAGTACTAGATAATTAAAACCTGTTCGCGGATTATTAATCAGCATAGTTTTTCGCAATAAACGGTGTAATTATTCTTGCCAAAACACAAAGTATTAATTGTGGTCAGATTTCGCAGAACGACATTCAGTTCAGGTGACGCCATTGTGATGTGAGTACAGTTTTGGCGTCATCTTTTAGTTCTTGTGTTTGATAAAGATATTCTAGTGTATTTAAGTAACCAGCAGTATAATTTAAAGTGAAAAACAATAAATAAGAAATTGTGAGTGTCCTCGATATGTATTATTGTTGGTTTGCGGCATAATGATTAACAAATTCCTTTATTTTCTGTTCATTGGACTCTATTATGTTATGTGAGTGTTATGCCGTGTGTTAAATAAGTGATTTACTTATAGGTAAACGCTATTATGTGCAAACAAGGAACAAGGGAATACTAGAAACTGCATACAAATTTGAGGGCATGCCATCATCTTTGAAGAAAATAACTCAAACTCTTGAGATTACGCAATGGAGAGATTTATTTCTGCAACTAAGGTAATCAGATTGTTTTAATAATTTATTTAGGATAACTGCTAAATAAAATTCGTTCGGGATATAATATTTTCTGGAAAAATTACATATTTGTAACGCATTTTAAGATATGCGTGACGTCACAGACCTAATGAATCGTCATGTAACGTGTCCGCCATTTGCATGTACTCAGTTTCGTTTTGTTAAAGTATTTGAAGTGAATTTTAATAAACTGTTGTTCAATTTTAAGTTATAAACAAATATTAAATCGTTTCTGTGGCTAAAGTATTTAATAAAAGTGATATATTTACAGGTCAGTACTGTTGTGTGCAAGAATGGAGACAATATGGAAGTGAATACTTGAAACCTACATTATTATTTGGGTTTCTACCATCATCATTGAGTATATTGAGGACACTACGGTACAAGAACACAATAAGAAGATGTATTTCTTCAGTTGGAAGGTTATTGAAGGTAATTGATCAGTTTTATTTATTGATTACTCGTTATTTAATTGTTATATTGTTCCAGGTTCGATGAAGACTCACAAATTGGGTTATTGAAGATTTTCAGAAGATGATTGATCCTTTTTAACAATGAATTGAAGCATCTTCAAGAGTTCTGGAGTTGTAATTACTACTTTGGGCGTCATCTGCTGCTGTTTATGGACCTAGTGCATCTTAATATTGATGGTAAGCGTTTCATTATTACAATTTAGCTGCATTCACATACGCATTTGGTAATTAATCAGTTTTATTTATTGATTACTCGTTATTTAATTGTTATATTGTTCCAGGTTCGATGAAGACTCACAAACTGGGTTGGGGGTCTTCAGAAGATGATTGATCCTTTTCCTGTCTCTGTTACAATCTTCAGCAAGGCATTGAAGCATCTTCAAGAGTTCTGGAGTTGTAATTACTACTTTGGTCGTCATTTGCAGCTGTTGATGGACCTAGTGCATCTTAATATTGATGGTAAGCGTTTTATTATTACATTTGAATGTGGCTTATTGTTTTATTTGTAGTTAGTACAATTTTCATTAAATTAAAGCTGCATTCACATACGCATTGAGTTTTAAGGTTTATATTAATGTTTACGTTTAAGAAAGTTTGAATACATTTAACTAAATACGAGCATTCACAGTGCTTGAAAATAGGTCGTGCGAATGTTCCTATTTAGTTATATGAATATAACTTTTTTATACGTAAACATAGATGTAAAACTTAAAACTAAACGCGTGTATGAATGAGGCTTATATACATCTAATTAAATACGAGCATTTACACTTTTTACTTTCAAGTACTGAATGCTTCTATTTAGCTAGATGAATTTGAACTTTCTTATTTGCAAACTTAAATATAATTCTTAAAATGCTTATGTGAATGCAGCTTCAATATTTGATTTCTGTTTGTTTAGATCGCAATGGATTGATCTGCAGTATTGGACGTTCTGCACACATTTGAAGTCTTCCTACAACTCATTGTGAACCTGGCAGCATCTTCAAGAGTCAAATTGACCTCCAGACGTCTTCAACACATATCTGGAGTTGTTTATACACCTAGTGCATCTTTGATAAAGCGGTTAGAGTTTTGCACATTGAATATATTGTTTAATAATAATTTAAAAACGTGGCCCATAGTATTAAATAATTGATTTATTTACAGGTTATGTGTATTATAACCTATATTTGGGTTTCTATCATCATTGGGTATATTGATGATTGAGAGACAAATTTAAGAAGCCCTGAGTCAAATTTTCTACTACGAGAACAAGGTAAAATTGTTATTTAATTAATTTATAGAAATACACATCTAATTTATTTTTTGATGTATTTTTCAGACTAGTTCCGGTTGTAGCATCTTTATCTCTGGCTGTAAGACCCGCACAGCCTGTGGTGCCGCCCATCCAGTTTCTTGGTGCAGAAAAACCGTTGATGAAGGCACAGTACTCCTCGACATCAAATGTAAGTGTTTCAATATTAATTACTTAATTTTCAACACTTTCACATACAACGTGTGTGCGTTTACCAGCCGTCAATTGACTGGTTGTCATGGTTGTTTAAATCATAGGCGCCCAGTATAAAATTTTTACTAGGAAGCATTTTATAAGAGTACACATTTTCTACCTCTAATATTAAAGTATTAAAGTATTTAATGCTCCTATTTAGTTTAGGTCGTGCGAATGTTCCTATTTAGTTATATGAATATAACTTTTTTAAACGTAAACATACATGTAAATCTTAAAACTAAACGAGTATATGAATCTAATCTTATTAAATACGAGCATTTACACTTTTTACTTTCAAGCACCGAATGCTTCTATTTAGCTAGATGAATTTGAACTTTCTTATTTGCAAACTTAAATATAAATCCTAAAATGCTTATGTGAATGTGCTTCAATATTTGATTTCTGTTTGTTTAGATCGCAATGGATTGATCTGTAGTATTGGACGTTGTGCACACATTTGAAGTCTTTCTACAACTCATGATGAACCTGGCAGCATCTTCACAAGTCTGATTGATCTTCAGGCGTCTTTAACACATTTCTGGAGCGGTTGGTCGTCATCTGCAATTGGTGGAATGTATCAGGAATCCAAAGAAATAGAATGGTGAGTTAACTCATGGGTTCTTGTGCTCTGTTGTGCAGAAAATATCTTACAAATTTAAACATTTAAAACTTCATTCGCATATGCATTTAGTTTTAAAGTTTACATTTGTGTAGAAAGTTTAAATATGAACATTCGCATGTCCCAATTTCAAGCACTGTGAATGGCTCATATATAGGTACTAGATTCACGAAAAGGAGTAGCGCTATCATCTGCTTTCAGTGTTGACTAACAGTTAACAGATATATTCATATTTTAAACAGTAAAGATTAAAATCCCAGTAAATGGAGATAGCATTACCCGTTTGGTGAATCTAGTAGAAAGTAAGTAAAATAGGTACACAGATTCACGAAAGGCGTTAGCGCTATCACCTGTTTTCAGTTATGTCTAACAGTTAATAGATAATGTTCATATTTTAAACAGTGCAGTTTAAAATTAGCATTAGATACATAGATTCACGAAAAGAAGTAGCGCTATCACCTGGTTTCAGTTTTGTCTAACAGTTAATAGATATTGTTCATATTTTAAACAGTGCAGTTTAAAATTAGCATTAACCTGTTTGGTGAATCTAGTATAAAGATTAAAGTCAATTAGATACATAGATTCACGAAAGGGGTTAGCGCTATCACCTGTTTTCGGTTTTGTCTAACAGTTAACAGATATGTTCATATTTTAAACAGTGCAGTTTAAAATTAGCATTAGCCCATTTGATTAATCTAGTATAAAGATTCAAGTCAAATTGATACATAGATCCTATTTAAAATATGAACGTATCTGTTAACTAAAACTGAAAGCAGATGATAGCGCTACTCCTTTTCGTGAATCTATGTATCTAATGCTAATTTTAAACTGCACTGTTTAAAATATGAACAATATCTATTAACGGTTAGACAAAACTGAAAACAGGTGTTAGCGCTACTTCTTTTCGTGAATTTGTGTACCTATTTTACTTTTAACTTTCTACTAGATTCACCAAACGGATACTGCTATCACCATTTACTGAGATTGTAATCTTTACTGAAAGCAGATTATAGCGCTACTCCTTTTCGTGAATCTAGTACCTATATTACTTGTATCTGATACTAGATTCATCAAACAGGTCACTGCTTAAATGAATGCAGACTGGACTTCTTTCGTGAATCTATATAAATAAATAGAATAAAAAATAAATAGATACTTAAATTCTCGAAAGGGGTTCATATTGAATTAGTTTTAAAATTCAAGTAAATGGTGATAGCATATAACCCGTTTTGTGAATCTAATAGAAAAATAAAAGTATAAAAAGTACATAGATTCTTGAAAGGGGTTAGCGCTATCACCAGTTTTCAGTTCTAACTACAGATATTTGCAGTTTAAAATTAGCACTAACCCGTTTGATGAATCTAGTATAAAGATTCAAGTCAAATAGATACATAGATTCACGAAAGGGGGTAAACGCTATCACCTGTTTTCAGTTTTGTCTAACAGTTAATAGATATGTTCATATTTTAAACAGTGCAGTTTAAAATTAGCATTAACCCGTTTGATGAATCTAGTATAAAGATTCAAGTCAAATAGATACATAGATTCACGAAAGGGGTTAACGCTATCACCTGTTTTAAAAATGATTCAATATGAACCCCTTTCGAGAATCTAAGTATCTATTTGACTTGCATCTTTATACAAGATTCATCAAACAGGTTAATGCTAATTTTAAACTGCACTGTTTAAAATATGAACATATCTGTTAACTGTTAGACAAAACTGAAAACAGGTGTTAGCGCTAACCCCTTTCGTGAATTTGTGTACCTATTTTACTTTTAACTTTCTACTAGATTCACCAAACGGATACTGCTATCACCATTTACTGGGATTTTAATCTTTACTGTTTAAAATACGAACATAACTAAAACTGAAAGCAGATGATAGCGCTACTCCTTTTCGTGAATCTAGTACCTATATTACTTGTATCTCATACTAGATTCATCAAACGGGTCACTGCTTAAATGAATTCAGACTGGACCTCTTTCGTGAATCTATGTACCTATTTTAAAATATGCCAAGTGCTTTATGTGACTAACTTAGGAGGTAGTTTATATGAATCTAAATGTTTGTTATTGTTACAGATTAATTTGGACTTCATGTACAAAATTTGAAGATTCTTTGGTTTGAAATTCTGCAGTTGGAGTCTCTAGGAGAGGTGACATCATCTGGTGCTACCACGTAACACGTAAGTTTGTTATTTTTACTTTGCGTATTCCATTTGAAACTCTATGCTTTTACTCAGCTTGAGTGTGGCAGCCTCACAGGTCACTGTGAACATCAGTATAAAAACTACAGATCAAAAAGTGACTCAATGCTGTAATTTATTATTAATGTAAACACGTCACTTTTTAAATGTGTTTTTTTGAATTCTAAAGACTCTATTTCATAAACGATTAAAGTTAGGGGTCTGATCGTGATATTTTTGGATTCCTCGTACTTTTTTATGATAGGACCCACATTTTCAATGTTTTAGAGTCACTGCTTTAGCCGTAATTTAATTATTAATGTAAACACATCACTCTTTAAATGTGATTTTTTGACTTCTAAGGGCTCTATTTCCCAAACGGTTATAGTTAGCGGTCTGAGCGTGACATTTTTGGATTCCTAGTACTTTTTTATGTTTGGAACCACATTTTCAACGTTTCAGAGTCACTGTTTTAGCAGTAATTTAATTATTAATGTAAACACATCACTTTTTAAATGTGATTTTTTGAATTCTAAGGGCTCTATTTTCTAAACGGTTATAGTTAGCGGTCTGAGCGTGACATTTTTGGATTCCTCGTACTTTTTTATGATAGGACCCACATTTTCAACGTTTCAGAGTCACTGCTTTAGCCGTAATTTAATTATTAATGTAAACACATCACTTTTTAAATGTGATTTTTTGACTTCCAAGGGCTCTATTTCCTAAACGATTATAGTTAGCGGTCTGAGCGTGACATTTTTGGATTCCTCGTACTTTTTTATGTTAGGAACCACATTTTCAACGTTTAAGAGTCACTGCTTTAGCCGTAATCTAATTATTAATGTAAACACATCACTTTTTAAATGTGATTTTTTGACTTCTAAGAGCTCTATTTCCTAAACGGTTATAGTTAGCGGTCTGAGCGTGACATTTTTGGATTCCTCGTACTTTTTTATGTTCGGAGCCACATTTTTAACGTTTCAGAGTCACTGCTTTAGACGTAATTTAATTAATAATGTAAACACATCACTTTTTAAATGTAATTTTTTGAATTCTAGAGGCTCTATTTCCTAAACGGTTATAGTTAGCGGTCTGAGCGTGACATTTTTTGATTCCTCGTAGTTTTTTATGATAGGAACCACATTTTCAACGTTGCAGAGTCACTGGTTTAACCATAATTTAATTATTTATGTAAACACATCACTTTTTAAATGTGATTTTTTGAATTCTAAGGGCTTTATTTCCTAAACGGTTATAGTTAGCGGTCTGAGTGTAACATTTTTGGATTCCTCGTACTTTTTTATGTTAGGAACAACATTTTCAACGTTTCAGAGTCACTGCTTTAGCCGTATTTTAATTGTTAATGCAAACACATCCTTTTTAAATGTGATTTTTTGAATTCTAAGGGCTCTATTTCCTAAACGGTTATAGTTAGCGGTCTGAGCGTGACATTTTTGGATTCCTCGTACTTTTTATGTTAGGAACCACATTTTCAACGTTTAAGAGTCACTGCTTTAGCCGTAATTTAATTATTAATGTAAACACATCACTTTAAATGTGATTTTTTGACTTCTAAGAGCTCTATTTCCTAAACGGTTATAGTTAGCGGTCTGAGCGTGACATTTTTGGATTCCTCGTACTTTTTTATGATAGGAACCACATTTTCAACGTTGCAGAGTCACTGCTTTAGCCGTAATGTAATTATTAATGTAAACACGTCACTTTTTAAATGTGATTTTTTTACTTCTAAGGGCTCTATTTCCTAAACGGTAATAGTTAGCGGTCTGAGCGTGACATTTTTGGATTCCTCGTACTTTTTTATGTTAGGAACCACATTTTTAACGTTTCAGAGTCACTGCTTTAGCCGTAATGTAATTATTAATGTAAACACGTCACTTTTTAAATGTGATTTTTTTACTTCTAAGGGCTCTATTTCCTAAACGGTAATAGTTAGCGGTCTGAGCGTGACATTTTTGGATTCCTCGTACTTTTTTATGTTAGGAACCACATTTTCAACGTTGCAGAGTCACTGCTTTAGCCGTAATGTAATTATTAATGTAAACACGTCACTTTTTAAATGTGATTTTTTGACTTCTAAGAGCTCTATTTCCTAAACGGTTATAGTTAGCGTTGTGAGCGTGACATTTTTGGATTCCTCGTACTTTTTTATGTTAGGAACCACATTTTTAACGTTTCAGAGTCACTGCTTTAGACGTAATTTAATTATTAATGTAAACACATCACTTTTTAAATGTAATTTTTTGAATTCTAGAGGCTCTATTTCCTAAACGGTTATAGTTAGCGGTCTGAGCGTGACATTTTTGGATTCCTCGTAGTTTTTTATGATAGGAACCACATTTTCAACGTTGCAGAGTCACTGGTTTAACCATAATTTAATTATTTATGTAAACACATCACTTTTTAAATGTGATTTTTTGACTTCCAAGGGCTCTATTTCTTAAACGGTTATAGTTAGCGGTCTGAGCGTGACATTTTTGGATTCCTCGTACTTTTTTATGTTAGGAACCACATTTTCAACGTTTAAGAGTCACTGCTTTAGCCGTAATCTAATTATTAATGTAAACACATCACTTTTTAAATGTGATTTTTTGACTTCCAAGGGCTCTATTTCCTAAACGGTTATAGTTAGCGGTCTGAGCGTGACATTTTTGGATTCCTCGTACTTTTTTATGTTAGGAACCACATTTTCAACGTTTAAGAGTCACTGCTTTAGCCGTAATCTAATTATTAATGTAAACACATCACTTTTTAAATGTGATTTTTTGACTTCCAAGGGCTCTATTTCCTAAACGGTTATAGTTAGCGGTCTGAGCGTGACATTTTTGGATTCCTCGTACTTTTTTATGTTAGGAACCACATTTTCAACGTTTAAGAGTCACTGCTTTAGCCGTAATCTAATTATTAATGTAAACACATCACTTTTTAAATGTGATTTTTTGACTTCTAAGAGCTCTATTTCCTAAACGGTTATAGTTAGCGTTCTGAGCGTGACATTTTTGGATTCCTCGTACTTTCTTATGTTCGGAACCACATTTTTAACGTTTCAGAGTCACTGCTTTAGACGTAATTTAATTAATAATGTAAACACATCACTTTTTAAATGTAATTTTTTGAATTCTAGAGGCTCTATTTCCTAAACGGTTATAGTTAGCGGTCTGAGCGTGACATTTTTTGATTCCTCGTAGTTTTTTATGATAGGAACCACATTTTCAACGTTGCAGAGTCACTGGTTTAACCATAATTTAATTATTTATGTAAACACATCACTTTTTAAATGTGATTTTTTGAATTCTAAGGGCTTTATTTCCTAAACGGTTATAGTTAGCGGTCTGAGTGTAACATTTTTGGATTCCTCGTACTTTTTTATGTTAGGAACAACATTTTCAACGTTTCAGAGTCACTGCTTTAGCCGTATTTTAATTGTTAATGCAAACACATCCTTTTTAAATGTGATTTTTTGAATTCTAAGGGCTCTATTTCCTAAACGGTTATAGTTAGCGGTCTGAGCGTGACATTTTTGGATTCCTCGTACTTTTTTATGTTAGGAACCACATTTTCAACGTTTAAGAGTCACTGCTTTAGCCGTAATTTAATTATTAATGTAAACACATCACTTTAAATGTGATTTTTTGACTTCTAAGAGCTCTATTTCCTAAACGGTTATAGTTAGCGGTCTGAGCGTGACATTTTTGGATTCCTCGTACTTTTTTATGATAGGAACCACATTTTCAACGTTGCAGAGTCACTGGTTTAACCATAATTTAATTATTTATGTAAACACATCACTTTTTAAATGTGATTTTTTGACTTCTAAGGGCTTTATTTCCTAAACGGTTATAGTTAGCGGTCTGAGTGAAACATTTTTGGATTCCTCGTACTTTTTTATGTTAGGAACCACATTTTCAACGTTTCAGTTACTGCTTTAGCCGTAATTTAATTATTAATGTAAACACATCACTTTTTAAATGTGATTTTTTGACTTCTAAGGGCTTTATTTCCTAAACGGTTATAGTTAGCGGTCTGAGCGTGACATTTTCGGATTCCTCGTACTTTTTTATGATAGGACCCACATTTTCAACGTTGCAGAGTCACTGTTATAGCCGTAATTTAATTATTAATGTAAACACGTCACTTTTTAAATGTGATTTTTTTACTTCTAAGGGCTCTATTTCCTAAACGGTAATAGTTAGCGGTCTGAGCGTGACATTTTTGATTCCTCGTACTTTTTTATGTTAGGAACCACATTTTCAACGTTTAAGAGTCACTGCTTTAGCCGTAATCTAATTATTAATGTAAACACATCACTTTTTAAATGTGATTTTTTGACTTCTAAGAGCTCTATTTCCTAAACGGTTATAGTTAGCGTTGTGAGCGTGACATTTTTGGATTCCTCGTACTTTTTTATGTTAGGAACCACATTTTTAACGTTTCAGAGTCACTGCTTTAGCCGTAATGTAATTATTAATGTAAACACGTCACTTTTTAAATGTGATTTTTTTACTTCTAAGGGCTCTATTTCCTAAACGGTAATAGTTAGCGGTCTGAGCGTGACATTTTTGGATTCCTCGTACTTTTTTATGTTAGGAACCACATTTTCAACGTTTAAGGGTCACTGCTTTAGCCGTAATCTAAATATTAATGTAAACACATCACTTTTTAAATGTGATTTTTTGACTTCTAAGAGCTCTATTTCCTAAACGGTTATAGTTAGCGTTGTGAGCGTGACATTTTTGGATTCCTCGTACTTTTTTATGTTAGGAACCACATTTTTAACGTTTCAGAGTCACTGATTTAGCCGTAATGTAATTATTAATGTAAACACGTCACTTTTTAAATGTGATTTTTTTACTTCTAAGGGCTCTATTTCCTAAACGGTAATAGTTAGCGGTCTGAGCGTGACATTTTTGGATTCCTCGTACTTTTTTATGTTAGGAACCACATTTTTGACGTTTCAGAGTCACTGCTTTACACGTAATTTAATTATTAATGTAAACACATCACTTTTTAAATGTAATTTTTTTAATTCTAGAGGCTCTATTTCCTAAACGGTTATAGTTAGCGGTCTGAGCATGACATTTTTGGATTTCTCGTACTTTTTTATGTTAGGAACCACATTTTCAACGTTTAAGAGTCACTGCTTTAGCCGTAATCTAATTATTAATGGAAACACATCACTTTTTAAATGTGATTTTTTGACTTCTAAGAGCTCTATTTCCTAAACGGTTATAGTTAGCGGTCTGAGTGAAACATTTTTGGATTCCTCGTACTTTTTTATGTTAGGAACCACATTTTCAACGTTTCAGTTACTGCTTTAGCCGTAATTTAATTATTAATGTAAACACATCACTTTTTAAATGTGATTTTTTGACTTCTAAGGGCTTTATTTCCTAAACGGTTATAGTTAGCGGTCTGAGCGTGACATTTTCGGATTCCTCGTACTTTTTTATGATAGGACCCACATTTTCAACGTTGCAGAGTCACTGTTATAGCCGTAATTTAATTATTAATGTAAACACGTCACTTTTTAAATGTGATTTTTTTACTTCTAAGGGCTCTATTTCCTAAACGGTAATAGTTAGCGGTCTGAGCGTGACATTTTTGATTCCTCGTACTTTTTTATGTTAGGAACCACATTTTCAACGTTTAAGAGTCACTGCTTTAGCCGTAATCTAATTATTAATGTAAACACATCACTTTTTAAATGTGATTTTTTGACTTCTAAGAGCTCTATTTCCTAAACGGTTATAGTTAGCGTTGTGAGCGTGACATTTTTGGATTCCTCGTACTTTTTTATGTTAGGAACCACATTTTTAACGTTTCAGAGTCACTGCTTTAGCCGTAATGTAATTATTAATGTAAACACGTCACTTTTTAAATGTGATTTTTTTACTTCTAAGGGCTCTATTTCCTAAACGGTAATAGTTAGCGGTCTGAGCGTGACATTTTTGGATTCCTCGTACTTTTTTATGTTAGGAACCACATTTTCAACGTTTAAGGGTCACTGCTTTAGCCGTAATCTAAATATTAATGTAAACACATCACTTTTTAAATGTGATTTTTTGACTTCTAAGAGCTCTATTTCCTAAACGGTTATAGTTAGCGTTGTGAGCGTGACATTTTTGGATTCCTCGTACTTTTTTATGTTAGGAACCACATTTTTGACGTTTCAGAGTCACTGCTTTACACGTAATTTAATTATTAATGTAAACACATCACTTTTTAAATGTAATTTTTTGAATTCTAGAGGCTCTATTTCCTAAACGGTTATAGTTAGCGGTCTGAGCATGACATTTTTGGATTTCTCGTACTTTTTTATGTTAGGAACCACATTTTCAACGTTTAAGAGTCACTGCTTTAGCCGTAATCTAATTATTAATGGAAACACATCACTTTTTAAATGTGATTTTTTGACTTCTAAGAGCTCTATTTCCTAAACGGTTATAGTTAGCGTTCTGAGCGTGACATTTTTGGATTCCTCGTACTTTTTTATGTTCGGAACCACATTTTTAACGTTTCAGAGTCACTGCTTTAGACGTAATTTAATTAATAATGTAAACACATCACTTTTTAAATGTAATTTTTTGAATTCTAGAGGCTCTATTTCCTAAACGGTTATAGTTAGCGGTCTGAGCGTGACATTTTTGGATTCCTCGTAGTTTTCTATGATAGGAACCACATTTTCAACGTTGCAGAGTCACTGGTTTAACCATAATTTAATTATTTATGTAAACACATCACTTTTTAAATGTGATTTTTTGACTTCTAAGGGCTTTATTTCCTAAACGGTTATAGTTAGCGGTCTGAGTGTAACATTTTTGGATTCCTGGTACTTTTTTATGTTAGGAACAACATTTTCAACGTTTCAGAGTCACTGTTTTAGCCGTATTTTAATTGTTAATGCAAACACATCCTTTTAAATGTGATTTTTTGAATTCTAAGGGCTCTATTTCCTAAACGGTTATAGTTAGCGGTCTGAGCGTGACATTTTTGGATTCCTCGTACTTTTTTATGTTAGGAACCACATTTTCAACGTTGCAGAGTCACTGCTTTAGCCGTAATGTAATTATTAATGTAAACACGTCACTTTTTAAATGTGATTTTTTTACTTCTAAGGGCTCTATTTCCTAAACGGTAATAGTTAGCGGTCTGAGCGTGACATTTTTGATTCCTCGTACTTTTTTATGTTAGGAACCACATTTTCAACGTTTAAGAGTCACTGCTTTAGCCGTAATCTAATTATTAATGTAAACACATCACTTTTTAAATGTGATTTTTTGACTTCTAAGAGCTCTATTTCCTAAACGGTTATAGTTAGCGTTGTGAGCGTGACATTTTTGGATTCCTCGTACTTTTTTATGTTAGGAACCACATTTTTAACGTTTCAGAGTCACTGATTTAGCCGTAATGTAATTATTAATGTAAACACGTCACTTTTTAAATGTGATTTTTTTACTTCTAAGGGCTCTATTTCCTAAACGGTAATAGTTAGCGGTCTGAGCGTGACATTTTTGGATTCCTCGTACTTTTTTATGTTAGGAACCACATTTTTGACGTTTCAGAGTCACTGCTTTACACGTAATTTAATTATTAATGTAAACACATCACTTTTTAAATGTAATTTTTTTAATTCTAGAGGCTCTATTTCCTAAACGGTTATAGTTAGCGGTCTGAGCATGACATTTTTGGATTTCTCGTACTTTTTTATGTTAGGAACCACATTTTCAACGTTTAAGAGTCACTGCTTTAGCCGTAATCTAATTATTAATGGAAACACATCACTTTTTAAATGTGATTTTTTGACTTCTAAGAGCTCTATTTCCTAAACGGTTATAGTTAGCGTTCTGAGCGTGACATTTTTGGATTCCTCGTACTTTTTTATGTTCGGAACCACATTTTTAACGTTTCAGAGTCACTGCTTTAGACGTAATTTAATTAATAATGTAAACACATCACTTTTTAAATGTAATTTTTTGAATTCTAGAGGCTCTATTTCCTAAACGGTTATAGTTAGCGGTCTGAGCGTGACATTTTTGGATTCCTCGTAGTTTTCTATGATAGGAACCACATTTTCAACGTTGCAGAGTCACTGGTTTAACCATAATTTAATTATTTATGTAAACACATCACTTTTTAAATGTGATTTTTTGACTTCTAAGGGCTTTATTTCCTAAACGGTTATAGTTAGCGGTCTGAGTGTAACATTTTTGGATTCCTCGTACTTTTTTATGTTAGGAACAACATTTTCAACGTTTCAGAGTCACTGTTTTAGCCGTATTTTAATTGTTAATGCAAACACATCCTTTTAAATGTGATTTTTTGAATTCTAAGGGCTCTATTTCCTAAACGGTTATAGTTAGCGGTCTGAGCGTGACATTTTTGGATTCCTCGTACTTTTTTATGTTAGGAACCACATTTTCAACGTTTAAGAGTCACTGCTTTAGCCGTAATTTAATTATTAATGTAAACACATCACTTTAAATGTGATTTTTTGACTTCTAAGAGCTCTATTTCCTAAACGGTTATAGTTAGCGGTCTGAGCGTGACATTTTTGGATTCCTCGTACTTTTTTATGATAGGACCCACATTTTCAACGTTGCAGAGTCACTGTTATAGCCGTAATTTAATTATTAATGTAAACACGTCACTTTTTAAATGTGATTTTTTTACTTCTAAGGGCTCTATTTCCTAAACGGTAATAGTTAGCGGTCTGAGCGTGACATTTTTGGATTCCTCGTACTTTTTTATGTTAGGAACCACATTTTCAACGTTTAAGAGTCACTGCTTTAGCCGTAATCTAATTATTAATGTAAACACATCACTTTTTAAATGTGATTTTTTGACTTCTAAGAGCTCTATTTCCTAAACGGTTATAGATACAGATCAAAAAGTGACTCAATGCTTTCACTCAATTTAAGTGTGACAGCCTCACATATGTGAGTCATCGGTTTAGGCATATGTTTAACCGTGTGTGCGGTTGCCAGTGTCACTCACTCATAACTGTGGAGAATACACTAGAGAGGAGATTTTTGTGCAGTTAACTGAAATGTGTACCTGCCTGGATTTGAAACTAAAACAACACATGGCCCAGATGTAAAATGAAATCGTTTTTTGTTGTACAAAAGTTTAAATAAAAATACAAGTATAATGTACTGTATCTTATATTTATTGAAAACTGCAATACATTTTACACAATATCAAACCAATAATCGTCACTTTAGGAAACCGAATAAATTGAATTGTGTTACAAACTGTAGAATATTTGGGATTTTTTTCTCCAGAAAAGTATGTTTAAGACTTGTAGATACTATGTCACAACGAATTAAAACAGTTTTAAAAATTAAAGTGAAGTTGCATAAGGGTAAAGTCGTTCATAGTAATCAGAGCAAACGTTAAAAAAAATTGCCAGCTGTATACTTTACTCTCTAAATTTATATTTAAAGTTACATGCACTTAAAATATACCTTTAATATATTTTAAGTAAATTAAACTTTAAATATAACGTAGATAATAAAGTATAACCTGCAAATATTGTTTCCTCTAATTACTATAAACGACTTTGCCCCTGTGTATCTTAATTTTAAAACTGTTTCAATTCGTTGTGTCCTAAACATACTTTTCTGGAGAAAAAATTCCAAATATTCTACAGTCCGTGTCACAATTCTTTGATTGTCCTTGCAGGGGTCGATTTTTCAAATGAATGTTTTTTATTCGGTTCTATGAAATTTTGACTGTAGATTTTATTTGAGATTGTGTAAAATGTGTTGCAGTTTCCAATAAATATAAGATACAGTACATTATACTTGTATTTTGATTTTATTTAAACTTTCGTACAACAAAAAACTACTTTTTTACGCCTGGGCCATCTTCAATGAGACGGGGATCGTATATACAATAGATCAAAAAATTATTAATTTATTTTACAAGTCACTTAAATAATAGAATTATTGGAATTTATTTGGTTAAATAGATGTTTAGCTTATTGTTCTTATTTAATATGGGTGTGACAGCATGAACTGTGCGATAAATGTTACTAATATATTTGTGTTTTCTAGGTATTCGAGGATCTCGACTTGTACAAGTGCCGTGTTATCTTCTAAGGAAGCAGGAGCAGTTGTAGCGGCCTTCAAAAAACTTGGGAGAATAATTTTTCGGTAAGTTTCTTTACTCTTTTTTTACAATACATACATATCTGTCGTGCCTTATATCTTTACCGTGTGTGCAGTTACCAGCAGTTAACGCACTCATGACTGTTTGTGGAGAGTACACTACAGGGCAGATTTTTGTGCAGTAAATTGAAATTAGATCTGAAACTAAACAGTCAGAACCTCAGTCGGTAATTGCACATTCAGCTATGCATCCAATCTAAACTATTTTATTTCAATTTCAATATTGAATTTATTATTATTATTATTCAACAGGTTTAGAATCAAATTACAGAATAATATTACAACATTACATTACAGTATAGTGAACAAAATAGAAAAAAAAAATTAAATACAAATACAGATAATAAATCGAGGCAACAAAGTCAAACAAATACAATAATATTAATTACATACATAATCTATCACGCCTTTCACCCAATTAGGGTGCGGCAGCCTCACATATTGTGAGTTATCGGTATAGATATATATTTTTCTATCGTGTGTGCGGTTACCAGCCGTCAACTGTTGGATACTGTATAAAATAATTAATTTGTTATAAATATTTAATATTTTCAGGATAAGCAAATAGTGTTTATCAAATGTAAATAAATGATTTGTGGTTCCTAGGTATTCGATGTGAACAAGCCAAGCAGTCTTCGAAGGACATGGAAGACATCAACCACGAGAGTCGTCGAGGGATTACACTGAACAACTTCAACATCCATCGTGGGACTTTCTGCAGGCGACATCAACTCCAGCAGCCTTCCAGAGACTTAGTGATAAGTGAATTATCAAAGATAGTTTTGCCAGTCTTTTCCCTTTGCGTGAATCATTCTTTAACTCGAAATAATACTTTACATAAATAATAAAGACTGAATATTCTATCTTTGATAATAATGTTGAGATTGGAAATGAATACAGGCAGCACAGTCTTGGGTTCAATTCCCAATGACGATGTGAATATGATCTCAACAATTAATTTTAACTTAGGTAATAGTTAGCAAGGAGTAAACCACATCGTCTTTATTTTATTAGTACTTTAGTAGTACAGATTAAGGGATCAACGGAATTTTGATTAAACTAGTGACATTAGTATTTATTTTAAAATAATATTAATTAGGGTGTTAGCTTTGCCTTTGGTTGTTTTGTTTGTCATGTTCTTGGGTTCAAGTTAAAATCAATTGCGGTCAATATTAAACTTAAAAAGAAAATGTCACTAGTGCAAAATATATGTGGTTTACTTCTTGTTCAATGGTCCTTTTTCAACGAACAAAATAAAGAAAGAGATGCATTTGAAACTGCAAATAAAATGTAAGATGTTAATGTGACAATACAATAAATAAAGAACCAAGAAGCGATGCATAAATTCGTTGTTGCCAGATACTTAACATTAAGTTGCGAACATAATGATGACAATTTGAGCAGAATTATTTTTTTATAAATTGAATGTTGTAGACTGTTGAATAATAACAAATGAATTAATTTGAAGTAACTGGCAGCTTCGAAACAGCAGACAGCATGTATCTCTTTCTTTAATGAATTATGTACAGGTCCATTTAGACTTAGGAAATTTTGGTAGGTGAAATAACTTACAGTGACATAAAAATTTCGGTTCGCGAATTATTCTTTTGCAATTAGGTGTGGCATTGATTTGAATTGAATTAGATTTGAAATTGGGATTAGTATAGTTAGGGGCTTGCTATCTTATATAGCTTGCTTTTAACTTGACGACGTTAGAACTTTTTTGGCTTTGCTAGACATGTGTGCGGCAGCTTGCAGGTCTAGTTTTGTACCCTCCCGTACTCGTGTATGGGGGCAACGTTGGAGCGGTACCCTACCATACTCTCTGCATATCTAAGCGAATCCAAGCGCAGCTGCAAGCGGACGCCTCGCCCTTGCTTCAGTGATGGACGACTCCTTAGTGTATGTACGGTATTAGCGGATGTGGTGACGGGAAGCCAGTCGATGTTTACCTAGGCTATCGAAGCCGGTGCGCGCTGTCAGAAGGTTCATTCGCTAGGTATGTCAAAGGCAGTCGTAGTCCGCCTAGCGAATATGCCAAATCTGACCAGGACATAGTGCGTATGTCGTTGTGGGCTAGGCGTAATGGTAAACACTGGAATAGCGTGTAACTAAGCGGTAAACTACGGGGAATCGGATAAGACGTCCCACGTAAACTTTTGAGCATAAGAACAACACTAGGCCGGCTTGTTCTTCAGGGTTAGAATCAATCAGCGACCGGGTAACTCAAAATTATGTACAATGATGTACTTAGGACAATGCCACACAGTAAATTCAACTAGAGTGGGTTGGGGGCTGGGAATGGCTTAGAGCCAATAGGAACCGTTAAACCGCATTTTAGTATTTGTATTTGTTTGCATGTCCTTCCGTTGAAGGGCCGACGAGGGCACGGTACACCCTGCATAGACCGCTTTTGGCACCCCAACCTCCTGGCGCCTCCGTCATCGTGCCTCGGATGGCTTAGACGCCAGGGGGCAAGATGGAACCAATAAGTCTATGTTGTGGTCGGTGAGTCATTGGCGGGCAGTATAGTACTTGGTCGCAGATGACTTCGAATCGTACGTCCTTGCACGTGTAAGGATCGACGAGGGATTCGGTGCACTCCACGGGGAGTCGGGATGTAGCAGCTCGTAGGGTTTAGGTCAGTCAGCCTTCGATAGCTCGGATGAATTGAGTCACTAGAATGCAAAACTGAATCCATCCCGGCAATCCTGAGCATGAAGGTGGTGATAGACCGTGGAAAGTCTTTCCCTGGCTGTCTACTGCGTTCTAAGCACTCATCCGGGGATCGGCAAGGTCCCACGAAATTTGTACAAGAACAACAATCGGTTGTTCTTGGGGTTAGAATTAAAAAGCGCGCGCGGTAAATGTTAAATATTGGGTGGAGCTGGATACCTAGGTCAAAGTCACTAGTATTTCACCTATCATATTTCAAACTTAGGTTTAAGTAAGCAAAAAGTTGACAAGGAATAAACCGTCCACATTTAACTACTATTACTTTAATAGTACAGATTTACGGGTTATACAGAATTTTATTGAGATTAGTGACATTATTATCGATTAAAGTATTTTATAATTGGGGTGATAGCTTTGTTTTTAGTTGTTTGTTTTCCATGTTCTATTGGTTTACTAAACAACACCCACAGGTTAGGGTTGCATTTAAAATTTGTATTTTTTAGATGATTTGTTTTTTGTTCGTAGTCCTTTACAGTAAAGGACAAGGGGCTGTGTGCGCTCCGTTGTGCGCACAGACTCTCGGTGTACGCCCTCTATACGATTAGAGACGGTGGCGTCGGTTGTATGCTTCCGGAAATCCTAAGGCCTCCTCTCAGCGGCTTTCCAGTGATTGCATTTCGCATGAGGTTAGAGCAAGGCGTGGCGGGTTCTCTGCATCGCGTTCCTAAGCGGTAACAAGCCCACGCGAGGTCGGCAGGACACCTCACGATATTTGCATTTGTAGAGCAACATCGGTTGTTCTTGGGTATCAAGTTAAAATCACCCGCGGTCAATATTAAACTCAGATAGGAAATGTCACTACTAAAATATGTGTGCGGTTTGTTCCTTGTTTAATGGTCCTTTTATGAATTATGTACATGGCCATTTATGTGGAGAAGTGGAGAAAAGAACCATGTTGGTTGGTTGCGTGTTGGGTTCTTTTCTCCACTCCTTTAATTTTTTTAGACATTGCCATATGTAACTTAATCTTTGATACAATTGTATATAAAACATACGTACCTATTTCGCCTATCATCCAGCTTGGGTGTGGCAGCCTCATATATTGTGAGTTATCAATATAAATGGACTTATTACAATATTGATTTGTAATTACATTTGGCAATAAAATTCTATTGTGATGTAACATAACAAAATGTAACTAATCATTTATTGTATTTCTTACAGGGCAAGTCATTTAATTTATTATATTGTAACAAATAATACACTTGTGTTGTATATAATGTATATGTTCAAAGAAAGAAAAATGAACAGTGTTTATTCAAGTTAGTCAGTAAATATATTAATTTTGTTGCTTGCATTATTTTAAATAAATAAATCATTTTGTTAAAGTAAGAAATTTGCTTTATTATAGTTATAAAACAACCTATCCTAGTCCTGCGTCCCGTTATATAGCGTTTAATTTAACATTTTGTCTAAACGATACTAGTGCCGCCATCTGTTGGTAGTGACGTCACAAGATTTGAGCAGAGGGTCCCAAAAATGAGCTGCTAATTAAAAATTATTCCAAGAAATTAAAGTGAATTTATATTAATTTTTTGACCTCCAACAAGTTATGTTATCCTGATACCAAATCGGCGATTTCAGATGAATTTTTCTCAGTTTTCAGTGACAAATTTTTAATGATTTTTTTGATCTCCAACAAGTTATGTTCTCCGGATACCAAATTTGTCATTTTGAGTTGAAAATTTTTCAAAACCGAAGCTCGAGTTCACTGAATTGGTCAAGTTAGTATCAGGATAACATAACTTGTTGGAGATCAAAAAATTCATCTCCAACAAGTTATGTTATCCTCATACTAACTTAGCCAAATCAGCTTCGGTTTTGAAAATTTTTCAACTCAAAATCACAAAATTAGTATCAGGATAACATAACTTGATGGAGATCAAAAAATCATTAAAAATTTGTCACTGAAAACTAAGAAAAATTCATCTGAAATCGCCGATTTGGTACCAGGATAACATAACTTGTTGGAGGTCAAAAAATTAATATAAATTCACTCTAATTTCTTAGTATAATTTTTAATTAGCAGCTCATTTTTTGGACCCTCTGCTCAAAACTTGTGACGTCACTACCAAGAGATGGCAGCACTAAGCTCGTTTGGAGGTTTATGATTAAAAGGGTTAAATAAAACATATTTTAATGATAAAACAATAATGTAATCTATTTATTAAATAGAATATACATAATAATTAAAGTATACTATAAAATAAAACATCATTTATAACAGATTATTTATTATTTGGATATCCTAGTGAATCGGCGGGTCTCTGGGACTTGGTTCTCTTCGGAGAAGATTCCAGAAGATTAAGATCGATTCCTGAGTTCCTGTAACAAACAAACACAAACATATTAGTCTTAAGAAAACATTTTTGTCACATACTAACTAATTTTAATTATAATAATTAAATTACGGCTAAATCAGTGACTCTGAAACGTTGGAAATGTACGAGGAATCCAAAAATGTCACGCTCAGAGCGCTAACTATAACCGTTTAGGAAATAGAGCCCTTAGAAGTCAAAAAAGCACATTTAAAAAGTGATGTGTTTACATTAATAATTAAATTACGACTAAAGCAGTGACTCTGAAACGTTGAAAATGTGGTTCTTAACATAAAAATGTACGAGGAATCCAAAAATGTCACGCTTAGATCGCTAACTATAACCGTTTAGGAAATAGAGCCCTTAGAAGTCAAAAAAGCACATTTAAAAAGTGATGTGTTTACATTAATAATTAAATTACGACTAAAGCAGTGACTCTGAAACGTTGAAAATGTGGTTCCTAACATAAAAAATCTGACGTGGCCATCACACAACCTTCCGCCATATCTAGACTTTAAACAGAAATGTATACGTGCAATCCGGTGCCCATTTAAAATATACAAATAAAAATCTCAAATATTCAAACACAGAAATTTGCATCACCTGAATAAAAAGATTCATTCACAGGAAAACTCTGCTGTGTTGAAGCCATCCTCCGTTCAATTACTACATTTAATATCTTACTTAGGACTTATATAGCGCTAGTATGCCAACTTGTCACCCGTCTCACCTGTCAATATTTTTTACGCAGAAACAAAAATCAATCGATCATGGATTACAAGATATCAACGTTTTATTTGATAAATTTATTTTTTAAATTTTACTGTAGTTCTTTAATGCTACCAGATAAAGACAATTTTTTTATAACGTAAGTTGCAAATAACTTTTCCTCTTATTCTCATTACAAATAAATACTATATTTTTCCAAATTTATATACAATTTTGACAATTAACCTTTTCAATCTTCAAAAAATATCACTTCCGATGAAGATATTTGTACCAAAATCTAGGGAGCTCTTCCAATTTATATACAAATGTTAAATACCAAATATCAAAATTTTCGGGTAATTCGTATTTGAGTTATGCGACTAACAACCCTTGACCACACACACACACACACACACACACACACACACACACACACACACACACACACACACACACACACACACACACACACACACACACACACACACACACACACACACACACACACACACACACACACACACACACACACACACACACACACACACACACACACACACACACATACACACACACATACACACACACATACACACAGACATCATCGTGAAACTATCAAAAATGAGTTGTAAGGACCCTAATTCGTGCTCATCCACTAAAAATTCACCACCCGATTTTTTGCATGATTCCAATACCTTCCTTTACAGGTAAGCGGAAGGTAAAAAGTACGAGGAATCCAAAAATGTCACGCTTAGACCGCTAACTATAACCGTTTAGGAAATAGAGTTCTTAGAAGTCAAAAAATCACATTTAAAGTGATGTGTTTACATTAATAATTAAATTACGGCTAAAGCAGTGACTCTTAAACGTTGAAAATGTGGTTCCGAACATAAAAAAGTACGAGGAATCCAAAAATGTCACGCTCAGACCGCTAACTATAACCGTTTAGGAAATAGAGCCCTTAGAATTCAAAAAATCACATTTAAAAATGATGTGTTTGCATTAACAATTAAAATACGGCTAAAGCAGTGACTCTGAAACGTTGAAAATGTTGTTCCTAACATAAAAAAGTACGAGGAATCCAAAAATGTTACACTCAGACCGCTAACTATAACCGTTTAGGAAATAAAGCCCTTAGAAGTCAAAAAATCACATTTAAAAGTGATGTGTTTAGATAAATAATTAAATTATGGTTAAACCAGTGACTCTGCAACGTTGAAAATGTGGTTCCTATCATAAAAAACTACGAGGAATCCAAAAATGTCACGCTCAGACCGCTAACTATAACCGTTTAGGAAATAGAGCCTCTAGAAATCAAAAAATTACATTTAAAAAGTGATGTGTTTACATTAATAATTAAATTACGTCTAAAGCAGTGACTCTGAAACGTTAAAAATGTGGTTCCGAACATAAGAAAGTACGAGGAATCCAAAAATGTCACGCTCAGAACGCTAACTATAACCGTTTAGGAAATAGAGCTCTTAGAAGTCAAAAAATCATATTTAAAAAGTGATGTGTTTACATTAATAATTAGATTACGGCTAAAGCAGTGACTCTTAAACGTTGAAAATGTGGTTCCTAACATAAAAAAGTACGAGGAATCCAAAAATGTCACGCTCAGACCGCTAACTATAAACGTTTAGGAAATAGAGCCCTACGAAGTCAAAAAATCACATTTAAAAAGTGATGTGTTTACATAAATAATTAAATTATGGTTAAACCAGTGACTCTGAAACGTTGAAAATGTTGTTTCTAACATAAAAAAGTACGAGGAATCCAAAAATGTCACGGTCAGACCGCTAACTATAACCGTTTAGGAAATAGAGTTCTTAGAAGTCAAAAAATCACATTTAAAGTGATGTGTTTACATTAATATTTAAATTACGCCTAAAGCAGTGACTCTTAAACGTTGAAAATGTGGTTCCTAACATAAAAAAGTACGAGGAATCCAAAAATGTCACGCTCAGACCGCTAACTATAACCGTTTAGGAAATAGAGCCCTTAGAATTCAAAAAATCACATTTAAAAAGGATGTGTTTGCATTAACAATTAAAATACGGCTAAAGCAGTGACTCTGAAACGTTGAAAATGTTGTTCCTAACATAAAAAAGTACGAGGAATCCAAAAATGTTACACTCAGACCGCTAACTATAACCGTTTAGGAAATAGAGCCCTTGGAAGTCAAAAAATCACATTTAAAAGGTGATGTGTTTACATAAATAATTAAATTATGGTTAAACCAGTGACTCTGCAACGTTGAAAATGTGGTTCCTATCATAAAAAACTACAAGGAATCCAAAAATGTCACGCTCAGACCGCTAACTATAACCGTTTAGGAAATAGAGCCTCTAGAATTCAAAAAATTACATTTAAAAAGTGATGTGTTTACATTATTAATTAAATTACGTCTAAAGCAGTGACTCTGAAACGTTAAAAATGTGGTTCCGAACATAAAAAAGTACGAGGAATCCAAAAATGTCACGCTCAGAACGCTAACTATAACCGTTTAGGAAATAGAGCTCTTAGAAGTCAAAAAATCACATTTAAAAAGTGATGTGTTTACATTAATAATTAGATTACGGCTAAAGCAGTGACTCTTAATCGTTGAAAATGTGGTTCCTAACATAAAAAAGTACGAGGAATCCAAAAATGTCACGCTCAGACCGCTAACTATAACCGTTTAGGAAATAGAGCCCTTGGAAGTCAAAAAATCACATTTAAAAAGTGATGTGTTTACATTAATAATTAGATTACGGCTAAAGCAGTGACTCTTAAACGTTGAAAATGTGGTTCCTAACATAAAAAAGTACGAGGAATCCAAAAATGTCACGCTCAGACCGCTAACTATAACCGTTTAGGAAATAGAGCCCTTGGAAGTCAAAAAATCACATTTAAAAAGTGATGTGTTTACATAAATAATTAAATTATGGTTAAACCAGTGACTCTGCAACGTTGAAAATGTGGTTCCTATCATAAAAAACTACGAGGAATCCAAAAATGTCACGCTCAGAGCGCTAACTATAACCGTTTAGGAAATAGAGCCCTTAGAAGTCAAAAAAGCACATTTAAAAAGTGATGTGTTTACATTAATAATTAAATTACGACTAAAGCAGTGACTCTGAAACGTTGAAAATGTGGTTCCTAACATAAAAATGTACGAGGAATCCAAAAATGTGACGCTTAGATCGCTAACTATAACCGTTTAGGAAATAGAGCCCTTAGAAGTCAAAAAAGCACATTTAAAAAGTGATGTGTTTACATTAATAATTAAATTACGACTAAAGCAGTGACTCTGAAACGTTGAAAATGTGGTTCCTAACATAAAAATGTACGAGGAATCCAAAAATGTCACGCTTAGACCGCTAACTATAACCGTTTAGGAAATAGAGTTCTTAGAAGTCAAAAAATCACATTTAAAGTGATGTGTTTACATTAATAATTAAATTACGGCTAAAGCAGTGACTCTTAAACGTTGAAAATGTGGTTCCGAACATAAAAAAGTACGAGGAATCCAAAAATGTCACGCTCAGACCGCTAACTATAACCGTTTAGGAAATAGAGCCCTTAGAATTCAAAAAATCACATTTAAAAATGATGTGTTTGCATTAACAATTAAAATACGGCTAAAGCAGTGACTCTGAAACGTTGAAAATGTGGTTCCTAACATAAAAAAGTACGAGGAATCCAAAAATGTCACGCTCAGACCGCTAACTATAACCGTTTGGGAAATAGAGCCCTTAGAATTCAAAAAATCACATTAAAAAGTGATGTGTTTACATTAATAATTAAATTACGGCTTAACCAGTGACACTGAAACGTTGAAAATGTGGTTCCTAACATAAAAAAGTACGAGGAATCCAAAAATGTTACACTCAGACCGCTAACTATAACCGTTTAGGAAATAAAGCCCTTGGAAGTCAAAAAATCACATTTAAAGTGATGTGTTTACATTAATAATTAAATTACGGCTAAAGCAGTGACTCTTAAACGTTGAAAATGTGGTTCCGAACATAAAAAAGTACGAGGAATCCAAAAATGTCACGCTCAGACCGCTAACTATAACCGTTTAGGAAATAGAGCCCTTAGAATTCAAAAAATCACATTTAAAAATGATGTGTTTGCATTAACAATTAAAATACGGCTAAAGCAGTGACTCTGAAACGTTGAAAATGTGGTTCCTAACATAAAAAAGTACGAGGAATCCAAAAATGTCACGCTCAGACCGCTAACTATAACCGTTTGGGAAATAGAGCCCTTAGAATTCAAAAAATCACATTAAAAAGTGATGTGTTTACATTAATAATTAAATTACGGCTTAACCAGTGACACTGAAACGTTGAAAATGTGGTTCCTAACATAAAAAAGTACGAGGAATCCAAAAATGTTACACTCAGACCGCTAACTATAACCGTTTAGGAAATAAAGCCCTTGGAAGTCAAAAAATCACATTTAAAAAGTGATGTGTTTACATAAATAATTAAATTATGGTTAAACCAGTGACTCTGCAACGTTGAAAATGTGGTTCCTATCATAAAAAACTACGAGGAATCCAAAAATGTCACGCTCAGACCGCTAACTATAACCGTTTAGGAAATAGAGCCTCTAGAATTCAAAAAATTACATTTAAAAAGTGATGTGTTTACATTATTAATTAAATTACGTCTAAAGCAGTGACTCTGAAACGTTAAAAATGTGGTTCCGAACATAAAAAAGTACGAGGAACCCAAAAATGTCACGCTCAGAACGCTAACTATAACCGTTTAGGAAATAGAGCTCTTAGAAGTCAAAAAATCACATTTAAAAAGTGATGTGTTTACATTAATAATTAGATTACGGCTAAAGCAGTGACTCTTAATCGTTGAAAATGTGGTTCCTAACATAAAAAAGTACGAGGAATCCAAAAATGTCACGCTCAGACCGCTAACTATAACCGTTTAGGAAATAGAGCCCTTGGAAGTCAAAAAATCACATTTAAAAAGTGATGTGTTTACATTAATAATTAGATTACGGCTAAAGCAGTGACTCTTAAACGTTGAAAATGTGGTTCCTAACATAAAAAAGTACGAGGAATCCAAAAATGTCACGCTCAGACCGCTAACTATAACCGTTTAGGAAATAGAGCCCTTGGAAGTCAAAAAATCACATTTAAAAAGTGTTGTGATTACATAAATAATTAAATTATGGTTAAACCAGTGACTCTGCAACGTTGAAAATGTGGTTCCTATCATAAAAAACTACGAGGAATCCAAAAATGTCACGCTCAGACCGCTAACTATAACCGTTTAGGAAATAGAGCCTCTAGAATTCAAAAAACTACATTTAAAAAGTGATGTGTTTACATTAATAATTAAATTACGTCTAAAGCAGTGACTCTGAAACGTTAAAAATGTGGTTCCTAACATAAAAAAGTACGAGGAATCCAAAAATGTCACGCTCACAACGCTAACTATAACCGTTTAGGAAATAGATCTCTTAGAAGTCAAAAAATCACATTTAAAAAGTGATGTGTTTTCATGAATAATTAGATTACGGCTAAAGCAGTGACTCTTAAACGTTGAAAATGTGGTTCCTAACATAAAAAAGTACGAGGAATCCAAAAATGTCACGCTCAGACCGCTAACTATTACCGTTTAGGAAATAGAGCCCTTAGAAGTAAAAAAATCACATTTAAAAAGTGACGTGTTTACATTAATAATTACATTACGGCTAAAGCAGTGACTCTGCAACGTTGAAAATGTGGTTCCTATCATAAAAAAGTACGAGGAATCCAAAAATGTCACGCTCAGACCGCTAACTATAACCGTTTAGGAAATAGAGCTCTTAGAAGTCAAAAAATCACATTTAAAGTGATGTGTTTACATTAATAATTAAATTACGACTAAAGCAGTGACTCTTAAACGTTGAAAATGTGGTTCCTAACATAAAAAAGTACGAGGAATCCAAAAATGTCACGCTCAGACCGCTAACTATAACCGTTTAGGAAATAGAGCCCTTAGAATTCAAAAAATCACATTTAAAAAGGATGTGTTTGCATTAACAATTAAAATACGGCTAAAGCAGTGACTCTGAAACGTTGAAAATGTTGTTCCTAACATAAAAAAGTACGAGGAATCCAAAAATGTCACGGTCAGACCGCTAACTATAACCGTTTAGGAAATAGAGTTCTTAGAAGTCAAAAAATCACATTTAAAGTGATGTGTTTACATTAATAATTAAATTACGCCTAAAGCAGTGACTCTTAAACGTTGAAAATGTGGTTCCTAACATAAAAAAGTACGAGGAATCCAAAAATGTCACGCTCAGACCGCTAACTATAACCGTTTAGGAAATAGAGCCCTTAGAATTCAAAAAATCACATTTAAAAAGGATGTGTTTGCATTAACAATTAAAATACGGCTAAAGCAGTGACTCTGAAACGTTGAAAATGTTGTTCCTAACATAAAAAAGTACGAGGAATCCAAAAATGTTACACTCAGACCGCTAACTATAACCGTTTAGGAAATAGAGCCCTTGGAAGTCAAAAAATCACATTTAAAAAGTGATGTGTTTACATAAATAATTAAATTATGGTTAAACCAGTGACTCTGCAACGTTGAAAATATGGTTCCTATCATAAAAAACTACGAGGAATCCAAAAATGTCACGCTCAGACCGCTAACTATAACCGTTTAGGAAATAGAGCCTCTAGAATTCAAAAAATTACATTTAAAAAGTGATGTGTTTACATTAATAATTAAATTACGTCTAAAGCAGTGACTCTGAAACGTTAAAAATGTGGTTCCTAACATAAAAAAGTACGAGGAATCCAAAAATGTCACGCTCAGACCGCTAACTATAACCGTTTAGGAAATAGAGCCCTTGGAAGTCAAAAAATCACATTTAAAAAGTGATGTGTTTACATTAATAATTAGATTACGGCTAAAGCAGTGACTCTTAATCGTTGAAAATGTGGTTCCTAACATAAAAAAGTACGAGGAATCCAAAAATGTCACGCTCAGACCGCTAACTATTACCGTTTAGGAAATAGAGCCTCTAGAATTCAAAAAATTACATTTAAAAAGTGATGTGTTTACATTAATAATTAAATTACGTCTAAAGCAGTGACTCTGAAACGTTAAAAATGTGGTTCCTAACATAAAAAAGTACGAGGAATCCAAAAATGTCACGCTCACAACGCTAACTATAACCGTTTAGGAAATAGAGCTCTTAGAAGTCAAAAAATCACATTTAAAAAGTGATGTGTTTTCATGAATAATTAGATTACGGCTAAAGCAGTGACTCTTAAACGTTGAAAATGTGGTTCCTAACATAAAAAAGTACGAGGAATCCAAAAATGTCACGCTCAGACCGCTAACTATTACCGTTTAGGAAATAGAGCCCCTAGAAGAAAAAAAATCACATTTAAAAAGTGACGTGTTTACATTAATAATTACATTACGGCTAAAGCAGTGACTCTGCAACGTTGAAAATGTGGTTCCTATCATAAAAAAGTACGAGGAATCCAAAAATGTCACGCTCAGACCGCTAACTATAACCGTTTAGGAAATAGAGCTCTTAGAAGTCAAAAAATCACATTTAAAAAGTGATGTGTTTACATTAATAATTAAATTACGGCTAAAGCAGTGACTCTGAAACGTTGAAAATGTGGTTCCTATCATAAAAAAGTACGAGGAATCCAAAAATGTCACGCTCAGACCGCTAACTATAACCGTTTAGGAAATAGAGCCTCTAGAATTCAAAAAATTACATTTAAAAAGTGATGTGTTTACATTATTAATTAAATTACGTCTAAAGCAGTGACTCTGAAACGTTAAAAATGTGGTTCCTAACATAAAAAAGTACGAGGAATCCAAAAATGTCACGCTCAGACCGCTAACTATAAACGTTTAGGAAATAGAGCCCTAGGAAGTCAAAAAATCACATTTAAAAAGTGATGTGTTTACATAAATAATTAAATTATGGTTAAACCAGTGACTCTGAAACGTTGAAAATGTTGTTTCTAACATAAAAAAGTACGAGGAATCCAAAAATGTCACGGTCAGACCGCTAACTATAACCGTTTAGGAAATAGAGTTCTTAGAAGTCAAAAAATCACATTTAAAGTGATGTGTTTACATTAATAATTAAATTACGCCTAAAGCAGTGACTCTTAAACGTTGAAAATGTGGTTCCTAACATAAAAAAGTACGAGGAATCCAAAAATGTCACGCTCAGACCGCTAACTATAACCGTTTAGGAAATAGAGCCCTTAGAATTCAAAAAATCACATTTAAAAAGGATGTGTTTGCATTAACAATTAAAATACGGCTAAAGCAGTGACTCTGAAACGTTGAAAATGTTGTTCCTAACATAAAAAAGTACGAGGAATCCAAAAATGTTACACTCAGACCGCTAACTATAACCGTTTAGGAAATAGAGCCCTTGGAAGTCAAAAAATCACATTTAAAAAGTGATGTGTTTACATAAATAATTAAATTATGGTTAAACCAGTGACTCTGCAACGTTGAAAATGTGGTTCCTAACATAAAAAAGTACGAGGAATCCAAAAATGTCACGCTCAGACCGCTAACTATAACCGTTTAGGAAATAGAGCCTCTAGAATTCAAAAAATTACATTTAAAAAGTGATGTGTTTACATTATTAATTAAATTACGTCTAAAGCAGTGACTCTGAAACGTTAAAAATGTGGTTCCGAACATAAAAAAGTACGAGGAATCCAAAAATGTCACGCTCAGAACGCTAACTATAACCGTTTAGGAAATAGAGCTCTTAGAAGTCAAAAAATCACATTTAAAAAGTGATGTGTTTACATTAATAATTAGATTACGGCTAAAGCAGTGACTCTTAATCGTTGAAAATGTGGTTCCTAACATAAAAAAGTACGAGGAATCCAAAAATGTCACGCTCAGACCGCTAACTATAACCGTTTAGGAAATAGAGCCCTTGGAACTCAAAAAATCACATTTAAAAAGTGATGTGTTTACATTAATAATTAGATTACGGCTAAAGCAGTGACTCTTAAACGTTGAAAATGTGGTTCCTAACATAAAAAAGTACGAGGAATCCAAAAATGTCACGCTCAGACCGCTAACTATAACCGTTTAGGAAATAGAGCCCTTGGAAGTCAAAAAATCACATTTAAAAAGTGATGTGTTTACATAAATAATTAAATTATGGTTAAACCAGTGACTCTGCAACGTTGAAAATGTGGTTCCTATCATAAAAAACTACGAGGAATCCAAAAATGTCACGCTCAGACCGCTAACTATAACCGTTTAGGAAATAGAGCCTCTAGAATTCAAAAAATTACATTTAAAAAGTGATGTGTTTACATTAATAATTAAATTACGGCTAAAGCAGTGACTCTGAAACGTTGAAAATGTGGTTCCTATCATAAAAAAGTACGAGGAATCCAAAAATGTCACGCTCAGACCGCTAACTATAACCGTTTAGGAAATAGAGCCTCTAGAATTCAAAAAATTACATTTAAAAAGTGATGTGTTTACATTATTAATTAAATTACGTCTAAAGCAGTGACTCTGAAACGTTAAAAATGTGGTTCCTAACATAAAAAAGTACGAGGAATCCAAAAATGTCACGCTCAGGCCGCTAACTATAAACGTTTAGGAAATAGAGCCCTAGGAAGTCAAAAAATCACATTTCAAAAGTGATGTGTTTACATAAATAATTAAATTATGGTTAAACCAGTGACTCTGAAACGTTGAAAATGTTGTTTCTAACATAAAAAAGTACGAGGAATCCAAAAATGTCACGGTCAGACCGCTAACTATAACCGTTTAGGAAATAGAGTTCTTAGAAGTCAAAAAATCACATTTAAAGTGATGTGTTTACATTAATAATTAAATTACGCCTAAAGCAGTGACTCTTAAACGTTGAAAATGTGGTTCCTAACATAAAAAAGTACGAGGAATCCAAAAATGTCACGCTCAGACCGCTAACTATAACCGTTTAGGAAATAGAGCCCTTAGAATTCAAAAAATCACATTTAAAAAGGATGTGTTTGCATTAACAATTAAAATACGGCTAAAGCAGTGACTCTGAAACGTTGAAAATGTTGTTCCTAACATAAAAAAGTACGAGGAATCCAAAAATGTTACACTCAGACCGCTAACTATAACCGTTTAGGAAATAGAGCCCTTGGAAGTCAAAAAATCACATTTAAAAAGTGATGTGTTTACATAAATAATTAAATTATGGTTAAACCAGTGACTCTGCAACGTTGAAAATGTGGTTCCTAACATAAAAAAGTACGAGGAATCCAAAAATGTCACGCTCAGACCGCTAACTATAACCGTTTAGGAAATAGAGCCTCTAGAATTCAAAAAATTACATTTAAAAAGTGATGTGTTTACATTATTAATTAAATTACGTCTAAAGCAGTGACTCTGAAACGTTAAAAATGTGGTTCCGAACATAAAAAAGTACGAGGAATCCAAAAATGTCACGCTCAGAACGCTAACTATAACCGTTTAGGAAATAGAGCTCTTAGAAGTCAAAAAATCACATTTAAAAAGTGATGTGTTTACATTAATAATTAGATTACGGCTAAAGCAGTGACTCTTAATCGTTGAAAATGTGGTTCCTAACATAAAAAAGTACGAGGAATCCAAAAATGTCACGCTCAGACCGCTAACTATAACCGTTTAGGAAATAGAGCCCTTGAAAGTCAAAAAATCACATTTAAAAAGTGATGTGTTTACATTAATAATTAGATTACGGCTAAAGCAGTGACTCTTAAACGTTGAAAATGTGGTTCCTAACATAAAAAAGTACGAGGAATCCAAAAATGTCACGCTCAGACCGCTAACTATAACCGTTTAGGAAATAGAGCCCTTGGAAGTCAAAATATCACATTTAAAAAGTGATGTGTTTACATAAATAATTAAATTATGGTTAAACCAGTGACTCTGCAACGTTGAAAATGTGGTTCCTATCATAAAAAACTACGAGGAATCCAAAAATGTCACGCTCAGACCGCTAACTATAACCGTTTAGGAAATAGAGCCTCTAGAATTCAAAAAATTACATTTAAAAAGTGATGTGTTTACATTAATAATTAAATTACGTCTAAAGCAGTGACTCTGAAACGTTGAAAATGTGGTTCCTAACATAAAAAAGTACGAGGAATCCAAAAATGTCACGCTCACAACGCTAACTATAACCGTTTAGGAAATAGAGCTCTTAGAAGTCAAAAAATCACATTTAAAAAGTGATGTGTTTTCATGAATAATTAGATTACGGCTAAAGCAATGACTCTGCAACGTTGAAAATGTGGATCCTATCATAAAAAAGTACGAGGAATCCAAAAATGTCACGCTCAGACCGCTAACTATAACCGTTTAGGAAATAGAGCTCTTAGAAGTCAAAAAATCACATTTAAAGTGATGTGTTTACATTAATAATTAAATTACGGCTAAAGCAGTGACTCTTAAACGTTGAAAATGTGGTTCCTAACATAAAAAAGTACGAGGAATCCAAAAATGTCACGCTCAGACCGCTAACTATAACCGTTTAGGAAATAGAGCCCTTAGAATTCAAAAAATCACATTTAAAAAGGATGTGTTTGCATTAACAATTAAAATACGGCTAAAGCAGTGACTCTGAAACGTTGAAAATGTTGTTCCTAACATAAAAAAGTACGAGGAATCCAAAAATGTTACACTCAGACCGCTAACTATAACCGTTTAGGAAATAAAGCCCTTGGAAGTCAAAAAATCACATTTAAAAAGTGATGTGTTTACATAAATAATTAAATTATGGTTAAACCAGTGACTCTGCAACGTTGAAAATGTGGTTCCTATCATAAAAAACTACGAGGAATCCAAAAATGTCACGCTCAGACCGCTAACTATAACCGTTTAGGAAATAGAGCCTCTAGAATTCAAAAAATTACATTTAAAAAGTGATGTGTTTACATTAATAATTAAATTACGTCTAAAGCAGTGACTCTGAAACGTTAAAAATGTGGTTCCTAACATAAAAAAGTACGAGGAATCCAAAAATGTCACGCTCACAACGCTAACTATAACCGTTTAGGAAATAGAGCTCTTAGAAGTCAAAAAATCACATTTAAAAAGTGATGTGTTTACATTAATAATTAGATTACGGCTAAAGCAGTGACTCTTAAACGTTGAAAATGTGGTTCCTAACATAAAAAAGTACGAGGAATCCAAAAATGTCACGCTCAGACCGCTAACTATTACCGTTTAGGAAATAGAGCCCTTAGAAGTAAAAAAATCACATTTAAAAAGTGACGTGTTTACATTAATAATTACATTACGGCTAAAGCAGTGACTCTGCAACGTTGAAAATGTGGTTCCTATCATAAAAAAGTACGAGGAATCCAAAAATGTCACGCTCAGACCGCTAACTATAACCGTTTAGGAAATAGAGCTCTTAGAAGTCAAAAAATCACATTTAAAAAGTGATTTGTTTACATTAATAATTAAATTACGGCTAAAGCAGTGACTCTGAAACGTTGAAAATGTGGTTCCTATCATAAAAAAGTACGAGGAATCCAAAAATGTCACGCTCAGACCGCTAACTATAACCGTTTAGGAAATAGAGCTCTTAGAAGTCAAAAAATCACATTTAAAAAGTGATGTGTTTACATTAATAATTAAATTACGGCTAAAGCAGTGACTCTGAAACGTTGAAAATGTGGGTCCTATCATAAAAAAGTACGAGGAATCCAAAAATGTCACGCTCAGACCGCTAACTATAACCGTTTAGGAAATAGAGCCCTTAGAATTCAAAAAATCACATTTAAAAAGTGATGTGTTTACATTAATAATTAAATTACGTCTAAAGCAGTGACTCTGAAACGTTAAAAATGTGGTTCCGAACATAAGAAAGTACGAGGAATCCAAAAATGTCACGCTCAGAACGCTAACTATAACCGTTTAGGAAATAGAGCTCTTAGAAGTCAAAAAATCATATTTAAAAAGTGATGTGTTTACATTAATAATTAGATTACGGCTAAAGCAGTGACTCTTAAACGTTGAAAATGTGGTTCCTAACATAAAAAAGTACGAGGAATCCAAAAATGTCACGCTCAGACCGCTAACTATAAACGTTTAGGAAATAGAGCCCTACGAAGTCAAAAAATCACATTTAAAAAGTGATGTGTTTACATAAATAATTAAATTATGGTTAAACCAGTGACTCTGAAACGTTGAAAATGTTGTTTCTAACATAAAAAAGTACGAGGAATCCAAAAATGTCACGGTCAGACCGCTAACTATAACCGTTTAGGAAATAGAGTTCTTAGAAGTCAAAAAATCACATTTAAAGTGATGTGTTTACATTAATATTTAAATTACGCCTAAAGCAGTGACTCTTAAACGTTGAAAATGTGGTTCCTAACATAAAAAAGTACGAGGAATCCAAAAATGTCACGCTCAGACCGCTAACTATAACCGTTTAGGAAATAGAGCCCTTAGAATTCAAAAAATCACATTTAAAAAGGATGTGTTTGCATTAACAATTAAAATACGGCTAAAGCAGTGACTCTGAAACGTTGAAAATGTTGTTCCTAACATAAAAAAGTACGAGGAATCCAAAAATGTTACACTCAGACCGCTAACTATAACCGTTTAGGAAATAGAGCCCTTGGAAGTCAAAAAATCACATTTAAAAGGTGATGTGTTTACATAAATAATTAAATTATGGTTAAACCAGTGACTCTGCAACGTTGAAAATGTGGTTCCTATCATAAAAAACTACAAGGAATCCAAAAATGTCACGCTCAGACCGCTAACTATAACCGTTTAGGAAATAGAGCCTCTAGAATTCAAAAAATTACATTTAAAAAGTGATGTGTTTACATTATTAATTAAATTACGTCTAAAGCAGTGACTCTGAAACGTTAAAAATGTGGTTCCGAACATAAAAAAGTACGAGGAATCCAAAAATGTCACGCTCAGAACGCTAACTATAACCGTTTAGGAAATAGAGCTCTTAGAAGTCAAAAAATCACATTTAAAAAGTGATGTGTTTACATTAATAATTAGATTACGGCTAAAGCAGTGACTCTTAATCGTTGAAAATGTGGTTCCTAACATAAAAAAGTACGAGGAATCCAAAAATGTCACGCTCAGACCGCTAACTATAACCGTTTAGGAAATAGAGCCCTTGGAAGTCAAAAAATCACATTTAAAAAGTGATGTGTTTACATTAATAATTAGATTACGGCTAAAGCAGTGACTCTTAAACGTTGAAAATGTGGTTCCTAACATAAAAAAGTACGAGGAATCCAAAAATGTCACGCTCAGACCGCTAACTATAACCGTTTAGGAAATAGAGCCCTTGGAAGTCAAAAAATCACATTTAAAAAGTGATGTGTTTACATAAATAATTAAATTATGGTTAAACCAGTGACTCTGCAACGTTGAAAATGTGGTTCCTATCATAAAAAACTACGAGGAATCCAAAAATGTCACGCTCAGAGCGCTAACTATAACCGTTTAGGAAATAGAGCCCTTAGAAGTCAAAAAAGCACATTTAAAAAGTGATGTGTTTACATTAATAATTAAATTACGACTAAAGCAGTGACTCTGAAACGTTGAAAATGTGGTTCCTAACATAAAAATGTACGAGGAATCCAAAAATGTGACGCTTAGATCGCTAACTATAACCGTTTAGGAAATAGAGCCCTTAGAAGTCAAAAAAGCACATTTAAAAAGTGATGTGTTTACATTAATAATTAAATTACGACTAAAGCAGTGACTCTGAAACGTTGAAAATGTGGTTCCTAACATAAAAATGTACGAGGAATCCAAAAATGTCACGCTTAGACCGCTAACTATAACCGTTTAGGAAATAGAGTTCTTAGAAGTCAAAAAATCACATTTAAAGTGATGTGTTTACATTAATAATTAAATTACGGCTAAAGCAGTGACTCTTAAACGTTGAAAATGTGGTTCCGAACATAAAAAAGTACGAGGAATCCAAAAATGTCACGCTCAGACCGCTAACTATAACCGTTTAGGAAATAGAGCCCTTAGAATTCAAAAAATCACATTTAAAAATGATGTGTTTGCATTAACAATTAAAATACGGCTAAAGCAGTGACTCTGAAACGTTGAAAATGTGGTTCCTAACATAAAAAAGTACGAGGAATCCAAAAATGTCACGCTCAGACCGCTAACTATAACCGTTTGGGAAATAGAGCCCTTAGAATTCAAAAAATCACATTAAAAAGTGATGTGTTTACATTAATAATTAAATTACGGCTTAACCAGTGACACTGAAACGTTGAAAATGTGGTTCCTAACATAAAAAAGTACGAGGAATCCAAAAATGTTACACTCAGACCGCTAACTATAACCGTTTAGGAAATAAAGCCCTTGGAAGTCAAAAAATCACATTTAAAAAGTGATGTGTTTACATAAATAATTAAATTATGGTTAAACCAGTGACTCTGCAACGTTGAAAATGTGGTTCCTATCATAAAAAACTACGAGGAATCCAAAAATGTCACGCTCAGACCGCTAACTATAACCGTTTAGGAAATAGAGCCTCTAGAATTCAAAAAATTACATTTAAAAAGTGATGTGTTTACATTATTAATTAAATTACGTCTAAAGCAGTGACTCTGAAACGTTAAAAATGTGGTTCCGAACATAAAAAAGTACGAGGAACCCAAAAATGTCACGCTCAGAACGCTAACTATAACCGTTTAGGAAATAGAGCTCTTAGAAGTCAAAAAATCACATTTAAAAAGTGATGTGTTTACATTAATAATTAGATTACGGCTAAAGCAGTGACTCTTAATCGTTGAAAATGTGGTTCCTAACATAAAAAAGTACGAGGAATCCAAAAATGTCACGCTCAGACCGCTAACTATAACCGTTTAGGAAATAGAGCCCTTGGAAGTCAAAAAATCACATTTAAAAAGTGATGTGTTTACATTAATAATTAGATTACGGCTAAAGCAGTGACTCTTAAACGTTGAAAATGTGGTTCCTAACATAAAAAAGTACGAGGAATCCAAAAATGTCACGCTCAGACCGCTAACTATAACCGTTTAGGAAATAGAGCCCTTGGAAGTCAAAAAATCACATTTAAAAAGTGTTGTGATTACATAAATAATTAAATTATGGTTAAACCAGTGACTCTGCAACGTTGAAAATGTGGTTCCTATCATAAAAAACTACGAGGAATCCAAAAATGTCACGCTCAGACCGCTAACTATAACCGTTTAGGAAATAGAGCCTCTAGAATTCAAAAAACTACATTTAAAAAGTGATGTGTTTACATTAATAATTAAATTACGTCTAAAGCAGTGACTCTGAAACGTTAAAAATGTGGTTCCTAACATAAAAAAGTACGAGGAATCCAAAAATGTCACGCTCACAACGCTAACTATAACCGTTTAGGAAATAGATCTCTTAGAAGTCAAAAAATCACATTTAAAAAGTGATGTGTTTTCATGAATAATTAGATTACGGCTAAAGCAGTGACTCTTAAACGTTGAAAATGTGGTTCCTAACATAAAAAAGTACGAGGAATCCAAAAATGTCACGCTCAGACCGCTAACTATTACCGTTTAGGAAATAGAGCCCTTAGAAGTAAAAAAATCACATTTAAAAAGTGACGTGTTTACATTAATAATTACATTACGGCTAAAGCAGTGACTCTGCAACGTTGAAAATGTGGTTCCTATCATAAAAAAGTACGAGGAATCCAAAAATGTCACGCTCAGACCGCTAACTATAACCGTTTAGGAAATAGAGCTCTTAGAAGTCAAAAAATCACATTTAAAGTGATGTGTTTACATTAATAATTAAATTACGACTAAAGCAGTGACTCTTAAACGTTGAAAATGTGGTTCCTAACATAAAAAAGTACGAGGAATCCAAAAATGTCACGCTCAGACCGCTAACTATAACCGTTTAGGAAATAGAGCCCTTAGAATTCAAAAAATCACATTTAAAAAGGATGTGTTTGCATTAACAATTAAAATACGGCTAAAGCAGTGACTCTGAAACGTTGAAAATGTTGTTCCTAACATAAAAAAGTACGAGGAATCCAAAAATGTTACACTCAGACCGCTAACTATAACCGTTTAGGAAATAAAGCCCTTGGAAGTCAAAAAATCACATTTAAAAAGTGATGTGTTTACATAAATAATTAAATTATGGTTAAACCAGTGACTCTGCAATGTTGAAAATGTGGTTCCTATCATAAAAACTACGAGGAATCCAAAAATGTCACGCTCAGACCGCTAACTATAACCGTTTAGGAAATAGAGCCTCTAGAATTCAAAAAATTACATTTAAAAAGTGATGTGTTTACATTAATAATTAAATTACGTCTAAAGCAGTGACTCTGAAACGTTAAAAATGTGGTTCCTAACATAAAAAAGTACGAGGAATCCAAAAATGTCACGCTCAGACCGCTAACTATAAACGTTTAGGAAATAGAGCCCTAGGAAGTCAAAAAATCACATTTAAAAAGTGATGTGTTTACATTAATAATTAGATTACGGCTAAAGCAGTGACTCTTAAACGTTGAAAATGTGGTTCCTAACATAAAAAAGTACGAGGAATCCAAAAATGTCACGCTCAGACCGCTAACTATTACCGTTTAGGAAATAGAGCCCCTAGAAGAAAAAAAATCACATTTAAAAAGTGACGTGTTTACATTAATAATTACATTACGGCTAAAGCAGTGACTCTGCAACGTTGAAAATGTGGTTCCTATCATAAAAAAGTACGAGGAATCCAAAAATGTCACGCTCAGACCGCTAACTATAACCGTTTAGGAAATAGAGCTCTTAGAAGTCAAAAAATCACATTTAAAAAGTGATGTGTTTACATTAATAATTAAATTACGGCTAAAGCAGTGACTCTTAAACGTTAAAAATGTGGTTCCTAACATAAAAAAGTACGAGGAATCCAAAAATGTCACGCTCAGACCGCTAACTATAAACGTTTAGGAAATAGAGCCCTAGGAAGTCAAAAAATCACATTTAAAAAGTGATGTGTTTACATAAATAATTAAATTATGGTTAAACCAGTGACTCTGAAACGTTGAAAATGTTGTTTCTAACATAAAAAAGTACGAGGAATCCAAAAATGTCACGGTCAGACCGCTAACTATAACCGTTTAGGAAATAGAGTTCTTAGAAGTCAAAAAATCACATTTAAAGTGATGTGTTTACATTAATAATTAAATTACGCCTAAAGCAGTGACTCTTAAACGTTGAAAATGTGGTTCCTAACATAAAAAAGTACGAGGAATCCAAAAATGTCACGCTCAGACCGCTAACTATAACCGTTTAGGAAATAGAGCCCTTAGAATTCAAAAAATCACATTTAAAAAGGATGTGTTTGCATTAACAATTAAAATACGGCTAAAGCAGTGACTCTGAAACGTTGAAAATGTTGTTCCTAACATAAAAAAGTACGAGGAATCCAAAAATGTTACACTCAGACCGCTAACTATAACCGTTTAGGAAATAGAGCCCTTGGAAGTCAAAAAATCACATTTAAAAAGTGATGTGTTTACATAAATAATTAAATTATGGTTAAACCAGTGACTCTGCAACGTTGAAAATATGGTTCCTATCATAAAAAACTACGAGGAATCCAAAAATGTCACGCTCAGACCGCTAACTATAACCGTTTAGGAAATAGAGCCTCTAGAATTCAAAAAATTACATTTAAAAAGTGATGTGTTTACATTAATAATTAAATTACGTCTAAAGCAGTGACTCTGAAACGTTAAAAATGTGGTTCCTAACATAAAAAAGTACGAGGAATCCAAAAATGTCACGCTCAGACCGCTAACTATAACCGTTTAGGAAATAGAGCCCTTGGAAGTCAAAAAATCACATTTAAAAAGTGATGTGTTTACATTAATAATTAGATTACGGCTAAAGCAGTGACTCTTAATCGTTGAAAATGTGGTTCCTAACATAAAAAAGTACGAGGAATCCAAAAATGTCACGCTCAGACCGCTAACTATTACCGTTTAGGAAATAGAGCCTCTAGAATTCAAAAAATTACATTTAAAAAGTGATGTGTTTACATTAATAATTAAATTACGTCTAAAGCAGTGACTCTGAAACGTTAAAAATGTGGTTCCTAACATAAAAAAGTACGAGGAATCCAAAAATGTCACGCTCACAACGCTAACTATAACCGTTTAGGAAATAGAGCTCTTAGAAGTCAAAAAATCACATTTAAAAAGTGATGTGTTTTCATGAATAATTAGATTACGGCTAAAGCAGTGACTCTTAAACGTTGAAAATGTGGTTCCTAACATAAAAAAGTACGAGGAATCCAAAAATGTCACGCTCAGACCGCTAACTATTACCGTTTAGGAAATAGAGCCCCTAGAAGAAAAAAAATCACATTTAAAAAGTGACGTGTTTACATTAATAATTACATTACGGCTAAAGCAGTGACTCTGCAACGTTGAAAATGTGGTTCCTATCATAAAAAAGTACGAGGAATCCAAAAATGTCACGCTCAGACCGCTAACTATAACCGTTTAGGAAATAGAGCTCTTAGAAGTCAAAAAATCACATTTAAAAAGTGATGTGTTTACATTAATAATTAAATTACGGCTAAAGCAGTGACTCTGAAACGTTGAAAATGTGATTCCTATCATAAAAAAGTACGAGGAATCCAAAAATGTCACGCTCAGACCGCTAACTATAACCGTTTAGGAAATAGAGCCTCTAGAATTCAAAAAATTACATTTAAAAAGTGATGTGTTTACATTATTAATTAAATTACGTCTAAAGCAGTGACTCTGAAACGTTAAAAATGTGGTTCCTAACATAAAAAAGTACGAGGAATCCAAAAATGTCACGCTCAGACCGCTAACTATAAACGTTTAGGAAATAGAGCCCTAGGAAGTCAAAAAATCACATTTAAAAAGTGATGTGTTTACATAAATAATTAAATTATGGTTAAACCAGTGACTCTGAAACGTTGAAAATGTTGTTTCTAACATAAAAAAGTACGAGGAATCCAAAAATGTCACGGTCAGACCGCTAACTATAACCGTTTAGGAAATAGAGTTCTTAGAAGTCAAAAAATCACATTTAAAGTGATGTGTTTACATTAATAATTAAATTACGCCTAAAGCAGTGACTCTTAAACGTTGAAAATGTGGTTCCTAACATAAAAAAGTACGAGGAATCCAAAAATGTCACGCTCAGACCGCTAACTATAACCGTTTAGGAAATAGAGCCCTTAGAATTCAAAAAATCACATTTAAAAAGGATGTGTTTGCATTAACAATTAAAATACGGCTAAAGCAGTGACTCTGAAACGTTGAAAATGTTGTTCCTAACATAAAAAAGTACGAGGAATCCAAAAATGTTACACTCAGACCGCTAACTATAACCGTTTAGGAAATAGAGCCCTTGGAAGTCAAAAAATCACATTTAAAAAGTGATGTGTTTACATAAATAATTAAATTATGGTTAAACCAGTGACTCTGCAACGTTGAAAATGTGGTTCCTAACATAAAAAAGTACGAGGAATCCAAAAATGTCACGCTCAGACCGCTAACTATAACCGTTTAGGAAATAGAGCCTCTAGAATTCAAAAAATTACATTTAAAAAGTGATGTGTTTACATTATTAATTAAATTACGTCTAAAGCAGTGACTCTGAAACGTTAAAAATGTGGTTCCGAACATAAAAAAGTACGAGGAATCCAAAAATGTCACGCTCAGAACGCTAACTATAACCGTTTAGGAAATAGAGCTCTTAGAAGTCAAAAAATCACATTTAAAAAGTGATGTGTTTACATTAATAATTAGATTACGGCTAAAGCAGTGACTCTTAATCGTTGAAAATGTGGTTCCTAACATAAAAAAGTACGAGGAATCCAAAAATGTCACGCTCAGACCGCTAACTATAACCGTTTAGGAAATAGAGCCCTTGGAACTCAAAAAATCACATTTAAAAAGTGATGTGTTTACATTAATAATTAGATTACGGCTAAAGCAGTGACTCTTAAACGTTGAAAATGTGGTTCCTAACATAAAAAAGTACGAGGAATCCAAAAATGTCACGCTCAGACCGCTAACTATAACCGTTTAGGAAATAGAGCCCTTGGAAGTCAAAAAATCACATTTAAAAAGTGATGTGTTTACATAAATAATTAAATTATGGTTAAACCAGTGACTCTGCAACGTTGAAAATGTGGTTCCTATCATAAAAAACTACGAGGAATCCAAAAATGTCACGCTCAGACCGCTAACTATAACCGTTTAGGAAATAGAGCCTCTAGAATTCAAAAAATTACATTTAAAAAGTGATGTGTTTACATTAATAATTAAATTACGGCTAAAGCAGTGACTCTGAAACGTTGAAAATGTGGTTCCTATCATAAAAAAGTACGAGGAATCCAAAAATGTCACGCTCAGACCGCTAACTATAACCGTTTAGGAAATAGAGCCTCTAGAATTCAAAAAATTACATTTAAAAAGTGATGTGTTTACATTATTAATTAAATTACGTCTAAAGCAGTGACTCTGAAACGTTAAAAATGTGGTTCCTAACATAAAAAAGTACGAGGAATCCAAAAATGTCACGCTCAGGCCGCTAACTATAAACGTTTAGGAAATAGAGCCCTAGGAAGTCAAAAAATCACATTTCAAAAGTGATGTGTTTACATAAATAATTAAATTATGGTTAAACCAGTGACTCTGAAACGTTGAAAATGTTGTTTCTAACATAAAAAAGTACGAGGAATCCAAAAATGTCACGGTCAGACCGCTAACTATAACCGTTTAGGAAATAGAGTTCTTAGAAGTCAAAAAATCACATTTAAAGTGATGTGTTTACATTAATAATTAAATTACGCCTAAAGCAGTGACTCTTAAACGTTGAAAATGTGGTTCCTAACATAAAAAAGTACGAGGAATCCAAAAATGTCACGCTCAGACCGCTAACTATAACCGTTTAGGAAATAGAGCCCTTAGAATTCAAAAAATCACATTTAAAAAGGATGTGTTTGCATTAACAATTAAAATACGGCTAAAGCAGTGACTCTGAAACGTTGAAAATGTTGTTCCTAACATAAAAAAGTACGAGGAATCCAAAAATGTTACACTCAGACCGCTAACTATAACCGTTTAGGAAATAGAGCCCTTGGAAGTCAAAAAATCACATTTAAAAAGTGATGTGTTTACATAAATAATTAAATTATGGTTAAACCAGTGACTCTGCAACGTTGAAAATGTGGTTCCTAACATAAAAAAGTACGAGGAATCCAAAAATGTCACGCTCAGACCGCTAACTATAACCGTTTAGGAAATAGAGCCTCTAGAATTCAAAAAATTACATTTAAAAAGTGATGTGTTTACATTATTAATTAAATTACGTCTAAAGCAGTGACTCTGAAACGTTAAAAATGTGGTTCCGAACATAAAAAAGTACGAGGAATCCAAAAATGTCACGCTCAGAACGCTAACTATAACCGTTTAGGAAATAGAGCTCTTAGAAGTCAAAAAATCACATTTAAAAAGTGATGTGTTTACATTAATAATTAGATTACGGCTAAAGCAGTGACTCTTAATCGTTGAAAATGTGGTTCCTAACATAAAAAAGTACGAGGAATCCAAAAATGTCACGCTCAGACCGCTAACTATAACCGTTTAGGAAATAGAGCCCTTGAAAGTCAAAAAATCACATTTAAAAAGTGATGTGTTTACATTAATAATTAGATTACGGCTAAAGCAGTGACTCTTAAACGTTGAAAATGTGGTTCCTAACATAAAAAAGTACGAGGAATCCAAAAATGTCACGCTCAGACCGCTAACTATAACCGTTTAGGAAATAGAGCCCTTGGAAGTCAAAATATCACATTTAAAAAGTGATGTGTTTACATAAATAATTAAATTATGGTTAAACCAGTGACTCTGCAACGTTGAAAATGTGGTTCCTATCATAAAAAACTACGAGGAATCCAAAAATGTCACGCTCAGACCGCTAACTATAACCGTTTAGGAAATAGAGCCCTTAGAATTCAAAAAATCACATTTAAAAAGGATGTGTTTGCATTAACAATTAAAATACGGCTAAAGCAGTGACTCTGAAACGTTGAAAATGTTGTTCCTAACATAAAAAAGTACGAGGAATCCAAAAATGTTACACTCAGACCGCTAACTATAACCGTTTAGGAAATAGAGCCCTTGGAAGTCAAAAAATCACATTTAAAAAGTGATGTGTTTACATAAATAATTAAATTATGGTTAAACCAGTGACTCTGCAACGTTGAAAATGTGGTTCCTAACATAAAAAAGTACGAGGAATCCAAAAATGTCACGCTCAGACCGCTAACTATAACCGTTTAGGAAATAGAGCCTCTAGAATTCAAAAAATTACATTTAAAAAGTGATGTGTTTACATTATTAATTAAATTACGTCTAAAGCAGTGACTCTGAAACGTTAAAAATGTGGTTCCGAACATAAAAAAGTACGAGGAATCCAAAAATGTCACGCTCAGAACGCTAACTATAACCGTTTAGGAAATAGAGCTCTTAGAAGTCAAAAAATCACATTTAAAAAGTGATGTGTTTACATTAATAATTAGATTACGGCTAAAGCAGTGACTCTTAATCGTTGAAAATGTGGTTCCTAACATAAAAAAGTACGAGGAATCCAAAAATGTCACGCTCAGACCGCTAACTATAACCGTTTAGGAAATAGAGCCCTTGAAAGTCAAAAAATCACATTTAAAAAGTGATGTGTTTACATTAATAATTAGATTACGGCTAAAGCAGTGACTCTTAAACGTTGAAAATGTGGTTCCTAACATAAAAAAGTACGAGGAATCCAAAAATGTCACGCTCAGACCGCTAACTATAACCGTTTAGGAAATAGAGCCCTTGGAAGTCAAAATATCACATTTAAAAAGTGATGTGTTTACATAAATAATTAAATTATGGTTAAACCAGTGACTCTGCAACGTTGAAAATGTGGTTCCTATCATAAAAAACTACGAGGAATCCAAAAATGTCACGCTCAGACCGCTAACTATAACCGTTTAGGAAATAGAGCCTCTAGAATTCAAAAAATTACATTTAAAAAGTGATGTGTTTACATTAATAATTAAATTACGTCTAAAGCAGTGACTCTGAAACGTTGAAAATGTGGTTCCTAACATAAAAAAGTACGAGGAATCCAAAAATGTCACGCTCACAACGCTAACTATAACCGTTTAGGAAATAGAGCTCTTAGAAGTCAAAAAATCACATTTAAAAAGTGATGTGTTTTCATGAATAATTAGATTACGGCTAAAGCAATGACTCTGCAACGTTGAAAATGTGGATCCTATCATAAAAAAGTACGAGGAATCCAAAAATGTCACGCTCAGACCGCTAACTATAACCGTTTAGGAAATAGAGCTCTTAGAAGTCAAAAAATCACATTTAAAGTGATGTGTTTACATTAATAATTAAATTACGGCTAAAGCAGTGACTCTTAAACGTTGAAAATGTGGTTCCTACCATAAAAAAGTACGAGGAATCCAAAAATGTCACGCTCAGACCGCTAACTATAACCGTTTAGGAAATAGAGCCCTTAGAATTCAAAAAATCACATTTAAAAAGGATGTGTTTGCATTAACAATTAAAATACGGCTAAAGCAGTGACTCTGAAACGTTGAAAATGTTGTTCCTAACATAAAAAAGTACGAGGAATCCAAAAATGTTACACTCAGACCGCTAACTATAACCGTTTAGGAAATAAAGCCCTTGGAAGTCAAAAAATCACATTTAAAAAGTGATGTGTTTACATAAATAATTAAATTATGGTTAAACCAGTGACTCTGCAACGTTGAAAATGTGGTTCCTATCATAAAAAACTACGAGGAATCCAAAAATGTCACGCTCAGACCGCTAACTATAACCGTTTAGGAAATAGAGCCTCTAGAATTCAAAAAATTACATTTAAAAAGTGATGTGTTTACATTAATAATTAAATTACGTCTAAAGCAGTGACTCTGAAACGTTAAAAATGTGGTTCCTAACATAAAAAAGTACGAGGAATCCAAAAATGTCACGCTCACAACGCTAACTATAACCGTTTAGGAAATAGAGCTCTTAGAAGTCAAAAAATCACATTTAAAAAGTGATGTGTTTACATTAATAATTAGATTACGGCTAAAGCAGTGACTCTTAAACGTTGAAAATGTGGTTCCTAACATAAAAAAGTACGAGGAATCCAAAAATGTCACGCTCAGACCGCTAACTATTACCGTTTAGGAAATAGAGCCCTTAGAAGTAAAAAAATCACATTTAAAAAGTGACGTGTTTACATTAATAATTACATTACGGCTAAAGCAGTGACTCTGCAACGTTGAAAATGTGGTTCCTATCATAAAAAAGTACGAAGAATCCAAAAATGTCACGCTCAGACCGCTAACTATAACCGTTTAGGAAATAGAGCTCTTAGAAGTCAAAAAATCACATTTAAAAAGTGATTTGTTTACATTAATAATTAAATTACGGCTAAAGCAGTGACTCTGAAACGTTGAAAATGTGGTTCCTATCATAAAAAAGTACGAGGAATCCAAAAATGTCACGGTCAGACCGCTAACTATAACCGTTTAGGAAATAGAGTTCTTAGAAGTCAAAAAATCACATTTAAAGTGATGTGTTTACATTAATAATTAAATTACGCCTAAAGCAGTGACTCTTAAACGTTGAAAATGTGGTTCCTAACATAAAAAAGTACGAGGAATCCAAAAATGTCACGCTCAGACCGCTAACTATAACCGTTTAGGAAATAGAGCCCTTAGAATTCAAAAAATCACATTTAAAAAGGATGTGTTTGCATTAACAATTAAAATACGGCTAAAGCAGTGACTCTGAAACGTTGAAAATGTTGTTCCTAACATAAAAAAGTACGAGGAATCCAAAAATGTTACACTCAGACCGCTAACTATAACCGTTTAGGAAATAGAGCCCTTGGAAGTCAAAAAATCACATTTAAAAAGTGATGTGTTTACATAAATAATTAAATTATGGTTAAACCAGTGACTCTGCAACGTTGAAAATGTGGTTCCTAACATAAAAAAGTACGAGGAATCCAAAAATGTCACGCTCAGACCGCTAACTATAACCGTTTAGGAAATAGAGCCTCTAGAATTCAAAAAATTACATTTAAAAAGTGATGTGTTTACATTATTAATTAAATTACGTCTAAAGCAGTGACTCTGAAACGTTAAAAATGTGGTTCCGAACATAAAAAAGTACGAGGAATCCAAAAATGTCACGCTCAGAACGCTAACTATAACCGTTTAGGAAATAGAGCTCTTAGAAGTCAAAAAATCACATTTAAAAAGTGATGTGTTTACATTAATAATTAGATTACGGCTAAAGCAGTGACTCTTAATCGTTGAAAATGTGGTTCCTAACATAAAAAAGTACGAGGAATCCAAAAATGTCACGCTCAGACCGCTAACTATAACCGTTTAGGAAATAGAGCCCTTGAAAGTCAAAAAATCACATTTAAAAAGTGATGTGTTTACATTAATAATTAGATTACGGCTAAAGCAGTGACTCTTAAACGTTGAAAATGTGGTTCCTAACATAAAAAAGTACGAGGAATCCAAAAATGTCACGCTCAGACCGCTAACTATAACCGTTTAGGAAATAGAGCCCTTGGAAGTCAAAATATCACATTTAAAAAGTGATGTGTTTACATAAATAATTAAATTATGGTTAAACCAGTGACTCTGCAACGTTGAAAATGTGGTTCCTATCATAAAAAACTACGAGGAATCCAAAAATGTCACGCTCAGACCGCTAACTATAACCGTTTAGGAAATAGAGCCTCTAGAATTCAAAAAATTACATTTAAAAAGTGATGTGTTTACATTAATAATTAAATTACGTCTAAAGCAGTGACTCTGAAACGTTGAAAATGTGGTTCCTAACATAAAAAAGTACGAGGAATCCAAAAATGTCACGCTCACAACGCTAACTATAACCGTTTAGGAAATAGAGCTCTTAGAAGTCAAAAAATCACATTTAAAAAGTGATGTGTTTTCATGAATAATTAGATTACGGCTAAAGCAATGACTCTGCAACGTTGAAAATGTGGATCCTATCATAAAAAAGTACGAGGAATCCAAAAATGTCACGCTCAGACCGCTAACTATAACCGTTTAGGAAATAGAGCTCTTAGAAGTCAAAAAATCACATTTAAAGTGATGTGTTTACATTAATAATTAAATTACGGCTAAAGCAGTGACTCTTAAACGTTGAAAATGTGGTTCCTAACATAAAAAAGTACGAGGAATCCAAAAATGTCACGCTCAGACCGCTAACTATAACCGTTTAGGAAATAGAGCCCTTAGAATTCAAAAAATCACATTTAAAAAGGATGTGTTTGCATTAACAATTAAAATACGGCTAAAGCAGTGACTCTGAAACGTTGAAAATGTTGTTCCTAACATAAAAAAGTACGAGGAATCCAAAAATGTTACACTCAGACCGCTAACTATAACCGTTTAGGAAATAAAGCCCTTGGAAGTCAAAAAATCACATTTAAAAAGTGATGTGTTTACATAAATAATTAAATTATGGTTAAACCAGTGACTCTGCAACGTTGAAAATGTGGTTCCTATCATAAAAAACTACGAGGAATCCAAAAATGTCACGCTCAGACCGCTAACTATAACCGTTTAGGAAATAGAGCCTCTAGAATTCAAAAAATTACATTTAAAAAGTGATGTGTTTACATTAATAATTAAATTACGTCTAAAGCAGTGACTCTGAAACGTTAAAAATGTGGTTCCTAACATAAAAAAGTACGAGGAATCCAAAAATGTCACGCTCACAACGCTAACTATAACCGTTTAGGAAATAGAGCTCTTAGAAGTCAAAAAATCACATTTAAAAAGTGATGTGTTTACATTAATAATTAGATTACGGCTAAAGCAGTGACTCTTAAACGTTGAAAATGTGGTTCCTAACATAAAAAAGTACGAGGAATCCAAAAATGTCACGCTCAGACCGCTAACTATTACCGTTTAGGAAATAGAGCCCTTAGAAGTAAAAAAATCACATTTAAAAAGTGACGTGTTTACATTAATAATTACATTACGGCTAAAGCAGTGACTCTGCAACGTTGAAAATGTGGTTCCTATCATAAAAAAGTACGAGGAATCCAAAAATGTCACGCTCAGACCGCTAACTATAACCGTTTAGGAAATAGAGCTCTTAGAAGTCAAAAAATCACATTTAAAAAGTGATTTGTTTACATTAATAATTAAATTACGGCTAAAGCAGTGACTCTGAAACGTTGAAAATGTGGTTCCTATCATAAAAAAGTACGAGGAATCCAAAAATGTCACGCTCAGACCGCTAACTATAACCGTTTAGGAAATAGAGCTCTTAGAAGTCAAAAAATCACATTTAAAAAGTGATGTGTTTACATTAATAATTAAATTACGGCTAAAGCAGTGACTCTGAAACGTTGAAAATGTGGGTCCTATCATAAAAAAGTACGAGGAATCCAAAAATGTCACGCTCAGACCGCTAACTATAACCGTTTAGGAAATAGAGCCCTTAGAATTCAAAAAATCACATTTAAAAAGTGATGTGTTTACATTAATAATTAAATTACTGCTAAAACAGTGACTCTGAAACGTTGAAAATGTGGTTCCAAACATAAAAAAGTACTAGGAATCCAAAAATGTCACGCTCAGACCGCTAACTATAACCGTTTGGGAAATAGAGCCCTTAGAAGTCAAAAAATCACATTTAAAGAGTGATGTGTTTACATTAATAATTAAATTACGGCTAAAGCAGTGATTCTAAAACATTGAAAATGTGGGTCCTATCATAAAAAAGTACGAGGAATCCAAAAATATCACGATCAGACCCCTAACTTTAATCGTTTATGAAATAGAGTCTTTAGAATTCAAAAAAACACATTTAAAAAGTGACGTGTTTACATTAATAATAAATTACAGCATTGAGTCACTTTTTGATCTGTAGTTTTTATACTGATGTTCACAGTGACCTGTGAGGCTGCCACACTCAAGCTGAGTAAAAGCATAGAGTTTCAAATGGAATACGCAAAGTAAAAATAACAAACTTACGTGTTACGTGGTAGCACCAGATGATGTCACCTCTCCTAGAGACTCCAACTGCAGAATTTCAAACCAAAGAATCTTCAAATTTTGTACATGAAGTCCAAATTAATCTGTAACAATAACAAACATTTAGATTCATATAAACTACCTCCTAAGTTAGTCACATAAAGCACTTGGCATATTTTAAAATAGGTACATAGATTCACGAAAGAGGTCCAGTCTGAATTCATTTAAGCAGTGACCCGTTTGATGAATCTAGTATGAGATACAAGTAATATAGGTACTAGATTCACGAAAAGGAGTAGCGCTATCATCTGCTTTCAGTTTTAGTTATGTTCGTATTTTAAACAGTAAAGATTAAAATCCCAGTAAATGGTGTTAGCAGTATCCGTTTGGTGAATCTAGTAGAAAGTTAAAAGTAAAATAGGTACACAAATTCACGAAAGGGGTTAGCGCTAACACCTGTTTTCAGTTTTGTCTAACAGTTAACAGATATGTTCATATTTTAAACAGTGCAGTTTAAAATTAGCATTAACCTGTTTGATGAATCTTGTATAAAGATGCAAGTCAAATAGATACTTAGATTCTCGAAAGGGGTTCATATTGAATCATTTTTAAAACAGGTGATAGCGTTAACCCCTTTCGTGAATCTATGTATCTATTTGACTTGAATCTTTATACTAGATTCATCAAACGGGTTAATGCTAATTTTAAACTGCACTGTTTAAAATATGAACATATCTATTAACTGTTAGACAAAACTGAAAACAGGTGATAGCGTTTACCCCCTTTCGTGAATCTATGTATCTATTTGACTTGAATCTTTATACTAGATTCATCAAACGGGTTAGTGCTAATTTTAAACTGCAAATATCTGTAGTTAGAACTGAAAACTGGTGATAGCGCTAACCCCTTTCAAGAATCTATGTACTTTTTATACTTTTATCTTTCTATTAGATTCACAAAACAGGTATATGCTATCATTATTTACTTGGACAGTAAAACAAATGAACATATCTCTAGTTAGAACTGAAAACAGGTGATAGCGCTAACCCCTTTCAAGAATCTATGTACTTTTTATACTTTTATTTTTCTATTAGATTCACAAAACGGGTTATATGCTATCACCATTTACTTGAATTTTAAAACTAATTCAATATGAACCCCTTTCGAGAATTTAAGTATCTATTTATTTTTTATTCTATTTATTTATATAGATTCACGAAAGAAGTCCAGTCTGCATTCATTTAAGCAGTGACCTGTTTGATGAATCTAGTATCAGATACAAGTAATATAGGTACTAGATTCACGAAAAGGAGTAGCGCTATAATCTGCTTTCAGTAAAGATTACAATCTCAGTAAATGGTGATAGCAGTATCCGTTTGGTGAATCTAGTAGAAAGTTAAAAGTAAAATAGGTACACAAATTCACGAAAAGAAGTAGCGCTAACACCTGTTTTCAGTTTTGTCTAACCGTTAATAGATATTGTTCATATTTTAAACAGTGCAGTTTAAAATTAGCATTAGATACATAGATTCACGAAAAGGAGTAGCGCTATCATCTGCTTTCAGTTTTAGTTAACAGATACGTTCATATTTTAAATAGGATCTATGTATCAATTTGACTTGAATCTTTATACTAGATTAATCAAATGGGCTAATGCTAATTTTAAACTGCACTGTTTAAAATATGAACATATCTGTTAACTGTTAGACAAAACCGAAAACAGGTGATAGCGCTAACCCCTTTCGTGAATCTATGTATCTAATTGACTTTAATCTTTATACTAGATTCACCAAACAGGTTAATGCTAATTTTAAACTGCACTGTTTCATATATGAACAATATCTATTAACTGTTAGACAAAACTGAAACCAGGTGATAGCGCTACTTCTTTTCGTGAATCTATGTATCTAATGCTAATTTTAAACTGCACTGTTTAAAATATGAACATTATCTATTAACTGTTAGACATAACTGAAAACAGGTGATAGCGCTAACGCCTTTCGTGAATCTGTGTACCTATTTTACTTACTTTCTACTAGATTCACCAAACGGGTAATGCTATCTCCATTTACTGGGATTTTAATCTTTACTGTTTAAAATATGAATATATCTGTTAACTGTTAGTCAACACTGAAAGCAGATGATAGCGCTACTCCTTTTCGTGAATCTAGTACCTATATATGAGCCATTCACAGTGCTTGAAATTGGGACATGCGAATGTTCATATTTAAACTTTCTACACAAATGTAAACTTTAAAACTAAATGCATATGCGAATGAAGTTTTAAATGTTTAAATTTGTAAGATATTTTCTGCACAGCAGAGCACAAGAACCCATGAGTTAACTCACCATTCTATTTCTTTGGATTCCTGATACATTCCACCAATTGCAGATGACGACCAACCGCTCCAGAAATGTGTTAAAGACGCCTGAAGATCAATCAGACTTGTGAAGATGCTGCCAGGTTCATCATGAGTTGTAGAAAGACTTCAAATGTGTGCACAACGTCCAATACTACAGATCAATCCATTGCGATCTAAACAAACAGAAATCAAATATTGAAGCACATTCACATAAGCATTTTAGGATTTATATTTAAGTTTGCAAATAAGAAAGTTCAAATTCATCTAGCTAAATAGAAGCATTCGGTGCTTGAAAGTAAAAAGTGTAAATGCTCGTATTTAATAAGATTAGATTCATATACTCGTTTAGTTTTAAGATTTACATGTATGTTTACGTTTAAAAAAGTTATATTCATATAACTAAATAGGAACATTCGCACGACCTAAACTAAATAGGAGCATTAAATACTTTAATACTTTAATATTAGAGGTAGAAAATGTGTACTCTTATAAAATGCTTCCTAGTAAAAATTTTATACTGGGCGCCTATGATTTAAACAACCATGACAACCAGTCAATTGACGGCTGGTAAACGCACACACGTTGTATGTGAAAGTGTTGAAAATTAAGTAATTAATATTGAAACACTTACATTTGATGTCGAGGAGTACTGGGCCTTCATCAACGGTTTTTCTGCACCAAGAAACTGGATGGGCGGCACCACAGGCTGTGCGGGTCTTACAGCCAGAGATAAAGATGCTACAACCGGAACTAGTCTGAAAAATACATCAAAAAATAAATTAGATGTGTATTTCTATAAATTAATTAAATAACAATTTTACCTTGTTCTCGTAGTAGAAAATTTGACTCAGGGTTTCTTAAATTTGTCTCTCAATCATCAATATACCCAATGATGATAGAAACCCAAATATAGGTTATAATACACATAACCTGTAAATAAATCAATTATTTAATACTATGGGCCACGTTTTTAAATTATTATTAAACAATATATTCAATGTGCAAAACTCTTACCGCTTTATCAAAGATGCACTAGGTGTATAAACAACTCCAGATATGTGTTGAAGACGTCTGGAGGTCAATTTGACTCTTGAAGATGCTGCCAGGTTCACAATGAGTTGTAGGAAGACTTCAAATGTGTGCAGAACGTCCAATACTGCAGATCAATCCATTGCGATCTAAACAAACAGAAATCAAATATTGAAGCTGCATTCACATAAGCATTTTAAGAATTATATTTAAGTTTGTAAATAAGAAAGTTCAAATTCATCTAGCTAAATAGAAGCATTCAGTACTTGAAAGTAAAAAGTGTAAATGCTCGTATTTAATTAGATGTATATAAGCCTCATTTATACACGCGTTTAGTTTTAAGATTTACATCTATGTTTACGTATAAAAAAGTTATATTCATATAACTAAATAGGAACATTCGCACGACCTATTTTCAAGCACTGTGAATGCTCATATTTAGTTAAATGTATTCAAACTTTCTTAAACGTAAACATTAATATAAACCTTAAAACTCAATGCGTATGTGAATGCAGCTTTAATTTAATGAAAATTGTACTAACTACAAATAAAACAATAAGCCACATTCAAATGTAATAATAAAACGCTTACCATCAATATTAAGATGCACTAGGTCCATCAACAGCTGCAAATGACGACCAAAGTAGTAATTACAACTCCAGAACTCTTGAAGATGCTTCAATGCCTTGCTGAAGATTGTAACAGAGACAGGAAAAGGATCAATCATCTTCTGAAGACCCCCAACCCAGTTTGTGAGTCTTCATCGAACCTGGAACAATATAACAATTAAATAACGAGTAATCAATAAATAAAACTGATTAATTACCAAATGCGTATGTGAATGCAGCTAAATTGTAATAATGAAACGCTTACCATCAATATTAAGATGCACTAGGTCCATAAACAGCAGCAGATGACGCCCAAAGTAGTAATTACAACTCCAGAACTCTTGAAGATGCTTCAATTCATTGTTAAAAAGGATCAATCATCTTCTGAAAATCTTCAATAACCCAGTTTATGAGTCTTCATCGAACCTGGAACAATATAACAATTAAATAACGAGTAATCAATAAATAAAACTGATCAATTACCTTCAATAACCTTCCAACTGAAGAAATACATCTTCTTATTGTGTTCTTGTACCGTAGTGTCCTCAATATACTCAATGATGATGGTAGAAACCCAAATAATAATGTAGTTTTCAAGTATTCACTTCCATATTGTCTCCATTCTTGCACACAACAATACTGACCTGTAAATATATCACTTTTATTAAATACTTTAGCCACAGAAACGATTTAATATTTGTTTATAACTTAAAATTGAACAACAGTTTATTAAAATTCACTTCAAATACTTTAACAAAACGAAACTGAGTACATGCAAATGGCGGACACGTTACATGACGATTCATTAGGTCTGTGACGTCACGCATATCTTAAAATGCGTTACAAATATGTAATTTTTCCAGAAAATATTATATCCCGAACGAATTTTATTTAGCAGTTATCCTAAATAAATAATTAAAACAATCTGATTACCTTAGTTGCAGAAATAAATCTCTCCATTGCGTAATCTCAAGAGTTTGAGTTATTTTCTTCAAAGATGATGGCATGCCCTCAAATTTGTATGCAGTTTCTAGTATTCCCTTGTTCCTTGTTTGCACATAATAGCGTTTACCTATAAGTAAATCACTTATTTAACACACGGCATAACACTCACATAACATAATGGAGTCCAATGAACAGAAAATAAAGGAATTTGTTAATCATTATGCCGCAAACCAACAATAATACATATCGAGGACACTCACAATTTCTTATTTATTGTTTTTCACTTTAAATTATACTGCTGGTTACTTAAATACACTAGAATATCTTTATCAAACACAAGAACTAAAAGATGACGCCAAAACTGTACTCACATCACAATGGCGTCACCTGAACTGAATGTCGTTCTGCGAAATCTGACCACAATTAATACTTTGTGTTTTGGCAAGAATAATTACACCGTTTATTGCGAAAAACTATGCTGATTAATAATCCGCGAACAGGTTTTAATTATCTAGTACTGTTTACGAGAAATAATTGTTTCTAGCACAATATCGAGGTCAAGTTTTACACAAAATGTGTCGACGCTTCTGATTGGCTGAATATCGCGATGCAATTTGTAATTGAAAACGGAACGATGAGTTTGATTGGTTGAAATTAATGCAATGTAATTGGATGTTCAAAGCGGGTTGTATGAAATAGCAAACGATTTTATTTTTAAATTTTGATAATATAAGTTAGCTAAACAATAAAAAAACTATTAATATGCGAATATAACTAAATAATTTTCTATATTCTGGGCAACACTTAATAAAATTGATTTTAATGTATTTCATATCATATTATATTCTAAAATTTTTTGTAAGAGTCCCAAGACCATAGAATAGAATATTTTGTTACTACCAAATTATTATAAACATTTAAAATGGCATCCTCAATATTTTTTATCAATATTTGTACTTTATTTTGCAATGTTTTCAGTATAATAATGAAGATTAATATTTTTAAATAACATAATTGATAGAAATGATCTAACTGATAGCTTCGAACGTTGTTTACTGTGACGTCACGCATACCAGAACCAATTAGCTCATTCAGAGAAGTTATGAAATATACCTACGTACATGAATTTAAAATAAAAATACTGTTTCAAAATGGTATTATGCAAGAATGATTTAAAATTCGACATTGAAAAAGACAACAATTAACATAAGCAACAATAGTTTAAAAGTTAATAATACAATAATATGATTATCGATAATACAATATAACAATAATATAGTATTTTATATTTTACCTTGTGTGCAGTTACCAGCCGTCAGATCATAGTAGTTAGTAGCTCAAAAACGCACACATGGTTTAAAATGGCACACATAAACCTTTTATAAATATTTGCAATTTATTATTGTAATTTTTCTAATATTGTTTGGAGTAATATTTAAATAAACATGACTGATACAAAGCCAGACATAAACTGAGAGCTCTGAACGTGTTTGTGACGTCACGCAGACAGGAATCAACTTCGTTCAATGTAATGAAATAAACGTAAAGCGTTTATTTATCGATTTTAAATTAAAATGTTTTGAAATTGTAATATGCAACAAATATTTAAAGTTCAACAATGAAACAATATTGAGATTGTTGACAAAACATTCAATTATTTAATATTATTTTTTTCAAACTATTAAAACAAAATATTTTTAAATAAGAAGATACTTAATTAAAATATGCAACAAAGAATTCCATTGCAACAATAGAATAATATGTGATTGTTGAAATAAATATTCTACAACGTCTTTTACTAAACGTATGTTGGTGGAGAGGGCATAATTATGTGCAGTTAGACAAAAATGTGTAGAAACAATTCAATGAAATACAATTCTGTTGGTAATATTTAATAATTTTTTATACCAACTCATTGTAGAGTGAATTATTTGAAAAGGGGCTCTTACCGTTTACGTAGGCCCCAAAATCGGACGCCTCTGCAACTTAACGATGGCCCAACAATTTATGTCACTGGAGCTGCAAACATAAAAATACATTTTAGACCATAGAATTACTATTTATTGTATATATTTGATAAATATATACTTTATATACAATTACCTTTGTATATTTTGTCAACATATTATCGCAAATAGTTGAAATAACAAAATAAAATTAGTTTAACAATATTTGCACTATTGTTTTAGTGATTATTTAAATATTAGTGGAGCAACATTTAAATAAACCTGACTGTTTAAACGCTAGAAATGAACTGAGCTGAGCACAGACCAGTGAGCCCTCAAAATGTTGAGGACCTCTGCCTGAAATAAATAATAAATAAACCATGTTTCATAATGAAATATAATAAAACTTACACTTTTTCTTATTACTGGGCCCTTTATGGTCCTTCAAATGATGGACTGCAAAACTGTAACATAAAAATAATTTTAAACAACTCAACATACTTTTAAAATATAAACACACATTTAAACAATAGTAGAATCATGTAGATCTCGGTAGATTTTAAATAAAACAGCACTAAATATGCACTATTATAATACTAAACCTCTTTACCAAACGTTTGTACTACGAATGTATAAAATATGACGAAACACCCGAATAATTTAATTATCAATCTTGGAATTTGTTGTTTATTTCAATGTATTTCAATGCTAGAGTAAAATTCAAATAGCTAGGACCCTGGACTGCGCGAGAAGGCAGAGCTTGTCATGTACATTTTACAAAAGCGGAGCTAGCGAGTATATGCTGCGCTGCACTTCACTTAATTTTCTAAACTAAAATATAACTCAATCACAATCAATTACAAAATTCACAGCGTTACACAAAGCAAAACACTACGAATGTCAACATGAGAACAACAGATATTGAAGCTGATGTTCTGTAGAACAGACAGTAGCGTAGTTTATCATCTATGCTTCTCTCTCTAAGACGAGAATTCGTACTTCGCGCAGGGTTCTAGCTATTTGAATTTTACTCTAGCTGTTTCTATGTATGTCTGATCACGCCAAGTTGGACATTTCGAATGAATTACGTTTCATATTGAAGTAAAAAATCTGACGTGGACACCACATGACTTCCTTGTACGCCTATTAAACTGTTCATACTTTTCTTAATAACTAAAATGTAGAATAATATAAAAAATCTGACGTGTCCGCCACAAGACCTCCCGCCATACCTACTTTATTCTTTTAATTTATTATACAAATATATTAATGTACTACTACTACTGCTACTATACTCACAAATATATTTTAGTCATTTTATTTAAACTGCAGAAGAAGATATAAAGCATATTTTCCTATTGTCACTGTCATGTCAATCATTTAAATTTTACGTAGTAACAAATGTTAATCGATCATGGACTACAAGATACCGAAATACTAAATTATAAATATATACTTTAATTATTCTTAAATGATACCAGATACAAAAATATTTATAAAATACCGATTGTAGGTAATAATCACATAATCTTTTATTTAAAATAAAAAAAATTGTCTTAAATTAAATATTTATCGAAATATTTGAAAAAAGTACTACTACCGGTTTGTAGATTGAAACCAAAAATAGGAGGTGCACAACTAGATGCTATAACAGTCCTAAATACAAAATTTCAACTTTCTACGTCTAACCGTATTTGAGTTATGCGACATACATACGTCCGTACGTACGTACCGACGTCACGACGAAACTAGTCATAATGGATTCAGAAAAGGTCAAAACGGATATTTCCGTCAAAATCTGAGAACCGAAATTTTTCGCGATTACAATACTTCCTTTTTACTCCGTACAAGGAAGTAAAAAATCCGATGTGGCCAACACATGACCTCTCGCCATATTCTACTATTTTACTGAGTGTGTATGAAGGTACTTACTCCCAAATAATACCATTGTAGAAGGGAATTCGGAAATTGTAGTTTTTATAATATTATTAAAGTTTATTATTAGCTTATAAATAATAAATAACATTTTATATTTTCCATTTCAATTTGTCAAAAAGTCAAAAATTTATATGACATTAACACTCAAATATTTTATTTTTTGTTTTCATAGGTAGGCAGATAAATTAAAATTGTAACAAATTTGTAGAATTTTTAACTTCTTGTAATTGGAAAATGGTGCTAGATAGAAACAACGTTTTGAATATATATTGTAGACAGTAACATTTAGTATACAATGTTATTTAACAAATTCCTATTAATTCATAAATTTTGAGAATATTCCAGAAAAACTCTTCAGATCTTCAAGAAACTACCACTTCCGGTTGCACGATCAACACCAAAATCTAATCAGATCTAATCTAGGGTGTCAGAATATTGTATACAAATTTTCAAATTTTTTTATTCAGTGGTATTTGAGTTATCGTACCTCCAACATCCATCCTGACACACACACAGACAGAAATTATCAAAATCGTGTTCTATAGTGAAAATCACAAGTTTTGGCAGTGTGGCAGAGATAGCAATACAGTGTTGCTAAATGTATCCCATAAGAGTAATATGTTAGACAAAGATGGAGAATCCAGAGGCGGATTGTTTGTTTTTCGCTTACTTGTACTTTTATTATGCTGATTATTTTTTGATGTTTCTCAAATCCAATAAAATGTTTAATTTATTGAATACTTTAATAAGTAAACAATTGATATGCATCCAATTTAAAATCTTTTACTTAGAGAAAAAACTCTAAATTAAATTTGTAAGTCAAAAAATTATCTCATTAAATATAATTCGAGAATTCGATAAATTATACAATATATACTGATAATTTTTCTCGTTTAATATGAAGGATACATAATTAAGTAAAATAATAAATTAATATAAATATAAAATTTTATTTAATTTTTTCGGAAACAAATTGATAACAATGTAACAATAAAATAAACACAGCCAAAGACGGCCAAGTCAAAATCACAAATTTCGAGTAATACAAATATATACATGTTGTTTAAAAGACATAACAATTAATGAACAAATGTTGTCAATATATACATAGCATAAAATAGAATTACAAACTTAAAGAAAAATATCACATACTTAGTACATTGAAAATTTGAAATAAGGTCCTGGACCTGTTTACCGAGTCAGGTAGCTAAGCGTAGCAGCGGTACTCAAACATGCAACTCATCCGTTACATCATCATCGCTTTCAGTATCACTGTCGTCACTTGCGTCATTAAGATTAATAAAAAAAGGTTCGATATCATCTTGCAATTGATCAGCTTCCCAAAATCTTTTTTCTTCATTTACAATGTGCCTATCATAATTTGTCAATTTTTCCTCGGAAATTTTTGAATATGCTTCACATATTATGGCACTATGTTAGTTGGGATTACATTAGATGGTAGTTACAAATACATTACAAGAAATGTAATTAGTATATGTCTTGAAATAAAATTACAGGAGTAGGTATAGTTATTATTTATTATATCATTTCTTAAGTAATGTGAAATCAAGCTTATACTATTTTCAAACTGTTTCATAACTGCTGGCTTCTTTTCTCATCGGCACCACTCCACCGCTATAAGATTTACAACCCTATACTAACATTTCATTATGAAATTTAACACTGCAAACTAAATGTGTTAAAGCATGAAAACTGAATGGTGTACCATGACCTCAAAACGTGCTTATCCATTGAAAACTCACTATCGAAATTTTAGCATGATTACAATACCTCTCTTATGCCTGTGACACACCGGTCGAGGAGCATCGAGGACCATCGAGTAACTCCTCGATGAAACGAAAGAACGCACCCGTCCGCGATGGATTTCTATTTAATCGGTGACAAATACATCAAAGTTTTGCGCGAAATCAAATCCAAAGATACGTCTGAAATGAGATACATTCGTTTCATCGAGGAACAACTCGATGAAAATAGCGGCGCCCCTATTTTTCGTCGAGGACGGGGTGCGTTCTATCGTTTCATCGAGGAGTTACTCGATGGTCCTCGATGCTCCTCGGCCGGTGTGCCACAGGCATTACAGATATGAGTGGCGAGAGGTAAAAAACTGTTATATTAATTTACTTTTTAATCGTCATTTCATTATCATCATCATGTATGAAGTATTTGATTATCTAAAGTTTATACGTTTAGTTTATTTATTGAAATAAAATTAACCGTAATATGATCGTAACATGCCTACGTCACAACAAATTAATTATAAATAATTAAATTAAATTCTGACCAATCGGTGAATTGTTTGATAATGGTCTGACGGGGGTATTTTGGTCAGACGATAACAAAATCTGGAAAGACAAATCAAATCAAAATGACGGCTGGTAGCCAAGTGATTTGTCTTTCCAGATTTTGTTATCGTCTGACCAAAATACCCCCGTCAGACCATTATCAAACAATTCACTTTTCAGAGGTTCCTCAGCTCATTGTGGTGTATAGTGTGTGAAATGTGTTTGTAGTTGTTTTAAACAAATTTAAAACAATTTCGTTACTGTGTATGGAGATTGACAAAGTGTATCAAGAATGAGTATATCGGGTTTCGTTTATTGGAGGTAAGTTATGCATTAATGTACTATAGGTTTTTAAACAATTAAATTTCAAGCTAACAAATCTGTAATTTATTTGTACATTTCAACAAATAAGTATTTCAACTTTAATTTATAGAGTGTGTGTTTGCATTAGAAATGCAAGCGAATAAATAATTATAAACTATTTTAAACATTTTTATTAACATATTCGTATGTATTTCTTATTAGGTTCTGCTAATGAAATGGCAACTAATCTAGGGTAGAATAGCATCAGCTGCAATCGATGGAATTAAACCCGATTACCATCCATTTCAGAACACCCTGTATTTTAGACTGGATGAGGAATCATTGTTTTAAAGACTGTTTTGGTGCTGTGTGCTTATTTCTCGCAAAATTCACAAATTGGTAAGCAGATTTTTTAAATTTAACAATAACATTTTATTTATATTATTGAATGTATCATGTCAATCCTAATAGTCCGGGAGCTGGCGTCAAATTTGACCGGACCATTTCAACAAAGCTGATTTTTATAATATAATTAGTTCTATAATAACTAATTAAGAATTGCAGTGTAAGCTGGTCCGAAAGCGGGGCTCAAGATTTTAAGAGGCTGTGGAACTTGCAAAAAATAAAAGATTTTTAAGTGAACCAGCAAAGCTAAAATTTTGTATAATAATAATTTTCCAATTATATTTAACAAAAAAATATGTTAGCTGACAGGGCAGGTGGAAAACCTTGTTAGCTGTGCAGGTGTCAAAATATAGTGACACATCGTTTATATCTTCTTCTACTGTTTACATAAAATGAAAACGAGTGTCACTATTTTGACATTGTCACTGTCACTGTTCACCTGCACAGCTAACAAGGTTTTCCACTTGCCCTGTCCAGCTAACATATTTTTTTGTTAAATATAATTGGTAAAGTATCATTATACAAAATTTTAGCTTTGCTGGTTTCACTTGAAAACCTGATATTTTTTGAAAGTTTCGCAGGCCCTTAAATCTGCAGGCCACGCGGTCGTGCCAGCTTACACTGCAATTCTTAATTAGTTATTATAGAACAAATTATATTACAAAAATCAGCTTTGCTGCAATCACCCATGAAAATTTGACGCCAGTTCCCGGACTATAAAGCATGAGGTAGGTATATTTAACCGATTTTATTGAACATGTTTCCTGATTTTTGCATTTTTCTATAAGAAAAAAAATACCTACTTTAATATGGTACTTGCGAAACAAAACGGATCTTTAAAATTTTGCAAAATCAATTTCAATGTAGGTGAATTTCACATTTAGTTTAATTTTTGATTACGGCACTAATATTAATCAGTTATATTTATGTAATATTGTTTAATGAAATGTTCAATTAAGTTTTGTTATTATAATAATATAATGAGGTCAGTTTAGTTGCATTTACTGTATAAATTTAAAATGAACTAATGAGTATATTAATAATATTATGTATTAATAATTTCTTCAAATATAATAAATTATAATTTAAATGTGAAAATAATTACACATGCTATACATAAAAATCACGATATTTTTTTAAAACATGAAAGAATCCTCAAAGAATCCATGTGTGAACAGGTCTTTATTAATAATAAAATAATGAGCAAGCAAGTTTGGCAATAAATACGCTTGCCGACATCTGGAACAAAAAATCTTGGGAAAACTAAAACACAACATTTTTAAAAAGAATTCAGTACTTTAGTAACTGTACAGTGTTACATCCAAATTCAATAGGAATTACGAATGAAGTAAATAAATATTTATCACATCTTTTATTGATAATTTGAGTGTGGCAGCAGCACAGATTATTAAATCGCCAATATGTTACAATAATTCACGGGTAGTCATGGTTGTAACTGCTCCACAGGAAAATAATCCAGTGCAGTGTTACACCCAAACTAACTGAACATCTTTATATGAGCAAAAATAAATATAAAAAATCCGACGTGGTGGATAAATGGGTGTGAGATTCAATCAAAACGCACAAGAGATTAGGTACTTTTTAGTGTCACAGGCGCCAACTTTGTTGTATAAAGTTATAGGACAAAATATTTGGGACGTTTTGTTAAGTTTTATTAAAAATGATGGCTTGGCCACATAGCATAAACAGAACATATGAATTTTTAATGAAACCGGTCATATACAGAATGATTCACAACTTTGTGCATATAATACTCTACTTATTAATCACGAAACTGAATTCGCAATTTTAGTTTCCAGGTTTTTTAAACAAACAGTTTATATAGTTTATAAGTTGCACAAATAGAACACAGTTTTAAATGGAAGAGCGCGCACATGCGACAAAATTGCATAATACAATCGTATATTTATTTTGTTGACAAACCAGTGCCCATTTGGCCTTTCAACAAAATAAAAACCAAAGTATCGCCAAGTAGGTATATTTATTTTAATATGAATTTATTTTTTATTTAAAATTGTGTGTTCTATTTGTGCAACTATATAATCGGGCGACAGAAAATCGCAAGTGCGCGTCTAGCTTTTCTGTTTTCATTTCATAAACTTACTATTCTTGCCATTGCATATTTAATTAAAATGTTATTTTATTACATTCATAATCATTTATATATCCATTATGCAATTAACAACCATGTGGTTTCAAAAATATGCCTCTTACAGAAATGCCCTTAAAATAACTATTTGTTGTGAATAGTGAATCATCTTGTATAATCAAATGTTTGTGCTAGTTTGATATACATGAGCATTTGATGTAACTATGTGACCGTTTTTATTAGAAATGTTCTACTAAGTACATTACATAGAAAAATAAAAAATTTGTATCTACTTCAAATTTAATGTGAATTTATAATTTATATAAGGAGAAATTTTCTATACTTATGTACTTGTATATTTTTGAAGATCTCTTATATATTATATAAGTTGAATAATTTTTGGTCCGGCCATTACATTTAATTCCTATTTAAATATTTAAATAAAATATAAAAATGCTACTGTATTTTTTTGTATCAACATTAATAGTTGTTCGCCTGGTTGGGATTTTTGCAATTATTATTATTATGTTAAAAATACTATATATTTTTAGGACAGTGTCTACCTTGTCTTTTAACAAAATAAAAAATCTGACGTGGACACCACATGACTTCCTTGTACGCCTTGTTTGTTCATAATTTTCTTAATAACTAAAATGTAGAATAATATAAAAAATTCTTTAATTTATTATACTAGTATACTCACAAATATATTTTAGTCATTTTATTTAAACTGCAGAAGAAGATATAAACGATATTTTACTATTGTCACTGCTACTGTCACTGTCATGTCATAATCATTTAAATTTTACCTAGTAACAAATGTTAATCGATCATGGACTACAAGATACCGAAATATTAAATTATAAGTAGGTATATACTTTAATTATTCTTAAATGATAGAAGATACAGAAAAATTTATAAAATACCGATTGTAGATAATAATCACATAATCTTTCATTTAAAATAAAAAAAATTGCCTAAAATTAATTATTTATCAATTTTTTTTTTAAATTTACTACTTCCGGTTTGTAGATTGAAACCAAAAATAGGAGGTGCACAACTAGATGCTATAACAGTCCTAAATACAAAATTTCAACTTTCTACGTTTAACCGTATTTGAGTTATGCGACACACATACGTCCGTCCGTACGTACGTACATACGTACGTACATACGTACGTACATACGTACGTACGTACGTACAGACGTCACATCGAAACTAGTCATAATGGATTCAGAAAAGGTCAAAACGGATATTTCCGTCAAAATCTGAGAACCGAAAATTTTCGCGATTACAATACTTCCTTACTTCGTACAAGGAAGTAAAATTTGATTAATAATACATGTAGCTAAAATATCAACTATTAATGTTAATAATACAATCGTATATTTATTTTGTTGACAAGCCAGTGCCCATTTGGCCTTTCAACAAAATAAAAACCGAGATAAAAACCAAAGTATCGCAAAGTATATTTATTTTAATATGGATTTATTTTTTATTTAAAAAGGAATTTTCTGTAGGTATATGTATCTTTTTCAAAATTTCTTATAGATATTACTTAGAATAATTATAATACTAACAAAGTCGGCGCCTATGATTATTGCTATATTCTTCCACATTTCATTACTGTAGGTATTTATTTGTCACTCCAAATAATCAGATCATCAGTTTGCATAACACAATGCAATACATAATACAAATATTTTATATAAAAAATAAACCTCAATGAATTCAGTTAGCTGAGACACTAAATTAAATTATAAAAATAAACTATCTAACTTCGTGTAGATCCAATCAGAACTTAGTGATTTACTTGATAACTTTCTTATGAACCAAAATCAGTAACTTCTACAAACCAAATATGATGTTATATTCGAAGAAATATAATTATTGATCTGATTTCACGGCAAATAAACTACCTATATTCTCGTTTTGTAAATTCGTTAAATTTACACTTTCTTATAAAAATCTCCATCTAATTTATCTGCTGGCCACGTGAAAATGTTAACCATTTGATCGTAATCAACTCGACTCTATTTACATTTAAATCCATCTTTTATATGATACAATTAGCTTCCGCAATTTTGGACAACTGTGTACTATTAAATAATTTATTTACTAATAGCCTTGATCACCTTAGGATTAGTTTTGTTGTATGTGATGCAAAATGGCGCAAAATATCCACAAGAGATATAAAATCGTTCTACACATTCACCGTACTCATTATTTAAATTATGTGCATTTTTATATGTTGATACTTGCTGCAATGCAGTAGAATGAATATTTATTTAACACTTATATTATTATTATCGACTTTAAGATTTAAAATACTCCAGATTATTCTGCCATACAAGTATTATTCAGTATATTGTTAAAGAAAAACTTAAAGTTGAAAAATTATGTGAATCATTCGAATAAGTCATTGTCGCATTTGATTTAACTCAAGTAAAATATTTTATCTACGACTGTATTGATTTATTTTATTTCAGGTTTAAAAGTCGTAGTCGTAGATATTATTTAAAAAATTATCTGATTTTGTGCCATATTGTGTGTCCGATAATCGTTGAAAAATATTTTCTAATCAGGGAGATGTTATTTCGTAGTTTTAAGATAATTAATTGTTGATTTTAAGCAATTCAGTAGCTAATAACTAGATAATAATCATCGTTATCTTGTTTACTGAATAGTTATAACACTAAATCCTTTTTCGATGTGAACACTGCCATTTTCATAAGTTCATTGATTCATTATAAATCAGTGTTGATCCGAAAATATTACCAAAGAGAGAGAAAATAAGGAAAGAAATTTCAGAATAAGATTCTGAAATGGCAAACAGCTGATTTATTTTTTATTTTATAAGTAACAAATTTAGAAAAATAAAATAAATTTGTTATTTTTGGAACATAAGTAATTATAGTGCAATAGGTATAGTAAAAATTGCATTTCACTTTCATTTTGGTATATATTTAATCTTATTTTTTAAAACTGAGCAGCAAGAACTCATATACTTAACTAAATGTAAATAAAATTAAAATAGGAAAAATTTCAGAACAAAGTTGTAGGGTTTCAAATTATTTTAGAATCTAAATTGTGCCAGTAAAAATTATTTCTTTATGAATTCAGTTGCTCAGACATTTTGCTGACGCAGTATTTCAAACCAAATAATTTGCTGTTTGTAAAATTACAAAATCAAACCAAATTATTAATAATAAATATATTTTTGTACGAGTCGTCTTATGTGCCAAAAATATACGAAATCTACAAAATTATGTAAAATAAATCAGCTGTTCTTGAATGTTAAACCGGCGATGAAATACCAAAGACAAATCATCATCATCGCAATAAATTGTATGTTTATATTAATAAAACAATCTTCACACATCTTTAGCTTACATTTAGCTACAGCAATCATTCGTATATTTAATACAAACAAGAATAACTTGTTATTGTTTTATAGAGATAATTTGAACCTGTGTATTCACCATTCAGGGATAGTGACATACCGATATGTAAAATGATGTATATTAAATATATTGCCTATTATCTGCATTTGCACGATGGTATTTCCACCGAATGGAAATCAGTGTGATGTAGAATTTGTTATGAATTATTTCTGCCTTGCTTGGAATATGATGATATTCGAGCAATGTACATACGTGGATTGAGTAATCTTCTATAAGCCGAATAAACCTGGCGTACCTTTCAACACGAATTTTATTCACCTTTACCGTTTTCTCCCGATTATAATATATTTTGCAAAATTCAGTATGGAATTGTTTAACTTTTCAATACTCATTTGAGTTTGGAAAAGTACAATTTTTCCATTCTTTTCCAAACTCAAATGAGTTTAAATAAAAATTTAAATGACAATAAAAAATATGTCACTGCATCAAAACTAACTTGATCATTTGAGTATTTGAAATAAAAATATGAAAACAAATATATTCTATTAAAATAATAAGGAATCTATTACTGAATTTTACAAAATTTTGTGTACAACTCGTCAGGAAAAGTGTTTTCCTCATTCACGTCTAGAATGCGGAAAAATTTCACTTTTACAAACTCGTTGTACAAATAGCTATTTTCAACGCCTACCACCGAAAATCGAACTTTCGACATTAACTGCACTCTTCGAAAATATCTTCTTACAAACAGTAGAACGGCCGTGTGGAAATGTTAATCGAAGACGCAGCATGAGCGTATCGTAATGATTTAAACATGCATGTTGGTATGATACCGCGTTATTCATCAAAAATCAATAATGTCAATATGTCTAAGTGGAATGTCATATAGTGCATGTTATTAATGAAAATGCAAGTAATTATAGAATGCTACACTTATCAAAATGCTCTTACATGCTCATATTTCTTGCAGAACTCATCTTCGCATTCGCAAATAAATATTTCGACACTTGATACATAATATACTATTACAAATATAAAGGCGGTATTACATGGTGCCAGTAATTGAATTTTAGTAGGTACTTGCTTGGTGTAGACAGATATTTAGTAATGTTTTCAGTCAAATTAATAGAAAGCAGTTCTATTTACTGGAAAAAGTGGCACTTCCACTGCCACTATCCTGTCAAATAAACCTGTACAGATTTTTTAGCAGTGTTTCCATCGTTTGTTTTTAGTAACATAAATTTTATAAGCCCCTCTTGAAATAAATGCTACGATTCTTGGGAGCTACTTGAACAAGTTGCTTATTTTACAGCTTAATCAGTCAAATTTATGATTGAAATGATCCATATTAATTTTTAAAATAGCGAATTATTTTAAAGAATCCAGCAAAAATTTCTACAATGAATAAAAAACTGTTTAGGAAATCTTCAATGTGGTGGCGATTTTATTAAATGAACTGACAGTGTAAGTTAAACTTTGTCTAGTCCTATAGACAAATATATAAATTAATTACTACAGGTTTTATAAGTTCAGATTCAGTAGGATAAATTAGTATGCGCATAAGCTCCACCCACTCAGGTATATAACGAATAACATGTAAGTATCAGCTTCTCACATTGCAGGCTTGTATATTTTTATTAATAAAATATCCACAGCGTCTGGCGTGAAAGATTAAACAAGAATACTATTTTTCTAACCAACCAGTTTCTAATATAATATTATAAACAATGTTACGTATAGTATTATTAATCACCTATTTTTACTACCACCAGAGATGTTACGCGACCAAACTGTTTGTTGGTCACTGTTTTACTTTAGCATACCACAAATATTTTGTTTATAGTTACACAATAAAACAAATCTAGTTTATAAACATAAAATAAAATTTCATATACCATCCAACGATTTGTAAAATCATTTTTAAGTTATAACCAATAATATTTACAAAAATCATGTTTGTTTTAAACTTATAAACAATTTACGAACCATAAACAAATAAATATGACTCACTTTTGATGATTTCAACAGCGCAATGACGATGACACCGGTGTAAATTATTTTCTCCGCACACAAAATAATGTAAAACACATTTAAAATCACAATAAATTACCAAAAACTGGCTAGACACAGCACTTCTCACGGCTAATCGACGACTGAATGCTGAAGAGCTGAAGTCTGTGCCTGTCCGCTTGGCGAAATATTTATTTTACAAGTTTATTCCGCTACTTGCTGCAGTTTAAAATGATTGATCAAATGTTTTTCATATATTTTTTAGATGAATCAATAGTATGTTTGCAACATGCGAATTTTAAATCACGATAAATGCGACTAACTTTTATTTTATTGGCAATCACAACAATGAAAAATGATTGCTACAATTGAAAATAGTTAGGTACGTTGATTATAAAGTATAAACACTTCACAATATAAACACGACACCCTACTGGCCTTAAAAACTGGTTTTTAAGATTCAATAGGGTGCAAAACAGTGATTTCCATCAAAATTGGCTAAGCAAATTTAATGAAAACCACGAAAATAATATTTCTCTACATACAGAACAGCATGTAAAGTAAATTCTTCTTAAATAGCACTTCACAATATAAACACGGCACCCTACTGGTCTTAAAAACTGGTTTTTAAGATTCAATAGGGTGCAAAACAGTGATTTCCATCAAAATTGGCTAAGCAAATTTAATGAAAACCACGAAAAAATCTGCCATCGGTACTGCTTGAGCCAAGAACTATGGTAACCATCGTTTGGGCTTGTGATGGTGTCTCCCAGCGGAAGTACCGTATGGATTGAAAAGACCAAAACAGGTGGTGGTGTCCTTCATCAAATAGTTCCCTCTCGTAACCCTCAAAGTGGAACCTAAAACAGACCTGATTCCCCAAAGTTGGGTCCCTAATATTCATCGCTTTAGCTAATCTGTTTGTTTCTTTTATTTATTCTTTTTTTGTTTCTTTATTATTTTTTTTAAATTTATTCTTTTAATATTTCTTTATTTTTTACCAATATTGCTTGGGTTTTGACGCCCAGATTTATTGAAATTTATATTTAGTGAATTAAGTTTTTTTGTTTTTTGCGTATCGATTCTTTTTACGCTATTCAAATTCTTTTTTTAAATTATTTTTTATGCTTTTTTGCGTATCGATTCTTTTTACGCTATTCAAATTCTTTTTTTATTGTTTTTTGTGCTTTTTTGCGTATCGATTCTTTTTACGCTATTCAAATTCTTTTTTTATTGTTTTTTGTGCTTTTTTGCGTATCGATTCTTTTTACGCTAATTCAAATTCTTTTTTGTTGTTTAAATTTTGCTATTTCTCGTATTGCCAAAAAGAAGAGACCTCATGCTCTTGTGTATTACTCTAAATTCATGTATGTGTTTATTGTACAGTGGAAAGACAAATGCCTTTCACACTTAGTACTCTAGGGTCAAAAGGGGTAAATTACCGCAAGAGATTTATAAAATACAAAGTGATAAAACATTTGCTCTTCCGTGAAAATGAGTTATGTTGGTGTAAAATGCGTAAATGCCGATGGTAACTTCAAAACGACATCCTTCTCTCATGGAACTTGGGCGGAATGATCTTTTCTCCAAATTGATTAAAATGACATCCTTCTATCATGGTCTATTATTTGAATAATTTTTTAATAGATTACACAAAATTATTTATAAAACCTTGCAAACCTGAAATCAATTGCGTTAATTTTTCTATAATTTGATACTTAGATACTGAATGTTTTCATTTAATACTTACTGAATATTTATTTAACTTACTGAATATTTATTTATAAGTAGAAATGGATTTCTCTTATAATATAAATATCGTTGAATTTTTTCCAACTATCCCCAATAAATAAACCAAATCCCTACCCATGTCCCAATTTTCCCAACCAGTTGTATTTCCCCAAAATAACATGAAAACAACACAAATATTAGTAGGTAAACAAGACCTTTACAAAAAAACTATAACTATAATTTCTTCTTAAAAGAAAATCTTCATGTTTGGAAATGACATCCTTCTATCATGGTATAGGTATTATTGGCATAATTTTTTTAATGGTACATTAACTGTCTGAATGTAATAATGCCTTCCTCTCATGGAACTTTGGTAGAACGATCTTTGACATCCTTCTATCATAGAATATTAGTAATTATAGTGCAATAGGTATAGTAAAAATTGCATTTTACTTTCATTTTGGTATACATTTAATCTTATTTTTAAAAACTGAGCAGCAAGAACTCATATATTTAACTAAATGTAAATAAAATTAAAATAGGAAAAATTTCAGAACAAAGTTGTAGGGTTTCAAATTATTTTAGAATCTAAATTGTGCCAGTAAAAATTATTTCTTTATGAATTCAGTTGCTCAGACATTTTGCAGACGCAGTATTTCAAATCAAATAATTTGCTGTTTGTAAAATTACAAAATCAAACCAAATTATTAACAATAAATATATTTTTGTACGAGTCGTCTTATGTGCCAAAAATATACGAAATCTACAAAATTATGTAAAATAAATCAGCTGTTCTTGAATGTTAAACCAGCGATGAAATACCAAAGACAAATCATCATCATCGCAATAAATTGTATGTTTATATTAATAAAACAATCTTCACACATCTTTAGCTTACATTTAGCTACAGCAATCATTCGTATATTTAATACAAACAAGAATAACTTGTTATTGTTTTATAGAGATAATTTGAACCTGTGTATTCACCATTCAGGGATAGTGACATACCGATATGTAAAATGATGTATATTAAATATATTGCCTATTATCTGCATTTGCACGATGGTATTTCCACCGAATGGAAATCAGTGTGATGTAGAATTTGTTATTAATTATTTCTGCATTGCTTGGAATATGATGATATTCGAGCAATGTACATACGTGGATTGAGTAATCTTCTATAAGCCGAATAAACCTGGCGTACCTTTCAACACGAATTTTATTCACCTTTACCATTTTCTCCCGATTATAATATATTTTGTAAAATTCAGTAGGCATTGTTTAACTTTTCAATACTCATTTGAGTTTGGAAAAGTACAATTTTTTCATTCTAGTTAGGAAAAATTGTAATTTTCCAAACTCGACTTCGTCTCGATAAAAAATCTCACGTACAAATAGCTATTTTCAACGCCTGCCATCGAAAATAGAACTTTCGACATTAACTGCACTCTTCGAAAATATTTTCTTACAAACAGTAGAACGGCCGTGTGGAAATGTTAATCGAAGACGCAGCATGAGCGTATCGTAATGATTTAAACATGCATGTTGGTATGATACCGCGTATTTCATCAAAAATCAATAATGTCTAAGTGAAATGTCATATAGTGCATGTTAATTAATGAAAATGTAAGTAATTATAGAGTGCAACACCTTGTCAAAATGCTCTTACATGCTCATATTTCTTGCAGAACTCATCTTCGCATTCGCAAATAAATATTTCGACACTTGATACATAATATACTATTACAAATATAAAGGCGGTATTACATGGTGCCAGTAATTGAATTTTAGTAGGTACTTGCTTGGTGTAGACAGATATTTAGTAATGTTTTCAGTCAAATGAATAGAACACTGGAACAAGTGGCACTTCCACTGCCACTATCCTGTCAAACAAACCTGTACAGATTTTTTAGCAGTGTTTCCATCGTTTGTTTTTAGTAACATAAATTTTATAAGCCCCTCTTGAAATAAATGCTATGATTCCTGGGAGCTACTTGAACAAGTTGCTTACTTTACAGCTTAATCAGTCAAATTTATGATTGAAATGATCCATATTAATTTTTAAAATAGCGAATAATTGTAAAGAATCCAGCAAAAATTTCTACAATGAATAAAAAACTGTTTAGGAAATCTTCAATTTGGTGGCGATTTAAAAAATAAACTGACTGTAAGTTAAACTTTGTCTAGTCCTATAGACAAATATATAAATTAATTACTACAGGTTTTATAAGTTCAGATTCAGTAGGATAAATTAGAATGCGCATAAGCTCCACCCACTCAGATATATAACGAATAACATGTAAGTATCAGCTTCTCACATTGCAGGCTTGTATTTTTATTAATAAAATATCCACAGCGTCTGGCGTAAAGTATTAAACAAAAATACTATTTTTCTAACCAACCAGTTTCTAATATAGTATTATAAACAATGTTATGTTACGTATAGTTTTATTAATCACTTATTTTTACTACCACCAGTAGAGATGTTACGCGACCAAACTGTTTGTTGGTCACTGTTTTACTTTAGCATACCACAAATATTTTGTTTATAGTTACACAATAAAACAAATCTAGTTTATAAACATAAAATAAAATTTCATATACCATCCAACGATTTGTAAAATCATTTTTAAGTTATAACCAATAATATTTACAAAATCATGTTTGTTATAAACTTATAAACAATTTACGAACAATAAACAAATAAATATGACTCACTTTTGATGATTTCAGCAGCGCAATGACGATGACACCGATGTAAATGATTTTCTCCGCACACAAAATAATGTAAAGCACATTAAAAAATCACAATAAATTGCCAAAAACACACCACTTCTCACGACTAATCGACGACTGAATGCTGAAGTCTGTGCCTGTCCGCTCGGCGAAATATTTATTTTACAAGTTTATTCCGCTACTTGCTGCAGTTTAAAATGATTGATCAAATGTTTTTCATATATTTTTTTAGATGAATCAATAGTATGTTTGCAACATGCGAATTTTAAATCACGATAAATGCGACTAACTTTTATTTTATGAACAGCAACAATGAAAAATGATTGCTACAATTGATAATATTTACGTTGATTATAAAGTATAAACACTTCACAATAGAAACACGACACCCTACTGGACTTAAAAACTGGTTTTTAAGATTCAATAGGGTGCAAAACAGTGATTTCCATCAAAATTGGCTAAGCAAATTTAATGAAAACCACGAAAATAATATTTCTCTACATACAGAACAGCATGTAAAGTAAATTCTTCTTAAATAGCACTTCACAATATAAACACGGCACCCTACTGGTCTTAAAAACTGGTTTTTAAGATTCAATAGGGTGCAAAACAGTGATTTCCATCAAAATTGGCTAAGCAAATTTAATGAAAACCACGAAAAAATCTGCCATCGGTACTGCTTGAGCCAAGAACTATGGTAACCATCGTTTGGGCTTGTGATGGTGTCTCCCAGCGGAAGTACAAAGGACCGTATGAATTGAAAAGACCAAAACAGGTGGTGGTGTCCTTCATCAAATAGTTCCCTCTCGTAACCCTCAAAGTGGAACCTAAAACAGACCTGATTTCCCAAAGTTGGGTCCCTAATATTCGTCGCTTTAGCTAATCTGTTTGTTTCTTTTATTTATTCTTTTTTTGTTTCTTTATTATTTTTTTTAAATTTATTCTTTTAATATTTCTTTATTTTTTACCAATATTGCTTGGGTTTTGACGCCCAGGTTTATTGAAATTTATATTTAGTGAATTAAGTTTTTTGTTTTTTTGCGTATAGATTCTTTTTACGCTATTCAAATTCTTTTTTTAAATTATTTTTTATGCTTTTTTGCGTATCGATTCTTTTTACGCTATTCAAATTCTTTTTTTATTGTTTTTTGTGCTTTTTTGCGTATAGATTCTTTTTACGCTAATTCAAATTCTTTTTTGTTGTTTAAATTTTGCTATATTTCGTATTGCCTACAAGAAGAGACCACATGCTCTTGTGTATTACTCTAAATTAGTGCGCAAACTAATGTTTGTGTTTATTGTACATTGGAAAGACAAATGCCTTTCACACTTAGTACTCTAGGGTCAAAAGGGGTAAATTACCGCAAGAGATTTATAAAATACAAAGTGATCAAACATTTGCTCTTCCGTGAAAATGAGTTATGTTGGTGTAAAATGCGTAAATGCCGATGGTAACTTCAAAACGACATCCTTCTCTCATGGAACTTGGGCGGAATGATCTTTTCTCCAAATTGGTTAAAATGACATCCTTCTATCATGGTCTATTATTTGAATAATTTTTTAATAGATTACACAAAATTATTTATAAAACCTTGCAAACCTGAAATCAATTGCGTTAATTTTTCTATAATTTGATACTTAGATACTGAATGTTTTCATTTAATACTTACTGAATATTTATTTTATCTTACTGAATATTTATTTATAAGTAGAAACGGATTTCTCTTATAATATAAATACCGTTGAATTTTTTCCAACTCTCCCCAATAAATAAACCAAATGCCTACCCATGTCCCAATTTTCCCAACCAGTTTTATTTCCCCAAAATAACATGAAAACAACACAAATATTAGTAGGTAAACAAGACCTTTACAAAAAAACTATAACTATAATTTCTTCTTAAAAGAAAATCTTCATGTTTGGAAATGACATCCTTCTATCATGGTATAGGTATTATTGGCATAATTTTTTTAATGGTACATTAACTGTCTGAATGTAATAATGCCTTCCTCTTATGGAACTTTGGTGGAACGATCTTTGACATCCTTCTATCATAGAATATTATTGGAATTAGGGTTACCAGACGTCCTATTTTTCCCGGACATGTCCTCTTTTTTAGGGTAGATGTCCGGGTCCGGTATATTTTTTCATACATTAAAATATTTCACTACTTATTATAAGTAGTGGGCACAATTTCATAAATTTTTTACCTCACTTGAGAAATTAGCATTTGATTCTGATTTTAGTCAGTGACAATTTTTATATTTGAATCAAATTTTTAGATAATCACAATATCCATGCTCTCAGTGGGATACGCTAGCAAATCGGACCACCATGAATAATTTCGGTACTTTAGTTCGGTCGGCTATCTTGGCTTCGTGGCGACTGCAATAATTAATTTATTGAAGTAAACTAGCTTTGTACGTTTTGAATTTTTATTATTCCGCTTTATTTTTCTCACTACCTCAGCAAAGCTGGGTACATTTGACCTGCCTCAGTGTCTTCCAAAAGGTGGCATGACAAAAAGGCTAGGCGCGGACGACAGCCCAGTATTGGATAAAAAACTTTGTTGAATAACAATTTTCTCTTAGAAGATATTAGAATTGCGTTGTTTAATCATAATCATGAACTTTGCCGTCCAAGTACAAAATTCTGTAGAAACCGTACAGACCTACAATAATTAATTGCGTTAATTTTGCTGTAATTTAATACTTAGATACTGAATGTTTACTTTTAATACTTACTGAATATTTATTTATAAGTAGAAATGTATTTCTCTTATAATACCGTTGAATTTCTCCCAAATTGCCCAATAAAGAAACAAAATCCTTACCCATGTCCCAATTTTCACAACCAGTTTTATTTCCCCAAAATAACATGAAAATAACACAAATATTAGTAGGTCAACAAGACCTTTACAAAAAAAACTATAACTAATTTCTTCTTAAATGAAAATCTTCATGTTAGGGATTTTATGTACCTTAATTATGCCTTCCTCTTATGGAACTTGAGTGGAACGATCTTTGACATCCTTCTATCATGGAATATCAATGAAACATTGTTTTATAATGGAACCATAAACCATAAACCATGTATATTTTATGTAATAATGCCTGTCTCTTATGGGACTTGCATGGAACGATCTTTTCTTCAAATTAGTATTGGAATAAGGTCCTTTAATTTGTCTGAATACTCATGGAAATAAATTATTATTATTCCGCTTTATTTTCTCACTACCTCAGCAAAGCTGGGTAAATTTGACTTGCCTCAGTGTCTTCCAAAGGTGGCATGACAAATAGGCTAGGCGCGGACGAAAGCCAAAATGGTCAAGTTATTATTATTAAAAATGTTTGTCTAATTGAAATGATTTCCTTTTTTTCTAATCATATATCATTCATGGAATTCAATTGTATAAATCTGTTTTTAAACAGTTGAATAAGGTTTTTCTACCATATAAAACTTAATGGACCAACTTATTTCTGTTATGTAATTTAAATGCACTAAATCTATTTGAGGTTTTTCTACCATTATTGTAACGATAGTCTATTCTTATTCAATTTTCTGGATTTTCATGAAACATTTATCTTTCATTCAATTTAAATGTAAGTACTAATCTCTTTTTAAATACCTAAATAATTGGAATAAGGTACAGAGTTAAATTGTCTGGATCCTCATTGGAAATCTTAGTAAAATTTGCATCTCTTCATAATAAAATAAGTTCTTTCAATCATGGAAAATAATTTTAACGATAATTTATTCTAATATAATGTACGTCATCAGTATTGGACGAAAAACTTTGCAGAGTAACATTTCTATCTCTTTTAGAAGATATTAGAATTGCGTTGTTTAATCATAATCATGAACTTTCTGTAGAAACCGTGCAGACCTACAACAATTAATTACGTTAATTTTGCTGTAATTTAATACTTAGGTACTGCATGTTTACTTTTAATACTTACTGAATATTTATTTATAAGTAGAAACGTATTTCTCTTATATCACCTTTGGATTGCCTCCAATTTTCCCCAATAAATAAACCAAATCCCTACCCATGTCCCAATTTTCCCAACCAGTTTTATTTACTTAAAATAACATGAAAATAACACAAATATTAGTAGGTCATCAAGACCTTTACAAAAAACTATAACTAATTTCTTAAATGAATCTAATCTAATCTGTTTCTTTCTTTTATTTATTTTTTTTGTTACCTAATATATTTATTTTTTATTTGCGTATCGATTCTTTTTACGCTAATTCAAATTCTTTTTTGTTTGTTTAAATTTTGCTATATTTCGTATTGCCAAAAAGAAGAGACCTCATGCTCTTGTGTATTACTCTAAATTAGTGCGAAGACCCATGTTATGTTTATTGTACAGTGGAAAGGCAAATGCCTTTCACACTTAGTACCCTAGGGTCTGAAGTGGTAAGTTACCGCAAGAGATTTCTAAAATACAAAGTGATCAAACATTTGCCCTTCCGTGAAGATGAGTTATGTTGGTGTAAAATGAGTAAATGTTGATTATAACTTCGGAACGAACCTTTTCTCCAAATAGGTTAAAATAACATCCTTCTATTATGAAATATTACTGGAATCATATTTTCTAATGGAACTTTCTGATTGTTCATGGAAACTTTATGTAATAATGCCTTTGACATTCTTCTATCATGGAATATCATTGGAACAATTTTTGTAATGGAATGACAATTGTCTGAATGTTCATGGAAACTTTAAGTAGAAACGTATCTTCTCCTGAAAACCCTGTACTTAAAGCTAATTTCATTACATTGAAAATCTCAGAGAAAAGCAACAGCTTAATTTAACTTCAGTTTTCTCCTATCTCTGAGACAACTTTATGGGGTCCTACAATCATTATACATCATTTCGATCATTTTAAATCTGTATTCTTTTTATCTTCACCTGAAAATTCTATTCGTCGTCCAATACCTAACAACTTTTCAGCAGTTTAAATATTGCCACTATCGTAAGCAGCTATGTACAGCATTGAAATACAAACACAAATACATATGAAATGAGCACACGTTGAAGATACATTTACATTCAAAACCCTTCCTTCCTAAAAATGATGACTAAACTACATAGACTTATGCAAATTCAATGCTAGTTAGTATTTATCGCAACGTATTTTAGGACAAACAGTTGCGAACTTAATTGAGTCAGAACCGGATACTCAATTCGCATGCAAGTGTGTTTGTATTTGAGTGTTGCACACTTAGACTTATTTAGTAACAATATTAACCAGCTGAAAGGCTGTTTAAGATTAGAGTTCTTTGTCAATTTTATATCCATTTAACAAGTACTATTTTGTGTATTTTTATTATTATTTATTAATTTCACGTGTTGATTTTTTGAGTAATGAGCTCAGAATTTAAAAGGTAACCGCATCCCGGCGGTCACCAGACCACCCATCCTCCACACCGTGCACATGTTACTAAATCTAAGAGCCGTATTATTTTCTTAATTAAAGTTAGTTTGACCTAAAAACGTTCTTAAAAGCAAATTTTATGACAATGAATCTCTCTCTATGGACTCGTACAATAATTTGTATTGAACTGATTGTAAATTATTGTTGGATTCCATAAAATTATCTCAAAATAGAGGGAATAGTTACATTTTTTAAAGAACACTGAAGAATTTAATTAAGTTACTACAAACTAATGTGTTCTATTTTCTTCTCCTGAAAACGTTCTTAAAAGCTAATTTTATGACAATGCATCTCTCTCTGACACAATGTTATTTTGTAATTAATATTAATCCACGTAAGATGTTATATTGTCTTGTCCTGAAAACGTTCTTAAAAGCTAATTTTATGACAATGCATCTCTCTCTGAGACAATGTTATTTTGTAATTAATATTACTCCACGTAAGATGTTATATTGTCTTGTCCTGAAAACGTTCTTAAAAGCTAATTTTATGACAATGCATCTCTCTCTGACACAATGTTATTTTGTAATTAATATTAATCCACGTAAGATGTTATATTTTCTTGTCCTGAAAACGTTCTTAAAAGCTAATTTTATGACAATGCATCTCTCTCTGAGATAATGTTATTTTGTAATTAATATTAATCCACGTAAGATGTTATATTTTCTTGTCCTGAAAACGTTCTTAAAAGCTTAATTTTATGACAATGAACTTCAGCAGTTTCAAAATTGCCCTATCGCAAGCCGCTATGTACAACATTGAAGTAAAAACACAAATACATATGAAATGAGCACACGTTGAAGATTCATTTACATTCGAAACCCTTCCTTCCAAAAATTGTGACATCATGTACTTATACATATGCAGATTCCTTAGGATTCTTGCTTGTTAGTAACCCGCGCATTCCATTTTAGGACAAACAGTTGGGAACCAAATTGAGTCAGCACCGTATACTCAATTCACATGCAAGTGTGTTTGTATTCGAGTGTTGCACACTAAGACTTACTTAGTAACAATATTTAACAACTGAATTTTTTTGCCATTAAATATCATTTTAGTCAAATTTGTAATAAATATTAATCCACATAAATTGTGTTCTATTTTCTTGTCCTGAAAACGTTCTTAAAAGCTAATTTTATGACAATGCATCTCTCTCTGAGACAATGTTATTTTGTAATTAATATTAATCCACGTAAGATGTTATATTTTCTTGTCCTGAAAACGTTCTTAAAAGCTAATTTTATGACAATGCATCTCTCTCTGAGACAATGTTATTTTGTAATTAATATTAATCCACGTAATATGTTATATTTTCTTGTCCTGAAAACGTTCTTAAAAGCTAATTTTATGACAATGCATCTCTCTCTGAGACAATGTTATTTTGTAATTAATATTAATCCACGTAAGATGTTATATTTTCTTGTCCTGAAAACGTTCTTAAAAGCTAATTTTATGACAATGCATCTCTCTCTGACACAATGTTATTTTGTAATTAATATTAATCCACGTAAGATGTTATATTTTCTTGTCCTGAAAACGTTCTTAAAAGCTAATTTTATGACAATGCATCTCTCTCTGAGACAATGTTATTTTGTAATTAATATTAATCCACGTAAGATGTTATATTTTCTTGTCATGAAAACGTTCTTAAAAGCTTAATTTTATGACAATGAACTTCAGCAGTTTCAAAATTGCCCTATCGCAAGCCGCTATGTACAACATTGAAGTAAAAACACAAATACATATGAAATGAGCACACGTTGAAGATTCATTTACATTCGAAACCCTTCCTTCCAAAAATTGTGACATCATGTACTTATACATATGCAGATTCCTTAGGATTCTTGCTTGTTAGTAACCCGCGCATTCCATTTTAGGACAAACAGTTGGGAACCAAATTGAGTCAGCACCGGATACTCAATTCGCATGCAAGTGTGTTTGTATTTGAGTGTTGCACACTTACACTTACTTAGTAACAATATTAACCAATTTTATATCCATTTAACAATTACTATTTTGTGTATTTTTATTATTATTTATTAATTTGACGTGATGATTTTCCGAGTATTGAGCTCAGAATTTAAAAGTAACCGCATCCCGGCGGTCACCTGACCACCCATCCTCCACACCGTGCACATGTTATTAAATCTAAGCGCCGTCTTGTTTTCTTAATTAAAGTTAGTTTGACGTGATGATTTTCCGAGTATGGAGCTTAGAATTTAAAAGGTAACCGCATCCCGGTGGTCACCTGACCACCCATCCTCCACATCGTGCACATGTTACTAAATCTAAGCGCCGTCTTATTTTCTTAATGAAAGTTAGTTTGACGTGATGATTTTCCGAGTATTGAGCTCAGAATTTAAAAGGTAACCGCATCCCGGCGGTCACCTGACCACCCATCCTCCACACCGTGCACATGTTACTAAATCTAAGAGCCGTATTATTTTCTTAATTAAAGTTAGTTTGACGTGTTGATTTTCTGAGTATTGAGGTAACCGAATCCGGGCGGTCATCTGACCACTTAACCTCCACACCGTGCATATGTTACTAAATCTAATCGCAATCTTATTGCCTAGTCCAATACTTAACAACCTTTCAGAAGTATCGCAAGCCGCTATGTACAGCATTGAAATACAAACACAAATACACATGAAATGAGCACACGTTGAAGATTCATTTACATTCAAAACCCTTCCTTCCAAAAATTGTGACATCATGTACTTATACATATGCAGATTCCTTAGGATTCTTGCTTGTTAGTAACCCGCGCATTCCATTTTAGGACAAACAGTTGGGAACCAAATTGAGTCAGCACCGGATACTCAATTCGCATGCAAGTGTGTTTGTATTTGAGTGTTGCACACTTACACTTACTTAGTAACAATATTAACCAATTTTATATCCATTTAACAATTACTATTTTGTGTATTTTTATTATTATTTATTAATTTGACGTGATGATTTTCCGAGTATTGAGCTCAGAATTTAAAAGTAACCGCATCCCGGCGGTCACCTGACCACCCATCCTCCACACCGTGCACATGTTATTAAATCTAAGCGCCGTCTTGTTTTCTTAATTAAAGTTAGTTTGACGTGATGATTTTCCGAGTATGGAGCTTAGAATTTAAAAGGTAACCGCATCCCGGTGGTCACCTGACCACCCATCCTCCACATCGTGCACATGTTACTAAATCTAAGCGCCGTCTTATTTTCTTAATGAAAGTTAGTTTGACGTGATGATTTTCCGAGTATTGAGCTCAGAATTTAAAAGGTAACCGCATCCCGGCGGTCACCTGACCACCCATCCTCCACACCGTGCACATGTTACTAAATCTAAGAGCCGTATTATTTTCTTAATTAAAGTTAGTTTGACGTGTTGATTTTCTGAGTATTGAGGTAACCGAATCCGGGCGGTCATCTGACCACTTAACCTCCACACCGTGCATATGTTACTAAATCTAATCGCAATCTTATTGCCTAGTCCAATACTTAACAACCTTTCAGAAGTATCGCAAGCCGCTATGTACAGCATTGAAATACAAACACAAATACACATGAAATGAGCACACGTTGAAGATTCATTTACATTCGAAACCCTTCCTTCCAAAAATTGTGACATCATGTACTTATACATATGCAGATTCCTTAGGATTCTTGCTTGTTAGTAACCCGCGCATTCCATTTTAGGACAAACAGTTGGGAACCAAATTGAGTCAGCACCGGATACTCAATTCGCATGCAAGTGTGTTTGTATTTGAGTGTTGCACACTTACACTTACTTAGTAACAATATTAACCAATTTTATATCCATTTAACAATTACTATTTTGTGTATTTTTATTATTATTTATTAATTTGACGTGATGATTTTCCGAGTATTGAGCTCAGAATTTAAAAGTAACCGCATCCCGGCGGTCACCTGACCACCCATCCTCCACACCGTGCACATGTTATTAAATCTAAGCGCCGTCTTGTTTTCTTAATTAAAGTTAGTTTGACGTGATGATTTTCCGAGTATGGAGCTTAGAATTTAAAAGGTAACCGCATCCCGGTGGTCACCTGACCACCCATCCTCCACATCGTGCACATGTTACTAAATCTAAGCGCCGTCTTATTTTCTTAATGAAAGTTAGTTTGACGTGATGATTTTCCGAGTATTGAGCTCAGAATTTAAAAGGTAACCGCATCCCGGCGGTCACCTGACCACCCATCCTCCACACCGTGCACATGTTACTAAATCTAAGAGCCGTATTATTTTCTTAATTAAAGTTAGTTTGACGTGTTGATTTTCTGAGTATTGAGGTAACCGAATCCGGGCGGTCATCTGACCACTTAACCTCCACACCGTGCATATGTTACTAAATCTAATCGCAATCTTATTGCCTAGTCCAATACTTAACAACCTTTCAGAAGTATCGCAAGCCGCTATGTACAGCATTGAAATACAAACACAAATACACATGAAATGAGCACACGTTGAAGATTCATTTACATTCAAAACCCTTCCTTCCAAAAATTGTGACATCATGTACTTATACATATGCAGATTCCTTAGGATTCTTGCTTGTTAGTAACCCGCGCATTCCATTTTAGGACAAACAGTTGGGAACCAAATTGAGTCAGCACCGGATACTCAATTCGCATGCAAGTGTGTTTGTATTTGAGTGTTGCACACTTACACTTACTTAGTAACAATATTAACCAATTTTATATCCATTTAACAATTACTATTTTGTGTATTTTTATTATTATTTATTAATTTGACGTGATGATTTTCCGAGTATTGAGCTCAGAATTTAAAAGTAACCGCATCCCGGCGGTCACCTGACCACCCATCCTCCACACCGTGCACATGTTATTAAATCTAAGCGCCGTCTTGTTTTCTTAATTAAAGTTAGTTTGACGTGATGATTTTCCGAGTATGGAGCTTAGAATTTAAAAGGTAACCGCATCCCGGTGGTCACCTGACCACCCATCCTCCACATCGTGCACATGTTACTAAATCTAAGCGCCGTCTTATTTTCTTAATGAAAGTTAGTTTGACGTGATGATTTTCCGAGTATTGAGCTCAGAATTTAAAAGGTAACCGCATCCCGGCGGTCACCTGACCACCCATCCTCCACACCGTGCACATGTTACTAAATCTAAGAGCCGTATTATTTTCTTAATTAAAGTTAGTTTGACGTGTTGATTTTCTGAGTATTGAGGTAACCGAATCCGGGCGGTCATCTGACCACTTAACCTCCACACCGTGCATATGTTACTAAATCTAATCGCAATCTTATTGCCTAGTCCAATACTTAACAACCTTTCAGAAGTATCGCAAGCCGCTATGTACAGCATTGAAATACAAACACAAATACACATGAAATGAGCACACGTTGAAGATTCATTTACATTCGAAACCCTTCCTTCCAAAAATTGTGACATCATGTACTTATACATATGCAGATTCCTTAGGATTCTTGCTTGTTAGTAACCCGCGCATTCCATTTTAGGACAAACAGTTGGGAACCAAATTGAGTCAGCACCGGATACTCAATTCGCATGCAAGTGTGTTTGTATTTGAGTGTTGCACACTTACACTTACTTAGTAACAATATTAACCAATTTTATATCCATTTAACAATTACTATTTTGTGTATTTTTATTATTATTTATTAATTTGACGTGATGATTTTCCGAGTATTGAGCTCAGAATTTAAAAGTAACCGCATCCCGGCGGTCACCTGACCACCCATCCTCCACACCGTGCACATGTTATTAAATCTAAGCGCCGTCTTGTTTTCTTAATTAAAGTTAGTTTGACGTGATGATTTTCCGAGTATGGAGCTTAGAATTTAAAAGGTAACCGCATCCCGGTGGTCACCTGACCACCCATCCTCCACATCGTGCACATGTTACTAAATCTAAGCGCCGTCTTATTTTCTTAATGAAAGTTAGTTTGACGTGATGATTTTCCGAGTATTGAGCTCAGAATTTAAAAGGTAACCGCATCCCGGCGGTCACCTGACCACCCATCCTCCACACCGTGCACATGTTACTAAATCTAAGAGCCGTATTATTTTCTTAATTAAAGTTAGTTTGACGTGTTGATTTTCTGAGTATTGAGGTAACCGAATCCGGGCGGTCATCTGACCACTTAACCTCCACACCGTGCATATGTTACTAAATCTAATCGCAATCTTATTGCCTAGTCCAATACTTAACAACCGTTCAGAAGTATCGCAAGCCGCTATGTACAGCATTGAAATACAAACACAAATACACATGAAATGAGCACACGTTGAAGATTCATTTACATTCGAAACCCTTCCTTCCAAAAATTGTGACATCATGTACTTATACATATGCAGATTCCTTAGGATTCTTGCTTGTTAGTAACCCGCGCATTCCATTTTAGGACAAACAGTTGGGAACCAAATTGAGTCAGCACCGGATACTCAATTCGCATGCAAGTGTGTTTGTATTTGAGTGTTGCACACTTACACTTACTTAGTAACAATATTAACCAATTTTATATCCATTTAACAATTACTATTTTGTGTATTTTTATTATTATTTATTAATTTGACGTGATGATTTTCCGAGTATTGAGCTCAGAATTTAAAAGTAACCGCATCCCGGCGGTCACCTGACCACCCATCCTCCACACCGTGCACATGTTATTAAATCTAAGCGCCGTCTTGTTTTCTTAATTAAAGTTAGTTTGACGTGATGATTTTCCGAGTATGGAGCTTAGAATTTAAAAGGTAACCGCATCCCGGTGGTCACCTGACCACCCATCCTCCACATCGTGCACATGTTACTAAATCTAAGCGCCGTCTTATTTTCTTAATGAAAGTTAGTTTGACGTGATGATTTTCCGAGTATTGAGCTCAGAATTTAAAAGGTAACCGCATCCCGGCGGTCACCTGACCACCCATCCTCCACACCGTGCACATGTTACTAAATCTAAGAGCCGTATTATTTTCTTAATTAAAGTTAGTTTGACGTGTTGATTTTCTGAGTATTGAGGTAACCGAATCCGGGCGGTCATCTGACCACTTAACCTCCACACCGTGCATATGTTACTAAATCTAATCGCAATCTTATTGCCTAGTCCAATACTTAACAACCTTTCAGAAGTATCGCAAGCCGCTATGTACAGCATTGAAATACAAACACAAATACACATGAAATGAGCACACGTTGAAGATTCATTTACATTCAAAACCCTTCCTTCCAAAAATTGTGACATCATGTACTTATACATATGCAGATTCCTTAGGATTCTTGCTTGTTAGTAACCCGCGCATTCCATTTTAGGACAAACAGTTGGGAACCAAATTGAGTCAGCACCGGATACTCAATTCGCATGCAAGTGTGTTTGTATTTGAGTGTTGCACACTTACACTTACTTAGTAACAATATTAACCAATTTTATATCCATTTAACAATTACTATTTTGTGTATTTTTATTATTATTTATTAATTTGACGTGATGATTTTCCGAGTATTGAGCTCAGAATTTAAAAGTAACCGCATCCCGGCGGTCACCTGACCACCCATCCTCCACACCGTGCACATGTTATTAAATCTAAGCGCCGTCTTGTTTTCTTAATTAAAGTTAGTTTGACGTGATGATTTTCCGAGTATGGAGCTTAGAATTTAAAAGGTAACCGCATCCCGGTGGTCACCTGACCACCCATCCTCCACATCGTGCACATGTTACTAAATCTAAGCGCCGTCTTATTTTCTTAATGAAAGTTAGTTTGACGTGATGATTTTCCGAGTATTGAGCTCAGAATTTAAAAGGTAACCGCATCCCGGCGGTCACCTGACCACCCATCCTCCACACCGTGCACATGTTACTAAATCTAAGAGCCGTATTATTTTCTTAATTAAAGTTAGTTTGACGTGTTGATTTTCTGAGTATTGAGGTAACCGAATCCGGGCGGTCATCTGACCACTTAACCTCCACACCGTGCATATGTTACTAAATCTAATCGCAATCTTATTGCCTAGTCCAATACTTAACAACCTTTCAGAAGTATCGCAAGCCGCTATGTACAGCATTGAAATACAAACACAAATACACATGAAATGAGCACACGTTGAAGATTCATTTACATTCGAAACCCTTCCTTCCAAAAATTGTGACATCATGTACTTATACATATGCAGATTCCTTAGGATTCTTGCTTGTTAGTAACCCGCGCATTCCATTTTAGGACAAACAGTTGGGAACCAAATTGAGTCAGCACCGGATACTCAATTCGCATGCAAGTGTGTTTGTATTTGAGTGTTGCACACTTACACTTACTTAGTAACAATATTAACCAATTTTATATCCATTTAACAATTACTATTTTGTGTATTTTTATTATTATTTATTAATTTGACGTGATGATTTTCCGAGTATTGAGCTCAGAATTTAAAAGTAACCGCATCCCGGCGGTCACCTGACCACCCATCCTCCACACCGTGCACATGTTATTAAATCTAAGCGCCGTCTTGTTTTCTTAATTAAAGTTAGTTTGACGTGATGATTTTCCGAGTATGGAGCTTAGAATTTAAAAGGTAACCGCATCCCGGTGGTCACCTGACCACCCATCCTCCACATCGTGCACATGTTACTAAATCTAAGCGCCGTCTTATTTTCTTAATGAAAGTTAGTTTGACGTGATGATTTTCCGAGTATTGAGCTCAGAATTTAAAAGGTAACCGCATCCCGGCGGTCACCTGACCACCCATCCTCCACACCGTGCACATGTTACTAAATCTAAGAGCCGTATTATTTTCTTAATTAAAGTTAGTTTGACGTGTTGATTTTCTGAGTATTGAGGTAACCGAATCCGGGCGGTCATCTGACCACTTAACCTCCACACCGTGCATATGTTACTAAATCTAATCGCAATCTTATTGCCTAGTCCAATACTTAACAACCTTTCAGAAGTATCGCAAGCCGCTATGTACAGCATTGAAATACAAACACAAATACACATGAAATGAGCACACGTTGAAGATTCATTTACATTCGAAACCCTTCCTTCCAAAAATTGTGACATCATGTACTTATACATATGCAGATTCCTTAGGATTCTTGCTTGTTAGTAACCCGCGCATTCCATTTTAGGACAAACAGTTGGGAACCAAATTGAGTCAGCACCGGATACTCAATTCGCATGCAAGTGTGTTTGTATTTGAGTGTTGCACACTTACACTTACTTAGTAACAATATTAACCAATTTTATATCCATTTAACAATTACTATTTTGTGTATTTTTATTATTATTTATTAATTTGACGTGATGATTTTCCGAGTATTGAGCTCAGAATTTAAAAGTAACCGCATCCCGGCGGTCACCTGACCACCCATCCTCCACACCGTGCACATGTTATTAAATCTAAGCGCCGTCTTGTTTTCTTAATTAAAGTTAGTTTGACGTGATGATTTTCCGAGTATGGAGCTTAGAATTTAAAAGGTAACCGCATCCCGGTGGTCACCTGACCACCCATCCTCCACATCGTGCACATGTTACTAAATCTAAGCGCCGTCTTATTTTCTTAATGAAAGTTAGTTTGACGTGATGATTTTCCGAGTATTGAGCTCAGAATTTAAAAGGTAACCGCATCCCGGCGGTCACCTGACCACCCATCCTCCACACCGTGCACATGTTACTAAATCTAAGAGCCGTATTATTTTCTTAATTAAAGTTAGTTTGACGTGTTGATTTTCTGAGTATTGAGGTAACCGAATCCGGGCGGTCATCTGACCACTTAACCTCCACACCGTGCATATGTTACTAAATCTAATCGCAATCTTATTGCCTAGTCCAATACTTAACAACCTTTCAGAAGTATCGCAAGCCGCTATGTACAGCATTGAAATACAAACACAAATACACATGAAATGAGCACACGTTGAAGATTCATTTACATTCAAAACCCTTCCTTCCAAAAATTGTGACATCATGTACTTATACATATGCAGATTCCTTAGGATTCTTGCTTGTTAGTAACCCGCGCATTCCATTTTAGGACAAACAGTTGGGAACCAAATTGAGTCAGCACCGGATACTCAATTCGCATGCAAGTGTGTTTGTATTTGAGTGTTGCACACTTACACTTACTTAGTAACAATATTAACCAATTTTATATCCATTTAACAATTACTATTTTGTGTATTTTTATTATTATTTATTAATTTGACGTGATGATTTTCCGAGTATTGAGCTCAGAATTTAAAAGTAACCGCATCCCGGCGGTCACCTGACCACCCATCCTCCACACCGTGCACATGTTATTAAATCTAAGCGCCGTCTTGTTTTCTTAATTAAAGTTAGTTTGACGTGATGATTTTCCGAGTATGGAGCTTAGAATTTAAAAGGTAACCGCATCCCGGTGGTCACCTGACCACCCATCCTCCACATCGTGCACATGTTACTAAATCTAAGCGCCGTCTTATTTTCTTAATGAAAGTTAGTTTGACGTGATGATTTTCCGAGTATTGAGCTCAGAATTTAAAAGGTAACCGCATCCCGGCGGTCACCTGACCACCCATCCTCCACACCGTGCACATGTTACTAAATCTAAGAGCCGTATTATTTTCTTAATTAAAGTTAGTTTGACGTGTTGATTTTCTGAGTATTGAGGTAACCGAATCCGGGCGGTCATCTGACCACTTAACCTCCACACCGTGCATATGTTACTAAATCTAATCGCAATCTTATTGCCTAGTCCAATACTTAACAACCTTTCAGAAGTATCGCAAGCCGCTATGTACAGCATTGAAATACAAACACAAATACACATGAAATGAGCACACGTTGAAGATTCATTTACATTCGAAACCCTTCCTTCCAAAAATTGTGACATCATGTACTTATACATATGCAGATTCCTTAGGATTCTTGCTTGTTAGTAACCCGCGCATTCCATTTTAGGACAAACAGTTGGGAACCAAATTGAGTCAGCACCGGATACTCAATTCGCATGCAAGTGTGTTTGTATTTGAGTGTTGCACACTTACACTTACTTAGTAACAATATTAACCAATTTTATATCCATTTAACAATTACTATTTTGTGTATTTTTATTATTATTTATTAATTTGACGTGATGATTTTCCGAGTATTGAGCTCAGAATTTAAAAGTAACCGCATCCCGGCGGTCACCTGACCACCCATCCTCCACACCGTGCACATGTTATTAAATCTAAGCGCCGTCTTGTTTTCTTAATTAAAGTTAGTTTGACGTGATGATTTTCCGAGTATGGAGCTTAGAATTTAAAAGGTAACCGCATCCCGGTGGTCACCTGACCACCCATCCTCCACATCGTGCACATGTTACTAAATCTAAGCGCCGTCTTATTTTCTTAATGAAAGTTAGTTTGACGTGATGATTTTCCGAGTATTGAGCTCAGAATTTAAAAGGTAACCGCATCCCGGCGGTCACCTGACCACCCATCCTCCACACCGTGCACATGTTACTAAATCTAAGAGCCGTATTATTTTCTTAATTAAAGTTAGTTTGACGTGTTGATTTTCTGAGTATTGAGGTAACCGAATCCGGGCGGTCATCTGACCACTTAACCTCCACACCGTGCATATGTTACTAAATCTAATCGCAATCTTATTGCCTAGTCCAATACTTAACAACCTTTCAGCAGTATCGCAAGCCGCTATGTACAGCATTGAAATACAAACACAAATACACATGAAATGAGCACACGTTGAAGATTCATTTACATTCGAAACCCTTCCTTCCAAAAATTGTGACATCATGTACTTATACATATGCAGATTCCTTAGGATTCTTGCTTGTTAGTAACCCGCGCATTCCATTTTAGGACAAACAGTTGGGAACCAAATTGAGTCAGCACCGGATACTCAATTCGCATGCAAGTGTGTTTGTATTTGAGTGTTGCACACTTACACTTACTTAGTAACAATATTAACCAATTTTATATCCATTTAACAATTACTATTTTGTGTATTTTTATTATTATTTATTAATTTGACGTGATGATTTTCCGAGTATTGAGCTCAGAATTTAAAAGTAACCGCATCCCGGCGGTCACCTGACCACCCATCCTCCACACCGTGCACATGTTATTAAATCTAAGCGCCGTCTTGTTTTCTTAATTAAAGTTAGTTTGACGTGATGATTTTCCGAGTATGGAGCTTAGAATTTAAAAGGTAACCGCATCCCGGTGGTCACCTGACCACCCATCCTCCACATCGTGCACATGTTACTAAATCTAAGCGCCGTCTTATTTTCTTAATGAAAGTTAGTTTGACGTGATGATTTTCCGAGTATTGAGCTCAGAATTTAAAAGGTAACCGCATCCCGGCGGTCACCTGACCACCCATCCTCCACACCGTGCACATGTTACTAAATCTAAGAGCCGTATTATTTTCTTAATTAAAGTTAGTTTGACGTGTTGATTTTCTGAGTATTGAGGTAACCGAATCCGGGCGGTCATCTGACCACTTAACCTCCACACCGTGCATATGTTACTAAATCTAATCGCAATCTTATTGCCTAGTCCAATACTTAACAACCTTTCAGAAGTATCGCAAGCCGCTATGTACAGCATTGAAATACAAACACAAATACACATGAAATGAGCACACGTTGAAGATTCATTTACATTCAAAACCCTTCCTTCCAAAAATTGTGACATCATGTACTTATACATATGCAGATTCCTTAGGATTCTTGCTTGTTAGTAACCCGCGCATTCCATTTTAGGACAAACAGTTGGGAACCAAATTGAGTCAGCACCGGATACTCAATTCGCATGCAAGTGTGTTTGTATTTGAGTGTTGCACACTTACACTTACTTAGTAACAATATTAACCAATTTTATATCCATTTAACAATTACTATTTTGTGTATTTTTATTATTATTTATTAATTTGACGTGATGATTTTCCGAGTATTGAGCTCAGAATTTAAAAGTAACCGCATCCCGGCGGTCACCTGACCACCCATCCTCCACACCGTGCACATGTTATTAAATCTAAGCGCCGTCTTGTTTTCTTAATTAAAGTTAGTTTGACGTGATGATTTTCCGAGTATGGAGCTTAGAATTTAAAAGGTAACCGCATCCCGGTGGTCACCTGACCACCCATCCTCCACATCGTGCACATGTTACTAAATCTAAGCGCCGTCTTATTTTCTTAATGAAAGTTAGTTTGACGTGATGATTTTCCGAGTATTGAGCTCAGAATTTAAAAGGTAACCGCATCCCGGCGGTCACCTGACCACCCATCCTCCACACCGTGCACATGTTACTAAATCTAAGAGCCGTATTATTTTCTTAATTAAAGTTAGTTTGACGTGTTGATTTTCTGAGTATTGAGGTAACCGAATCCGGGCGGTCATCTGACCACTTAACCTCCACACCGTGCATATGTTACTAAATCTAATCGCAATCTTATTGCCTAGTCCAATACTTAACAACCTTTCAGAAGTATCGCAAGCCGCTATGTACAGCATTGAAATACAAACACAAATACACATGAAATGAGCACACGTTGAAGATTCATTTACATTCGAAACCCTTCCTTCCAAAAATTGTGACATCATGTACTTATACATATGCAGATTCCTTAGGATTCTTGCTTGTTAGTAACCCGCGCATTCCATTTTAGGACAAACAGTTGGGAACCAAATTGAGTCAGCACCGGATACTCAATTCGCATGCAAGTGTGTTTGTATTTGAGTGTTGCACACTTACACTTACTTAGTAACAATATTAACCAATTTTATATCCATTTAACAATTACTATTTTGTGTATTTTTATTATTATTTATTAATTTGACGTGATGATTTTCCGAGTATTGAGCTCAGAATTTAAAAGTAACCGCATCCCGGCGGTCACCTGACCACCCATCCTCCACACCGTGCACATGTTATTAAATCTAAGCGCCGTCTTGTTTTCTTAATTAAAGTTAGTTTGACGTGATGATTTTCCGAGTATGGAGCTTAGAATTTAAAAGGTAACCGCATCCCGGTGGTCACCTGACCACCCATCCTCCACATCGTGCACATGTTACTAAATCTAAGCGCCGTCTTATTTTCTTAATGAAAGTTAGTTTGACGTGATGATTTTCCGAGTATTGAGCTCAGAATTTAAAAGGTAACCGCATCCCGGCGGTCACCTGACCACCCATCCTCCACACCGTGCACATGTTACTAAATCTAAGAGCCGTATTATTTTCTTAATTAAAGTTAGTTTGACGTGTTGATTTTCTGAGTATTGAGGTAACCGAATCCGGGCGGTCATCTGACCACTTAACCTCCACACCGTGCATATGTTACTAAATCTAATCGCAATCTTATTGCCTAGTCCAATACTTAACAACCTTTCAGAAGTATCGCAAGCCGCTATGTACAGCATTGAAATACAAACACAAATACACATGAAATGAGCACACGTTGAAGATTCATTTACATTCGAAACCCTTCCTTCCAAAAATTGTGACATCATGTACTTATACATATGCAGATTCCTTAGGATTCTTGCTTGTTAGTAACCCGCGCATTCCATTTTAGGACAAACAGTTGGGAACCAAATTGAGTCAGCACCGGATACTCAATTCGCATGCAAGTGTGTTTGTATTTGAGTGTTGCACACTTACACTTACTTAGTGACAATATTAACCAATTTTATATCCATTTAACAATTACTATTTTGTGTATTTTTATTATTATTTATTAATTTGACGTGATGATTTTCCGAGTATTGAGCTCAGAATTTAAAAGTAACCGCATCCCGGCGGTCACCTGACCACCCATCCTCCACACCGTGCACATGTTATTAAATCTAAGCGCCGTCTTGTTTTCTTAATTAAAGTTAGTTTGACGTGATGATTTTCCGAGTATGGAGCTTAGAATTTAAAAGGTAACCGCATCCCGGTGGTCACCTGACCACCCATCCTCCACATCGTGCACATGTTACTAAATCTAAGCGCCGTCTTATTTTCTTAATGAAAGTTAGTTTGACGTGATGATTTTCCGAGTATTGAGCTCAGAATTTAAAAGGTAACCGCATCCCGGCGGTCACCTGACCACCCATCCTCCACACCGTGCACATGTTACTAAATCTAAGAGCCGTATTATTTTCTTAATTAAAGTTAGTTTGACGTGTTGATTTTCTGAGTATTGAGGTAACCGAATCCGGGCGGTCATCTGACCACTTAACCTCCACACCGTGCATATGTTACTAAATCTAATCGCAATCTTATTGCCTAGTCCAATACTTAACAACCTTTCAGAAGTATCGCAAGCCGCTATGTACAGCATTGAAATACAAACACAAATACACATGAAATGAGCACACGTTGAAGATTCATTTACATTCGAAACCCTTCCTTCCAAAAATTGTGACATCATGTACTTATACATATGCAGATTCCTTAGGATTCTTGCTTGTTAGTAACCCGCGCATTCCATTTTAGGACAAACAGTTGGGAACCAAATTGAGTCAGCACCGGATACTCAATTCGCATGCAAGTGTGTTTGTATTTGAGTGTTGCACACTTACACTTACTTAGTAACAATATTAACCAATTTTATATCCATTTAACAATTACTATTTTGTGTATTTTTATTATTATTTATTAATTTGACGTGATGATTTTCCGAGTATTGAGCTCAGAATTTAAAAGTAACCGCATCCCGGCGGTCACCTGACCACCCATCCTCCACACCGTGCACATGTTATTAAATCTAAGCGCCGTCTTGTTTTCTTAATTAAAGTTAGTTTGACGTGATGATTTTCCGAGTATGGAGCTTAGAATTTAAAAGGTAACCGCATCCCGGTGGTCACCTGACCACCCATCCTCCACATCGTGCACATGTTACTAAATCTAAGCGCCGTCTTATTTTCTTAATGAAAGTTAGTTTGACGTGATGATTTTCCGAGTATTGAGCTCAGAATTTAAAAGGTAACCGCATCCCGGCGGTCACCTGACCACCCATCCTCCACACCGTGCACATGTTACTAAATCTAAGAGCCGTATTATTTTCTTAATTAAAGTTAGTTTGACGTGTTGATTTTCTGAGTATTGAGGTAACCGAATCCGGGCGGTCATCTGACCACTTAACCTCCACACCGTGCATATGTTACTAAATCTAATCGCAATCTTATTGCCTAGTCCAATACTTAACAACCTTTCAGAAGTATCGCAAGCCGCTATGTACAGCATTGAAATACAAACACAAATACACATGAAATGAGCACACGTTGAAGATTCATTTACATTCGAAACCCTTCCTTCCAAAAATTGTGACATCATGTACTTATACATATGCAGATTCCTTAGGATTCTTGCTTGTTAGTAACCCGCGCATTCCATTTTAGGACAAACAGTTGGGAACCAAATTGAGTCAGCACCGGATACTCAATTCGCATGCAAGTGTGTTTGTATTTGAGTGTTGCACACTTACACTTACTTAGTAACAATATTAACCAATTTTATATCCATTTAACAATTACTATTTTGTGTATTTTTATTATTATTTATTAATTTGACGTGATGATTTTCCGAGTATTGAGCTCAGAATTTAAAAGTAACCGCATCCCGGCGGTCACCTGACCACCCATCCTCCACACCGTGCACATGTTATTAAATCTAAGCGCCGTCTTGTTTTCTTAATTAAAGTTAGTTTGACGTGATGATTTTCCGAGTATGGAGCTTAGAATTTAAAAGGTAACCGCATCCCGGTGGTCACCTGACCACCCATCCTCCACATCGTGCACATGTTACTAAATCTAAGCGCCGTCTTATTTTCTTAATGAAAGTTAGTTTGACGTGATGATTTTCCGAGTATTGAGCTCAGAATTTAAAAGGTAACCGCATCCCGGCGGTCACCTGACCACCCATCCTCCACACCGTGCACATGTTACTAAATCTAAGAGCCGTATTATTTTCTTAATTAAAGTTAGTTTGACGTGTTGATTTTCTGAGTATTGAGGTAACCGAATCCGGGCGGTCATCTGACCACTTAACCTCCACACCGTGCATATGTTACTAAATCTAATCGCAATCTTATTGCCTAGTCCAATACTTAACAACCTTTCAGAAGTATCGCAAGCCGCTATGTACAGCATTGAAATACAAACACAAATACACATGAAATGAGCACACGTTGAAGATTCATTTACATTCGAAACCCTTCCTTCCAAAAATTGTGACATCATGTACTTATACATATGCAGATTCCTTAGGATTCTTGCTTGTTAGTAACCCGCGCATTCCATTTTAGGACAAACAGTTGGGAACCAAATTGAGTCAGCACCGGATACTCAATTCGCATGCAAGTGTGTTTGTATTTGAGTGTTGCACACTTACACTTACTTAGTAACAATATTAACCAATTTTATATCCATTTAACAATTACTATTTTGTGTATTTTTATTATTATTTATTAATTTGACGTGATGATTTTCCGAGTATTGAGCTCAGAATTTAAAAGTAACCGCATCCCGGCGGTCACCTGACCACCCATCCTCCACACCGTGCACATGTTATTAAATCTAAGCGCCGTCTTGTTTTCTTAATTAAAGTTAGTTTGACGTGATGATTTTCCGAGTATGGAGCTTAGAATTTAAAAGGTAACCGCATCCCGGTGGTCACCTGACCACCCATCCTCCACATCGTGCACATGTTACTAAATCTAAGCGCCGTCTTATTTTCTTAATGAAAGTTAGTTTGACGTGATGATTTTCCGAGTATTGAGCTCAGAATTTAAAAGGTAACCGCATCCCGGCGGTCACCTGACCACCCATCCTCCACACCGTGCACATGTTACTAAATCTAAGAGCCGTATTATTTTCTTAATTAAAGTTAGTTTGACGTGTTGATTTTCTGAGTATTGAGGTAACCGAATCCGGGCGGTCATCTGACCACTTAACCTCCACACCGTGCATATGTTACTAAATCTAATCGCAATCTTATTGCCTAGTCCAATACTTAACAACCTTTCAGAAGTATCGCAAGCCGCTATGTACAGCATTGAAATACAAACACAAATACACATGAAATGAGCACACGTTGAAGATTCATTTACATTCGAAACCCTTCCTTCCAAAAATTGTGACATCATGTACTTATACATATGCAGATTCCTTAGGATTCTTGCTTGTTAGTAACCCGCGCATTCCATTTTAGGACAAACAGTTGGGAACCAAATTGAGTCAGCACCGGATACTCAATTCGCATGCAAGTGTGTTTGTATTTGAGTGTTGCACACTTACACTTACTTAGTAACAATATTAACCAATTTTATATCCATTTAACAATTACTATTTTGTGTATTTTTATTATTATTTATTAATTTGACGTGATGATTTTCCGAGTATTGAGCTCAGAATTTAAAAGTAACCGCATCCCGGCGGTCACCTGACCACCCATCCTCCACACCGTGCACATGTTATTAAATCTAAGCGCCGTCTTGTTTTCTTAATTAAAGTTAGTTTGACGTGATGATTTTCCGAGTATGGAGCTTAGAATTTAAAAGGTAACCGCATCCCGGTGGTCACCTGACCACCCATCCTCCACATCGTGCACATGTTACTAAATCTAAGCGCCGTCTTATTTTCTTAATGAAAGTTAGTTTGACGTGATGATTTTCCGAGTATTGAGCTCAGAATTTAAAAGGTAACCGCATCCCGGCGGTCACCTGACCACCCATCCTCCACACCGTGCACATGTTACTAAATCTAAGAGCCGTATTATTTTCTTAATTAAAGTTAGTTTGACGTGTTGATTTTCTGAGTATTGAGGTAACCGAATCCGGGCGGTCATCTGACCACTTAACCTCCACACCGTGCATATGTTACTAAATCTAATCGCAATCTTATTGCCTAGTCCAATACTTAACAACCTTTCAGAAGTATCGCAAGCCGCTATGTACAGCATTGAAATACAAACACAAATACACATGAAATGAGCACACGTTGAAGATTCATTTACATTCGAAACCCTTCCTTCCAAAAATTGTGACATCATGTACTTATACATATGCAGATTCCTTAGGATTCTTGCTTGTTAGTAACCCGCGCATTCCATTTTAGGACAAACAGTTGGGAACCAAATTGAGTCAGCACCGGATACTCAATTCGCATGCAAGTGTGTTTGTATTTGAGTGTTGCACACTTACACTTACTTAGTAACAATATTAACCAATTTTATATCCATTTAACAATTACTATTTTGTGTATTTTTATTATTATTTATTAATTTGACGTGATGATTTTCCGAGTATTGAGCTCAGAATTTAAAAGTAACCGCATCCCGGCGGTCACCTGACCACCCATCCTCCACACCGTGCACATGTTATTAAATCTAAGCGCCGTCTTGTTTTCTTAATTAAAGTTAGTTTGACGTGATGATTTTCCGAGTATGGAGCTTAGAATTTAAAAGGTAACCGCATCCCGGTGGTCACCTGACCACCCATCCTCCACATCGTGCACATGTTACTAAATCTAAGCGCCGTCTTATTTTCTTAATGAAAGTTAGTTTGACGTGATGATTTTCCGAGTATTGAGCTCAGAATTTAAAAGGTAACCGCATCCCGGCGGTCACCTGACCACCCATCCTCCACACCGTGCACATGTTACTAAATCTAAGAGCCGTATTATTTTCTTAATTAAAGTTAGTTTGACGTGTTGATTTTCTGAGTATTGAGGTAACCGAATCCGGGCGGTCATCTGACCACTTAACCTCCACACCGTGCATATGTTACTAAATCTAATCGCAATCTTATTGCCTAGTCCAATACTTAACAACCTTTCAGCAGTATCGCAAGCCGCTATGTACAGCATTGAAATACAAACACAAATACACATGAAATGAGCACACGTTGAAGATTCATTTACATTCGAAACCCTTCCTTCCAAAAATTGTGACATCATGTACTTATACATATGCAGATTCCTTAGGATTCTTGCTTGTTAGTAACCCGCGCATTCCATTTTAGGACAAACAGTTGGGAACCAAATTGAGTCAGCACCGGATACTCAATTCGCATGCAAGTGTGTTTGTATTTGAGTGTTGCACACTTACACTTACTTAGTAACAATATTAACCAATTTTATATCCATTTAACAATTACTATTTTGTGTATTTTTATTATTATTTATTAATTTGACGTGATGATTTTCCGAGTATTGAGCTCAGAATTTAAAAGTAACCGCATCCCGGCGGTCACCTGACCACCCATCCTCCACACCGTGCACATGTTATTAAATCTAAGCGCCGTCTTGTTTTCTTAATTAAAGTTAGTTTGACGTGATGATTTTCCGAGTATGGAGCTTAGAATTTAAAAGGTAACCGCATCCCGGTGGTCACCTGACCACCCATCCTCCACATCGTGCACATGTTACTAAATCTAAGCGCCGTCTTATTTTCTTAATGAAAGTTAGTTTGACGTGATGATTTTCCGAGTATTGAGCTCAGAATTTAAAAGGTAACCGCATCCCGGCGGTCACCTGACCACCCATCCTCCACACCGTGCACATGTTACTAAATCTAAGAGCCGTATTATTTTCTTAATTAAAGTTAGTTTGACGTGTTGATTTTCTGAGTATTGAGGTAACCGAATCCGGGCGGTCATCTGACCACTTAACCTCCACACCGTGCATATGTTACTAAATCTAATCGCAATCTTATTGCCTAGTCCAATACTTAACAACCTTTCAGAAGTATCGCAAGCCGCTATGTACAGCATTGAAATACAAACACAAATACACATGAAATGAGCACACGTTGAAGATTCATTTACATTCGAAACCCTTCCTTCCAAAAATTGTGACATCATGTACTTATACATATGCAGATTCCTTAGGATTCTTGCTTGTTAGTAACCCGCGCATTCCATTTTAGGACAAACAGTTGGGAACCAAATTGAGTCAGCACCGGATACTCAATTCGCATGCAAGTGTGTTTGTATTTGAGTGTTGCACACTTACACTTACTTAGTGACAATATTAACCAATTTTATATCCATTTAACAATTACTATTTTGTGTATTTTTATTATTATTTATTAATTTGACGTGATGATTTTCCGAGTATTGAGCTCAGAATTTAAAAGTAACCGCATCCCGGCGGTCACCTGACCACCCATCCTCCACACCGTGCACATGTTATTAAATCTAAGCGCCGTCTTGTTTTCTTAATTAAAGTTAGTTTGACGTGATGATTTTCCGAGTATGGAGCTTAGAATTTAAAAGGTAACCGCATCCCGGTGGTCACCTGACCACCCATCCTCCACATCGTGCACATGTTACTAAATCTAAGCGCCGTCTTATTTTCTTAATGAAAGTTAGTTTGACGTGATGATTTTCCGAGTATTGAGCTCAGAATTTAAAAGGTAACCGCATCCCGGCGGTCACCTGACCACCCATCCTCCACACCGTGCACATGTTACTAAATCTAAGAGCCGTATTATTTTCTTAATTAAAGTTAGTTTGACGTGTTGATTTTCTGAGTATTGAGGTAACCGAATCCGGGCGGTCATCTGACCACTTAACCTCCACACCGTGCATATGTTACTAAATCTAATCGCAATCTTATTGCCTAGTCCAATACTTAACAACCTTTCAGAAGTATCGCAAGCCGCTATGTACAGCATTGAAATACAAACACAAATACACATGAAATGAGCACACGTTGAAGATTCATTTACATTCAAAACCCTTCCTTCCAAAAATTGTGACATCATGTACTTATACATATGCAGATTCCTTAGGATTCTTGCTTGTTAGTAACCCGCGCATTCCATTTTAGGACAAACAGTTGGGAACCAAATTGAGTCAGCACCGGATACTCAATTCGCATGCAAGTGTGTTTGTATTTGAGTGTTGCACACTTACACTTACTTAGTAACAATATTAACCAATTTTATATCCATTTAACAATTACTATTTTGTGTATTTTTATTATTATTTATTAATTTGACGTGATGATTTTCCGAGTATTGAGCTCAGAATTTAAAAGTAACCGCATCCCGGCGGTCACCTGACCACCCATCCTCCACACCGTGCACATGTTATTAAATCTAAGCGCCGTCTTGTTTTCTTAATTAAAGTTAGTTTGACGTGATGATTTTCCGAGTATGGAGCTTAGAATTTAAAAGGTAACCGCATCCCGGTGGTCACCTGACCACCCATCCTCCACATCGTGCACATGTTACTAAATCTAAGCGCCGTCTTATTTTCTTAATGAAAGTTAGTTTGACGTGATGATTTTCCGAGTATTGAGCTCAGAATTTAAAAGGTAACCGCATCCCGGCGGTCACCTGACCACCCATCCTCCACACCGTGCACATGTTACTAAATCTAAGAGCCGTATTATTTTCTTAATTAAAGTTAGTTTGACGTGTTGATTTTCTGAGTATTGAGGTAACCGAATCCGGGCGGTCATCTGACCACTTAACCTCCACACCGTGCATATGTTACTAAATCTAATCGCAATCTTATTGCCTAGTCCAATACTTAACAACCTTTCAGAAGTATCGCAAGCCGCTATGTACAGCATTGAAATACAAACACAAATACACATGAAATGAGCACACGTTGAAGATTCATTTACATTCGAAACCCTTCCTTCCAAAAATTGTGACATCATGTACTTATACATATGCAGATTCCTTAGGATTCTTGCTTGTTAGTAACCCGCGCATTCCATTTTAGGACAAACAGTTGGGAACCAAATTGAGTCAGCACCGGATACTCAATTCGCATGCAAGTGTGTTTGTATTTGAGTGTTGCACACTTACACTTACTTAGTAACAATATTAACCAATTTTATATCCATTTAACAATTACTATTTTGTGTATTTTTATTATTATTTATTAATTTGACGTGATGATTTTCCGAGTATTGAGCTCAGAATTTAAAAGTAACCGCATCCCGGCGGTCACCTGACCACCCATCCTCCACACCGTGCACATGTTATTAAATCTAAGCGCCGTCTTGTTTTCTTAATTAAAGTTAGTTTGACGTGATGATTTTCCGAGTATGGAGCTTAGAATTTAAAAGGTAACCGCATCCCGGTGGTCACCTGACCACCCATCCTCCACATCGTGCACATGTTACTAAATCTAAGCGCCGTCTTATTTTCTTAATGAAAGTTAGTTTGACGTGATGATTTTCCGAGTATTGAGCTCAGAATTTAAAAGGTAACCGCATCCCGGCGGTCACCTGACCACCCATCCTCCACACCGTGCACATGTTACTAAATCTAAGAGCCGTATTATTTTCTTAATTAAAGTTAGTTTGACGTGTTGATTTTCTGAGTATTGAGGTAACCGAATCCGGGCGGTCATCTGACCACTTAACCTCCACACCGTGCATATGTTACTAAATCTAATCGCAATCTTATTGCCTAGTCCAATACTTAACAACCTTTCAGAAGTATCGCAAGCCGCTATGTACAGCATTGAAATACAAACACAAATACACATGAAATGAGCACACGTTGAAGATTCATTTACATTCGAAACCCTTCCTTCCAAAAATTGTGACATCATGTACTTATACATATGCAGATTCCTTAGGATTCTTGCTTGTTAGTAACCCGCGCATTCCATTTTAGGACAAACAGTTGGGAACCAAATTGAGTCAGCACCGGATACTCAATTCGCATGCAAGTGTGTTTGTATTTGAGTGTTGCACACTTACACTTACTTAGTAACAATATTAACCAATTTTATATCCATTTAACAATTACTATTTTGTGTATTTTTATTATTATTTATTAATTTGACGTGATGATTTTCCGAGTATTGAGCTCAGAATTTAAAAGTAACCGCATCCCGGCGGTCACCTGACCACCCATCCTCCACACCGTGCACATGTTATTAAATCTAAGCGCCGTCTTGTTTTCTTAATTAAAGTTAGTTTGACGTGATGATTTTCCGAGTATGGAGCTTAGAATTTAAAAGGTAACCGCATCCCGGTGGTCACCTGACCACCCATCCTCCACATCGTGCACATGTTACTAAATCTAAGCGCCGTCTTATTTTCTTAATGAAAGTTAGTTTGACGTGATGATTTTCCGAGTATTGAGCTCAGAATTTAAAAGGTAACCGCATCCCGGCGGTCACCTGACCACCCATCCTCCACACCGTGCACATGTTACTAAATCTAAGAGCCGTATTATTTTCTTAATTAAAGTTAGTTTGACGTGTTGATTTTCTGAGTATTGAGGTAACCGAATCCGGGCGGTCATCTGACCACTTAACCTCCACACCGTGCATATGTTACTAAATCTAATCGCAATCTTATTGCCTAGTCCAATACTTAACAACCTTTCAGAAGTATCGCAAGCCGCTATGTACAGCATTGAAATACAAACACAAATACACATGAAATGAGCACACGTTGAAGATTCATTTACATTCGAAACCCTTCCTTCCAAAAATTGTGACATCATGTACTTATACATATGCAGATTCCTTAGGATTCTTGCTTGTTAGTAACCCGCGCATTCCATTTTAGGACAAACAGTTGGGAACCAAATTGAGTCAGCACCGGATACTCAATTCGCATGCAAGTGTGTTTGTATTTGAGTGTTGCACACTTACACTTACTTAGTAACAATATTAACCAATTTTATATCCATTTAACAATTACTATTTTGTGTATTTTTATTATTATTTATTAATTTGACGTGATGATTTTCCGAGTATTGAGCTCAGAATTTAAAAGTAACCGCATCCCGGCGGTCACCTGACCACCCATCCTCCACACCGTGCACATGTTATTAAATCTAAGCGCCGTCTTGTTTTCTTAATTAAAGTTAGTTTGACGTGATGATTTTCCGAGTATGGAGCTTAGAATTTAAAAGGTAACCGCATCCCGGTGGTCACCTGACCACCCATCCTCCACATCGTGCACATGTTACTAAATCTAAGCGCCGTCTTATTTTCTTAATGAAAGTTAGTTTGACGTGATGATTTTCCGAGTATTGAGCTCAGAATTTAAAAGGTAACCGCATCCCGGCGGTCACCTGACCACCCATCCTCCACACCGTGCACATGTTACTAAATCTAAGAGCCGTATTATTTTCTTAATTAAAGTTAGTTTGACGTGTTGATTTTCTGAGTATTGAGGTAACCGAATCCGGGCGGTCATCTGACCACTTAACCTCCACACCGTGCATATGTTACTAAATCTAATCGCAATCTTATTGCCTAGTCCAATACTTAACAACCTTTCAGAAGTATCGCAAGCCGCTATGTACAGCATTGAAATACAAACACAAATACACATGAAATGAGCACACGTTGAAGATTCATTTACATTCGAAACCCTTCCTTCCAAAAATTGTGACATCATGTACTTATACATATGCAGATTCCTTAGGATTCTTGCTTGTTAGTAACCCGCGCATTCCATTTTAGGACAAACAGTTGGGAACCAAATTGAGTCAGCACCGGATACTCAATTCGCATGCAAGTGTGTTTGTATTTGAGTGTTGCACACTTACACTTACTTAGTAACAATATTAACCAATTTTATATCCATTTAACAATTACTATTTTGTGTATTTTTATTATTATTTATTAATTTGACGTGATGATTTTCCGAGTATTGAGCTCAGAATTTAAAAGTAACCGCATCCCGGCGGTCACCTGACCACCCATCCTCCACACCGTGCACATGTTATTAAATCTAAGCGCCGTCTTGTTTTCTTAATTAAAGTTAGTTTGACGTGATGATTTTCCGAGTATGGAGCTTAGAATTTAAAAGGTAACCGCATCCCGGTGGTCACCTGACCACCCATCCTCCACATCGTGCACATGTTACTAAATCTAAGCGCCGTCTTATTTTCTTAATGAAAGTTAGTTTGACGTGATGATTTTCCGAGTATTGAGCTCAGAATTTAAAAGGTAACCGCATCCCGGCGGTCACCTGACCACCCATCCTCCACACCGTGCACATGTTACTAAATCTAAGAGCCGTATTATTTTCTTAATTAAAGTTAGTTTGACGTGTTGATTTTCTGAGTATTGAGGTAACCGAATCCGGGCGGTCATCTGACCACTTAACCTCCACACCGTGCATATGTTACTAAATCTAATCGCAATCTTATTGCCTAGTCCAATACTTAACAACCTTTCAGAAGTATCGCAAGCCGCTATGTACAGCATTGAAATACAAACACAAATACACATGAAATGAGCACACGTTGAAGATTCATTTACATTCGAAACCCTTCCTTCCAAAAATTGTGACATCATGTACTTATACATATGCAGATTCCTTAGGATTCTTGCTTGTTAGTAACCCGCGCATTCCATTTTAGGACAAACAGTTGGGAACCAAATTGAGTCAGCACCGGATACTCAATTCGCATGCAAGTGTGTTTGTATTTGAGTGTTGCACACTTACACTTACTTAGTAACAATATTAACCAATTTTATATCCATTTAACAATTACTATTTTGTGTATTTTTATTATTATTTATTAATTTGACGTGATGATTTTCCGAGTATTGAGCTCAGAATTTAAAAGTAACCGCATCCCGGCGGTCACCTGACCACCCATCCTCCACACCGTGCACATGTTATTAAATCTAAGCGCCGTCTTGTTTTCTTAATTAAAGTTAGTTTGACGTGATGATTTTCCGAGTATGGAGCTTAGAATTTAAAAGGTAACCGCATCCCGGTGGTCACCTGACCACCCATCCTCCACATCGTGCACATGTTACTAAATCTAAGCGCCGTCTTATTTTCTTAATGAAAGTTAGTTTGACGTGATGATTTTCCGAGTATTGAGCTCAGAATTTAAAAGGTAACCGCATCCCGGCGGTCACCTGACCACCCATCCTCCACACCGTGCACATGTTACTAAATCTAAGAGCCGTATTATTTTCTTAATTAAAGTTAGTTTGACGTGTTGATTTTCTGAGTATTGAGGTAACCGAATCCGGGCGGTCATCTGACCACTTAACCTCCACACCGTGCATATGTTACTAAATCTAATCGCAATCTTATTGCCTAGTCCAATACTTAACAACCTTTCAGAAGTATCGCAAGCCGCTATGTACAGCATTGAAATACAAACACAAATACACATGAAATGAGCACACGTTGAAGATTCATTTACATTCGAAACCCTTCCTTCCAAAAATTGTGACATCATGTACTTATACATATGCAGATTCCTTAGGATTCTTGCTTGTTAGTAACCCGCGCATTCCATTTTAGGACAAACAGTTGGGAACCAAATTGAGTCAGCACCGGATACTCAATTCGCATGCAAGTGTGTTTGTATTTGAGTGTTGCACACTTACACTTACTTAGTAACAATATTAACCAATTTTATATCCATTTAACAATTACTATTTTGTGTATTTTTATTATTATTTATTAATTTGACGTGATGATTTTCCGAGTATTGAGCTCAGAATTTAAAAGTAACCGCATCCCGGCGGTCACCTGACCACCCATCCTCCACACCGTGCACATGTTATTAAATCTAAGCGCCGTCTTGTTTTCTTAATTAAAGTTAGTTTGACGTGATGATTTTCCGAGTATGGAGCTTAGAATTTAAAAGGTAACCGCATCCCGGTGGTCACCTGACCACCCATCCTCCACATCGTGCACATGTTACTAAATCTAAGCGCCGTCTTATTTTCTTAATGAAAGTTAGTTTGACGTGATGATTTTCCGAGTATTGAGCTCAGAATTTAAAAGGTAACCGCATCCCGGCGGTCACCTGACCACCCATCCTCCACACCGTGCACATGTTACTAAATCTAAGAGCCGTATTATTTTCTTAATTAAAGTTAGTTTGACGTGTTGATTTTCTGAGTATTGAGGTAACCGAATCCGGGCGGTCATCTGACCACTTAACCTCCACACCGTGCATATGTTACTAAATCTAATCGCAATCTTATTGCCTAGTCCAATACTTAACAACCTTTCAGAAGTATCGCAAGCCGCTATGTACAGCATTGAAATACAAACACAAATACACATGAAATGAGCACACGTTGAAGATTCATTTACATTCGAAACCCTTCCTTCCAAAAATTGTGACATCATGTACTTATACATATGCAGATTCCTTAGGATTCTTGCTTGTTAGTAACCCGCGCATTCCATTTTAGGACAAACAGTTGGGAACCAAATTGAGTCAGCACCGGATACTCAATTCGCATGCAAGTGTGTTTGTATTTGAGTGTTGCACACTTACACTTACTTAGTAACAATATTAACCAATTTTATATCCATTTAACAATTACTATTTTGTGTATTTTTATTATTATTTATTAATTTGACGTGATGATTTTCCGAGTATTGAGCTCAGAATTTAAAAGTAACCGCATCCCGGCGGTCACCTGACCACCCATCCTCCACACCGTGCACATGTTATTAAATCTAAGCGCCGTCTTGTTTTCTTAATTAAAGTTAGTTTGACGTGATGATTTTCCGAGTATGGAGCTTAGAATTTAAAAGGTAACCGCATCCCGGTGGTCACCTGACCACCCATCCTCCACATCGTGCACATGTTACTAAATCTAAGCGCCGTCTTATTTTCTTAATGAAAGTTAGTTTGACGTGATGATTTTCCGAGTATTGAGCTCAGAATTTAAAAGGTAACCGCATCCCGGCGGTCACCTGACCACCCATCCTCCACACCGTGCACATGTTACTAAATCTAAGAGCCGTATTATTTTCTTAATTAAAGTTAGTTTGACGTGTTGATTTTCTGAGTATTGAGGTAACCGAATCCGGGCGGTCATCTGACCACTTAACCTCCACACCGTGCATATGTTACTAAATCTAATCGCAATCTTATTGCCTAGTCCAATACTTAACAACCTTTCAGAAGTATCGCAAGCCGCTATGTACAGCATTGAAATACAAACACAAATACACATGAAATGAGCACACGTTGAAGATTCATTTACATTCGAAACCCTTCCTTCCAAAAATTGTGACATCATGTACTTATACATATGCAGATTCCTTAGGATTCTTGCTTGTTAGTAACCCGCGCATTCCATTTTAGGACAAACAGTTGGGAACCAAATTGAGTCAGCACCGGATACTCAATTCGCATGCAAGTGTGTTTGTATTTGAGTGTTGCACACTTACACTTACTTAGTAACAATATTAACCAATTTTATATCCATTTAACAATTACTATTTTGTGTATTTTTATTATTATTTATTAATTTGACGTGATGATTTTCCGAGTATTGAGCTCAGAATTTAAAAGTAACCGCATCCCGGCGGTCACCTGACCACCCATCCTCCACACCGTGCACATGTTATTAAATCTAAGCGCCGTCTTGTTTTCTTAATTAAAGTTAGTTTGACGTGATGATTTTCCGAGTATGGAGCTTAGAATTTAAAAGGTAACCGCATCCCGGTGGTCACCTGACCACCCATCCTCCACATCGTGCACATGTTACTAAATCTAAGCGCCGTCTTATTTTCTTAATGAAAGTTAGTTTGACGTGATGATTTTCCGAGTATTGAGCTCAGAATTTAAAAGGTAACCGCATCCCGGCGGTCACCTGACCACCCATCCTCCACACCGTGCACATGTTACTAAATCTAAGAGCCGTATTATTTTCTTAATTAAAGTTAGTTTGACGTGTTGATTTTCTGAGTATTGAGGTAACCGAATCCGGGCGGTCATCTGACCACTTAACCTCCACACCGTGCATATGTTACTAAATCTAATCGCAATCTTATTGCCTAGTCCAATACTTAACAACCTTTCAGAAGTATCGCAAGCCGCTATGTACAGCATTGAAATACAAACACAAATACACATGAAATGAGCACACGTTGAAGATTCATTTACATTCGAAACCCTTCCTTCCAAAAATTGTGACATCATGTACTTATACATATGCAGATTCCTTAGGATTCTTGCTTGTTAGTAACCCGCGCATTCCATTTTAGGACAAACAGTTGGGAACCAAATTGAGTCAGCACCGGATACTCAATTCGCATGCAAGTGTGTTTGTATTTGAGTGTTGCACACTTACACTTACTTAGTAACAATATTAACCAATTTTATATCCATTTAACAATTACTATTTTGTGTATTTTTATTATTATTTATTAATTTGACGTGATGATTTTCCGAGTATTGAGCTCAGAATTTAAAAGTAACCGCATCCCGGCGGTCACCTGACCACCCATCCTCCACACCGTGCACATGTTATTAAATCTAAGCGCCGTCTTGTTTTCTTAATTAAAGTTAGTTTGACGTGATGATTTTCCGAGTATGGAGCTTAGAATTTAAAAGGTAACCGCATCCCGGTGGTCACCTGACCACCCATCCTCCACATCGTGCACATGTTACTAAATCTAAGCGCCGTCTTATTTTCTTAATGAAAGTTAGTTTGACGTGATGATTTTCCGAGTATTGAGCTCAGAATTTAAAAGGTAACCGCATCCCGGCGGTCACCTGACCACCCATCCTCCACACCGTGCACATGTTACTAAATCTAAGAGCCGTATTATTTTCTTAATTAAAGTTAGTTTGACGTGTTGATTTTCTGAGTATTGAGGTAACCGAATCCGGGCGGTCATCTGACCACTTAACCTCCACACCGTGCATATGTTACTAAATCTAATCGCAATCTTATTGCCTAGTCCAATACTTAACAACCTTTCAGAAGTATCGCAAGCCGCTATGTACAGCATTGAAATACAAACACAAATACACATGAAATGAGCACACGTTGAAGATTCATTTACATTCGAAACCCTTCCTTCCAAAAATTGTGACATCATGTACTTATACATATGCAGATTCCTTAGGATTCTTGCTTGTTAGTAACCCGCGCATTCCATTTTAGGACAAACAGTTGGGAACCAAATTGAGTCAGCACCGGATACTCAATTCGCATGCAAGTGTGTTTGTATTTGAGTGTTGCACACTTACACTTACTTAGTAACAATATTAACCAATTTTATATCCATTTAACAATTACTATTTTGTGTATTTTTATTATTATTTATTAATTTGACGTGATGATTTTCCGAGTATTGAGCTCAGAATTTAAAAGTAACCGCATCCCGGCGGTCACCTGACCACCCATCCTCCACACCGTGCACATGTTATTAAATCTAAGCGCCGTCTTGTTTTCTTAATTAAAGTTAGTTTGACGTGATGATTTTCCGAGTATGGAGCTTAGAATTTAAAAGGTAACCGCATCCCGGTGGTCACCTGACCACCCATCCTCCACATCGTGCACATGTTACTAAATCTAAGCGCCGTCTTATTTTCTTAATGAAAGTTAGTTTGACGTGATGATTTTCCGAGTATTGAGCTCAGAATTTAAAAGGTAACCGCATCCCGGCGGTCACCTGACCACCCATCCTCCACACCGTGCACATGTTACTAAATCTAAGAGCCGTATTATTTTCTTAATTAAAGTTAGTTTGACGTGTTGATTTTCTGAGTATTGAGGTAACCGAATCCGGGCGGTCATCTGACCACTTAACCTCCACACCGTGCATATGTTACTAAATCTAATCGCAATCTTATTGCCTAGTCCAATACTTAACAACCTTTCAGAAGTATCGCAAGCCGCTATGTACAGCATTGAAATACAAACACAAATACACATGAAATGAGCACACGTTGAAGATTCATTTACATTCGAAACCCTTCCTTCCAAAAATTGTGACATCATGTACTTATACATATGCAGATTCCTTAGGATTCTTGCTTGTTAGTAACCCGCGCATTCCATTTTAGGACAAACAGTTGGGAACCAAATTGAGTCAGCACCGGATACTCAATTCGCATGCAAGTGTGTTTGTATTTGAGTGTTGCACACTTACACTTACTTAGTAACAATATTAACCAATTTTATATCCATTTAACAATTACTATTTTGTGTATTTTTATTATTATTTATTAATTTGACGTGATGATTTTCCGAGTATTGAGCTCAGAATTTAAAAGTAACCGCATCCCGGCGGTCACCTGACCACCCATCCTCCACACCGTGCACATGTTATTAAATCTAAGCGCCGTCTTGTTTTCTTAATTAAAGTTAGTTTGACGTGATGATTTTCCGAGTATGGAGCTTAGAATTTAAAAGGTAACCGCATCCCGGTGGTCACCTGACCACCCATCCTCCACATCGTGCACATGTTACTAAATCTAAGCGCCGTCTTATTTTCTTAATGAAAGTTAGTTTGACGTGATGATTTTCCGAGTATTGAGCTCAGAATTTAAAAGGTAACCGCATCCCGGCGGTCACCTGACCACCCATCCTCCACACCGTGCACATGTTACTAAATCTAAGAGCCGTATTATTTTCTTAATTAAAGTTAGTTTGACGTGTTGATTTTCTGAGTATTGAGGTAACCGAATCCGGGCGGTCATCTGACCACTTAACCTCCACACCGTGCATATGTTACTAAATCTAATCGCAATCTTATTGCCTAGTCCAATACTTAACAACCTTTCAGCAGTATCGCAAGCCGCTATGTACAGCATTGAAATACAAACACAAATACACATGAAATGAGCACACGTTGAAGATTCATTTACATTCAAAACCCTTCCTTCCTAAAAATGATGACAAACTACATATACTTATGCAACTTCAATGCTAGTTAGTATGTTATCGCAACGTATTTTAGGACAAACAGTTGCGAACTTAATTGATTCAGCACCGGATACTCAATTCGCATGCAAGTGTGTTTGTATTTGAGTGTTGCACACTTACACTTACTTAGTAACAATATTAACCAATTTTATATCCATTTAACAATTACTATTTTGTGTATTTTTATTATTATTTATTAATTTGACGTGATGATTTTCCGAGTATTGAGCTCAGAATTTAAAAGTAACCGCATCCCGGCGGTCACCTGACCACCCATCCTCCACACCGTGCACATGTTATTAAATCTAAGCGCCGTCTTGTTTTCTTAATTAAAGTTAGTTTGACGTGATGATTTTCCGAGTATGGAGCTTAGAATTTAAAAGGTAACCGCATCCCGGTGGTCACCTGACCACCCATCCTCCACATCGTGCACATGTTACTAAATCTAAGCGCCGTCTTATTTTCTTAATGAAAGTTAGTTTGACGTGATGATTTTCCGAGTATGGAGCTCAGAATTTAATAGGTAACCGCATCCCGGTGGTCACCTGACCACCCATCCTCCACATCGTGCACATGTTACTAAATCTAAGCGCCGTCTTATTTTCTTAATTAAAGTTAGTTTGACGTGTTGATTTTCTGAGTATTGAGGTAACCGAATCCGGGCGGTCATCTGACCACTTAACCTCCACACCGTGCATATGTTACTAAATCTAATCGCAATCTTATTGCCTAGTCCAATACTTAACAACCTTTCAGCAGTATCGCAAGCCGCTATGTACAGCATTGAAATACAAACACAAATACATATGAAATGAGCACACGTTGAAGATTCATTTACATTCAAAACCCTTCCTTCCTAAAAATGATGACAAACTACATATACTTATGCAAATTCAATGCTAGTTAGTATGTTATCGCAACGTATTTTAGGACAAACAGTTGCGAACTTAATTGATTCAGCACCGGATACTCAATTCACATGCAAGTGTGTTTGTATTTGAGTGTTGCACACTTACACTTACTTAGTAACAATATTAACCAGCTGAAAGGCTGAAAGTCACAAAATGGCTTATTCTAGCAAGTTTTTGGCTTTAAATTTTCTAGCAAGAGATGGCCCACTGCCACTGGATGAAGTAAATATTGTTTCATTAAAAATAATTAAATTTTGATTGTTTGTTTTACTAGTATTATTATTTTAAATTCTTGATTACCTACTTCATTGCTTGTGTTTAATAAGAAAGCGAATCCAGTGCAGTACTACAAAAAATAGTTAAACAACCCTTAATTTTTCGAAATTAAAAAAAATTATTTTAGATTCGTAATCAGCATACCAACAACATAAATAGCATTAACTTATGTACTCGAAGTTATGAAACACCCTGTATTGAATTGCTTCTGTCATTTCGTCATTCATAATAGTTATTTATGTATTAAAAAGGTTGGCGACCATATATTAAAATGACGATGGGAGACAAATTTATACAGTTCCTTTATTACACTATTAATATTTTTAAAATTTTCGTCTATACGGTTTTTGAGTAATTGACTGTTAAAATTACACTCGTTTTACATGGACTCTTATGGCAATTCACTAAATTTTTGTCTTGCATACTTTAAACTATGTGATAAAATGATGAAAAATTCATAGAACTTGCATTAATATTTCCTATAAACCTTTAAAAATAAGTTCGTGAAGATTTCGTGTAATTTTTCTGTTCCATTTGCGAGTAGTTTAAAAAGTGTAAGCATGCCAAACATGATTAGTAAATTAGTAATTATTGTAAAAATATATCACCGAAACTGAACGAATTGCATTATCAGCCAACGCGCGTTGAGCGAATTTTGTTTACATTATCGAAAATATTTTTATTTTCATATCCGCCCCTAAGGCTAATGTTTGGGTACGCCACTGCAGGCGTCCCCAACCTCCTTAAAGGCGGGTTCCCACGACGCGTGGCTCGTCGCGCCACTTCCTGAGTACAGAGGTTACCGACAATTGACGGGACGGGCTCGCAGCGCGAACGCGCTAGAACGAGCCACGAGCCAACCCCTTCCCACGACGCGTGGCTCGCCAAACCAGGTAGCGGCGCGTACGAGCCCTCGCGTCGTGGGAAGATTTTGTGGCGTGAGACGTGATTTTGAGCCCGAGCGTCAGCCGAGGTCAAAAACACGCCAAGAGCCATAAAAACAAGTTTCGCCCGTGGTACATACCCAACTTTATGCACGGTTGAATCGTTCCTACTAAATAAATTAATTTAATTTACTTGTTCAAATTACCAAAAAATACTACATTCTTGTACTATTGCAAAAATCTAAAAGTCAAAACTTTCTGAACGCCAAATATAATAAATAGTTTAATTATTGTACCTTCATGCTTTACCGTATAACTAAGTGAGTTTTTTACTCTAACACGTAATATATTCCTGCAGTGCAAATATGTATCCTCCTATGTGTATAGAATGTATACCTACTCTATATTGGAGTATTTGAGTATTGTCATTGTATCAAAACGTATTTGTATTGTTCAAGTACCCGATGCAATTTTATTAATAATAGAAGAAAGTTCTAGAAAATTTTAAGTAGGTATTTAACCTTCAAAATAAGAATGTTTTAGCAACATTCATACCTGAATTTAAAATATTAAACGATCCTATTTTTAAAAGTAAAAAATAAAATTTGTTTTGAGTGAAAACCTGCCACTAAATAAATTTTTAAATTATTATTCCGCTTTATTTCTCACTACCTCAGCAGAGCTGGGTACCTTTGACCTGCCATAGTGGCTAGGCGCGGATGAAATTCATTCAGAACAATCATATCTTGTAATTCTATTACCGTTATATTGATTTAAAAAATTTAAATTAATTTAAATAGGTAATTGGACCAAATCAATTTTTTTTAATTAAATTTTTAAAAGTATTATTTATTAGATATCCGTTTTAATTTTTTTATATAATACAAATTTATTTCTATTATTGCCGAAATCTATGTTATAATTTGTTTTTCGGAAATTAATAATAGTTTGACGAGTTTATTTCTTGAGTTCTGAGGTTCAGAATTTACTTCCGCAAAATTAATTTAAGACAGCCGAGTATTTTTTTTCCTCGTGATTCTATTTCAATTTTTTTTTATTATTTGACATGTAGATTTCTGAGTTAAAATTATTTTAATTTGTACTAACTGAATATAATATTGATTGAAATATAGTTCTGATACCTGCGTATAAATTCTGTTAGTTTATAAATTGTTATCGTAAATAAATTGGAAAATGTTTTTGACACACGCGAATATTTTTTAAATAGTGGTTCTATTAACGAAAATTAATAAGTTAATTTTATGAGTTTAAATTATTTTAATTTGTACCTGATAATAATTTTTACTGAAATAAAAGTTGTGATACCCACTTATTGCGTAAATTTTTAAATTGACCTGGTTAACCATTTGGACTTATAAACTAGCTAAACTAATTAATTCTAATGTTGTTCGTCTTTCTTAAGTAAGGGTTTCTTTAAGGTTTGACAATGGGTTTACAGTTGACATCAACCTACCGAAATGACAGGTGGGTTTACAGAGAACATAGTTGTCAATCTTACCACTGACATTTGGATTCACAGGTTATAAAATAGTCATCTGACCAAAATGTCTCCGCTTGTTGAAACACATTCTAAATTAAATTACAGACTAAGGGTTTCTCGAAGGTTTGACAATGGGTTTACAGTTGACATCAACCTACCGAAATGACAGGTGGGTTTACAGATAACATAGTTGTCAATCTTACCACTGACATTTGGATGCACAGGTTATAAAATAGTCATCTGACCAAAATGTCTCCGCTTGTTGAAACACATTCTAAATTAAATTACAGACTAAGGGTTTCTCGAAGGTTTGACAATGGGTTTACAGTTGACATCAACCTACCGAAATGACAGGTGGGTTTACAGATAACATAGTTGTCAATCTTACCACTGACATTTGGATGCACAGGTTATAAAATAGTCATCTGACCAAAATGTCTCCGCTTAGAGAACTTATGGTAAATTAAAGCTACTCTATTTTATTACCAGCTTAACCAGGTCAATTATATTAATACCAAAGTTTAAAATAATGTTGAATTTCTATATTTTGAAGATCAGAATTTATAAGAAAATCAAATCCGAAATAATATAATAATATTTTTAGACTAATTATAATCCAATTTCGTGAATAAGGACAATTATTAGCAAACAGTTTAAATTTTTTTATATATTAAAAATTTATTTGTATGATTGCCGAACTCTTTGTAATAACTTGTTTTTTTCTAACTTAATGATAGTTTGACGTGTTTTTAAATTATATGATCAAGCAAAATTTTAAAATAAATTTAAAACCAATTTTATTTTAAGGCTTATACCTGTACCACTGTTTGAAGTATATTATTATGATATTATATTTCAGTCAATACAAATTGTTTATTTGATTTAATTTATAATGAAATAAAAAGTTAAAGATTAAAGCTATGTTACCAAATTTCAAAAGCTACATAAAATTTTAAACAAAGATATTTAAAGAGCAGTGAAACAGAATTAAGTCTAATTTGAAGAGGCATAAGCAAATATTTATGTTTCATCTTTATGAATTATTAAAATATTTTAATAATATACCAAAAATTGCATTTATTTTAAGATCAGAATATTAAACTATTTTTATAGCAATCCTTAAACAAACTATTTTGTGCAGTTGTGAAGTTACTTCATAATTTTTGCGAAATATGGAGTATAGCAAAACTGATCTAAGTTATTTGACAAAAGTCACGTCATATTTTGTAATTTCTTAAATTAATTTAAATAATAGGCACGATTTCATTTATATAAAAAAAAACAATAATTTTTTAAAATAAAAAATAATACTACTTGTTCGGAGTGCAATAAACCTGCTAACAAATAAATTTGTATTTATTATTTCGCATTATTTTTCACTACCTCAGCAGAGCTGGGTACCTTTGACCTGCCTTAGTGGCTAGGCGCAGATGAAAATAAATTATTCAAATTGATCTAATTATCTGATAAATGAAATACATTATGTAAATACGTGGTCATATTTCGTTATTTCATAATCATTATAACAAAATAAAAGTTTAAAGTTAATTTAAATAACTGGAACGATTCCATTTACAATACAATGTAGTAAAAACATTTCTTTTTCGATGTAAAAAAAAATTCAGCAAAGTTAAACAGTATGTACATTTAATTAATTTCAAGCGTAGACTGATCAACACAGTAAATTTGTTCACACTTCATTTTGTTTACGTTTTGTTTTAAATTTAAATACATTTAGTGAAGGCAATGATAGCGCTACGCTTCTAGCCACTGTTTCAAAATTATTATATTTTTGTGGATCTTCAAATTAAGTTATTTGTGAGACGTAATATTAAGACAAAACACGCGAGGAATAAATTATCCAGCCGAGAAATATTTTAAATTGTAGGTTATAGCAAGTCATTGTTTCCGATGTTAATTTAATGTTTTTGAGCCAAGCACGGATCAGAGCTTAATTCTTCAGTACAGTTTGCTCTTTTAACCCGGATTTAAAATATAACCTATCAATCTTAGTATAGTCAGATCAAATAATTAAAAACAATTTACAAGAATAGTAAATGATTAGTTATGGTTGCCAAGGATTTATGTAGATACACTAGTTATGTATTATATAAATAATTACGTTACTGTTCCCAAGAAATTTTTCATTTATTATTATCTTATGGTCGTAGATAAAGTATAGTACATAGCTCGAATTGTAACGCAATTACATTGCTCGTGAAGTTATTGCACTAGCCAAGGCTCGTGCACAACTTTTCACTCGCATGTGATGTGCTTTTTACAATTCGTGTTATGTAATATACTATTTTGTCTTCTTTTAAAAATCTTTAACAATTTACAGAAACATGAACATAAAAAATGTTATGCAATATGTACATAGTAGTAATAAAATAATACACCAACACTCGAACAATTTTGTTTCAATATAGCATTTTTTAACAATTCATTAATGAATGATAAGTAAAAAAATTATGTGCATGCCACAATTGAATTGCAGTTCAAATTTCAGGTTTACTTATTAAATAAATACATAGTTCATGAACTCTTCTACAAAACATGATCCCAGTTAGTTTTAATTTGTCCTGCAATTTAAGGCTGCTCTAAAAAATAAAAATAAGTTATTTATGTCCTGAAAAAAATATAAATTAATATTGCCGACACAGAATTTTTTTTACATATTCTAATAACCACTCATACCCCACTCCGTGCACGTTACTAAGACTAATCGCAATTCTATTTCCTAAATTGACGACAGTTCGACGTTAGAATTTAAAGGTAACCGCATCCGGGCGGTCACCTGACCACCCATTCTCCACTCCGTGCACAAGGTACTAAAACTAATCGCGATTCTATTTCCTAAATTGACGATAGTTCGATGATTTATTTTTCTGAGTTTTAAGCCTCAAAATGTAGAGGTAACCGCATCCGGGCGGTCACCTGACCACCCATCCTCCACTCCGTGCACAAGGTACTAAGACTAATCGCGATTCTATTTCCTAAATTGACGATAGTTCGCCGTTTTATTTTTCAGAGTTTTGAGTCTTATCTTCTCCTGAAAACCTTATACTTTGAGCTTACTTAATTACAATAAACAATCTCAGAAACAAATAATGACGTCTAATGTTTGGGGTTTCGTCTAACTAACAAGACGAGTCCCCAGTACTATACTAAAATCACGAACCTCAATAATTTAATAATATTTTGATCATTTTTGTAATTAATAACCTACGTAAGCTCTGTTCTCTTTATCTTCTCCTGAAAACCATATTCGTCGTCCAATACCTAACATCCTTTCAGCAGTTTCAAAATTGTCCTATCGCAATCATTTGGTAATTAATATTAATCCACGTAATCTTGTCCTGAAAACGTTCTTAAACGCTAATTTTATGACAATGAATCTCTCTCCGAGACAATTTTATGGACTCGTACAATAATTTTACATAATTCCAATCGTTCTTTAATTAATATTAAACCACGTAAGATGGGTTCTATTTTCTTGTCCTGAAAACGATCTTAAAAGCTAATTTTATGACAATCAGTCTCTCTGAGACAATTTTATGGACCCAAACAATAATTTTACATAATTCCAATCGTTTCGTAATTAATATTAAACCACGTAAGATGGGTTCTATTTTCTTGTCCTGAAAACGTTCTTAAAAGCTAATTTTATAACAATGAATCTCTCTCTGAGACAATTTTATGGACTCGTACAATAATTTTACATAGGTATTTTCAATCGTTTTGTAATTAATATTAATCCGCGTAAGATGTGTTCTATTTGCTTGACCTGAAACCCTTCTGAAAAGCTAATTTTATGACAATGAATCTCAGCAGTTTCAAAATTGCCCTATCGCAAGCCGCTATATACAACATTGAAGTACAAACACAAATACATATGAAATGCGCACACGTTGAAGATTCATTTCCATTCGAAACATTCCTTCCTAAAAGGCGCATCAATATTCTCTAACAGCGTCAGACTGAAACGGTCGGCTTATGATCAACCAACAACCAACCTCCTTTATGGGGACAGAGCTGGGATTAGAGATGGCCTAAAGCACCCTATGCCCTACATATGTAGAGCCCTTCGGCTGATTTACTAGACGGAATAGAACCCGCATTTTACATTTTAGGACAAATATTGCGAACTTGATTGAATCAGCACCGGATACTCAATTCACATGCAAGTGTGTTTGTATTTGAGTGTTGCACACTAAGACTTACTTAGTAACAATATTTAACAACTGAATTTTATCGCCATTTAATATCATTTTAGTCAAATTTGTAGTTAATATTAATCCACGTAAGATGTGTTCTATTTTCTTGTCCTGAAAACGTTCTTAAAAGCTAATTTTATGACAATCAGTCTCTCTGAGACAATTTTATGGACCCAAACAATAATTTTACATAATTCCAATCGTTCTGTAATTAATATTAAACCACGTAAGATGTGTTCTATGTTCTTGTCCTGAAAACGTTCTTAAAAGCTAATTTTATGACAATCAGTCTCTCTGAGACAATTTTATGGACCCAAACAATAATTTTACATAATTCCAATCGTTCTGTAATTAATATTAAACCACGTAAGATGTGTTCTATGTTCTTGTCCTGAAAACGTTCTTAAAAGCTAATTTTATGACAATCAGTCTCTCTGAGACAATTTTATGGACTCGTACAATAATTTTACATATTTTCAACCGTTTTGTAATTAATATTAATCCACGTAAGATGTGTTCTATGTTCTTGTCCTGAAAACGTTCTTAAAAGCTAATTTTATGACAATCAGTCTCTCTGAGACAATTTTATGGACTCGTACAATAATTTTACATATTTTCAACCGTTTTGTAATTAATATTAATCCACGTAAGATGTGTTCTATGTTCTTGTCCTGAAAACGTTCTTAAAAGCTAATTTTATGACAATCAGTCTCTCTGAGACAATTTTATGGAGTTTTGAAACTCAGAATTTAAAGGTAACCGCATCCGGGCGGTCAGCTGACCACCCATCCTCCACTCCGTGCACAAGGTACTAAGACTAATCGGGATTCTATTTCCTAAATTGACGATAGTTCGCCGTTTTATTTTTCAGAGTTTTGAGGCTTATCTTCTCCTGAAAACCTTATACTTTGAGCTTACTTAATTACAAAAAACAATCTCAGGAACAAATAATGACGTCTAATGTTTGAGGTTTCGTCTAACCAAGACTAATCGCGATCTATTTCCTAAATTGACGATAGTTCGATGATTTATTTTTCTGAGTTTTAAGGCTCAAAATGTAGAGGTAACCGCATCCGGGCGGTCACCTGACCACCCATCCTCCACTCCGTGCACAAGGTACTAAGACTAATCGGGATTCTATTTCCTAAATTGACGATAGTTCGACGTTTTATTTTTCAGAGTTTTGAGGCTTATCTTCTCCTGAAAACCTTATCCTTTGAGCTTACTTAATTACAATAAACAATATCAGAAATAAATAATGACATCTAATGTTCGGGGTTTCGTCTAACTAACAAGACGAGTCCCCAGTAATCAATAATTTAATCATATAGTTTTAGTATAGTTTTGGGGCTCAGAATTTAAAGGTAACCGCATCCGGGCGGTCACCTGACCACCCATCCTCCACTCCGTGCACTAAGACTAATCGCGATTCTATTTCCTAAATGTAACGTAACGTGTTAATTTATAGGGTAGGTACCTGCTTTTATTTTTTTTAAATTCATACTTACTATAAGTTACCTTATAAGTAGAAACGAATTTCTCTTATAATTTTTAATTACTGAAGAATCTGAAACACTCGCTCGAACACTTTCGCGAAGACCGCGCTATCAGAGACTCTGTCACAGATCGTCCGCGACCCAGGTCAATCTGAGACAGAGCCACTCGTGTCTTCTTCGACACAGAGTCCTACCTAACCAGAAGCTAACCTGTCACCCTGTCTAGTATTATCAGCTAATGGGTCGCTACCTGAAATACATCCTACAGTGTGTGTCATATGTCGAGTGTGTTACGATCAAGCCGGCCAAGATCGTTAATAATCAATACGTACACCCCAGCTTTGGTTGTTGTGCAATGCCGAAGCGACAACCGCAGCCGAGATGTCCGGCACTAACCTCAGAGCTGAAAGAAAACATAGAAGTCATTTAGTACAACACAACCACCCCAGATACGAACCGCGGTCGAGAGACAAGACTTTAACCAGCAAACCCCTTGTGCCCACTCAAATTAAGTGGAGGTCAGGTTTTATAGTGGAATCCGACCACTCGGACACAGTGGTCTACCTCCTCATCAGCGAGATAGGCAGGTCCAAACCCGAACCTTTCGGTAGTGTTGTATTTTACTCAAGAATTTAATTGAATTATTTATTTTTTATTTAAACGAAGATTATTTATATTATTTTGTATTTGTTTAAATATATTGTAAATTGTAATAATGTTTACTGACAATTTTAGTTTTATTTTGAGATTACAGTGGGAGCAACATCTATGATCATTATCATAAATATATGTAATGTATTTGTGTCTATTGTATTCATCAACAAGATTGCCTATTTCCAGAACATCTTTGGCTAAGTGAATCATAGCTTGCGCGTTAATCCACTCGGCCATTGAGGCTTCAAGGTCTGTGAATAGCCAATCTTGAACTTTATTTGTTATCAATCAAACGAAATATTTAAAATATATTTTGTTTTATTATTGTTTTATTGTGTATTTTAAATGAAATAATGTTTATTTTTATTATTATTGTGTAAACTGTAAGAAAAGTAAACTTTCCGGCCTTGTCCGGAAAAAAAATTATATTGTTTAATTTTTAGAATTTATAGTGGACGCAACTTCTATGCTAGTGTCCACCATACTCACATAATATTTAGTATTATTATGTTTTTGTTATGTTCAGCAGTGTAAAGATGTATTTTCTTTTTTGTATTTTGAGCTTACAGTGCTTATGTCCACCATAATCACATAAATATTTAATATTATTTCACTTTTGTTAAGTATCAAACTTTAACTTTTATTTTTTTGAGATTACAGTGAACGTTGCAACATCTATGCTATTTGTTCACCATACTCACAACTCGCATAATATTTAATATTGTTTAATATTTGTTATGTTTAAATATGTTTTTATTTTTATAATGTATTTATTTGTTCTTATTTTTGTTTATTTTTTGAGATTACAGTGAACGTTGCAACATCTATGCTATTTGTTCACCATACTCACAACTCACATAATATTTAATATTGTTTAATTTTTGTTATGTTGAAATATGTAGTTATTTTTATAATGTATTTATTCGTTCTCATTTTTGTTCTTTAAGTAATAAATTTTGAATTTTGGTTGTTTATTGAGTTTACTTAGTTTACTCTTTAATAATAATAATGTTGTATTTTGTGTATTGAATTTCACAGTATCCATCAACTCCCATAATATTTATATTTATTCATTTTTGTTATGTGTAAAAGTGTAATCTGTTCTGTTATTTGTCCACCACTCATAAAATAGTCAGTTAATATTATTTCAATTTACTGTCTTTAGTAGTGTCATTATCATGTGTAATGTAGACATGTTGGCATGTATGTTTTTTGTCTTATTTGTGATTTATTTCCATTACCTATCATATTTTAATATACCAAGTATATTGATATTTTGCTTTTAAAAATATTTTTCAATTTATTGTACAACACTACCTAATCGGTCACCACTGCCCCTGATGTGTATGAACAAAAATATATTCGCGTTTTCAAACAACAAAATTTACTAAGTGCAAAAACCCGATCGCGAATTTACTTTCCAAATTCGAATGTATTCGCGACTTTACGTAGACGTGGATATTCCTCCTCCTTGGCCATCATCTCCAGACACGTGTCGTGGTCCAGGCGGCGGTAACGACCTCCAGGTCCTCAGCTGCTGGTGAAGACCTCCAGGTCCTCCAGGACCCGAGGAAGTCGACCTATCGACCGTCAGCTGTCTGTGAGCCACGCTGATGTAACTCTGACAGAATTAGAGCAACGTCTCTCACCAGCGGACGGTTCGCGACAGATTCCCAATCTGTGTCTACGAAGAACCGGAAATGATAAAACGGAAACGAATTGAATTTACTTTACTAGAAGTTAGGATGAGTTCGAACCGCGCCCAGCTTGTGCCCAAACATCGTGAAGAAATGTTCTGATGTGATTATTTAAATTATTTAAACTATTTATTTATTTAGAAGTTAGTTCTAAATAATATAAATATTTTTTTAACTAAAATTCATTTATATTTATGAGTTATAAAAATTTATTTCATCTTTTAAATGTTTATATTTATTTATGGTGTGCATAATTTATTTCAGTTAGTGTTGTTTTAGTAAAATGATTGTTATAATTTATTTTGTATTAATATAAACGTGTTACCATATTATGAAAATTTGTTCCTTTTGTTAAATGTTTTTATTTATTTATAGTGTGTATTTCAGTTAATTGTTACATTTTTGTTATGTGTTTGCTGTAATTTATTGCACCCTGCAACACTCTTTAGATATTTGTTATGAATTAAAAATAATACTAAATATTGAATAATAATTTTTACCTACGACCATTGAATAATAAATTCATTATGTAGGTAACTGCAGTTAAATAAACTCCTCCATAAGACACACTATGGTATAATGAATTCATAATTCAACACTATTGTATTATGAGTCCATTATTCAACACTACTGTTACTGTCATCACTGCAAAATGTGAGGTTAGATTAATATTTTAATGAATAAAAATTTGTAAAGAATTGTTTTATTTTTAAAGTCGTAGATAAAACGTCGTATTTGACTTGCACATAATGGCTATAATTAAATCGGATGATTATACACTCGCCTTCAGCTCGTGCATAAATTTGAATTAAAGCCTACATTATGTCCTCGTTGAATAACTTACTATTTTGTTAATATTTCATAAAAATTTATTCTACTTTAACTTGTTTTCAATTCAAGTTAAACTTAATTTATTTTTAATTCATTCATTAATTTTGTCTGCCTCCGTTTCATTTTAATTATAAAAGAAATAATAATAAGTGTTACCCCAATACCCAATAGAAACAATCCCTATATAATATTTCAAAGTAGTCAAATTTATTTATATTATACAACAATATGTTACAACATTAATAGTTTGCCTGGCTGGGATTTTTAATTAATAATATAATAGCAGCAACTGATATTTTTTTAATTAGAAGCACTTTTTTAAAACGGTCTCTTGGACCATGTTCAAATAAAATACTAAAAGTATGAAGTTTATTTCACTTCAAAATAGTGCCCGTCTATTTTGGAAACAAAATAAAACCATACCTAGTTTATTGATTAATTTATTTTAATGTTAACTTGTATTTATCTTAGTAGGAATGTTCTATTTCCACAAATTTAAAATTACACCAACCCAACCTTAATACCACAGAGTTGCGGAAGGTTAATGAACTATCAATGTTGTAAATTATTACTATAATTATGGCGTTATTTATTTCAAAATGGTACCAACCATTTTGATAACAAAATAAAACCATACCTACTTTATTATTTAATTATATAAAATGAACTTATATTCGACTACTATTTATTTATTTTATGATAAATGTTCAAATAAAATACTAAAAGTATGAAGTTTATTTCGCTTCAAAATAGTGCCCGTCTATTTTGGAAACGAAATAAAACCATACCTAGTTTATTGATTAATTTATTTTAATGTTAACTTGTATTTATCTTAATAGGAATGTTCTATTTCCACAAATTTAAAATTACACCAACCCAACCTTAAAACCACCGAGATCTACAGGCCTAATTAATTAATTAATTAATGTAACCACAATTTAGTGATTACTCCAAACACTAGCTTATAAAAAAGAAAGAGGCAGATAATTACTTGTTTTGAAACCCCAATGAACCTTGAACACAAGTTATAGTATGGTTATGTTACCAAATTAAATTTTAAATTATATTTGTAAAATAATAGAAGTATTATTTAATAATTAATAATTTTAATAAAAGTTAAAATTTATTGAATAAAATTCTAAATTGATATTACGAAATAAATGACTAAATTCGTGCTGCAAAGTATTGTGTATCTTTGTAATGTGTATGTATGACGTTTATTTATTCGTTGTTGACAACATAAAAAATCAGAACAGTTCGATCACGACATTTGTAATGTATTTCCCAGCAAATTATTATTTGTGAGTTCAAACTTTACTGTTATTTAATTATTATTATTAATGAAAAATTGTTTGTCATCATAATCATTAATTATAATTTTAATATTAACAAAATTTTCATATACGGAGAAATTAATTAAAGCATCAACTTAATACATGACTGAAACAGTTTGAGCTCACAGCTAAACACATTATTATTAAATATTTATACACCAAGTGAGATACATGAATGTTTATTCAAGAGAAGAAAGTTTAGCCCCCGAGCCCGAAGGGCGAGTGGGATAATTTCTTCGAGTGAATAAACATTCGTATGTCACGTGGTTTATACAATATTTTATTCAATTTTGACGAAATTATTTCAAATATATGAATTATAAATTTATTTTGACTTATCAAAAAAAACTAATCAAAGTAGTCGTTAGTGGCAAGTTGTCATTGTTTTTATGAATTTTTGACGTAATAATAACAGTTTAAAACGTTTAAAACGTCAGAGTGATTTAAAAATGTGTTGAGTGATTTAAAAAAAAATTAATTCACTTGTGAATAAACATTTATTTAAAGTTGTTGCTATGTTGTTGTTTAAAATGTCAAAATTGAATAAAAGTACTTATACTTTAATTCGTTGAAATATTCTTATATGGTACATATATTTTTCGCAGCCTTTATTATATTTTTATTAAAACATTGTTACAACATTTGGCAATATTAAAGGGCCCTAAATTTGCCAGGAAACACAAAAGCACAAGAAATTCACTAACCTCTGTGTACGTCCATACAGCAGACCGAACTCCACAGTGAAGCATCTGTTCTGAAACAAAAATAAACCAATCAGTAACCAAGTAAAGCAATAAATATAGTTACTAGGATCTACAGGCTCAGTTCAGTGCAGTCACTAGACTGTACAGTTGTTGATTCGCGAATTAAACTGTTTACTAAGTAACTAAATAAGTTGCAACCAAACATGACAAAAATGATTAAGTGTGTTACTAGCTAAAGCTATGTAGAATTAAATTGTTCACTAAGATCTACAGTTAATAAACCAATATTAATGTTACAAAGATCTACAAGCTCAGTTTAGTGCAGTAACTACACTCTACAGTAATTGTCAGTTCGCAATTGACTGTTTACTAAGTAAGTAAACAAGTTGTAACAGAACATGACTTAAATCAACACCAAGTTAATAAATAGTTAAAGATATGCAAAATAAAGTGTTCACTGAGATCTACAGTTTAATTCACAAACGGTTACCGCAGTTAAAACTTTAAAAAACTGAAGCCTCATTCACATTTAGTTTAAAGCTAGATTCAGACCTACTCAATTATAAGTGTAAGTGGCTAATTTAACCAACCAGCGCTCAACGTTCGCACTTATAATTGAAATTGGAATTTTGTGGAAGCGCTTGTTGGTTAACTTAGCACTTATACTTATAATTGGGTAGGTCTGAATCTAGCTTTAGACTTCACATTTATGTTTACGTTTAAGAAAGTTTAAATTCATCTAACTAAATACGAGCATTCTCATATCCTACTATCAAGCACTGTGAATGTTCGCATATAGTTCGCATAAACTTTCTTAAAGGTAAATATAAATGTAAACCTTAAAACTAATGCTTATTTGAATGAGGCTTTCAGGTTTGTATTTATGTTAAGGTTTAAAGCCTCATTCACATAAGCATTTAGTTCTAAAGTTTAAATTTATGTTTACGTTTAAGAAAGTTTAAATTCATATAACTAAATACGAGCATTCACACTTCCCACTTTCAAGCACTGTAAATGCTCATATTTAGTTAGATGTAAGCCTCATTCACATAAGCATTTAGTTTTAAGATTTACATTTATGTTTACGTTTAAGAAAGTTAAAATTCATGTAACTAAATACGACCATTCACACGTTCCACTTTTAAGCACTGTGAATGCTCGTATTTAGTTGGATGTATTCAAACTTTCTTAAATGTAAACATAAATGTAAAGCTTATGTGAATGGGGCTGTATTCAAACTAATTTAAACGTAAGCATAAATGTAAACCTTAGAACTAAATGCTTATGTGAATATAACTAAATACGAGCATTCATACTTCCCACTTTCAAGCGCTGAGAGTGTTCGTATTTGGTTACATGAATTTAATGCCTCATTCACATCAGTATTTAGTTTTAAGGTTTTCATTTATGATTGCGTTTAAGAAAGTTTGAATATATCTAACTAAATACGAGCATTCACACTTTACAGCACTGTAAATGCTCATATTTAGTTAGATGAATTTAAACTTCCTTAAACGTAAATCTTAAAACTAAATGCTTATACGAATGAGGCTTAAGAAAGTTTAAATTCATATAACTAAATACAAGCATTCACACTTTCCACTTTCAAGGGCTGTGAATGTTCGTATTTAGTTGAAGCATCATTCACATAAGCATTAAGTTTTAAGGTTTTACATTTATGTTTGTTTTTAAGAAAGTTTGAATACATCTAATAAAATACGAGCATTCACAGTGCTTCAAAGTGGCAAGTGTGAATGCTCATATTTAGTTATATGAATTTAAACATTCTTAAACGTAAACATAAATGTAAACGTTAAAAAATGTCTATGAGTATGAGGCATAAACTTTCTGAAACGTAAACATAAATCTAAACCTCAAAACTAAATGTTTATCGAGGCTTTACGTTATTTAAGTTAAAACAACTATTTACTGAGATCTACAGGTAATCAACAGTAAGATCAAAACAAAATTAATAACTTACCGGTTTACTGTATGAACGGTACTTTCTGGAACTCTGCAATTAGGGGGCCCATCTTTCAAATAGTGGTTCATCCTTCAAATAGCGGTCCATCTTTCAAATAGCGGTCCATCTTTCAAATAGCGGTCCATGTTTCAAATAGCGGTTCATCTTTAAAATACCAATCCATCTTTGGTTCCGACTCTCAACTTTAACTGTTTATCTGTAACAGAAGAAAAATCAATTAGTACCAAATAAATAATCAATTAGAAATAATATAAGTACAACAGAGATAATTCACACACAAATAAGTAAAGAGAATAATTGTTTAACTTAAAAATCAACGTACCGTCTCACTTTCTGGTGTTGTGTGATGTAGTAACTTCATACATTCCTGATACTTTTTGTCACTAAAACAGAACAAAAATACACGTTAACATTAACAATAACAGTATATTATCATGACATTATGATTAAATAATACCAATTATAATAATAATTGACTATAAAACATAATATTATTTCAAGCTACAACTTGTGACTGTTGATTTAATTTGCATTTGGTTTTCCGTAAAACAACATTGCATTCTAAGTGTTTGGTATACAATTATTACCTTCACCAGTTAATAATTATATATCAAAACATGCAAAAACATATAACTAATTGATTATTAATCAATATTTACTCTAGTTATAACTTTGAACTTCGATTTTGTACCGAAATATCGAATGAAAACTGTGAGCTGTGTCAAATGTAATCAAGCCAAAAATTGGTTAAGTATCACTGCTCATATTTATTTCAATTTACGAATAATTACCAGAAAATGTATTAAAAACATCGGCTAATTGCATAAACTTACTAATTATTAAGTTTAATTGTAGTTAACAACCCGAAAATATTCGAATAATTAATATAATTGCTTGCTTCATCAAAGCTCTCGCCATGTTGGATGTGATCATATTCTTCTAATTATTTTTATGGAAATTTCACAAGTTAAATTTTGATGCCACCCAATAAATTATATATCAAACTGACCGGAAAAAATTATTGAATCGAATGATGTGCAACTTGATATATGAATCGCAAATTAAACATCGAAAAACTTTTAAACTATCAGAACACTAACGGTCGCTGAAGACTTGTTGAAACAAATGGCGGTGGGGGTAGCGTCTCAACCGTTCATGAAATCCATAGGCGACTAGGATCCAAAAACGCGGTAAATTAAATTGATAATTTAATAAATTAATAAAAATGTATATTAATTATTGTAAATTGAAATTATATGCCAGTATGCTTAAAATTTAAATTGATTATTGTTAATATATCAAAAATTACAAATTATTGTATTGATTTGAGCGAAAATTAATAATAAATAAACTAGTTTAATAAACATATACAAATTATTATTTTTACAAAATTTAGATTCAACAGTCTCACATATTGTGAGTAACCGGTATAAATATATAATTATACCGTGTGTGTGGTTACCAGCCATCATCTTATGTGTACTTATAAATAAATTATTAATGTAATAAATATTATACTGTTTAAAATTAAAGATTTTAGTTTAAAAAAATCGTTTTGGAAATTTTAATCAAAAATGGCAGTAATTATTGGCTTTGTAATTAATTTAAATAATGTAAGGGCAAATAGTTTAACATAGCTCAAAACATTATTTACTAGGGATGTTTTGTATCAATTACAATTCGTTTACGTGAAAATTTTCTTATACTATTATATTTCATTAAGGGTCTCGTCTCCGTAACAAAATATTGCGTGTTTAGAGGTGTAGCAGATTCTGCTTTATTTATTGCATATTAAAATTTTTAAGGATAAATAGGTACTAGATTTTTGTGAAAGAATTAACTTAGAATTCTGAAGAACTCTTTGAAATCCATATACAAAATTAATGAAAAAGTGTGTTTTAAGCAATTTTTTACATGCTTTTTCTTATTATTAAGAGGTTTATTAGAAAATGTAACTCGGCATAAACCTAGTTGCATTCTTCGTCTGTAAATATATTTATGACATTTAGCTTTATCTATAACACTTCGTGAGCATTGTAGAAACTGCTAGACTGCTTTTCCGTATTTTTAGCATTAACACAGGACAAACGCGGTGTAGAGCTACGTGGAGGCGATACCCTTAACGACAAATATTAAATCTAATATGAGCAAACGACCTTTTCAATACATTTTCGGTTCATAAAACACATCATTCCGGTATGTAATTACAACCACTGATACAAAACAAGAAACAACAAAAATACAGACTAAATTACCTTTCGGCAGTGTTGTATTTTACTTTGGTATTTATTTGAAATATTTACTTACACTAAGTGCAACATCTATGCTCGTATTCCCACCATAGAAAATTATATATTTGTGTAAATTGTAATGACTACCAACTGACTATTTATTTTTATTCTGGGTGTACAGTGGGAGCAACATATATACTCATATGCCCACAGAATACAAATTTTATATATTTTACATATTTTATTTTTAATCATATTCTCGTTTCTTTTAAGATGAAATTTCCAATTTTTAGAGCTCTCAATATCGCTGCCCAACTTAATTTAAGTTTGATCCTATGTTTCGTGGCTTAAATTCTCAAAATCTTAAACAAGTTCATATTTTAAACCATCAATCAAAATAAATATTTGTTTAAAATACATTTTGTTTCTATTATATTTTTTATTCTGTATTTCAATTATTGTTTAACCGTGAAATAAAAGTAAACTTTTCGAACTCGTGTGATAACTAGACTTAACCGGCGACTTTGTCGAGTCTCAGTTACCACCCTAGTTCGAAAATATATCACTTTTTCTACTGCAGTTATGCAATTTTTACAATATTTTTATTACATATTATTTTCTTGAGTTATAGTGAGCGCAACATCTATGCATGTCCGCCATTCTCACAAAATAGTCAGTTAATATTATTTCAATTTCTTATCTTAAATTGTGTCATGTGTTATGTTGACATGTTGGCATGTATGTTTTGTGTCACATTTGTGATTTATTTCCTTAATCATTGATGATATTTTGCATTTAAAAATATTTTTAAAAATTATACAACACTACCTAATCGGTCACCACTGCGCGTGATGTGTATGAACAAAAATGTATTTGCGTTTTCAAACAACAAAAATTTACTAATCATAAAAAACCCAATCGTGAAACTTACTTCATAAAAATCGAGTGTATTCCGCGATTTTACGTAGACGTGGATATTCCTTCCCCTTGGCCATCATCTCCAGACACGTGTCGTGGTCCAGGCGGCGGTAACGACCTCCAGGTCCTCAGCTGCTGGTGATGACATCTAGGTCCTCCAGGACCCGAGGAAGTCGGCCTATCGACCGTCAGCTGTCTGTGAGCCACGCTGCTGTAACTCTGACAGAATTAGAGCAACGTCTCTCACCAGCGGACGGTTCGCGACAGATTCCCAATCTGTGTCTACGTAGAACCGGAAATGATAAAACGGAAACGAGCGGAATTGAATTTACTTTACTAGAAGTTAGGATGAGTTCGAACCGCGCCCAGCTTGTGCCCAAACATCGTGAAGAAATGTTTTGATGTGATTTTTTTAAAATTATTTAAACTATTTATTTATTTAGATATTAGTTCTAAATAATATATTTTTTAATTAAAATTCATTTATAATTTATGAGTTATAAACATTTATTTCATCTTTTAAATGTTTATATTTATTTATGGTGTGCATTATTTATTTCAGTTAGTGTTGTTTTAGTAAAATGCTTGTTATAAATTATTTTGTATTAATTTAAACGTGATATCAATTATTTATGAAAATTTGTTTCATTTATTTATAGTGTGTATTTGAGTTAATTGTTACATTTTTGTTATGTGTTTGCTGTAATTTATTACACCCTGCAGCACCCTTTAGATATTTGTTACGAATTAAAAATAAAACTAAATATTGAATAATAATTTTTATCTACAACCGTTGAATAATAAATTCATTATGTAGGTAACTGTAGTTAGATAAACCCCTTCATAAGACACACTATTGTATTATGAATTCATAATTCAACACTATTGTATTATGAGTTCATTATTCAACACTACTGTCACTGTCATCACTTTAAAATGTGAGGTTAGATTAATATTTTAATGAATAAAAGTTTGTAAAGAAATGTTCTATTTTTAAAGTCGTAGATAAAACATCAAATTTGACTCGCACTTATGTGCTCGTTGCATAACGTACTATAGTTTGTTAATATTTCATAAAAATTCATTCTACTTTAACTTCAATTCAAGCTAAACTTAATGTATTTTTAATTAATAATTCATTAATTTAGTCTGCGTCCGTTTCATTTTAATTATAAAAGAAAGAAAAATAAGTGTTACCCCAATAGAAACAGTTCCTATATAATATTGAAAGTATTACTATAAGTATGGCGTTATTTATTTCAAAATGGGCCAACCATTTTGATAACAAAATAAAACCATACCTACTTTATTATTTAATTATATAAAGTGAACTTATATCCGACTACTATTTACTTTATGATAAATGTTCAAATAAAATACTAAAAGTATGAAGTTTATTTCACTTCAAAATAGTGTCCATCTATTTTGAAACAAAATAAAACCATACCTAGTTTATTATATATTTATATTATATTATATTTATAAGTGAACTTATATTTGACTACTATTTATTTACTTTATGATAAATGTTCAAATTAAATACTAAAAGTATGAAGTTTATTTTACTTCAAAATAGTGCCCATCTATTTTGAAGTAAAATAAAACCATACCTAGTTTATTATATATTTATATTATATTATATTTATAAGTTAAGTTATATTTGACTACTATTTATTTAATTTATGATAAATGTTCAAATAAAATACTAAAAGTATGAAGTTTATTTCGCTTCAAAATAGTGCCCGTCTATTTTGGAAACGAAATAAAACCATACCTAGTTTATTGATTAATGTATTTTAATGTTAACTTTTATTTATCTTAATAGGAATGTTCTATTTTCACAAATTTAAAGTTACACCAACCCAACCTACAAACCACCGAGATCTACAGGACTAACTAATTTATTAATTAATGTATACCAGAATTTAGTGATTACTCCAAACACTAGCTAATAAAAAAGAAAGAGGCAATAATAATTTGTTTTTAAACCCCAATGAACCTTGAACACAAGTTAAAGTATATTTATGTTACCAAATTAAATTTTTATAAGTATTATTTAATAATTAATAATTTTAATAGAAGTTAAAATTTATTGAATAAATTGACATTACGAAATAAATTACTAAATTCGTGCTGCAAAGTATTGTGTATCTTTGTAATGTGTATGTGTATGTATGACGTTTATTTATTCGTTGTTGAAAACATAAAAAATCAGAACAGTTCGATCACAACATTTGTAATGTATTTCCCAGCAAATTATTATTTGTGAGTTCAAACTTTACTGTTATTTAATTATTATTAATGAAAAAAAATTTGTCATCATAATCATTAATTATAATTTTAATATTATGGGGATATTAATTAAACCATCAACTTAATACATGACTGAAACAGTTTGCGCTCACAGCTAAACACATTTTTACAAGTTATACTTTCATTCGTTGAAATATTCATATATGGTACATATATTTTTCGCAGCCTTTATTATATTTTTATTAAAACATTGTTACAACATTTGGAAATTAAAAAGGGCCCTAAATTTGCCAGGAAACACAAAAGCACAAGTAAAAGAAACACTGACCTGGTTGTAAATTGTTTGTACCAGATGGTGGCAACTCTAGAACTCTGCAATTTTCGGTTTCTGTGCGGCATCATCACCCACCGGTTTATTTTGTTGGTTGCTGCGATAGAATGAGCCCAAAAACTTCATCGTTTCCTGATACATTTCACCTGTAAACAGAACAAAATTATAAGTTTACCTAAACAACAACAAACTTTTAACAACAAATTATGATAAAATACTAATATATTACAACATAATTGACTTTGAAGTACAATATTTGAAGCTACGACTTATGATTGTCGATTAAAATTGAATCCGATTTTCCGTAAAACAACAAGTGTTTTTGTAGACAATTATTACCTTTGCCAGTTAATAAATATATCTTAAAACAAGCAAAAACGTATAAATAATCGATCATTTATCAATATTTACTCTAGTTATAACTTTAAACTTCGATTTTGTAGCGAAATATCGAATCAAAACCGCGAACTCTGTCAAATGTAATCAAGCCAAAAATTGGTTAAGTATCACTGCTCATATTTATTTCAATTTACCAATAATTGCCAGAAAATGTATTTAAAACATCGGCTAATTGCATAAACTTACTAATTATTAAGTTTAATTATTGTTAAGAACCCGAAAATATTCGAATAATTAAAATAATTGCTTACTTAATCAAAGCTCTCGCCATCTTGGATGTGATCATATTCTTCTAATTATTTTTATGGAAATTTCACAAGTTAAATTTTGATGCCACCCAAAAAATTATTATATCAAAATGACCGGAAAAAAATATTGAATCGAATGATGTGCCACTTGTTATATGAATCGCAAATTAAACATCGAAAAACTTTTAAACTATCAGAACATTAACGGTCGCTGAAGACTTTGTTGTTGAAACAAGTGACGGTTGGGGTGGCGTCTCAAACGTTCATGAAATCCATAGGCGACCAAGATCCAAAAACGCGCGAAATTAAATTGTAAATTTAATAAATTGATAAAAATGTATATTAATTATTATAAATTGAAATAAATATGCATATATGCTAAAAATTTAAATTGATTATTGTTATTATATTAAAAATCACAAATTATTGTATTGATTTGTACGAAAATTAATAATAAATAAACCAGTTTAATAAACACATACAAATAATTATTTTTATCAAATTTAGATGCAACAGCCTCACATATTGTGAGCCACTGGTATAAATATATAATTATACCGTGTGTGCGGTTACCAGCCATCATCTTACGTGTACTTATAAATAAATTATTAATGTTTATTAAGATTTTACTAAACAGTGAAACACAAAAATGGTTTTGGAAATTGTAATCAAAAATTGCAGTTATTATTGGCTTTGTTATTAATTTAATTAATCTAAGGGCAAATAGTTTAACGTAGCTCAAAAATATTATTTACTATGGGTATTTTTTTATCAATTATAATTCTTTTACGTGAAAATTTATTTATGCTACTATATTTCATTCACGACAAATATCAAATCTAATCTGAGCGAACAACTTTTTCAATACATTTTCGCTTCATAAAACACATCATTCCGGTATGTAATTACAACCATTGAACAAAACAAGAAACAACAAGAATACAGACTAAATTACCACCTTTAAACAGATGTATATTTTTTCTGATTTTTCTATTTTCTTATCAGAGAGAGGCAGGTCAAACCCCGAATCTTTGAGTAGTGTTGTATTTTACTTAAGTATTTATTTGAATTATTTAAGCTAGATTCAGACCAACCCAATTGCTTGAAAGTAGGATATGAGATTGCTCGTATTAAGTTGAATTTAAACTTTCTTAAACGTAAACATAAATGTCTAAAGCTAGATTCAGACCTACCTAATTATAAGTATAAGTGTTAAGTTAACCAACCAGCGCTTCCACAAAATTCTAATTTCGATTATAAGTGGGAACCTTGGTTAAATTAGCCACTTATACTTATAATTGAGTAGGTCTGAATCTAGCTTAACTTACACTAAGTGCAACATCTATGCTCGTATTCTCACCATAGAAAATTATCTATTTGTGTAAATTGTAATGACTACCAACTGACTATTTATTTTTAATCTGGGTGTACAGTGGGAGCAACATCTATGTCCACCATTCACACAGAATACAAATTTTGTATATTTTACATATGTTATTTTTTATCATATTCTCGTTTCTTTTATGATTTTAAGGTGAATTACCAATTTTTATAACTCTTAATATCGCTGCCCAACTTAATTTAAGTTTCAGCGAGTTAATCTACTGTTTTGTAACTCAAATTCTCTAAATCTTAAACAAGTTCATATTTTAAACCATCAATCAAAATAAATATTTGTTTAAAATACATTTTGTGTCTATTATATTTTTATTCTGGATTTTAACTATTGTTTAACGTGAAATAAAAGTTAACTTTTCGAACTCGTGTGGTAACTAGACTCAAACGGCGATTTCCTCGAGTCTCAGTTACCACCCTAGTTCGAAAATATATCACTTTTTCTACTGCAGTTATGGCATGTTTACCATATTTGTATTTCTAATTATTTTCTTGAGTTATAGTGAGCGCAACATCTATGCATGTCCACCATACTCATAAAATAGTCAGTTAATATTATTTCAATTTATTATATTTAATTGTGTCATTGTCATGTGTTATGTAGACATGTTGGCATGTATGTTTTGTGTCATATTTGTGATTTATTTCCATTATCATATTTTAATAATATATTTTTAAAAATTATACAACACTACCTAAGTGGTCACCACTGCCCGTGAACTGTATGAACAGAAATGTATTTGCGTTTTCAAACAACAAAAATTTACTAATCATAAAAACCCCAATCGTGAAACTTACTTCATAAAAATCGAGTGTATTCCGCGATTTTACGTAGACGTGGATATTCCTTCCCCTTGGCCATCATCTCCAGACACGTGTCGTGGTCCAGGCGGCGGTGACGACCTCCAGGTCGTCTAGCTGCTGGTGAAGACCTCCAGGTCCTCCAGGACCCGAGGAAGTCGGCCTATCGACCGTCAGCTGTCTGTGAGCCACGCTGCTGTAACTCTGACAGAATTAGAGAAACGTCTCTCACCAGCGGACGGTTCGCGACAGATTCCGAATCTGTGTCTACGTAGAACCGGAAATGATAAAACGGAAACGGGCGGAATTAAATTTACTTCACTAGAAGTTAGGACGGAGGTTCAAACCACGTCCAGCTTGTGCCCAAATGCCGCGAAGATATGTTCTGATTTGATCTTTATTTATTGATTTAGGTGTGCATTATTTAGTTTTACATTTTGTACCTTCGACTATTACTTGATACTAGTTTCCCAGTTTCGACAATCGACACGAAACCAACAGCTTATTATTGTAACCCCAATTTGGATGTTACACTTTATTATTTTAATGTAAATTTGTATTTGACTACTATTTAATTCTGAACTATCAATGTTGAATATTAAACACTATACATAGTGCTTATTTTACCTCAAAATAAAGCTCGTCTGTTTTGAAAACAAAATAAAACCATATCTAGTTTATACTTTATTAATTTTAGTGTGAACTAACATTTTATTTTAATAGGAATGTTCTATATTCCCCATTTTAAAAGTAACACAAACCAAACTCGAAAACCATTAAAATCTACATACTTTATTAATTAATCTACTAGAATCCACTTTGACTACACAAAAAGAAGACAATAAAATTTAAATACTTAAAATATTCAAAGAACCTTCAAACAATAGTTAAAGTAGGGTCTCTAAATTATATCTCAAATTATAATTCTAGAACTATTTGTTGATTGACTATTAATAATTTAATTACAACTCAAAATGTACCTAATTAATTTTAAAAATGCAAAACTGGCGTTTCAAAGTACTAAACAAAGTACTGCAGGGCTAAATGTTCTAAAAGTATTGTGTATTTTTATTATTTGCACTTATTAATGTTTTCAAAATATTTATTCGTTGTTGAAAACATAAAAAATCAGAACAGTTCGATCGCAGCATTTGTAATGTATTTCCCAGCAAATTATTATTAGTGAGTTCAAACTTTAACTGTTATTATTAGTTTCATTCGATTTTGTATCTGTTACTGTTAACAATTAATTAAACCATCAACAACATGACTAAACAGTTTGCGCTCACAGCTAAACACAGCTAAACATATTGACAAGTTAATAATTTTATCCAATTTTGACGTTTACAACTGTAATTATTAACTCATAGCAACAATATTAAATCAAAGTTTATTCACTTGAGAATTAATTACTTTTTAAATCACTATGCCATTTAAAATATTATTTGTCACTGACAACTACACATAGTTATTTATTATGTCAAAATAAATTTATATTTTTAAAACTATTTCGTCAAAATTGTTTAAAATATTGCATGAAATACGTTGAAGAAAGTCCCTCAAACTTTCTTCTATGGTACATTTATTTATTGTAGCAGTAATTGTTTTCTTTCTTTATTTATTTACATTGTTACATACATTATTACATATACACCCTAAGAAAATGCCCTCAATTTGCCAGGAAACACAAAATCACAAGCACAAGAATCACTGACCTGGTTGTACATTGTACCAGATGATTGCAACTCTAGAACTCTGCAATTTTCGGTTTCTATGCGGCATAAGCACCCACTGGTTTATTTTGTTGGTAGCAGCAATAGAATGAGCCCAAAAACTTCATCGTTTCCCGATACATTTCGCCTGTAAACAGAACAAAATTATAAGTTTACGTAAACAACAACAAACTTTTAACAACAAATTATAATAAAATAATCATATATTACAACATAATTGAATTTGAAGTACAATATTTCAAGCTACGACTTGTGATTGTCGATTAAAATCAGATCCGATTTTCCGTAATACAATAAGTGTTTTTGTAGACAATTATTACCTTTGCCAGTTAATAAATATATCTTAAAACAAGCAAAAACGTATAAATAATCGATTATTTATCAATATTTACTCTAGTTATATCTTTAAATTTCGATTTTATACCGAAATACCGGATCCGATTTGCCGTGAAACAAGATTTTATTTTAAGTGTTTTTGTAGACAATTATCACCTTTGCCAGTTAATAAATATATCATAAAACAAGCAAAAACATATAAATAATCGATTATTAATCAATATTTACTCTAGTTATAACTTTGAACTTCGATTTTGTACCGAAATATCGAATCAAAATCGCGAACTATCAAATGTAATTAAGTCAAAAATTGTTTAAGTATCACTGCTCATATTTATTTCAATTTACTAATAATTACCAGAAAATGTAATAAAAACTCATGGGTGTTTGTGAAGCGTACACTACAGGAGTGATAAATAAATGATCTTATACACAAATATTCTATTTTTTTTCTGTAAATTTACTTCTTATACGAGTTTAGTCTAGCTAGAGCTCGAAAGTTTAAGTTTAAATTATTTTATCTGATTCCGTGTCATAATGACAACATTATAAGCCTCAATTTTAGGACCATAATAGCGTTCATTATAGGCCAATGGCCATAATGAATTCAGTATGATACTCAGTACTATAATGAAATAACAAACAACTCGTTACTAAAGAAGTATCAAAAAATTTATTTTATTTTAGTTTTTGACAAATTTACGTCAGCACATAAAATTTTGTATGCAATATGGATCGTAACGTCAATCATTATGGTACACGTCGTGTTTTCAAACTCAGCTTCGCCTCGTCTGATAATCTTCACGTACCATAAATGATTAACGTTACAATCCTCATAACATAAAATAATTTAAACGTCAACTTTCAAGATCTTTTTTATTATAATTATTTTGCAAAAGAGTATAGAGTATTTGTAAACAAGATAATTTTTATCACTCCTGTAGTGTACTCTTTACAAACAACCATGAGTACCCGTGAGTTGCTACAGGCAACCGCACACACAGTATGTACAGGGTGCTTCGAAATTATTGACAAAAAAATAATGAATAGTTGATGTACTGATTACAACGCAAAAATAATTTTACCGAAATACACAAAAATAATTGCACATTATTTGGAGCAAACATTTTTCGTGTCACTGGTTTGATATTTTACAGTAATGGATAAAAATTAGTAAACATTAAAATTGAATAAATTAATTTAAATGTTACTAATTTTTATTAATTACTTTTAACCTATGTTATCAGACCAGTGGCACGACAAATGTTTGCTTCTGGTATAGTGCAATTATTTTCGAAAACTCTTTAAGTTCAAATCAGTATATCAAATAATGATTTCTAGTTTCACTGCACAAAAATCTCTACTGTGGTGTACCACTAATAATCGTGAGTACCCGTGAATTGACAACAGGTAACCGCACACACGGTCAAATATATATCATACTGATGACTCACAGTTGTGAGGCTGCCACACCCAAGTTGGGTTGAAAGACGTGAGTTGTAACTTGTAAAATAAAAGATGCTTACCAGTTAACTGTACGGCCGGCGCTGTCACCAACTCTGGAACTCTGCAATTCGAACCGCAACAACTTCCTTCTGATTCGGATTTTGAACTTTTACTTTTAATTGGCCCAAAGCTCTGGATTATTTGGAACATCAATATTTTTTGGACTCTCATACTTTTCGGACTACCATAGTTACTTCATGGAATTCATCAATATTTCTTGGTATATTTCGCAATCTGAAGCAGAAGAAAAACAACTATTAGTCACTAATAAATCAGTTGCACATGTTTTGATTTATGAAGTAATAAAGTGAAGTTAGATTCAGACCTACCCAATTATAAGTGTAAGTGGCTAATTTAACCAACCAGTGCTCAACGTTCGCTCTTATAATTGAAATTGAACTTTTGTGGAAGCGCTGATTGGTTAATTTAGTACTTATACTTATAAGTGGAAAGTTCTGCATCTAGCTTTACTGTTTAATCGATTGTTGTGTTTAAAAGGTAAAAAATTACTAAAAACATCAAACATAGAACATTTATTCTTCGTTTTAAAATAACCACCGTTTCGGATTAAAGCTGGTTTATAATAGATATATCCGGTTACTTATTCTGTATTATGTAAACTTGAACATGTTTCGGCTCCGTGTTATTATGAACCGTACCATAGAAATACCTATAGTTCAACATTACTGAATAAGTAATCGTTTACATCCATAATAAACCAACCTTTAAACCGCATTCACAGCCTGAAATTTGTGAAGTCTATCATATGGCAATGTGTACTTGCGTTCACATCACTGAATTTGGTGTTGTAAACGCAAGTACACATTGCCATAAAATATACTTCACAAATTTCACCAAATTTCGGGCTGTGAATGTCGCTATACTTGTTTATAATGAATGTAACCGGTTACTTATCCTGTATACTGTCAAGTTGAACAAAGACATTTCTGTGATGGCTTCGTGGCATTATGAACCATAACTTAGTATATCATATACTAGTTCAACTTAACAGAGCACATAATAAGTAGGTACATAACCTGTTATTGGTTACATCCATTACAAACCAGCGTTTACTCTTAAACTAGTTGGTTCATTTAGCACTTATAATTATAATTGGGTCGGTCTGAATCTTACTTAAAACCTTCTTCAAAGTTAGTCAGACAATCATGAATCAGATACATTCGTGAAAAAATATTCAGTTAACAAAACTAATACATGATTGGACGAGTTTTCTAATCGTGAAGAAAGTTTAAGACTAAACCAAAAAATAGAAAGAAGAAAGATTAAAATGTGTACGACTGATAATTCGAGGAATTTTTTATTTTATGGGATGATTTCTGTGTATCAGAGCTGTTTTTGCCAAAAATACTTGACGAAAACATTTATTGAAGTATTTAAGAACTTACCAGTTACTGTCCGTGCAGTCATAATTGGTTGGAACGAGTCAAGTTCGCCTCAACGCAACAGTCAAGAGACCAACCGAGCTGAACGACTTCTTTATGCAGTTTCATGCTGATAATCTATGTCCATTCGGTGAAAATTTAAAATTTCTTTTATTTCGCTTACTGTAGAATCTTCAAATAAGTACTGAAGTCACGTCGCACAGAACTTAAAATTTTCTAATAAATTCTCCAATTTTCTTCATCTAAAACACCATTATTTAATATCAATTTATAATTATAAAGTTATTTTCATTTAGAAAACATATTAAACTCCCGAAATTGAGTTAAATTTACTCACAAAAGTCGTTATTTAGTCAACATTTTACCCGTTGTACTTTTCATGACAAGAAAATGTTGTTAGAAGTTTTTCGTACTAACTGTTTGACCTCAACAACGATATATGTTACAAAACACGTAAAAACATTTAATTATTAATTGATAAATCAATTGAAATTTACTGAAACCATTATTTACAGTCAACGGTTTAACTTTTAACCGAAATTTCAACGCGCACAATCACTGCGCATAGCTTTTACTTGGATTTAAGAAGCCGCGTTCTAATTGGTCTTGGATTTAAGAAGCCGCGTTCTGATTGGTCGAGCCATATGAACTGATTTTCCGTTAAATATTTTTATTTAATTAAATTTATTAAAAATCCGAAAACGTATTTAATTCAACACCAAAATGAATAAAAGTACTGATAATTAAGTTTCAATAATTCGAAAAATACTTACTTATAAAAATTTTTACTCAAGATTCTCCATCTTTGTAACCGAAAGTCCAAGTCGTTAAGCATACCTACGACTTCTTGGATTTATTTAACTTTTAAATTTTTTTAAATAAGTAGGTGTGTTGAAAGTCCACAATTCTTGCTACTGTCCGCGAACGTGTTAAATATAAATTGACCACAAGAGCACAAATATTTTATACACGATTTAGTTAAAAGTTCGAAAAAGTTATTTAATTCAGTCAATAAGTCCGTGAAGATCAGTTACTATTGAAGTAATCAAGCGTTTGACAGTTTTCTTCTTCATCCGCAGTGATGTTAACCTCACTTCTCAAAGTTACTAACTCCTAACCTCAATTCTGACTTGTACGCGGCGAACGAAAATCGCCCTTATTCTAACGCGACGTAACACATCCGAACCCGACGAAGATTTTCACATACTAATGGCGCATTGCTATCGACCAAAACTACCTGCCATTCTACACGACATACGTCCTATGCCCATTTAGCCCTATAAGGTAGACAAGGATGGCGTGCGCAACGTAGCGCGCGCATTACTCCAATACCTTTTTTACTAATTAATTTTGGTTTATTGCTAATGAACTTATGATACATGATTCTAGAACGATTTTTAACGTAGATTTCAGAACTGAGCTCAAAAAAAATCTAGGTGGTCTAGTTTGCGAGAAAATCGCTTGCAAAGTTTTAACGATTTTTGGACCTGTCAATAATTCGAAAATTTATGTTATTTCTTTTAATTAGGCTTAAAACTAATAAAGTTTATGTTCCACATAATCCCTGATTGATTAGAAAGCTATTGCTGATAACCGTTTTGTCGTATCTTGTCGTTTTCCGCAAAATTGTTTTTTGACCCAATGCCATATCCTTAGTTTGCATGATTTTTAGCTTATTTATGTATAGGGATTAAAAATGTAGATATTTTTCATCAATTTATTAACAATATTACATGTAGCAACCAATATTTTAATTGCCCAAGTCATTTAAAAAAAATTCATAATTGACATTTTTGACAGGTCCTATATCATGTAATTATTTAATAATTACACCATATTAGCTTATAAAAGTGGTCAAAAATGATAAAATATGCCTTCCTTATTAAATTGCAATCAAAACATTACAGTTTTATACGTTAATTCAGTCAGGAACCATAATTGGACAGAATGATCCAAAACCATCATTTTTGCATTGGCTGATAAAAATTATCATTGCCAATTTATTACATAAAACTGGACATTTCCAGCTATTAGAAATCATTATCTAACATGTCATTGTGTGTTCTACATGCTTAAACAACAGTAGCATCATTTAATTAATCTGGAATCATCGTAGGACCAAATCATGAACTGTCATCGAATTATGTAGGATCATTAGCCAACATACAAGGTGCTACATCTTATACGTGGCTGTCATAACTTTAAATTTAGATAGTTCCAATCATTTTAAGTACAGAAAACTGTATTGAACAAGTTTGAACAATCTGTCCATTAGTTATGCAATTATTAAATTGTAGTTCTTGGATTTTTGCAGGCTGTTTAAATTAGTAAAGTCCTAGACGGTATGCTATAACTGTAGGTGGTTGTTTAAACTTAAAGTACATATGGTTATTTCTAATCGATTTAAAGACAACATTTTATAGAAAAAAGCTTTATTACTGTACAAATTAGTTATGTAATCATGAATAGTTCTAGCATTGCTGGAGCTTAGGTAAAGAATAGCTTAAAATTAGGTATCGTATTTGGTTCTTACAATGGAAGATAAAACGTACAAACGATTCTTTTCAAATTATATTCGGAAAACTAAAACTATTATAACTTAAGCCCTGTTCCCACGAGGATTCTACTAAGATTCTGAATCCCGGAAAAGAAGAATTTTTCTTCTTCCTAGTGAGAATTATCTGTTAAATTGTGGTGCCGCTAAATCTTCTATGAGTCTTGGAAAAGAATAATTTATAATTTATTGCTTCAAAACCATGAATTTTTATTTCATGATCTTGAAACTTCTTCTTTTCCAAGATTCAGAATCTTGGTAGAATCTTCAAAGAATCCTCGTGCGAACAGGGCTTTAGTTAATTCTTATCAAATTAGTTACAAAATCTTATGGAACAAGCTTTAGTTTAGGTCTTCTTAAAGAAGCTTCATGAAATTAATCTACAGAATTAAATTATCCATAATTTGTTATTACATATTCTGTAATTTCAATGAGAACTATAACCAATAAATTTTAGTATATAAGATAATATAATAACTAGGTACTAACTAGGGATATAAATTCTAAGAATTAAATCTTCCTATAATATATCCATAGAAATGAGAACTCAGATTTCCAGAAACAGGGTACCAGGTAGTGCTATAGCCGACCTTTAGGCGGAACTTAAATTATATATAATCAAATATAATAATAAATAAATAAAATTGATTTAAAGGAGAACATTTTACAGAGAATGGGTTCAACGCCAGAAAATAAAAATCTAGAATTTGCATATACAGGAAAATTGAACTCCAATCTAGAAAGTTTATAATATAATAAAATATCTGCATCCTGCATCATAAGATTCATTTACAGAAAAATTCAAATCTAGAATTTTATATTCAGCATAAATGTAAACACAGGAAAATGCAAATCTAGAAAAATTATAGTTATTGGGTTGTGTTGACGAAACAAACTAGTTTTCTAAATCTAGATTTGCATCTTCCTGTGCTTGCATCTTCCTATGTTCGCATTTATGCCGAATCTAAAATTCTAGATTTGCATTTTCATGCGAATGAATCTTTGATTGCAGGATTTTTGTTACGTAATAAAGTTTCTTGGGTGGCCAGCCCATTTTTCAGCAGCTTTGGAGCTCTTTCACAGCCTATAACAGTCGAGCTTTTGCTTCCAGTCGAGGCATGTTGAAGGTCGCAGATAAGTAATTTCTTGATCTTGAGACAGCTCTACCATTGGTTGTGCTAAGTCAGGAACTGTAGTCAGCTGAGAAAGATGCGTGTTCGGGAAACGATCGCAGTGTCGCTTATCTTGGGCTCTACTAGCGCGCTACTAAATGTAGAATAATGTAGCATGATTACTTATTTTTTGAGTCAGCAACTGTTAACTGGTAGATAGATTTAGACCTGCAAATAATACAGTTTTGTTTGCGTTTGTCTATACATAAAACCCTATTCGTGCAAGGATTCTGAATCCTGGACAAGAAGTTTTCTTCTTTCGAGTGAGAATTGCCTGTTAAATTGCGTTGCCGCTGAATTGAACCTTCAATTAGTCTCGAAAAAGAAGAATTTATAATTGATTGCTTCATAACCATAATTTTTCTTGAAACTTTTTCTTTTCCAGGATTCAGAATCTTGGTAGAATCGTGCGAACAGGTCTTACGGGCACATCAGTCTTTCTGTACAGCCAAGGACATCGTTTGACCAATCAAATCAGTGAAAGCAGTAAACTAACTTCACGCGGTTTGGTATTTAGTAGTTGTTTACAGCTGATTACTTGGTTTGATTGGTTGAACGACGACTTTGGCTGTATAAACTTATTTTCCCGATAGTAGTAGTATGACATATGGCATGATAGTAACAATTTTTTATTTTTTAAGGTTGATGATTTGAATTTCATTTTCGTATTAAACTGAATAAATTTATTTAAGAACAATAACTAACATTTTATTATTACTACCTGATGTTATTTACGGTAATGTTGTTGTTCTGATCATACACGCCTTGCACTTGCAAACATGCGGCATTTTCTCCCAAAATTAATAATAATTCAAATATAAGCTTTACTGCTACTAGAAATAAGTTTAAAATGTACACTGAGATAAGACAAAATTACTGTTTTATATCTCACACCCCTATATTTTAAAATAGATTAAGTTCTTTATGTATGAGTTTTAGGTGGGTCCGTAGAATACGAATTTACTATTTTCAGATAATGTCTGTGTGTGTGTGCGTCGGTTCGTATGTTACGATTTTTCCTTCGACGGTATCTCAAAAAATATGAAACATAAAATTACCACATTATATATTTAGGGTTTTAATTAGAACCGTAAGAAACTATGAAATTTTGGTAGCAATCCATTAATAGGAAGTAGTACTTTATTTATAGACCACATAATTTATCTTCAAAATTTCGAGGAATAAAGTAGATACTTATGGCAATTTTTTATAATACTAAATAAAGAAAATGTTGTTATCTACTCGTAGTATAATTGGTTTAATACAAATTTTTCTGTATCATTTACAAATTAGATTACAATTTATAATTTTATGTTTGAAACTTCGAAATCTTGTAAATTGTAATCCATAATTGAAACATTTATTATTTCGGAAAATTGAAATGTTTATGACAGTAACAGCAGATATGACATCGGTGACATATAATTTACATCTTGTTCCAAAATTTTAATAAAACGATTATTTTTGTAAATGTTCTACACTGTATTTGATATTTGTACTAATTGATATACAATATTAATTGAGCGGACATAGATTATCATGAAATTTTTTGGCAGAAACTGCTTCGCTACCTTGAAAATAATGTTAGAAGCCGTCCAGCTCGGTTTTTCTCTTGACTCAGTTGCTTTTAGGCGAATTGTGATTCAGCTCTGTACATACACTGTAAAAAAAATTCTGTAAAATTACTATAATTGTTATTTCCTAAGTGTTAAATAGGTAAATTTACAAAAATTGTAATTTTGTCTAACTGTGTTAAATTGCATACCTAATCATAATTTTTATATTAAATTTAGTACAAAATATAAGTAAATTTATTTGTTTTTAATTAAATTATCTACTTTTAATATGAAAATTATGAGTAATTTTACATAGTTAGACAAAATTACATTTATATATAAATGTACTACTAAAGTTGAATAACTTGTTTAAAAATAATCAAAAAAATTTAAATAAAACTTTATACTAAAGTATGCACATTTGTACGTTATTGTATACAATTTCAAATTTTTAAATGTATATGTGTAGAAATAACAACAATTTATAGCAAAAATGAGCTATGATTTTGACACATTTTAGAAACTGTTAACTTTAATGACGTGTACTGTCAATATACATCATGCAAAAAAATTCAAATTTTGGTATAGTATAGTTATAAGCTTAGTTAAGTTATTTGCTACTGTAAATTTTTTTTTAAATTTATATTTTGTTTATAATAATAAAATAAAATTCAGGTTACCGATGCCTTATATAATTATAAAAAAGAATTGTTAATCATTTTTATTTTAAACTTATTATATGAATTACAATAATTGTTTTCTGAAAAAGTGATAGCTCAGGATTCATAAATTTCAGAAAAAAATTTATTAAAATTCAAGTAATAATTTTTAAATAAAAATTATAAACAAATCTTTTTTATAATTATATAAGGCATCGCTAACCTAAATTTGAATCTTATAAGATTACCAGTAACAAAGATATTACATGTTCACTTATTTTATTATTATAAACAAAATATAAATAATTTAAAAAAATTACAGCAGCAAATAACTTAACTAAGCTTGTAACTATACTATACCAAAATTTGAATTTTTTTGCATGATGTATATTGACAGTAGACGTCATTAAAGTTAACAGTTTCTAAAATGTGTCAAAATCATAGCTCATTTTTGCTATAAATTTTTGTTATTTCTACACATAAACATTTAAAAATTTGAAATTCTATACAATAACGTAGAAATGTGCATACTTTAGTATAAAGTTTTATTTAAATTTTTTGGATTATTTTTAAGAAAGTTATTCAACTTTACATCCGAGTGACTATACTTATTACTCCGATAGTAGGCAATTTGGATTCCAATAACAATTATAGTAATTTTACAGAAATATTTTTACTGTGTAGGTACTGTACATGCAGCGGTAAGAGAGAGAAAGTGTGCCTATGTTCTACACAGAGCTGAGTCACAATTCGTCAATTTATTACTCTCCCGAAAGCAACTGAGCCAAGAGGAAAACCGAGCTGGACGGCTTCTATATACACTATTTCAAGGTAACGAAGAAGTTTCTGCCAACATTTTTAATGATAATCTATGTCCGCTCGATTAATATTGTATATAAATTTGAAATTCTTTAGCCCGGCCATCTCTCAAATCGCGTACTGTATACTACATTTATATTAAGAACATAGAAATAAGATAATAAGAGGGAGGAGAGTAGCGGCGAGAGGTCATGTGTTGGCCACATTAGATTTTTTAATACTACATACTTACCTATAATTTTCCACTTTTTAGTTTCTTAATCTAATTAATTAGGTATCTTCTTTTGACTTGTAACGCCGCAATGTGTTGTTTGCTGAAGCCATAAATTTTCTAGTAGAGTTAAATTTATTTTTCTACGAAGATCTATAGTTTAAACTGTTGACTTTGTATAGGTGTCGCTAAAACTTTTAAATAATAAAAAGTACTTATTTTTATAAAAATATATTGCAGAATTTCTTACCGATTATAAACATAAATATGCTTAGTATCTTAGTTGTTGATATTGTACATATTGTTCTCCTTTTGTATATGATTTGGGTGTGACATGCTTAGAAAACTGTGAGCCATTGCAATGATGCATGCCGTGTGTGCAGATCAGATTCTCAACTCATATCATTGTTGTATAACACTACATCTAGGTATGTTGCTGTACTTAATCTGACGTGACCTATTTTTATCCTGGACAGAAATATTGTTCTTGGTATTATAATTTGCTTTCCTACACTATTTGTTATAAACAAATTACTTTCATTGATTATTCCAGTAGATCTTCCGAGTAGTGACGTCATTCCTCAATCGAGAGTCTTCTGTTTTACCTGTCCTAGACAACATTGCATGACTTTCTGAACATCTTATCTGAATAACAATAAATGCTATACTTACTTAATTCGTGTTTTAATGAGAAAGATATAATTTAAATATATTAACCTTGTTTTTTGAATATATTAAAATGGTCATAATATGTCATTTGGCATGTGGTATAGTTCTACCAACTACTTAACTGTATATTTCCCCAGAAAGCAGGCCTACCATTACGAGCGCGCAAGTAACATATGTTCAGTTGATACAAAAGCGGGAATCCCAAAAAGATTTATGTGCTGCTACGTTTAAATAGCTTCATTAAATAAATATGGGTAAAAGAGTAATAAAATATGAATAAATTATTTTCCTATTCTTTTTACTTCCTTGTTTTCATTCAAAATATATTTACAAGCCATCTTTTATGAGTGCAAAAATACATTATTAGTTATAAATAATTATTATAAAATATTTTATACTAAAATATAATATTTTCCTCAAGGACTCTTATTTATTTGATCTTTATACAAGGTGATTGAAGCTCCTAAAAATGGATTTTCTATCAATATAAAGACCAGAAGGTAGTACATGTAATCCAGTAATGTTGATGAATTTTCTAATTGCAACTGACTCTTTCAAATTAATCGACGAATTAAAAAATTGTTTACTAAATAAAATCTGTTTTACTAAATTGTGGCACGGTGTCTTAGATTTGCGACGTATAACTGCGCCAAAATTAGACGCTGTTAATCTATTTAATTTTTCGAATTTATATTTGGGATTTCCAAATTTCAATAGGGTACTTAACACCTATGCTGATTTTTTTATATGTTAAACTATTTTTGAATCTAAGTTTGACGTATTTTTTTATTTTGCATAAATTTTACTATTACAGGAGAAAAAATCTGCAGTGGCCTGCACACAACCTTCCGCCAAATCTAGACTTATAAACATAAATGTATACGTATACAATCTGGTGTCCCTAAAATATACAAATAAAAATCTAAAATATTCAAACATAGAAATTTGCATCACCTGAATCAAAAAATTCGTTCACAGGCAAACTCTTCTGTGTTGAAGCCATCCTCCGTTGAATTACTACATTTAGGGCCGGTTGTTCAATCTCAGCTTAAACTACGTTTATGTCAAAACCATGGTTACCAAGTTTTTCTGTTGTATTGTTGCATCTCATTGGTTAACTGTTTTATTTTAACGCTGGAGATTGGCTGGGAAAACTCGGTTTAACTAAGCTTGAGTTTATGTTTAAGCTAACACTAAACTCGAATTGTACAACCGGGCCTAAGGGCCGGTTGTTCAATCTCAGCTTAAACTACGTTTATGTCAAAACCATGGTTACCAAGTTTTTCTATTGTATTATTGCATCTCATTGGTTAACTGTTTTATTTTAACGCTGGAGATTGGCTGGGAAAACTCGGTTTAACTAAGCTTGAGTTTATGTTTAAGCTAACACTAAACTCGAATTGTACAACCGGGCCTAAATATCTTACTTATGACTTATATGGCGCTAGTATGTCAACTTGTCACCCGTCTCACCTGTCAATATTTTTTACGCAGAAACAAAAATCAACCGAACATGGATCACAAGATTTCAACGTTTTATCTGATAAATTTATTTTTTAAATTTTACTGCAGTTCTTTAATGCTACTAGATAAAGACAATTTTTTTATAACGTAAGTTGCAAATAACTTTGCCTCTTATTCTTATTACAAATAAATATTATATATATCAAAATTTATATAAATTTTTGACAATTATCTTGTTCAATCTTCAAAAAATATCACTTCCGGTGAAGATATTTGTACCAAAATCTGATGTGCTCTTCCTGTTCGTATACAATTGTAAAATACCAAATATCAAATTTTTTGGGTAATTCGTATTTGAGTTATGCGACATCCGGCATCGGCCCGGACCACACACATACACACACACACACGCACACACATACACACATACATACAGACATCATCGAGAAACTATCAAAAATGAGTTGTAAGGACCCTAATTCGTGCTCATTCACTTAAAACTCACAACCCGATTTTTTGCATGATTCCAATACCTTCCTTTACAGGTAAGCGGAAGGTAAAAATTATTGAAAATTTAGGTATTTTTATGTGACGTAACGTGTGCTTCGCATGTTTGGGTTCAGTTTCTACGTGCCGTCGTAGTGTTAGACGGAGACAGCTATACTTGTTTTGCTACGTATGTCTGTCGGGCAAAGGGGAAGTTTGTTTTTGTTGTGATTGTGTTGACAGGGACAATTTTGAAATTTTGTACACATCAAAATAGAACCTCTGCGTGTTTTGTCTTTATTTTGAGATATAAGCGATATAAGTATTAATTTTACAACAATATTGTTTGTGCAAAAAGAGTAGTTTCAGGTAAGAAATAAAATAAACTTTAAAATCGCTGTCCCTTTGACATTACAAAATAACTCCCTAACATCTCTCCCAAATAAAACATCAACGCACCTGCGGCTTATGGCCAGCACACGTGACGTCACATTAGAGGGGTTGCTTTGAAGCATGTAAATTTTAAATCAATTTTTATAAACATTGGTAATATAATTGTTGATTTTTTTACATTAATTATCTTCTTATCAATCAAATATTGTACAAAAATAAAAATTTCTGCAATATAAAAAAATGTTAAGTACCCTATTCATAAACCGGAAGTACGACTTTTCGTATAGAGCAATATGATTTTTCTTAAATTATCTCGATAAATAAAGTACATATATGTTTCATTAAATATAACAGAAAATATTTTTAAAGAATTTTCTGTACCTACCATTTATAAACTATAGGACAATTTATTTATCTATTTTTTTTGAAATTCCAGTATCTTGTTGTCCATGTCCATGATATGAAATTTGTTTCTACACAAAATTTGAATGATTATGACAGTGACAGTACAGTTGACATCTTTTGCTTGCATCTTATAGTTTACATATTACATGAAACTATCAAAATGTAAGTAAAACTATTTATTAGATTAGTAGAATAAGTAGAATTAGGTGAGAGGTCGTGTGCTGGCCACAGCAGATTTTTTAATATGTCATTAAATAAAAAGGTAACTTTAAAATAAAAACGCTACTTTACACAGTTTATTGTTCAGTAGAGTCTGAAATAAATAAAACAGATTAATTTTAAATGTGACATTTACTGGCGACATCTGTGAGCAGTTGTTTCAAGGCTACTTGACAAAAGAAAATGTCAAATGCGTCTCACTCACGGTTACTAGACAGCTAGGTTGGGACACATGAGCTATCGGCATGGCAAAAAACAGTCACTCTCTAGTGGGCTAAAGTGTAGAATAGGTGTTTAAAAGGAATTTCGTTTTTTTTGTGTCAATCGGTTCATTCCTATTCTCTGTCCTAGAATAAAGCAAAATTTTGCCGCGGAAGCAAGGATTAGGGCCGATTTTGTTAGTTTTTAGGGTAAAATTTTTGACAACAGATTAAACAGATTAAACATGTGATTTAACGTTTTTATACATTTATGTAATAGAGATATCAATAAATAAATATATTTTTCACAGATATAAGGCTTTTTATTATACTTGCTTTTCTTAGTTTTCGAAATTATTTGACATAAATACAATATTACATTTGTTTTAGATTAATATAAATTTCAATAGTGTTTGCCATGTTAAAAACATGAATACAAAAAAATGAGTTTGTTTATAACAACCATTATTTCATTGTTGTATACCAAGTTGTATACGATGTCTGCTGTAAACATTATTTCGTTGTATAAGCTTTGTGAGGACAAGTCTGCTCTTTTGCACCAGTTGCAGGAGTGGAACTTGATTCCACGAACTAGACGGTGTCGTAAATGTGGGGGCAGCCTGACGTTGACCGAGGATTCTTCTCGTATAGACGGCTGGATTTGGAGATGTCAGAACAGGACCTCCCAACGGAAGCAAAAGGTAAAGACTTGTGTGTATGCGGTATCATTTAGAGCGGGTACTTTTTTTGAACGTTCTAAATTGCCCATATTTACAATTCTTAAATACCAAAACCGAGTTTGTGGGGCTCTATTACGGTTTTGTTAGCTTTTTTTTAGTGTAGTAAATACCAAAACCGAGTTTGTGGGGCTCTATTACGGTTTTGTTAGCTTTGTTAGTGTAGTAAATACCAAAACCGAGTTTGTGGGGCTCTATTACGGTTTTGTTAGCTTTGTTAGTGTAGTAAATACCAAAAACGAGTTTGTGGGGCTTTATTTTTAGCCATTTTGACACATTCAGGTTAACATACAAAAACGTCATTTTATTCAATTTTTTTGCAATTTTGACACATTGAGGTTAACCAAAAAAATTTTTTACCGCAGTTTATAATGGTAACTATAGGGAACTGTCCCAACCTACTTTTACCGTGGTCTCACTTAACCTCATAGATAATATTTTTAATAAATTTAGGTATGTCGGCCAAAAAATGTAACACATAATGTGTGCGTTAAGTATTTGTACAACTTTCGCAAGAACCCACGTGGATTGCCGATGACCCACGTATTTTAATTCTCCAGGGACCGCGTGGTGCGCAGGCGACCCATAGTATGTGCTTTTTTAAATGATGAATATAATTTGTGGTCCTACAGTAATAGGAAATATGTAACCATATTTGGTCCCACTATAAAACGAGCTACAATTTAAAAAAAAATCGACTTTCTAGGACAATTTTTAAGGAAGTTATTGTTATTTGTGTTATTTATTCTTAATTATAATGATTTACAATAAAAATCAAATAAACAAAGTTATACATAAAGGTGATGATAAATGCTTACAATAAATTTATTTTACATATTATAATTTTATATTGTATTATATTGTAATTCAATGGACCCTCTACGACCCACGTAGTCCCAAAGTAAACCATTTTTAATGTAGGACCATGTGGTCTATTCGGGGTACACGTATTATTTTTGCAAAATTAAAATAATTAAATATATTATAATTAATTTTGATTAACATATAATAGAAAACATGGTTCAAAATTACTAATTAATATAGGTGCATTTCAGTAATATTTTCAAAAATATACAGGCGAGCATTTCAATAATACAAATGCGTTGGTCATCCGCGGACCACTTGGCGCTCAACGTGTTAAATTAACCCTACCGCACTTTTAAAGTAAAATAATAAAAATATTAAAAAATGTTTCCGCCCGGGATCGAACCGGGGACCTTCCGCGTGTTAGGCGGATGTGATAACCACTACACCACGGAAACTTATAAGACTCTAATTGAAATGCCTTTCAAGGCGCACTATTTGCTACGCCGCTTTTTAAAATACTAAATTTATTATTAACACTTCTTTACTTTAATTTCCATTTATTTTATTCCAGAAAATATCACAGCAATTAAAAAAATATATCAAAATTGAAATAGGTAACAACATTAGTGTAATTTCAATGTTAATGAACAATAATAATAATAATCTTATATTTATAATCGCATTTATCAACTGTTATTATCTTATAACATGCAACATTTTTTTATAATTATAAACAACATAATACGTTAGTTACTTATAATACGTTAGTTACTTATAATACGTTAGATACAACCATAATAACATCAAAACCTTCCATAATATGCAAACTGTCAACTAATTAACAAGACAAAATTGTTGATTTGTTTTAACATCGCTGTCGTTGATGATACGATTAAGCTTTGAGTTTGAATATAACGCGAATATATGCGATTTAAGCCCCCTTGGATGTTCAAAGAGACTCGGTTTCACCTTGTCGCTTTGCAACATCCTCGGTATTATAAATCGCATAATAATAATAATGAAGCTAGCAAGTTATTTTATGATGATTGGTGCAACAGTGTAAATTTAATAATGTTACTATGGTTTGTCTATCTTTTTACTTCCTTGTACGGAGTAATAAGGAAGTATTGTAATCGCGAAAAATTTCGGTTTTCAGATTTTTATGGAAATATCCGTTTTGATCTTTTCTGAATCCATTATGACAAGTTTCGTCGTGACGTATGTACGTACGGACGTAGTACTTTTTTCAAATATTTCGATAAATATTTAATTTGAGACAATTTTTTATATTATTCTACATTTTAGTTATTAAGAAAAGTATGAACAGTTCAATAGGCGTACAAGGAAGTCATGTGGTGTCCACGTCAGATTTTTTAATAGCGCTAGCGCAGCAAAAGCAGCAGGTTTTTGCTAGCACTGTTGACATAATTTGCCAGTAAAACTGTCAAATTTTTACTTGTACACCAATCAACGTACAGAAACTCGATAGATTTGCTTTTATTCTTGTTATATTAATAGCTATATTTATTTTCGTTCAAAAAACAATACTTTATCTCTTTATCCGGCAAAATATAAAGCTTTTGTGCAATTAAATTACTGTTGATATTTATTTGTATTGCAAATAAAAGTTTTTAAAATATAAGGTCAAATATAAATTTTGTAAGTCTGAAAGTTGGCACACCCCCCTATGAACGTAGTAAAAACAGTTGAATATTAACTTCGTTAACAACGAATAACAGTCTGTGCATATTTTGTTCATTTTCGTATAAATATTGCTACTCAACAGCAAATCTTAGTGGAATTCGTTAAATAAACTATTAATCTATCGATATTCATAATTAGTTTTACTCGACATAACGTGTTTATTCTAAAAAGTCTTATTTAACATTTGAATTTCAGTCGGTGCTGATGCACCCGTAACGGGCAGTGCGCGCGCATCACTTCAGTTGTTTGTAATAAGTAACAAGTCGATTGTTGGACGAGAACTGTCAGTGGCTCATTGTTTTTACTAATTGTTGGGTAATTATTATTGAATTAAAACAAAACTAAGTGAAATTCGTTAGTTCAACTGTTCATCTATTGATATTAATAGTTATTATTGTTCGGGATCAAGTTTTTGATTCAAAATCTTGCATTTAACTTCGACCAAAATTGTAGTGCTGATTGCAACTGTGTTGAAAGTGTGTGTCTCATTATTTTTATATCTTTAGAAATCTTATTGAAAATCAGTAATTTATCGATATTTGTATTTATTTTCATTTGAAATATCGTTTTTACATTTCAAAAGTGTCAATTCAGTTTGTTGTGCAGGTAGTATACGTTTTAAATTCTGATTTATTTAAATAAAAATATTTAGTTCATGTACAAAGTGTTTTTGTTTACCTTATTTAATATTAAAACAAATTATTATTTCATGAAATTAAAATATTTATCAAAAATTTTGATTGAGAACTACAGCATGTAATCACGAGACAGAACGTACGAACCGGTAGCAACTCATTGCAAATCCATTCCTTGTAGTTTTGTTTATTATGGCAGCAAAAAGCAAGTGAAACGTTAGTAGTGCCGTAGTTATCCATTTATATTTGGTACAATAATGGCCATCGGTACATGAAATATGGTACAAATTTGTTATTAATTGTTGTTTTATTCATATTTATAAATATTTTTGCTGGGGGTACAAAATTTTAAGCCAAAAGCTGTATTAAAGTGTTTAAAAGTAGTGAACGCGAGTGAAATGAACATTGGATTGAATCGAACTGAACTGAACTAAAGTGAATCAACGGTTCCTGATGTGCTGTCCTGGGTGTTCCTGTCCTCCAGAGGTGTACCGGGTGTTCCAGGAGTGTTCCAGGTGTTCCAGACAAGAGGACAAACCCTGAGTGAACGCAGCCTCAGGGTTAAGTAGTGAGTCCACTTTTCTTAGCCGTTCTGTCTTCCAGCACATGTACTCAAATTTAACATTTTGCAGAAATAAAAAGGCATATAAAATCACAAACGCTGGAAAGACAGAAACTTGTACTAATATTTTTGGTAACTAAACTTTAGTTATTCAGGAATTACAAGGAAGGCACTTTTTTTTCGTGAATCCGTCGTCGTTGTTCGTTCGGCTTAAACACAAACAATATTGTGTTTAAGAATAGATAGTCAAGTCGGCAAGTCCTGTTAAAATATCTGCTTTCGGTCGCCGCAATCCGCGATTTTTAAATGATCTTTAAGTTGAAAGATCATCGTCGAACAGGCACCGGCCCCGGGGTCATGCGGGCTCTTCTACTGCCACTGTACCTCTACAACGAGCTCGTTATAGCGATGAGACTACAACCAGCTCGTCAAGGGGGTACAGCTAACAACTGCGCTAGTTGTGCCTGTGCGGCAGTATCGAATGATACCGGATTATTTCGTCGAATTAGTTTACCGTTGTACACTCTACAACGAGCTCGTTATAGCGATGAATCTACAACCAGCTCGTCAAGGGGGTACAGCTAACAACTGCGCTAGTTGTGCGGCAGTATCGAATGATACCGGATTATTTCGTCGAATTAGTTTACCGTTGTACACTCGCGAATTTGTTCGGTTCGCAGTCTTCGGGTTCCAGGTTCGATGCGCTGTATTAGCTGCGTTGGTTGGGGGGCGCGCGAGTGGGTCAGGCGTTCGGGTTCGGAGCGGTTACGCGGTCTAGCTTTACCGGTACCGGTTCGGTTGTACGGCCTCTACGATCGAAGAGGTCTAGCTATGTCACTAGGCAGGTAGTTTACAGCTATCGCCGGGTAGGTAGGGCCCCTGAATAGGGAAGACTCTCACCGGAGAGTATCGTCGTATATTTTTGTCATTTCATGTTTACTAATATTTTCGAAAAGAGAAAAAAAATCTCTATCAAATGAGCCTAATGAAATGGTACATTGCTATTTAAAAAAATTAAAGTGTTATTCGTTACTCATTTGTTTTCAGAAATAAAAAAAAATTGAATGCTGTCTTATTATGGAAAATAAAATGTTAAACAACTTTTATATACAATTTTTTTTTTATAAAGTTGATATTTACCGAGATATACATATACTATACATTCCATACATAGTGTATATTATATTATTGTGCATATTCGTATTTTCTTTACAAATGTTTGAATTTCATACAAAATAGATTAAAATATGGCTTACATTTTTTGCATATTTTGCATATTTTGCATAAAATCTATATCTTTTACATATTTTAAAGTTTTCTGAATATTTTTATAATAAATGCATAAACTGCATATTTTACACATTTTAAACCAAAATTTCAATTTTTTAAATTTGAAATTCTGGCATAAAAATTTATATTCGGGATATTAAGGTATATCGTTAATATTATCACCTTATACCTATAATACTTTATGTTAAGTTGCGGAATACGTAAACAGTGGCTCAAGTCATGTGTGCCGCTCTTCTGAAATTGTGTTCATTTAGTCCTACTCTAGAAGTTGTACGTTGTTTTGTATATTTTATGTAATGTTCTTGTGCAAATTGACTAAATCTAGTTCATTTTACTGGTTTTTAAAATCAATTCTTAGTTAAAATGAATAAAATTAAGTTGCATATCTGCATATATTTGTAAAATATAGCATATTTATTATATTTTGTGCATTGGGCATAGTTTGGTCTTATTTCAATCCTTATTTAAATCACATTTGGTTGCATATAATCCGCACTCTACTTATTAGTAAGAATTTAAAAAGAAGACAGTGTTATTTAAATTTTTATAAATCTTTTGAAAAAAAAGAAAAAGTATGCCGAAACCAGGGATCGAACCAGGGACCTTTAGATCTTCAGTCTAACGCTCTCCCAACTGAGCTATTTCGGCTGATAAAACAATTGCGATGTACACTGCCGTTATAAAGTGTTATTTAGCAATTTTTTACATACGTTTATTTATTACACAATATTTAATCTAACATGGGTACTTAAGGGGGTTTTAGCGCTCAACGCTGCTAGATCACAAATCCTTGTTATTTCAGGTATCCGCGCTGACAGCCTATGTTTTATGAGCACATGTTGTCTCTATTTATCTAATTGCTATGTTTCGCTCCATTTTTGTTTAGAAAATACTCAATTTGATTGGCTAGCGCGCATACAATTTTTAAATTTATTTAACAAATTACTCGACTACTATTTGAAAATTTTATATAATCATGTGATATAAACATTTAAATTTACAATGCAATCAAACTTACGAAGAGTTTTTCTCAGAATTATTGTTATTTAATTGTTTATAAATAATAATAATAACAATTTAAAAAATTCGACAACGTAGCTAGATTTTTACTGCCTTTATCTTTATATGGTATTTTTTTAGATTTATAGGATTAATAGGTTGGGAGTAATTTGTTAAATACTTTTTTACTGTGATAAAAGCCCCTTAAGTGGCAGTCTCACATACCATAAATCATCGTATATAGGCCTCTTGCATGATTTTTAAATGTTTGTAAAGAATAGTTAAAAACTGTATTTTTTATATTTTGACAAATTATTTATTAACAAATCCAAACATAATTTATAAAAATTAATTATTTAATATATGACGCATTATGCTTTCTTTCTCCTAGTTAATATACCTAATGACGTTTCAATTTCTCAATCTCCTGTCTTAGTATTCGTGATAGTGACAAAATTTTAATTTTCATATCATGCAAGTTAGTACAGTAGTACAGTAGATGCATAACCCTGTGTATTCGGTTACCAGTCCTCTGAAAAATACACCACAGGGAAGACTTTTGTGCTGTTAAGGAAGGTGATCCTCTACCCATGGCAGAAAACAGTCAAAAACATTGATTCCGCACGCTATTCTATAGCGTTTATTATTTTGTTAAAGATAAATATAACAAATAATTTATGTTTGAGGGGAAAACATAATTTTGGCACCCATATTTGATATTTGTAAAAATAACTTCAAATTTTAATATGTGTCAACAAAGCTTGGATCTGCGAAATAACCGATCGAATTTTTTAAATTCGTTTTAAAATAGAAGATATGTGTTCAAAATCAAATGAACATATTTCGATATTGAAGCAAAATTTTAAAATTCTGCATCGACCAGTAGATTGTACTTTTATCTTCAACAATATCTTTAGATTATTATATTTAACAAAACAATAAACGCTGTGGAGCGGCGCGCGAAATTCACGTTTTTTCTGTTTTCTGGCGCGGTAGAGGATCGTCTTAAACTGGATTCAATCCTGAGTCGTCAGAACTCAGTTGGTTACATAGCGCGCTAGGCTATTCACCCTACAAAGTTTCTGATTCTCCAATTTCCTCGTTTTCCGCTAACGACTGCTAATAAACATAACATAGATGGTTGTTTCTTAAGCCTACTAACATCTTTTTTGTATCTTATTTTGTGTAGTAGAAAGGCATTAGTTTTTCCAAGCCAGTGGGCAATTTTTTCAGTTGAGCAGCCTTGATGTTTTATTAATTTTCATTTGGACCTAAAAATTCAACCTCTGGGTTGAATTGTGAGTGAAATTTCGGGCAAAGTGAATTATTTATTTACGAAATAAATTTTAGAGGAGCAACAATCTTAGAAAAGAAACTGTACCTATATAAATATACAATATACATTAGTGACAAACATAAAGCCTCATTCACAATACGAAATTAGTAGTTACCTTATCAGTCAGTCGATATAATTAACACGCAGGGTGTGTATGATTTAAATCACATTATTTAAATTGTTGATTTAAATCGCGACTTGAATCACATGATTTTTTAAATTAAAATCAATGATTTAAATCAAAATTTTAAAAATTTCTGCTCATTTTATAAAATAGCTTAATAAAATGTCAAACATTATTATAATTTATTTTTTGTTTCATTACCTATCACTGTTATAGTCTTCATATTAAAATTATAATAATTTTGTTTCAATTTTAACAAGAACTTTCTATGTTAAGGGGCTTTTATCACAGTAAAAAAGTATTTAACAAATTACTCCCAACCTATTAATCCTATAAATCTAAAAAAAATACCATATAAAGATAAAGGCAGTAAAAATCTAGCTACGTTGTCGAATTTTTTAAATTGTTATTATTATTATTTATAAACAATTAAATAATAATAATTCTGAGAAAAACTCTTCGTAAGTTTGATTGCATTGTAAATTTAAATGTTTATATCACATTATTATATAAAATTTTCAAATAGTATTCGAGTAATTTGTTAAATAAATTTAAAAATTATATGTGCGCTAGTCAATCAAATTGAGTATTTTCTAAACAGAAATGGAGCGAAACATAGCAATTAGATGTCAGCGCGGATACCTGAAATAACGTGGATTTGTGATCTAGCAGCGTTGAGCGATAAAACCCCCTTAAAAGAAAAGTTTAACAATATTTTACAATTATATTACCTACCTATATTGTCGTTTCCAAAACGTTACTTAAATAAATGTATCTACTATGTTTTCTACAGAACATCTATATCGAGATCTATAAACTATTCCGTTTTCTTATTAAATAATTAATAAGTAAACAATGCAAATAAAATTTTGGAATTTGAGCTAAGTAATAATTAAATTTGAATGCTTCTACTGGTATAGTAGATGAAAAATTCAAAAAAATACAAGCATTTTGTTATTCGACTCGAAAAATAATTTGATTTAAATTTAAAAAATCTGACGTGGACACCACATGACTTCCTTGTACGCCTTGTTTGTTCATACTTTTCTTAATAACTAAAATGTAGAATAATATAAAAAATTCTTTTAACTTATTATACTAGTATACTCACAAATATATTTTAGTCATTTTATTTAAACTGCAGAAGAAGATATAAAGCATATTTTACTATTGTCACTGTCATGTCATAATCATTTAAATTTTACGTAGTAACAAATGTTAATCGATCATGGACTACAAGATACAGAAATACTAAATTATAAGTATATACTTTAATTATTCTTAAATGATAGAAGATACAGAAAAATTTATAAAATACCGATTGTAGATAATAATCACATAATGTTTCATTTAAAATAAAAAAAATTGTCTAAAATTAATTATTTATCAAAATATTTTTAAAAAGTACTACTTCCGGTTTATAGATTGAAACCAAAAATAGGAGGTGCACAACTAGATGCTATAACAGTCCTAAATACAAAATTTCAACTTTCTACGTCTAACCGTATTTGAGTTATGCGACACACATACGTCCGTACGTACGTACGTACGCACGTACGTACGCACGCACGTACGTACAGACGTCACGACGAAACTAGTCATAATGGATTCAGAAAAGGTCAAAACGGATATTTCCATCAAAATCTGGAAACCGAAATTTTTCGCGATTACAATACTTCCTTATTACTCCGTACAAGGAAGTAAAAATCTGATTTTCATTAAATAATACTTAAACCTTTGATAGTTTTATTTATTTTTGTTAGATATTTTTATTGAAATCTAGACTTGTAATACATCATTGCATTCAGAATTTTATGTAGAATTTAAATATGTAAAAATATATAGGGTGTTCAATTTGAAATAAGAAAGTTGATGTCATTTCCTGTTTAATCGGAAGTGATATTTTTATAAATAATATATATTTTGATGTCTCCTTGTGGCTACTTTACTCATATAAAATTTTGCTGCGATTGCTTTATTAATAAAAAAGTTATTTTAAGCATACCATTTTTTGCCTCTCATTATAATCGTGTAAAGTTTGCATAAATTGGATTTTTAAAAATTTTTCTGAATTTTTATAATCATGTACAATTTTTTAATCAAAATATTAAAAAGGCACATCTGTAGATCCTTGTTGAAATTGAATTTTACTATTTTTGTACTGGTCACAAAACACTCGCTACGTTAGTACACTTTATGTTGGATTTAAGGAGGTAGACGGTCTTCTCAATCATAGATTCTAGTAGCAAATAAAGTTTAAACAAATTTTCAGTAAAACCCGCAAAAGGTAGTCGAAGTAGCCTCCACAGTATTTTTTCTCGGAAAGTTATCATCATAGACTGATTTTTACATTCAAGGTTTATATGAGAGCACTGTATTTGTAACTCTAGTATCATGTGTTTGGCTGAGTCACGGTTCTAGCCACACCGTATCCCGAGAGACTCGTACTACCCGGTGGCGTGCGGTCGAGACGTAGTATAAGTACTCAGCGAGAACAGAGTTTGATACAGGAGAGCCAAGAGAGATGGTAATTTTACCAGGGTTTGACAAAAGATTTTAAACCCAAATTTATGGAAGAGTGTTTTGAAAGAGTTTAGCACTGAATTGTAGATTATTTTTCTTTATTTTAAAGTAAGTACTTAGCGATCCTAGATTTTGCTACAGGAGAGCTTAGAGAGAAAGTAATTTTACCGGACTTTAACAAGAGATTATAAGCCCAAAATTACTGAAGAGTATTTCGAAAGAGATTAATACTGAATTGTAAATTGTTTTTCTTTTTTTTAAGTAAATACTTAGCGATCCTAGATTTTGCTACAGGAGAGCCAAGAGAGAAAGTAATTTTACCGAGCTTCGACAAGAGATTTTAATCCCAAATTTACACAAAAGTATTTGGATAAAGTTTAATACTGAATTGTAAATTATGTTTCTTATATTTTAAAGTAATTGAATGCAGTACTTTTTGTGTACAACTGGACAGCTACCGACATCTCTGTTTTAGTTTTGAATTACAGTTCACTAATAAAACAAGAACCTTTTTTTAAATAAAGCAGATTTTGCTACATTTAATATTTTTATTTAAATTGAGCAGAATATTTGTAGCCAAAATTTTTAGCACAGTATTTACTATTAGTTAAATACTAAACTGTAGATTAATTAATTAATTTTAAAGTACTCGCATCTAAATATAGTGAGTTTATTTTAACCTAAAACATGGGATTGATCATATCCATTTGACAGTAAATGTATTAGAGCGTTCTTTTTTAAATGAAACATAAGGAATAAATTTTAGTGTATAAAATGTTGGATCAATATAATTAATATTTTATATATACATGTTCAAATTTTTGCATACAATTATTTTTGTATTGTTTCTACCACATTGGAAATCGTATGACCTTTTACAGTAAAATAAATTTGAAATCCTATTTCCTATCGAACTTTTGTAGTTGATCTTCCACTGTCTAAACTGCCGATAAAATCAAATGACTCTTTTTGTTTCACTTTTATTTTTATTGTTATTGTTTCTTTTATTTTATACCTTTAACACTTTTTTCCGAGTATATAAAAAGAAATTTCGTTGCTCAAATTGAAGACTATTTAATAAATAATGAACCACAATCAATTAGCTAAGTGTGTACTTAACAAAAAAGGACTATTAAATTATTTATTTTAAAACCAATTAATCAAAAAAACAATTTACAAGGTGGTGTTATATACATTATTAAACCCCCCATTTTAATTTCGTAGAAAACTGTGCAGTACCCCCACCTTAAAAATACAACAACCCATGGCTCTCCCTATGCAATGTTTCGTAACTGTCATAACTATATAATATACGGCCTGCTATGATAATAGTGGGTAGTCTGATTCCTCTCGGTATACGGTATAGCTAGAACCGTAAACTCGGCTACCAAACTTGGTCTACACTAAGAAAAACCGATAAATATAAGTGCGCAGATTCCGTGGAGGTTAGTTTGTGACTACCTTTTTCACGGAGTAAATAAATATAATTTTTGCATTTCCGGGACTACCTCAGGGACTACTATCGGAGTAATAAGTATAGTCAGTTGAATAACTTGTTTAAAAATAATCCGAAAAATTAAAAAAAAACTTTATACTAAAGTATGCACATTTCTACCTTATTATATAGAATTTCATATTTTTAAATGTATACAGGGTGTTCATTTTAAGTGGCGCACCATTGCTAACTCGAGAACTATAAGAGCTACGAAGTTGGTTAAATTAGCAAACAATTTCTATTTTATTTGACTACTTTAATGAACGAAACAAAATTTTTTTCATGCAAAAAAATTCAAATTTTGGTATAGTATAAGCTTAGTTAAGTTATTTTAAATAAAACGCCTTATTGGATTTTCACTTAGTCAAACAAACATGATATTTGTCTCTTTAACGATGTTTTATTATTATATTGTTTTTAAAGTTATTCGAAATATAATATATTGTATAGTCGCATTCGCATTTCAATATAACGAATGTTTTAAAACGTTTGTAACGGTAAATAATATACTGTACAATTTACTTTTAGTTCTTACAGTGCCAATAGATGGCACTAGTGTTGGATCAATAAATTATGTAATAGCTATTAAATTATGTACTTAGAAACCAATTTACAAAGTGGTGTTATACACTTTACATAATAACCCATAGCTCTCCCTATGCAAAGTGTCGTAACTATTATAACTATATATACACGGCCTGCTACGGTAATAGTGGGTAGTCTGATTCCTCCCGGTGTACGGTATAGCTAGAACCGTAACTTGGTCTGTACTAGGCGTTCTAGGGGATAAACCGATTAGTGATAGCTTGTGACTACCTTTTTAATTGAAAAATATACACTAATTCACAAATATAATGCGAATAGAAATCTAGATATGTTGTGCACTTTTTAGTGCTGCTTCAAAATTCGTTAAGAAATATTTAAGACTCCGCATAGTTTATAAATTTGCTACGTACCTGGTGGACATTGTACCGCAAGTATGGGGGGACCACGGCTAAAATGCTCAGCGAAGACGGAATGGGTCTTAAGAAAGTGCATTCACTAAAGTTTTTAGAAAGATATGATAGAATGTTTCATGTAAAAGTTACTTAATTTGATGAGGCAAATGAATAACAATATAAATAACAATCATAGAAATAAATCAAGAACAAAACAAAATTTATTCAAGATTCATTTTTTGTATTTATTGTTGTACTGGCTTAAAAATTAAAATATAACTGTACAAGGGTACAAATAATCATTGCTACCTTGCCATTTCATAATTAATTAATACTTCATTTCATTCCATTCAAAGTTAGTTAAAAATCAATATTCAATCCAGTGGAGACAAAAATGTACTGTATTTTAATTTACGTAACAATAAAATTAATATAAATGTTTAGGGAACTAATACGTACACGGTTTTAATAAAGTTATATTATTACAACAATATAATTACAGGAATGTAGCAATTTTACAATACTTAAAAGTACTTCACTTTAAATAGAATTTTATCCTCGCTCACAAATGATATCTACCACACTAGGTTCCATAAGAACTGGTTCGAGACACCTATGTACTGCAGAGCCCAGTATTTCGTCCAATAGAAAGTGCACCAGACTGAAATCAAATACATTCACAAGTAAATATGACAGAAAAGTCGTTATAGTGCATGAGATGAGAGTTGACAGCCGAAGGTCGTCTACATGTATCATTGAAAAATTATTCAACAAGTTTGTCATTTAATATATTAAATTTGACTATACAGGTGGTACTGCCTCAAGATTATAAAAAGGAAGGTTCGCTCGTTCCCATATGCGCAATGTAAACTTACGTCACTTTTAGACATCGTTTCAAAGGAGAGTTATTTTATTTATTATTTGAATGCTACTAAAAACTACAGATGTTAAAAAATACTATAAAATAAGTGAAGTTCAAATAAAATACATCGGTCTATGTTGTGAATTGAATATCAAGCGCGACTTGTGTCTAAACATGACATCACGTCCCCACCACTAAAATACTGAATGTTTCGAATGAGCAAATCTTCCTTTTTATAATCTTGGTATTGCCTTCGGCCGTACTCTCTTATCTCATTATATTACTTTTCATCAGCAACGAATCGCCATAAGTACAGCTGTAAGTAATGAGTGTCGACTTGAATCTGTTGGAGTCCAAATTTGCTGTAGGTTTTAAGACGTACACACTCCAAAAAGGTCTGAAACAAAATAACATATTAGAAAAATATTTTCTCTAAAACAATTGAAGGGGCAAGTGTATGAAGGTGTTAAGTAACATTTTTATAAAAATTTTGTTATGGAAGAAAGTACAAAAGTCTAGAGTTGTTATAACGCATAGTTTTAAAGATATTTTGTGGAAGAAGGTGCTATGTCCCTTTTGTACAAAATATATTGGAAGAAAGCGTAATGTAGAAGTACCTCCATACATTAAAGTTCGGGAAGTAAATGCTTTGTAAAGTTTTAGGGTTCACATATTTCTTATTTAATGAAGGTGTTATGTGTAATTACCTATAATGATATAATTAACTAAAGTGCCAATTTAATAGCAAAATACTGTATAATATGTTTTATATTTTTGAGTTATGAAGCTGTTATAATGAAAACATGGTTCGTATTTGCAATTAATAAAAAATGCTTTAAATTAAATTATCTCGAAATTATGTTTTTGTTATTTAGCTTCTTCATTCACTTGCCCCTTCAATAATGAGTGAGTTGGCGACTGAAAACCGTTCACTAGCTTAAAAACACACTCAAGTAACACACCGACCTAAATTTGACCTAAAATCGATTAAAAATCGACGTCATATTTACGTCTGGGATGCGTTAAGCCCAAATCCCGACACCACCAGCTGCACCACCGACTGCGCCATCCTTAAACCACGCGTAATCCCGTCGCTACCAGCTGCTTAAAACAAGCGTATTCCCGACGTCACCGGCTCTCGCCAATCTTAAACCACTCCAAATCTCGACGTTACCGACTGCGCCAATCTCAAAGCACGCGTATTCCCGACGCCACCGTTTGCGCCAACCTTAAACCGCGCGTATTCCCGACGGCACCGACTCTCGCCATCCTAAAACCAGGCGTATTCCCGACGCCACCGTCTGCGCCAACCTTAAACCCGACGGCAATGTCTCTGGCCTACGTAAACCCGACGGCACCGTCTCTGGCCAACCTAAAACTCGACGGCACCGTCTCTGCCTACCTTCAGACTGATCTTGATGACGCCGGTGAGGATGTCGACGCGGGTGAACTCTACAGGGGAGAAGATCTCGACGCGCTCGCTGAACAGCTTGTGGATGTTGCTGACGAGGGCGGAGTCGAGCTGGCTGGGCGTGAAGCTGGACCACGTGGAGCGGTGCAGCTGGCGCGACACGCTGACGCTGTGCGCGCGCCGGCTGCTGTCGCTGCTGTGCTCCGTGTGCGAGCCTGGGTCCGTGTACAGCGCCGCCACGTGCGTGTCCACCGAGGCGATGTCCTCCACCACGCGCTTCATCACCGCGCGCACCGTGCGAGGCTCGATCGTGTGCAGCCAGTCGCGGGTTTCTACGGATTTGCGCAGCATCTGGAAGGATGAAATTGAGACATCTGTTCGTTTAATCTGAACTAAAAGTGTGGTCTCGTTGAGAACACCACGGGATAGCATAGTCACTTTCGTCACCATTCCAAACTGGAATTCAATGAACTTAACCACAATGCTACTATACGAATAATTTATACCTTTGGGGTTGGTATATATTTAAATTGTACTTATATAATTAAATTCAGAAAGAGGTAAATTATGTGTGTCTGGTTTTATTTATCAATATATTCGTAACTAGTAAATAATTTATGAAAATAAAAGTATGTACACAACAATTGTACCGACATGACAACTCTGCCATGTTGCCACATCGGTTTAAATATATAATCAACATGGCAGGGTTGCCATGTTGGTACAGAGTCCACTGTCAAAAGTAGTGTTTTGTGAAAGTGAATATGTGTTGAAGAATAGATAGAGAGTGAAAGAGACGAGGTTCCATAAAAATTCAAACAATTCAAAACTGATGTAATATCAGATTTTTATATTAGAACTTAGAAATAGTCATGGGTGGTTTGTTTGTAAAAATTTATTCAAAAAAGACGTAAATTAATGCGAGTTCTGAGGAATTATTTGTATAGTAGCTTGTGCCCGGAATTGCCATCTTTCCTTAATGTTAGAGTTTGTATATCACGCTTATACGACCGATGACATGTTGTGCTGGATTTATGATTAAGAAAGAATAAAAATAAATATTTAACAGCAAGTAAATAAGCCAATACAGTGCTTACACGTCATCGATATAAACCAATCAAAGCCAAATCGAAATTATTTTGACTAATAAAACAGTCATTACCATTTAAACGTCAATGTCAATAATTTAATTGATTTTCTTCATCTTTTTTAATAATCTTGTCAAATATCATTGGAGATCAACAATTTTTAAAGAAAATTCTATCAGTTAAACCTTGGAGTCAACTTAGAGAAATAATCTTGTGAATGTAAGTAGTTTGACTATTTTCAGGTTATGCACACTTGAAAGAGCGAACGAAAAAAACGCGAATACCTCTACTGTTCGCTCTCTCGGCCAATTAAATTCTGCTACCCAACGCTATTTTCTAAACTGAAATGAACTATAGGAGTAATATTTATAATCATATATTACCTGAGAAACGTTCAATCCTTGAATCCGGACATAATAATTCAGCAAATGTTGCGCAGCCTCTTGCATGGTATTATTAACCTCACTTTCAGTAGTCAACGAATTATTTTGCCCAGAAATATTGAACAACTCATCAGTTTGCGTCAACTGTAACACAATAATATTATTAAGCCCATTTTACACTGAGCAAGCGCAACGGGCAACTGCAATTTTAAAGTCAGAGTTGAACAAGAAAATTGCAGAAGACATTTTTTCATTTTACACTGAGCAACATCAGCAACATGGAATTACTTATTTAATGTATGAATTTATTAATAAATTTACCAATATTTTGTTACTATATTATGTCAACTTAACCTCTTGGATTTATTGTATTGTATATTGTTGGAAAATAAGGATAGAATGGCATTATAACCACTAACGCACTAACTTTCAAACACTAATCTTTTTGACGTTTATGTTCAGTTGGTAGCAACGAACTAAAAATAACTAGAAATAACTGTGAATTGCCTGCATACAAAAATTAGAACATGTTCTATTCCATGCAACCGTTGCCTCAAGATTGCTTCTGCCTGTTGAGCGTGCAATTTCTGTATTACAATCATGCAATATTGAATCAATTTGTCAAAAGTTGCACTTGCATCTGCAATATTTCTCAATGTAAAATGAACTTAGACATTTTAAAATAATTAGGAGCATTCTCCGTACCAAATGGCGCACACTTGTAGCTTGGAACTCCAGACACAGCTTCGACAGCAACAGAACTAAAGTTGGCGGACATTTTGGATCAGACACGTTGTTGGAGCAAAAACTACGGGCGGTTGTGGTCAGATGATGCATAAAACTCACGACTAGACCTTCTCTGACGTTTTCTATACAGAAACTGTCGCGAAATTGTGGTTTGGTGCTAAATGTTACATCAGGTTGAATAAATACCTACAAATAAATATTGTTAATACCTGAATATTTGACTTAGGTATACATTCCAGTTTAAGAAGAAACAATGCTTAATCTTTTATAATATTTAACATAAGTATTGCGCATTGTTCAATTTTTTTCTGAAATAATGCATTAAGTAACTAATTTTAATAAATATTTCACGAGTGAAAAGTGTATTATTTTTAAGATACAATTTTTTTTAAATATCTTCAAATTTCAAATTTTTTAGTCTGACGAGCATTGTGAAAACCTTCGACCATATAGGTATAGACAGATAACACTCAAATGCTGTAGTATACAATGTTGTGAAGGCAAGAAGTACCGCAGCGGGGAGCAGCAGCTATAGGCGGGGACACGATAGAGTGTTGCACATTGCTGACTTCTGGTTTGTTGTCATGGAACAGAGAATGATAAAAGGCAAACTGCAACACTTCAAGGTGTCTGCAGGTCATACTCCTCTTCACACCGCTACGCTAGTTCTTTGCTTCACAACAAAGGCTTGCGTTGTTTGTCTATTTCTATATGGTCGAAGGTGAAAACCAATCACAGAGCTCGGCCCTCTTGCGAGTGAACTCAGAACTCAACTGACATTTCTCTGTACAGTCCTTGAAGTGTACAGGCTGACATAAAATTTGTAGTGTTTCAAGAACTATGCGACTTATCGAGTAAATAAGTAATATTTTTTAACAATAAATTACTTTTAAATATTATTTAGATATCTTCTGTTAATTTAATATTTGAAATAAGTTTAAAATTATGTTCTAATAAAAATCTCGTTTATACAGGGTCTCCTAAGAATGAAACTGTTTAAGCATGGGGATCTCGAGAACCATAAGAGATACGAAGTTGGTTAAATTAGACAAAAGTTTCCTCTTTAGGGGGTCAATTTAGAAATGTTTTTGTTTTCCCACAAAAATGCATAGGTAACTAGATATACGCAAAAATGTAAATAGAAAATGTTCATAGAACACCCTGTATAGTGGACAATTGACGTATCTGCTATTTAATTTTTATCCTGAACATCCCGTATATCATTATGGTTAGTATACTTACTAATAGATCTTGCAGTATTCCTTTTATCTTTTCAACGATTGAGACAATTAAAGAAGTGAGTAATTCAGTCAAATTAGCACTAGAATCATCTTGGTGTGACTTAGTGCTAGCTAAACTCTGTCTTACTTTAGTTAAAGTATCAGCAAAATGTACTTTAAGTGACTGCAGATGTGCTTTACATTGTTTACGCCCAGCGTTTATTACAATTTCTGTACCAGTCCTAAAAAAATGAAATAGTTCAAAATTCGCAATAGGTACCGTGAGTTTTATTTAACGTGAAACATGGGATCTTTCATATCCATGGTTACGAATTTGACAGCAATATATTAGAGCGTTTCATTTAAATTAGAACATAGCAAATGAAATATGTATGTATTCCTAATCATTTTATAAATGAAAAAAGTTGCAAGAAATATAAACATTTAAGATATTTTACAGAATACAATTTATAACAAATTCTCAAATACACGAAATAAATCAGATACATATACATCTGCATATACCAACGTATCATTTATACCTTTTCTTCAATTGTATACCTTGTTTCAACAACACAACCCTAATTGACAGGTAATATTTACTTGACAATGACAGCCTATGTTCTATTTTAAATGATACATTGCTGTCAAATTCGTTACCACGGATATGAAAGATCCCATGTTTCACATTAAATAAAAGTCTTGCCTTCAAGAAAATGTTGCATTTCAAAAAAAGATAGACAAACCATAGTAACATTATCAAATTTACACTGTTGCACCTATCAGCATAAAGAAACTTGCTAGCTTCATTGTACGGAGTAAAAAGGAAGTATTGTAATCGCGAAAAATTTAGGTTCTCAGATTTTGACGGAAATATCCGTTTTGACCTTTTCTGAATCCATTATGACTAGTTTCGTCGTGACGTCTGTACGTACGGACGGACGTATGCCGCATAACTCAAATACGGTGAGACGTAGAAAGTTTAAATTTTGTATTTAGGACTGCTATAACATCTAATTGCGATCGTCCGTGCCAAAGGGGCCCTATTTAGTATTTTTCGCATTATTTAAAAACGGTATGTCGTAGAAAGTTGAAATTTTGTATTTGAGACTCATGTCGGATCTAGTTGATCACCTCATATTTTTTGTTGCGATAGTCCGTGCCAAAAGGACACTTAACTCTAGGTATTTTTTTTTATTTTCCGCATAAATCAAATACGGTATTATATTTTTATATTATTCTACATTTTAGTTATTAAGAAAAGTATGAACAGTTTAATAGGCGTACAAGGAAGTCATGTGGTGTCCACGTCAGATTTTTTTGTTCATACTTACGTAGCGAAGTCTGTGTCGCCACATAGGCTGTTCATGGCCTGTAATCGTCTGTGAAACCGGTCTAAAGCCCGAACTAAAACTGCAGTGTCTCCTACGTCTTGTTCCAAGTCGATTTTACGTTGAACTAAGTCGAAATACTTCTTCATGTTGTTGACGATGAACGTGTTAAGCTGTTCCAGAGCGAAGCTCTCGAAATTTTCACTGAAAAAAAATAGATTGTAAATACTTTATCTCCAAAATTGTGACTACTGGCATGATTTTTTACCTCTCGCCTCATATTCTATAAGATAGATATAGACAATTTAAATCCGTATAGGAGTGACGTCATATCAGATAAATTCTATCCACCACGTTCACTAAATAAGCTATCTCTTACACATTTTACTCGTATAAATCTATACGCATATCGTATGTCATAAGGGACGGGGCTTATCAATTTTGTGTTTTAACGGCAGTAGCAGAACAATTATTCATATAATATAGTATTCATTTATGAAATATATTTTCTTACATATTATTGTTTTCTTTTAGATTCACAAAAGTTCGTTATATACCATGTATTGTTTATTACTGACAACTTGTCAATTTTGTCCTTCTTGTGTCAAGTGTCAACAAAATGCGCCAAACGTAAAACAACCCTTATTCTAACCTAACGCCGTAAATTCGACCTAAACTCGACGTCACATTCCCGTCGAAAACACGTCTACTGCTACTACTCACCTATCCTGACACTCCTCGCTGTTCCTCTTGACGAACATATCGCTATATGAGCTCACAACGACACACAAATCACTCAAGAACCCTTGACATCCAAGATCGACGAACTCGATGATGTCTCTGTGGTCGCTCTGGTCCTGCAGCATGACTAACTGTCCTCCCAGGCGCTTGTCCGCGCAGGACAGGAACTCGGCGCAGAGCTGGCTGGCCGGCTCGTGCAGCCTCAGCAGCAGGTCCACGGCCTCGGCTAGCGCCTTGGCGGAGGCACCAGAGGAGGTGAACTGACCACGGAGAGAGGATTTTAGCTCCAGGAGGATGCTGTCGCAGTCCTGTTGGATGCCGTGGAAGGAGGGCATTGAGCCGTATTGGTGCAGGACGCGTTGGGCGTGGATGTAGTCTGCGACCGCCTGGAATGAGAGGTGGATATGAATAATTAAAAAATAACTGTAAATTGTTCTTAATGATTTCATGAAATGGATTTAGAGGACCATCTACCTTATGAAATCCAGAATAAAATGTACTAACGTAGCGAGTGTTTTGTGGCCAGTACAAGGTTTCAACAAGGATTTAATAGAGAAAAAAATTTTGATTAAAAAATTTGTACATAATTACAAAAATTCAAAATTGTAGTTTGAGACCAATTTGATGCAATAAATTTAATTGTTTTATTTTTTGTTGCGCTAGGGCGACAATTTTGTACATATTCTAACTAAAAATTGAATAACAATGTTTGTATTGTACGATTGTAGACAAAAACACTTTTACAGTATTTTTTAACTTCAAAATGGCATTGCATAGCTAGGATGCGGCAAAGTACGAGTTTCGGACTGGTTTCAGGCAGCCGTAGTAGTGGGAAAAAAAGTGGAATAGAAAAAAAGTAAAATCGAGAGAATTCTAGGAATTTGGAAAAAACCTAGACTGGCCGCTTAACTTCAAATATTTTATGCAATCTTACAACCCTATAGAAATGAGTACATTTTATTGTACTTAATATAATAAATAACTTGAGAATCTTAGGAAAATCTATGTCACTTAAGAAATAAATTAAAATTTCTATACCTAAACCCCTGAGTTATTATTAATTTTAAAAAAATTGATTGGTTCATACTTACTTCTGAATAATTTTTTTCTTCCATTCGAGTTTTTAACTTGGCAGGCAATTTAAACAAGAATTGCAATCTTTTTAATAAAGTGTGTACTCCAGATAATTTATTAATTTGTACCCTAGTATCCTAAAACAAATTTTTAATTTATAATTAATTATTATTAGTATTAAAGGATATATTAATTATACTTGTAATGTTGATGATATTTGTTCCGAAAACGATGTAATGGTTTCCATATTATTGGCTAGTAGATCCATTTCATCTTCCATCTTTTTGAAGTCTGTTTTCATCTACGGAAAATAGAATAATAGTATATTATTTAACGAGCAAATAATGTAGGCTATAATTCAAGAGGATGAAAGTTTATTCACGAGCCGAAGGCGAGTTAATAAATCATCCGAGTGAATTATAGCCATTATTTGCGAGTCAAATACGACGTTTTATCTACGACTTTTTAAATAAAGCAACATTTCTTATTTACAAATTTGTATTCATATTAATCTAACCTCAAAAAATTGACAATTCATCCGAGTAATTTTGACAGTTCGGAAGAATAAAGTACTCATTAATTAACAGTGTGAAATAATGAATTCATTATTTCATAATGTGTCCTTATGGGGGGGTTTATTATACTACTTTCACGTATATAATGAATACATTATTATATTGTTGTAGATAAAATGCATTAAAATATACAGGATGATTCATAACTTCAGGCGGGAATGTAGCTGTATATAAAGAGGAAAAACAGTGCTCTACGGTTTGTAAAATATTGAATCTAATACTAACGTAAGATCATTGAAATTTTTTTACGACAATATTTAATATTCATTCTACAGTGCGACGCATCGATTTTACCAAATTTTGCCATAGTATTGTTTTAAAAAAATGTCGAATAAAGAGAAAAATACTACTTTTACATGTTTAATTTAGGGCATTTTGTATTAAAATTCATGCGTCGCACTGTAGGTAACATGTTATACAGTATATAAATAATGCGTTTGATTATTTCTTTTGTCAAATCGCAGTTATGCATAACCGTAATCTTGCCAACCGCATTTTACTCAAATCGTAATCTGCCCAACTATACCGGGCGTTTCCTGAAACAGGCGCACCCCCCAAAAAAATTGTATTTTTAAGTCAATACATTTATATTATAGATTTATAAACTACATTCAAAGCCGCATTAAACTACATAAATAATGAATTTGTATTACTTCCTGTTTAGCCGGAAGTGACATAAATTTCCTTATTTTAAATGGAACACCCCGTATATTTTCAAAGATTTTGCTTCTACATAAAATTCTGAATACAACCATGTATAATAAGCTACTTTTTAGTTGTAGATTTGTAAGTAAAATAATAATTAAAATATTATAGAAACAAATCGTATCATTCCTAGTTAGCTATGAAATAAATGAAAGAAAACAGATTTTATGATACTAAAAATGTCAGTTTATTAACAAAAATAAATAATTTAATAAGGAATTGCAATTCAATTATATTATTTATAGTAAATTTTAAAAATGGCCTCTATTTTCTTGAATACATAGTAAAACTCTTCGTATAATAGTTTCATTATCATTTATTTCATAGCTAACTAGGAATGATTCGATTTGTTTCCATAATATTTTAATTATTATTTTACTTAGAAATCTACAACGAAAAAGTAGCTTATTATACATGGTTGTATTCAGAATTTTATGTAGAATCAAAATCTTAAAAAATATACGGGCTGTTCCATTTAAAATAAAGAAATTGATGTCACTTCCGGCTAAACAGGAAGTAATAAAAATTCATTATTTATGTAGTTTAATGCGCCTTTGAATGTAGTTTATAAACCTATAATATAAATGTAATTGACTTAAAAATACAATTTTTTGGGGCATGCGCCTGTTTCAGGAAACGCCCGGTATGTCTTAAATAATAAATAATAATAAAAATACGTTTTGGATAAATTCCGTGTTGAATTATTCCAGTTAGGTATAGTTGCGTTTTGACTAAATTACAGTTTACCTGAAAACGATTTGCCAATATTAGTCGAAGTTGCGGTTTGGTCAAATTACGGAATGTGAAATTACAGTTTGTCTAGAATACAGTTTGGCTTTTCGGGTTGGCATATTTACGGTTTGACAAAATTCCAATTGATCCAATTACAGTTTGACTATAATACAGTTTGGCTTCATTATTTTTGGTCAAACTACGTCTTGACAAAACTATATCTAACTAAATAAGCAGACGGCCTTTATAGAACCCAATATACATACTTTTCTAACTGTGTCGGTAGCAGAAATAAACTTATTATAATTTTCATACACCAATGTTTGCATATCTGAATGCAAAGTCTGAGTATCTTTTATTATGTCCGTTTCTTGGTCCATAATTTGTTTGAGGGTACATTCCTAAAAATAATTTATTACAATATTTACGATAAATTAAAAAAATACGTACGTTACTTTGAACAGCCTTTGTAAATATAAATCAGAATTGAAACTTTGGCCATTGATATCCAGCGGGTTCGAAGATTTTTCCGTCATTTTACTTGACAGTTATTTGACAGCTGTCAACTTTTGTTGTGGCCAGATAATCAAAAATGTATTGCAGATTTAATGGACGTTTGACGTTTTCATTATTCATGTCATGGTCTTCATTTAGAGATGCCCTATGTTGCCATATCATATAACATATATATATAGATATATTTATTTTTGTTACAAATTGTTGTACCAACACCATAATTCTAACATTATTTTATTTTTTATTTTAAAGAAGATTAAAGCTAATAAAATGTATATTATAGAGTGTATTTGTTCTTATAATAATTGTAAAAAGTGTCCAATTATATGGCAACAATGTATAGCTGCATCTGTATGCGCTGAAATACAACTGCGCATTATTGGCGTCTCTTTTTTTAATGTCTCTCTCGTTTGATGAAAAATGAAGTATAGACAGTGTTGCCAATAGTATAAAGTTAATTTGCAAAACTATTAGTAGCTATATACAGGTTGGTGGAGGTGAAATGCGAACATAGGGAATATACATGACAATCGAACTTTCATGCCAGGTATCTTGATATATTTTGTAGTAGTGTCACAAAACGAAGTAATGTGAATTTGTGTGGCAAAAAGAGTAATCAATAACAGAAATAATGGCTGGAATGTAGAATAGGTGTTTAAGAGAAAATGCGTTTTTTATTTTAGGAGATCGTTTATTATGCTTAAATATGACCTAAACAAGCAAAATTAGACCGCGGAAGAGTGTTTTTAACATGATTTTTTGAAGAAAATGTAATTTTTGTGGTTAACCTCAATGTGTCAAAATGGCTAAAAATAAAGCCCCATAAACTCGATTTTGGTATTTACTACACTAACAAAGCTAACAAAACCGAAATAGAGCCCCACAAACTCGGTTTTGGTATTTGCTACACTAACAAAGCTAACAAAACTGTACTAGAGCCCCACAAACTCGCATTTTTTTTGTATCCATGTTTTTAACATGGCAAACACTATTGAAATTTATATTAATCTAAAACAAATGTAATATTGTATTTATGTCAAATAATTTCGAAAACTAAGAAAAGCAAGTAATAAAAAGCCCTATATCTGTGAAAAATATATTTATTTATTGATATCTCTATTACATAAATGTATAAAAACGTTAAATCACATGTTTAATCTGTTAATTTTTCAGCATAACCAGTGTTGACAGTTGTCAAAAATTTTACCCTAAAAACTAACAAAATCCTTACTTCCGCGGCAAAATTTTGCTTTATTCTAGGACAGAGAATAGGAATGAACCGATTGACACAAAAAAACGAAATTCCTTTTAAACACCTATTCTACACTTTAGCCAAATAGGCTAATGAAAATAAAAATTTCAACAATATGACAGCTACATTGACATTGACAGTACTTATTCCACGTATATCAAGATGCCTAGCATGATAACTCCATTGTCATATATTTCCCTATGTTCGCATTTCACCTCCACCAACCTGTATATAATATAATTGAATTGCAATTCCTTATTAAATTATTTTTATGTACGACTTCATTATAATCAATTGTTTATGACGTTGTTTAGTGTGCATAAACTACCTACCAGTTTATGCACTAGTGCATAATGATAAAGTAAAACAACAATTAAAATTAATAATTTTTATTTATGCACAAGCATTCAATTAAATGAAAATTTTATAAATTACAATAAGGAATACATTTTACAGGCTCTTGACAAACTGACATTAAATTACCTACAAAACAATATAAATAATATTAATAACTTTCATGTAAAATATAATAACTAAGTACAAACCTTAATTAATTGTTTAGGGAGAAAACTAGCTAATTTGGTTGTCTATTCCTTCGTTTATATTAATATCTGAACGAATAATGATATTGACTTCCGGTTTGAAGCACTGAATTCCTCGTACTTTTTTCTATAAGATACATTCTGTCAAAAAATTTCAGTGGTCTTCCTTGAGCTGAAATTTAAAGTTTTTCCGCGAGAGAATTTAGTAAAATTTATGTTTACTCTTTTGTTCATTGTTTTTAATCAACTATATTATCTGAACGAATAATGATAGAAATTTCCGGTTTGCAGGATTGAATTCCTCGGACTTTTTTCTATAAGATACATTGTGCCAAAAAATTTCAGTGGTCTTGGTTGAGCTGAAATTTAAAGTTTTTCCCCGAGAGAATATAGTAAAAATTTTGTTTATTCTTTTGTTTATTGTGTTTAATTAACTATAATATCTGAACGAATAATGATATTGACTTCCGGTTTGCAGCACTGTATTCCTCGTACTTTTTTCTATAAGATACATTCTGTCAAAAATTTTCAATGGTCTTTCTTGAGCTGAAATTTAAAGTTCTTCCGCGAGAGAATATAGTAAAATTTTTGTAGAGAGAAACGGTTGGTGTTTCAAATCTGTATATTTTGCCAAACTTTGAAAAGCTGTATCTCGGAAACTATTAGGACTACCGAGCCCATTCTGGTCTTAGATTGTAGACAATTTAATCTAGTTTAAAAATGTATAGAATGGTTTTTGTCGAAATCGTGCTCCTTCATAGTCAAAATGGTAAGAAACCGAAAAAAGTGCAAAAATTTAGCAGTTTTTGAGATATTCAAAAGTGTTCCGGAGGGTTGTCGAGGTCGAAAACTTGGATTTTGTATCTCAGTCACATCCTATACAAGAAAAAAAATAGAAACCTACTACCACCACTTGATGCAACAAGGCCCATTATAACCATGACAAGGTTACTGGACTATAATGTTTTAGAATTTAAAAATTAAAATTTTCAACACTGAAGGGGTTGATCATTGCCAACTTATTTACAAAAATAAGAAACAGTTGGCATCCTGGCACGCTTTTTGTTATTTCATAAATCATTCGGTAGGGGCGCTATAATAATTAATATGGTCTATTATACATGGTTGTATTCAGAATTTTATGTAGAATCAAAATCTTAAAAATATACGGGATGTTCCATTTAAAATAAGAAGGTTTGTGTCACTTCCGACTAAACAGGAAGTAATAAAAATTCATTATCCATGTAGTTTACCTTTGAATGTAGTTTATCAACATGTAATATTAATATAATTGACTTAAAAATACAATTTTTCGGCGATTGACATTAAAAGTGCTGTTTTTTGACAGCTGACAGTCAGCAAAGTGTCACTTTTGCTGCCTGGGCAGCAAAAATAGTAAAAAAGCCTAGGCAGCAAAAGTAATTGTTACTATGGTGAATCAACAAATTTGACATTTATAAAATTCATCAACATACCTAACCTATTTTACGCATAGCAACATAATTTGATGCGATACCTATTAATACATTTAAAATAATCACTAAATTAATATTAATTAATAACAATCACCGAAAAAATAATGTGTTTAACATGGCAAAATATACAGATTTGCTGCCTAAGCTAGATTCATAGCCTCGGCTGCGCCTCGTCTATGAAACTCTAGCCGCGGCAGCAAATCTAATATTTTTTGCCTAGTTAAACAAATAACTATTTATTATGTGATTATTACCTACAATCGGTATTTTATAAATATTTTTGTATCTGGTATCATTTAAGAATAATTAAAGTATATATTTATAATTTAGTATTTCGGTATCTTGCAGTCCATGATCGATTAACATTTGTTACTACGTAAAATTTAAATGATTATGACATGACAGTGACAATAGTAAAATATGCTTTATATCTTCTTCTGCAGTGTAAATAAAATGACTAAAATATATTTGTAGTAGTAGTAATAGTACTTATATATTAATATATTTGTATAGGTAATAAGTAAAAAGAATAAAGTAGGTATGGCGGAAGGTCTTGTGGTGGCCACGTCAGATTTTTTTATGTGTTTGTAAACGTATTGATTTTTCTCCATAAAATTTCAGCCCATAAATTATATTTAATGTCCTAAAAGATGATTTTATAAGTTTCAATAGAAAAATCTATTTGTACCGCCTTGTACCGGGTACTACATAGGTACTTACTAGATATCGTGTTTTCGTGCAATCTAACTTTGTTGACAGATGACATTTGTAGTAGAAGACAAGCTTGAACTTACTCCAAAGTTCAGTATTCAATTTTGTCTTCTTGCAGACACACCGAACTTAAGGGTCTCGTCTCCGTAACAAAATATTGCGTGTTTAGAGGTGTAGCAGTTTCTGCTTTACTCATTGCATATTAAACATTTGAAGGAAAAACAGGTACTAAATTTTTGTGAAAGAATTAATCTAGGATTATGCCCAGTTAGAATTCTGAAAAAATCTTTGAAATCCATATACAAAATTAGTGAAAAAGTGTGTTTTAAGCAATTTTTTACATGCTTTTTCTTATTATTAAGAGAGTTATTAGAAAATGTAACTCGGCATAATCCTAGTTGCATTCTTCGTCTGTAAATAAATTTATGAAATTTAGCTTTATCTATAAAACTTCGTGAGCATTGTAGAAATTGCTAGACTGCTTTTCCGTATTTTTAGCGTGCGTTTCTATGCATTAACATAGGACAAACAAGGTGTTGAGCTACGTGGAGACGATACCCTTAAGAAAATACAGTATCATAAATAAATATTAAATAAGGTTTTTTTCCCACCTTGGGTGTGGCAGCCTCACTTACTGTGGGTCAACGGTATACAGGTTGGTGGAGGTGAAATGCGAACATAGGGAAATATATGACAATGGAGTTATCATGCTAGGCATCTTGATATACGTGGAATAAGTACTGTCAATGTCAAAGTACCTGTCATATTATTGATTATTTTCATTAAAATATTTGCATAATAATGTACCTATGTGTACGAGCAGAACGAGAAAGTTTACATGCACTTTTAGATTCTATTATTATTTCTGTTATTGATTACTCTTTTTGCCACACAAATTCATTTTGTGACACTACTACAAAATATATCAAGATACCTGGCATGAAAGTTCGATTGTCATGTATGTTCCCTATGTTCGCATTTCACCTCCACCAACCTGTATATATTTATTTCAAGGCGTGTGGAAGTGTGTATTAATAAAACTACTGTAATAACAACATTTGTATTAAAAATGGCGTTTGTGTCCAAAGATGACAACTTAAATTATTTTAAAGATAATACTTACAAACAGCTAAATTTGCTGGATGAAAAAGAACAACATATTGATAATGGTTCAAACAATACTATGTTAAGTAAAATGAACGAACTTATATCAACTATGCAACAGGTAAACTATTTCTATAAAGTACTTATGGCCATTTGCACCGCTTCCACTTAAATTTTAAGTGTCACTTAAGAGAATTCTGTACAGGAAGAATGTACGCGTAAAAAGAATTTACACGCATACACCTCATCGACACATGGTTGCACATTTTACCAAAAACAAATTTTTATATGGTAGATAAGGGATAAAACTTCATTCTATTAGTGCAAATTTTTTTTCAGCACGTTCAACGGTCGAAATTACTTACTTTCAATCGCTTGCAGGCGTTTAGAAGCACCTACAGATTTTTCTTTATATTTCGCAGAACATGATATTTTAAACTTGAATCATGTAGTTTAAAGTTTAATCTACGTTGGGGTAGTGTTATTTTTAGAAAAAACTTTCTGATTTCGAGAAAATTAGAGGTAAAAAAATGTGAATTTTTGTAGTTTTCTTTATTTTATAAACTAAAACTTCGGTACAAAACAGAAAAAATGGCACTAATAGAACGAAGTTTTATCCCTTATCTACCATATAAAAATTTGTTTTTGTTAAAATGTGCAACCATGTGTCGATGAGGTGTATGCGTGTAAAGTGCTTTTTACGTGTATATTCTTCCTGTACAGGATGCTCTTAAATGAAAAACATCAAATTGAACTTGTGACAGCAATGTTATTCCTACATTTGACAATTTGATTTTGATTCGATATTGTTCATTTAAGTTACACTTAAAATTTAAGTGGAAGCGATGCAAATGGCCTTTAATCGTATCATCAACTGTTATTACCTTTTAATATGCAACATTTATTGATAATTATCAACAACATAATACGTTAGTTACTTATAATACGTTAGATACTTATAATAATTCATTAGTTACGGACTTAATACGTTAGATACAACCATAATAACATCACCTTCGATAATGCGAACTGTCAACTGATTGACAAATAAAATTGTTGATTTGTTTTAACATCGCTGTCGTTGATGATACAATTAAGCTTTGAATATAACGCGAATATATGCGATTTAAGCTCCCTTGGATGTTCAAAGAGACTCGGTTTCACCTCGTCGCTTAGCAACATCCAAGGAGGCTTAAATCGCATAATATTCTTGTTATATTAATAGCTATAGACAAATTAATCTTTTTGGACGTTTATGTTGAGTTGATAGCATCATAACGAACTAAAAATAACTAGAAATAACTAAATTGCCTGCAAGCCTTACAAAAATTAGAATATGTTCTATTCCATGCAACCGTTGCCTCAAGATTGCTTCAACCTGTTGAACGTGCAATTTCTGTATTACACTCATGCAATAAAGCAACTTGTCAAAAGTTGCACTTGCGTATCTGCAATATTGCTCAATGTAAAATGGGCTTTAGACATTTTTATGTTTTCAGCTACAAAAAATGTTCATCGACCAAACAACAACCCAAATAGCTGAAAAAGTGCCTCAAACTAAAGACAAAACTTTAGAAACAAATCAACCACCATCCCAAACCGAAATTTTATTGCAACAAGTACAAAATGCAATGGAATCAACAATAGCCCAGCTGTCAAACCGAGGTGTCGATAAGGCAGACTCCGCAGTTACCGGCGAAAACAAAATGGCGGACGTTAAAGAGCTGTCAATATCCGAAAAGTGGAAACTGTACACTGAAATGTATCAATCGAAACTCGAATCGTCCAAAGAATATTGTCTTAACAAAATGAAGCTTGGACAAGAGCTTGGGCTAAACTTTAAAGACACTAAAAGAGAAATGTTGATTGGACTGTGGTCTAATCGACTGGCAGTTGTTTTGTATCTCAAACAACACGAAACAGAAGACGATCTGCTCAACGAAATTGATGAGTGGGAAAAGATTGAATGTGCTAGGAGTGAGGTGTTTAAAAAATATAGAAATAAAAATGTTAAAAATAATTTGTAAAATAAATGAAGTGTTGGTTCTTTGCATTTATTAATTGGCTATGTTAACAAAATAGTAATACTAATAAAAGTGTCAAAATAGTTTTGAAAAGAAATAGTTATTTACGAACCAAATGCGTGAAGATTTCTATCCCACATGAGCGGTTTTTTGAAACACGAGCGAAACGAGGGTTTCATTTACGCGAATGCTGGGGTTTGTACAATGTTTTTTGTAACGAATAAAACTATAATCAAATAAAAATCTATCTATCTAAAATGTACAAAAATCTTTCGGGTGGGTGGTGTAATTTCTTTTAGAAACCAGTGCCTGTGAGTTATTAAATGTCAAATGAAACCATGTATAGACATTTTTCTAACAATTTATTTCACATTTCGTCAATTATACAAATAAACTTATCATAAAAGTATCTTTTTTTTGTTAAAAATAACCTCAAATCTGGTGTTTTCTCAAAAATTACTGTACATTCTTGCAGACACTAAATTATTGTAACAAAACGTACCATATTAGTGAATTTATTGGGTTTTCTATTAAACCAGTACATACTACAAATAAACTTATCAGTAAAGTATCTTTTTTGTAAAAAATAACCTAAAATCTGGTGTTTTTCCTTAAAATACAGTACATCCTTGTAAAACGCAGGCCCATAGTAAGCATTTTTAGCAGTCCGGTTGTTTAAAACACAAATTGTACTGAAACTTATGTGGTTTTCTACCAAACCAGTTCATGTTTTAAGAAAAACGCAACCGTCAAACACAATTGTGCGTGGACGTACCTCCATATTAGTGAATTTTGACAGTCCAATAATTTATTATACATATTGCAATGAAAATTATCGGGTTTTCTATTAAACCAGTACATATTACAAGAGAAAATCAGCAACAATATTACATTAATTGACTGTTTATAAAAAAATAACTTAAATTCTAGTGTTTTTTTCTGAAAATACAGTACACCCTTGTAAAATGCAGCCCCATAGTACGCATTTTTAGCAGTCTGGTTGTTTAAAACACAAATTGTAATGAAACTTATGGGGTTTTCTATGAAACTAGGGTATGTTTTAAGAGAAACGCAACTGTCAACTTCACGTATCAGCCATCTTGCGTGTGTAAACCAGGGCGGCAAATTCAAACTCCGACGACGACCATGAGGCGGGGTGCGATGTTCATGCTCATGAGCTCCTGGAAGAGCAGGTTTGAAATACACATTTCAGTTTAACTGTAAAACTATCTTCCGGGTGGTGTAATTTCTCCATCAGAACCTTAGAGTTCTTAAATGTCAAATGAAATCATGTACAGACATTTTTCTAACAATTTATTCCACATTTCGTTAACAATACAAATAAACTTATCATAAAAGTATGTTTTTTGTTAAAAATAACCTCAAATCTGGTGTTTTTCTTGAAAATACAGTACATCCTTGTAAAACGCAGCCCCATAGTAAGCATTTTTAGCAGTCCGGATGTTTAAAATACAAATTGTAATGAAACTTATGGGGTTTACACAATTGTGCGTGAAAGTACCTCCATATTAGTGAATTTTGACAGTCCAATCATTTATAATACACATTGCAATGAAAATTATCGGGTTTTCTATTAAACCAGTACATATTACAAGAGAAAATCAGCATTGATTGACTGTCAAACACACTAACGACCGTTCGGGCGGCGATTTGAACCTCCTAACCCCAAAGTAAGCATTTTTAGCAGTCCGGATGTTTAAAACACAAAATGTACTGAAACTTATGTGGTTTTCTGTGAAACCAGTGCATATTTTAAGAGTGTAACTGTAGAATAATCTTCCGGGTGGTGTTTTTAAGAAACCATCAGTATCTGTGAGATCTTAAATGTCAAATGAAACCATGTACAGATATTTTTCTAACAATTTATTTCACATTTCGTCAATTATACAAATAAATCTATCATAAAAGTATGCTTTTTGTTAAAAATAACCTCCAATCTGGTGTTTTTTTCTCAAAATACAGTACATTCTTGCAGACACTCCTCCATATTAGTGAATTTTGACAGTCCAATCATTTATAATACACTTTGTACTGAAACTTATGGGGTTTTCTATGAAACCAGTACATATTACAAGAGAAAATCAGCATTGATTGACTGTCTGAGACACTAACGAGCGTTGAAGCTCCTAGACGACCATGAGCCTGGGGGCGATGTTCATGCTCATGAGCTCCTGGAAGAGCAGCTTGGCGGCGTAGGGCAGGCGCACCTGGGAGATCTGCGTCTTGTTCTTGCAGCCCTTGCACTCGAAGGTGTTGTTGCGCATGTTGGCGATGGCGATGAGGCCGCAGAAGTTGCACACGTGGATGCGGTACGGGTCGGACACCTCGAACAGTCGCTCGCGCAAGAACTGCGCAGCTCCGTGCGCTATCTGACAGTCGCGCTCCATCTCCCCGAAACGGAGACCTCCGTCTCGGGCTCTGCCCTCCATCGGCTGTCGCACTAGGATCTGCACCGGGCCGCGCGCCCGCGAGTGAATCTTGTCGTCCACCTGAAACAATCAAGTAGTTAGAGAAAGGAACCAATTTGTGTTAAATAATGGTGATTAAGTGTCATTTAATGATAGTTGAGTGCGTTGTGTGATCGAATGTCATTCAAATCCAATCTACAGGAATAAAAAGACGATGAGAATTAAATAAATTTGGAATTGAGGGAATTATTGTGTAGAAATTACTGTTTATTCATTTAAAAGTAAATGAATAAATTTGGAATTAAAGAAAATAATTCAAAATTAAAGGAATAAATAGGAATTGGAAGAATTAGTAGACTTTTTAAAATTAAAATTTGAGGAATTAATTTAGAATAAAGTTAGATTCAGACCTACCAAATTATAACTATAAGTGCTAAATTAACCAATCAGCGCTTCCACAAAATTCTAATTTCAATTGAGCGTTGGTTGGTTAAATTATTCACTTATACTTATAATTGAGTAGGTTTGAATGTAGCTTTAAAGAAAATAATTTAAAATTAAAGAATTTGGCAAGCATTAGAGAAATAAGTATGGCACTGAAAGCATTTTTAGAACTAAAGGAATTTCCAAATCGCATATATTTGAGAACCAATCAGGACGCACGAAACCACATGGACTTGTGTTTCTTTAATGACAGCTCTCGTGGAACAGAGTATATTAGAATTTATAACATTTAGAAAGGAATTACGTCAAAAATTCAATTTTTCCATTATTTTCGATATGAGAATTAATAAAATTTTAAAGGAAGTACTTCAATTATTAAGTAATTAATTCAATTCCACAAGTATTAATTCAATTTTAAAGAAATTATGTTCATTATAAACAAATTACATAAATTACTTAGAATTAAAGAAATTAAAAGAATTATTTGAAATTAATAGAACGACATAGCACTGAAAAAATTATTTAAAATTGAAATAAACAACTGTACAAAATTTGAATCGGCGACTAGTCATCGCACACACACACTTCAATATACCGCCCACTGGGGCCCTGCGTGGGCTAGCACAGCTCGGCACAGAAGGTGGTTTTGCCGCTAGACTGGTTAGGTTTTTGCAAATACGTTGAAAGATTCCATACCGCTTACTTAGCCCAGCTAGCGTACGGTATCTTTTATCCTTTTAATGTAGCATTTGACGAGAGCGCATTTCATTGGCTGATATTTGAAAGCGTCCCTCCACGCACAGAACAGAAGGTTCCGTCTCCCGTCTATCTACTTCGTACGTGTGTTTGTGTGCTCTTCCGAAAGGCACATTGTGTACATTCGCACTCCGACAAAGAGATAAAAGACCGCGTACTCCAGCTTTGCTTGGCTGGCATAAGACGTCAGCGGTATAGAATCTAACTCACCATATGCTTCAGCCGCTGATAGTAAGTAGGCCCGAGGAAGATCTGCGCGTTGATCTTCCTGCCGGTGTGCCCGTTGTACATGACCTCGTTGCCTCTGAGCTGGTAGCCGTACTCCTGCAGCAGCGTGGAGATCTTCTGCACGTTGACGGCGTCGTTGAAGGGCGTCGCGTCGCCGATCTCGCCCTTGTTGGACGACACCTTGCCCTGGATGCACTCGATCAAATGGCCGATGGTCATACGGGAGGGGATGGCGTGGGGGTTGATGATGATGTCGGGGGTGAGGCCTTCGCACGTGAACGGCATATCCTGAGGATAGAAAGTGAAGGTGGTATTTTATAGATTTATCTTCCCTGACTAATGATTTAAAAGCTGAAAACTGTTTAAATATAGCTAAGTAACGCAATAACCTATAATCGACGTTATATGACGTACTATTTTACGTCGAACAGACGTTGCTCTTAGAATTAACCGTATTCCCGATGCCATCAGCTGAACGGTAAAACCCGCCAATTTTCATTACGTCCCGCGTTTCATATTTACCCGCAATTGTTAACCTCAAATAAGGTAAACAATCTGACAATTACATCCATGGATACGGAAAAATCTTTTACACACCTTTAAACTAACTTAGTTCTTACCTCTTGCCTGTACTGGATACCACAGGTTCCTTTTTGTCCGTGTCGACTGGCAAATTTGTCTCCAATTTGTGGGATTCGAACCGATCGCACTCGAATCTTACAAAACTTGTATCCTTCGGAATTTAGAGTCAACATGACTTGATCCACAACTCCTGTTTCTGAATTTCGCAGGAATGTTGAGGCGTCACGCTTAGTATAACGCTTAGTCGTACCGTCCAACTAAAAAATAAAGATGTCAGTGGCAATGAATATTTTAACTGTTTTAACGACGGAATCCAACTGCTTTGACCGATTAATCTTGGTGCAGTCAGAATCTCAATCCGTGCAACGACTTTTGAAATTGAAAGCGGCAACGAAGGTATTCTTAAGCCCATTTTACATTGAGCAAGTGCAACGGGCAACTTCAATCTTCAAGTCAGAGTTGAACAAGAAAATTGCAGAAGACATTTTTTTCATTTTACACTGAGCAACATCAGCAACATGCAATTACTTATTTAATGTATAAATTTATTAATAAATTTACCAATATTTTGTTACTATGTCAACTTAACCTCTTGGATTTGTTGTATTGTATATTGTTGGAAAATAAGGATAGAATGACATTATAACCACTAACGCACTAACTTTAAAACACAAATTAATCTTTTTGACGTTTATGTTCAGTTGGTAGCAACGAACTAAAAATAACTAGAAATAACTGTCAATTGCCTGCAAGCCTTACAAAAATTAGAACATGTTCTATTCCATGCAACCGTTGCCTCAAGATTGCTTCTGCCTGTTCTGTATTACACTCATGCAATATAGAAGCAACTTGTCAAAAGTTGCACTTGCATCTGCAATATTGCTCAATGTAAAATGGGCATACTACGATCAAGTTCAAGTGCAATTTAATTGCAAGATGTTTTACAATTTAAAGAATGCACACACACTGCCGGTCGAGAGACTTGAACCACGGAACTCCGTCATCATCATCATCATCACATCAGACATAGTATCACTTACCTCGTCATCGTTTTCTGGAAGTGTGATGGTTTTACCGATAACAACGTCATCACCGGAGACACGAACTCCTGGTGAAATGATGCCATCGTCGTCTAGTTTGTCGTAGAGGGCGTTGCGCATGCCTTGACAGGTCTGCCGGGTTGGTTTTTCAAATTGTTCTTCTTGGTCGCCTAAACGTTTTGATTCTGCGTCTTTGTATGATCGGTAGAACACAGATCTACAACAAAAACGTAGTTGAGTATAGTTTTCAATAGAACTTAATATGAAATCGTACAATAATGAGGTGCTGTAGCTACGCAAAATCAAAGTGCAATTTTTGATCCGCAAGATCTATCTTAAAAATTATCGTTGGCTACCATTTTAAATCATTTTTCACATCGGCCCTCATCGAGACTTTTAATTTGATACCAAACTCGATGTGATTATAATATTTTTGTATTAAAACAAATTCCAACAAAACAGCAACTAATTAATTAAACTGATTTTATAAATAGCAACTGACGATTGGCATTTGTTGATTTAATTCTAATTTTTTTTCGGTGGCTGGCATTTGAAATCATTTTGCACATCGGCCCTTATAAAGACTTACTACGGAAAAAAACCGTTATTCCGTAGTACCTACTGTATGATTTCTGTTGTACTTTTTGACTATAATTATTATTTTAATGTGTTTAATTCAAACAATCTTTAATGATTGCTTCACAAATTGTGATACATAAGTAATACCAACTCCTGAGGAGGGCTCATGTGGGGCCGAAATCGGCAGAGTGGTATAAAAAATATATCTTTTTGACTGCAACCCAATTACTGCAATCTTTTTAAAATTCGATAGATTTGCTAAGTTCATTGAACGCAGCTATTGTTACTTTATTTTTGATCGACCGTCAGTCTGTGTTATCCACGGTGCAAGAAGCTTTCTTCTTACACTGTGGTGTTACCCTACCTGACACTCAACTATATTATTTCATGTCGTCTTATGAGGTACTAATTAGACGACTATTAAGCTGGATTCACATGAACCGTCTACACCGTTCGTTTTGCGGACGTAGCTGCACACTACTAGAAATGAAAAATTAAATATAACCAAAATTGTTTAGTTATGTTATTTTCTAATGTCACTTGTGTTGTTTGCTGTGATCAGTGTGTAAGTAACGATGAGTAAGAAAAATGGATAATTGTCCTTAAATTTTAATTACCGAAGTTCAGAAGCATCCCTGTCTCTATAATCCCGGAGATAAGGATAACAAGAATATTGCTAGGTTGGTATTACTACAAATCTCGTTAATCCCGGCGATAAGGATTATAAGTTGGTATTACCTACTACAAATCTCGTTGCGGAGCATGCGCAAATGGAAATGACGATCACAACGGACCGTCAAAGCCGTCAAAAGTTGAAATATTTCGCCGTCAACGCCAGACCGTTAAGAACGTTCAGGCTACGGAACGGCTCATGTGAACGCAGTGTTACCCTACCTGAAGAACCCTCGCTCCACAGCACTAGCATTGAGGATGACGCTGTCCTCCTGGTTGTACCCAGTGTAGCACAAAATGGCGACGATGCTGTTGATGCCGGCGGGCAACTCTCTGAAGCGCAGGTACTCCATGGACCTGGTGGTGACGAGAGGCTTGTGAGGGTAGTAGAGCACGTGGGCCAGTGTGTCCATCCGGACGTGGAAGTTGGTTATGTACACGCCCATGGCTTGCTTACCCATGGCGCTCTGTGGAAAATAACATGAAGTATAATATACGACTCGGGCGGAGGAAGGTGGCCTTCCTGTTTAGCGTTTAGAGAGAGGCACAAAATACGGGCCAGCTCGGAGCATGACGATAAACAACGGAACGATGGCAACGCACGGGCCCTGTAGTTTCTCTCTCGCACGGGATAAACAGAAATGCCACGAATTTACAGTATTACTAATAGACGGAGAGCCAGAGCCAAAAAAAGTCTCTGAATTTACTAAGCCTAGTTTTTTTTTTATAGTTTATTACAGTGGTTGTGTACACAAACATACTGCGGTCAGTCAAGCGAAACGTAGAACAGGCGTCTCAGGTACGCTGTCGAAGTTGTCGTTCCTGCGAGGTAACAAAATGAATTTACTAAGGCTGAAAATTGTTATACAAATAGTATATTGCATATACATGAAAGATATGACAGTCAGTCAGCTAAATGTGGCGACAGAGCTGGTCAGTCGGCCGCAATGTATGTACAAAAAATATTAGCCCAGTCAAATTTGACATTAAAATGTAAATTCATTTTGTTACCTCGCAGGAACGACAACTTCGACAGCGTACCTGAGACGCCTGTTCTACGTTTCGCTTGACTGACCGCAGTATGTTTGTGTACACAACCACTGTAATAAACTATAAAAAAACTAGGCTTAGTAAATTCAGAGACTTTTTTTGGCTATGGCTCTTGGACTATAAGATACGGATTTATTGTGATTAAATTAACCAGCCAGCGCTTCCACAAAATACTAATTTCAATGGACCTTTTCCCTCAAACGAGAGAAATAATCATAGAAAGAGATGCACATACTGCTCAGTTGACTGAAATGTAAGTTTTATAGAGAAATCCAGAATGACGTCATAGCCATGGGGCAACCTACTATTCCAACCTTACATTTGCATATGTTTAATTAAATTTTGAACAGTTTCTGTTAAAACGTAATTTAAATAATATTTGCATGGTACAAAATACCTATAAACCGGAATATAAAATTGTATTTTATTGACAGTTAGCTTTAACCAGTTTGACAGCTGCCCCCTGACAAATTCAATTGTTATGGATTCGTCTATTGGTTGATTGGTTACTAGAAGATTGGTTGGGTTGGAACCACGGTCAAAGAAGATTAGGTTTATTAACTAATAAGATTTTTCCGGTCACCGCCATACCCTCCGTTGGGCGGCGCTGGTGTATCACTGGAAGTAGCTCTATGCAGAGCGGACTGACCATATAAGCGTCCGGTACTATCACCTGGCCGGTTTGATAGTCCCAATCCGCCCCTGGTCTATATAGAGTTAAATGAACAACATAAATGTTTTAAAAGGTAAAACAAGACCATTACTAAACGTCAGAATTGACACATCAGCAACTTATTATGGAAACCTACATCCAATGATACAGCAGAGACATCTATCTAAAGGTACTCATCCTCATCGCATAGAAACAGTGTAAACGGATAGAGAGTCGTACAACCTAACCTTCTTTGATCGTGGCACAATATAATAAACAACCTATCTTCCCACTTACTTGATACGTGTTCCTAGGGCTTTGGTTATGATCAGGAAAAGGAATAATACTGGCGCAGACACCCAATATCATAGCGGGGTGAATTTCACAATGTGTGTAGGTCGTACAGTAGGCGTATTCTTTCTCTTGTCGCAGATCTTCCGGAGACATTGCAATCATCACGGTTTCTTCTTCTAGAGTGTCTATGTATTCGACTACACCAGACGCCACTAATACTTGCCAACTAGAGAGAAAATTAGTTCAATAATTAATTAATATTTCACTGTACATATTTGTATGACAAGGGTTGAACCACGTAAACTACGAAGTATAAAGCCCTTTAGAGATTCTACGGAGAGTCAAAATCCTGGCAAAGAAGAAGTTTTTCTCCTTCTAGTGATAATTACGTGGTTTTGAAGCAACCAATAAATTATAAATTCTTCTTTTCCAAGACTCATTGAAGATTCAATTTAACGACACCGCAATTTAACAAATAATTCTCACTAGAAAGAAAAAAACTTCTTCTTTGTCAGGATTTTGTCTCTCCGTAGAATCGCCAAAGATCGTCGTGCGAACAGGGCTTAATATATGACAGGAGTGGACACTAGGGCGGATGAAGTGTGGCCTTCCTGTTTACCTTTTAGAGAGAGACAGGCAACACGGGCCTGCTCGGAGCATGTATTCTATGATGCTAAACAACGGTAACGATGGTAACGCACGGGCCCAGTAGTGATCTTTCTCTCGCACAGGGTAAACAGAAATGCCACAAATCTATAGTATTGCTAAGATATGGAATGTCCACTCCTCTGTTTATATTATACTTCGTGGGCTAGCATTGTAATATTAATATAAAATGAACCAAACATTAATATACCTATAATTTTGATTACTGGAACATATTTTTATACCGTCACTATTAGCAACGGTATACAAAGCAGCTTTGGTCTGCTACTGCTACTGCTACTTTACCATAGTAGCAAATTAGCAATCCAGTCAATTATATTGAAAGGAGACCTCAAAAATGAGTTATTGCCATGAAAACAGTTTTTAAAAAGTTAATAATTCTTTAAATATTTAAGATTTTACGTATCGATACATCTACGTCACAGTAATGCGTTTTCACGTGTATTCTTACTTACAGTAATAAAGAAACTACCAAATTGTATTTTATATTTTGTAACATTTAGAAGCAGTTGATTTTACATAAGTACATTTTAATTCCACATGGTTTGAGAAGATTTTCAGCTATACCTCTACGTCACACAAACTTTAAAAATTAATTACAGCTTTATGAAGAACAATTAAGGCTTATCAGTACTCTCAATCGCTTTCAAATAACATGAAGTTTCAATAAAAAACTTTAAAAAATGGTAAACTACCCTATTGTTCATTATTAAATACCCAAGTGAAGTCTAAAAAGCCTACTTTTAATACCGATCGTAGAAAAGTCGATTTTTGAACTTACCCGTAATTATTGTACTCTCGTTCCTTCAACATGTCAATGTGCCTCTTTTTCAATAGCAAGTTACCGTTTTCGACAATGAGTAGAGGTCTGCAAATTCTACCAGCATCGGTGTAAATTCTTATTTCACGATCACGAATGTCACGAATCATAGACACTTCCGATACGATGATGTCCATCTGGCGACGAAGTTTTCTTAAAGTTGCCATAAGTTGTTCTGGGTCGCGATGGATTCCCACCTAATACAGAAAAAAAAATCATTATACAGGATGATTCATCATAACTTGCTTTTTTAAAATGTGTGTCATTCAGGCTGTAGGGATCGTAGTGAAGAAGAGATGCACTTTTAAAGTTTTGTTCCCCACCCGGTCAGTCGCCATCATGCGTTGGAGCACGGAACAGCGTTTGTTTTCAGTTGAGTCGTACACTTATCTCAATAAGAGGCGATTTGGAGTGGCCAGCCCGATTTGGCTCCTTGTGATTTTTTTGAAATCCCGCGTTTACGTCAACCGTCCAAGGACCCTAGAAGACCTGAAGGCTAACATTCGGGCCGCAATTGCCAACATACCCGCTGCCATGCTGGAAAGGGTTATGACAAACGCCAGAAATCGGCTTATTCAGTGTATAGACAATGGGGGGCGTCACCTACCTGATATGATTTTGAAAATTGGGTGAAACAAAACTTTAGATATGTACCTACATTATAAAATAAAAAGTTTCTGATACATAAAATGGGCAATATTGCGTTTTGAAATAAGTAAGTTACGATGAATCACCCTGTATAGGTAGTCTGTTTTTAAACTAGAAGTAAACATAATATTCGATAGTAGTTTATGTGCCGATGATCGACATGATGTGTGCGTTAATAACATTCATGGTTGTTAGTGGACAGGCTACTACAAAGGAGATTTTTGTAAAGTTAAACTGGAATATGGATCTGACTGGTTTCGAACCTGAGTTGTCAGAGGCCAAGTTGGTTACGTTACTTTAAAAAAACGTCGTCCGATTATTGGCATTTATTTTTACCAAAAGTGGTCACGAGCATATCAGGTTTGGTATCAAATTAAAGCTGACGACCTACAGCAGTGTAATCTAATTTACGATTGTAGTTTTGCAAGTATCGTATACAGGGTGTACCAGATAAGTTGTCCATGTCGGAGATCTCGAGAACCGTAAGTGATACGATGTCGGTTAAATTAGACAAAAGTTGCCTCATTATTAGACCAATTTAGTGACGTCTCGATTTTTTTTCTAAAATGCATAGGTCACTAGATATCAGTGAAAATGTAATATTTACGATTTTTATATGAAGTAATACACTATTTTAATTTGCACTTTATTAAGACACTTTTTCAAGAAGAATTTACAGGGATGCTCAAATTTTTTCCAACATTACAGTTTTTGATCAAGTTTTCTCGAGATCCCCATGTCGAACAACTTATCTGGGACATTCTGTATATTAGAAAACATTTATGAATCTACTAAAGTGAATAATATCTACCCAGCATCCATTGACGAAGATCTTGGTGGCATCAGCGATGGCCGATGGAGCGATTTCTTCCAGGTTTTCCATGGACCACTCTTCCAAGAACTCGAGAATTGGTGAAGGTTGAGAACCGACTGAAATGTAGGCCATAAGGGCGAGATTTTTTACGAGGCCTACAGCTGCGCCTTCTGGAGTCTCGGCCGGACAAATCATACCTAAAAGAAAGATAGATATCGGTTTTGGTATTTTGATTCGATGTGTTATAATTTTATCTTTTCTCGGGCTTGGTATTAAATTAATTCAGCAACGTTCGAAAGTATTGTGTTTTGGATTAAATGATTCAACGATTGCCTTTAATTATTAAATAAACGACTAAATAAGAAGTCAAATGCAGTTGTGTTAAAAATGAGGTCCGCCCGTTGTACCTACTTGGCGAGTTATTCGTCTAGCAAATAACATAATAGCAGAAATTATTTCTCTATGACATAACCGCGCAGGTTTGAAAAAATGACGTCCAATAGCCAAAATATTATACCAACGATCGTCATTTGTTATTACTTAAAAAGTAATTAACATGTAGAATTGTTGAAACTTACTTTTGCCAAATGACAGAATAATAGATCTAATGGTCTACTTGAATGATTTTTTTATTCAATATTTTTGAAGAAGAGATTTTTACAAAATTTTTATTAACAAGCCCAAAAATAATTAATGAAAATGTGGTGTGACGTAGAAAGTTGCCATAGAGTCAAATTCAAATATCTAGGAGCCTGAGCTGCGCGAGAAGGCAGAGCTTGTCATGTACTGTCCGTTTTACAAAACTGGAGCTAGCGAGTTTATGCTACGCTGCACTTCACTTAATTTTCAAACAAAACTAAAATATAACTCAATCACAATCAATTACAAAATTCACAGCGTTACACGAAGCAAAACACTACGAACGTCAACATGAGAACAACAGTTGGTCTGTAGAACAGACAGTAGCGTAGTTTATCATCTATGCCTCTCTTTCTAAGACGAGAATTCGTACTTCACGCAGGGTTCTGCTTAAGTGAATTTTACTCTAACTCGATTTTTCGTCCCGATGTGTTGAAATAATACATTTTTTAAGTCTGCGACTTTCTAACTTTAATATGACATGATTATAATTGTAGTATTAATTATTGTATATTATTCGTACGTTTTCTTATTTTACTTAAGTATGTATCGTGTAATACGTACTTCGGAGACTAGTTACGTGCTGCCACTTATGCTAAAGTTTGCGCTAAGGGTTCCATAATACAACATCTTCAAATTACGTTGAACGATTAATATTTCAAAACCAACTCACCCCACAGCGTATTATGCAGCTGTCTCGGCTTAGCCAGTTTCCCATCCCTGCCAATCGGCGAGTTAACCCTCCTGAGATGGCTCAACGTGGACGCAAACGTCAGCCTATTCAACACCTGACTGACCCCAGCCCTGGCCTGGTGGGCCTTCTTCTGGTCGCCCCAGTTGCCCGTGGCGAGCGAGTAGCGCAGCCCGTCAGTGATCATCTTGGTCTTGATGGCCAGGTCCAGGTTGAAGTCCTTGCCGCGGTCGATGAACTTCTGCGCGTACATGCGCACCTCCTTCATGAGGTTCTTGAACAGCCCGCGGAACAGGAAGGCCAGCAGAGGACCAGCGAGGTCTAGGCGCTTGTTGCCGTAGTGATCCCGGTCGTCTAGCTCGCGACGGCCCAACGCTGCCAGCAGCAGGCGGTGCACCATGTAGCTAAAAGATACAGAGGGTTAAGTAATGATTATACGAGGTCTGGCTATTAAATAACGAGACGGCGCCCTAGAGAGGAAGGAGGGGATACGAATGCAGCGTTGGATAGCTGGAAGTGTCTACTATTCCTGTACGAAAACAGGTCGCAGTCGCTGTAGTAGTATTTTTTCTATAAAGGTTAGAAACGAACGTGTTTTCTTCTTGTGCCGATAACAATGAATTTTGCACCAGGACAACGCACCTGCCCATAACGCGCTGTCTGTGAAGCGTTATTTAGCCGCTAGAGGTACTCCGGTGCTCGAACACGCGTCGTACTCGCCTGATTAAGCACCCTGTGACTATTTTCTATTTCAGAAGATCAAGTCTGACTTAAAAGGAACCCGGTTCGAGTCGATGGAAGAGGTGAAGTGAAAATCGGCGGAGGTCCTAAACACGTTCGTTTCTAACTTTTATAGAAAAAATACTACTACAGCGACAAATTACATAATCATGAAACTTTTCAAATGTCAGTAAAACTATTTATTAGATTAGTAGAATAAGCAGAATTAGGCGAGAGGTTGTGTGCTGGCCACAGCAGATTTTTTGTATGAAATGCAAACATTTGTAAAAATATACTAACATGCACAATAATACAATATATGCAAATGCATATATAATCCGCACGCTAATCATAAGCCTTTACCGCCTAGTTACGCGACACTCTGTCTTCCAACTGTATGGTGCACCGCCTCCTTCTGGCAGCACTCGGTCGCCGGGAACTAGACGACTGGGACCACTACGGCAACAAACGCCCTCTCCTCGCCTTCCTCTCCTGCGGGCTGTTCAAGAACCTTGTGAAGAAGGTGTGCATGTACTTCAACCATCATCAAGACCAAAATGATCACCGACGGGCTGCGCTACTTGCTGGCGATGGGGGAGTTAACCCTCCTGAGATGGCTCAACGTCAGTCGATTCAGCACCTGGTGGGCTTTCTTCTGGTCGCCCCAGTTGCCCGTGGCGAGCGAGTAGCGCAGCCCGTCGGTGATCATCTTGGTCTTGATGGCCAGGTCAAGGTTGAAGTCCTTGCCGCGGTCGATGAACTTCTGCGCGTACATGCGCACCTCCTTCATGAGGTTCTTGAACAGCCCGCGGAACAGGAAGGCCAGCAGAGGACCAGCGAGGTCTAGGCGCTTGTTGCCGTAGTGATCACGGTCGTCTAGCTCTCTGCGGCCCAGAGCTGCCAGCAGCAGGCGGTGCACCATGTAGCTGGAAGGCAGAGGGTCGTGTAACTAGCGGAAAATGGTTAAAGCCGGGATTACGATGGTCGGAACGGAACGGAATGTAACGTAACGTAACGCAAAACCTTGAATACATGCTAGCATATGGAACTGATTATGATAGTTTTAACCATGGTCAAAGAAGATTAGGTTGTTCGACTCCCTATCCATTTACACTGTTTCTATGCGGTCAGGATGAGTACCTTTAGATAGATGTCTCTGCTGTATCATCGGAGATAGGTTTCCATAGTGTGCGTGTAAATTAGTTGTTGATGCGTCAATTCTGACGTTTAGTAATGATCTTGTTTACATTTATGTTGTTCATTTAAACTCTATATATACCAGAGGCGGATTGGGACTATCAAACCGGCCTGGTGATTGCACCGGACGCTTATATGGCCAGTCCGCTCTGTATAGAGCTGCCTTCAGTGATACATCAGCGCCGCCCAACGGAGGGTATGGAGGTGACCGGCAAAATCTTATTAGTTGATAAACCTAATCTTCTTTGACCGTGGTTTTAACGGAACGGAATGTAACGTAACGTAACGGCAAAGCTTGACAATGTCGAGCTCTTCCGTCCTGGGAGTCACGTGACTTCAGGAACCAAGGAGAAAGCTCCTATCTAGGGATGCGCGCCAGTTCGTCACCTGACTGTCACTGACATTTAATTTTAAGGTTATACGATATTTGTGTGTTTTTTCGAATGTTCTTCCTGTGGCTCCATAAAAATCGTATGCAGCCCGCAACAATGCAAAGAGGTCGCCTCTTTCTAACCAACGAAAGTATTGCAATCGCCAAATTTCAAAGAATGCGCATTCTTACATTGGAAAAAGATGGCATGTTAAAAATAACAAGGAAGAACTCTGCCCCATGACAGGTCACAGAAGCCAGTCCATTATGAGTTGAAAGTATACGACTTTCCCGTCCATAATTGTTAGATGTTACAGGAGCTAGGTTAATTATGTTGTTTGTCATCAAAAATGAAGTGCGCAGCACGCCTGGCGTCATTCGCATTACATGTCACAAATGCTGCTTTCCTATTGGTTGTCACTAGACCGCAGACCGTAAAAGTTGAGACTTGGCGAACTTTTCGATAGCGACCTAGGTACTACGACCATTATGAACCTACGCATTGAGAAGTCCATGTTTCAACTTTTACGGTTACTGTCTCGGTTTCGGTTACGGTCTATTATAAACCAGGCCTAAATCTTTAGCGAGATACTAACGGAATGGCGGAACTACTAGCGTCTGCTATATTCTTACTAATTGGAAGAGATGCTAATATTTTGGTACAAATACCTTCACCGGAATGGATAGGTGATACCTAAAATGTACTTACCCCAAGAAATAAGCCTTTTTGGTCTCACAGAAGTCACTCACACCAACATGAGGCAACATTTCTTTCTGCAAAATTTCCCTAGCGTATTTAATACGTTTGTCTTTTGTCACACCCGGTTTTGCACCCCTAGTACCAATAAAATTGAGCGCAACATTTTGTTCTTGGATTACGAAAGCTTCATCAAGGGACGGTTTTACCTTAAAAAATACACATTATACATGATGTTTCAATACCATATGATAAACAACGAAGTGGACACTCGGGCGGATGAAGTGTGGCCTTTATGTTTACCTTTTAGAGAGAGACAATTAATACGGGCCAGCTCGGAGCATGCATTCTATGACGTAAACAACGAGTCCTCTCACACAGGATAAATACAAAAGCCACGAATCTACAGTATTGCTAAGATACGGAGTGTCCACTCCTGTGTTTATATTATATTTCGTGGAATAAACATTTTATGGCAGATGCTACACCCTGTATTTAATTCTACTTACCATTTCCATCATTTCTGGGTCCTCAAAGTCATAGATAATGTGTTCTAGAATGTCTCTGTCAGCTACGAAACCTAAGGCTCTAAATACAATCATGATAGGTATTTCTTGCTTGATGTAAGGTAAAATTGCGATTATTCGTTGACCAATCGCGGCTTTTTTAATTGCTTGACCACCTCTGGCCATCATATTGACCCATAGAGTTGAAGTCGGCCGAGAACTAAAAAAACACAGAGAACCAGTTCAGTTAAACAGGCACAGTTAAATTAAACGAGGTCTGGCTATTAAATAACGAGACTGCTTGTGCAGAAGGCGTCCTAGAGGAGCAGGAGGGGGAACGAATGCAGCGTTGGATAGCTGGAAGTGTCTACTATTCCTGTACGAAAACACGTTGCAGTCACTGTAGTAGTATTTTTTCTATAAAAGAAACGCGCTGTCTGTGAAGCGTTATTTAGCCGCTAGAGGTACTCCAGTGCTCGAACACGCGCCGTACTCGCCTGATTTAGCACCATGTGACTATTTTCTATTTCCGAAGATCAAGTCTGCCTTAAAAGGAACCCGGTTCGAGTCGATGGAAGAAGTGAAGCGAAAATCGGCACGAGAAGAAAACACGTTCGTTTCTAACCTTTATAGAAAAAATACTACTACAGCGACTGCCACGTGTTTTCGTACCGGAATAGTAGACACTTCCAGCTATCCAACGCTGCATTCGTTTCCCCTCCTGCCCCTCTAGGACGCCTTCTGCGCGCGCAGTCTCGTTATTTAATAGCCAGACCTCGTACTATTAGTTCAGTTAAATACCTATGTTCCAAACAAGACCTAATTTCGGCCTTATAAGCGTATTTGCCATCTTTCATTGCGAACACATATACAGTATTGGTCGCCATCTTTTCCTGGGCAATGAGAACTTTCTCTGATCCGTTTATAATGAAGTAACCTCCTGGATCCAATGGACACTCATTCAATTCAGTTAAATCACGATCAGTTAGCCCACTCAGCAGGCAGTAAGTCGATCGCAGCATAATAGGGATTTTACCTGGAAAAAGTTAGTAAAATATGATTTAAGTGAGTGTTTGAGGTTATGTATAGCTCAGTAACTCCCGGAATTGAGGAGTTTATGTCACTGTAGCTATGACGTTCACTTCAGCTAAGAAAAAAGCAGATGGCACTGCAAAAATACTATAATAACATCTACCATTCTGTAATAGGGTAGTTTACCATTTTCTTTTAAGTTTTTTATTGAAACTTCATGTTATTTGAAAGCGATTGAGAGTACTGATAAGCCTTAATTGTTCTTAATAAAGCTGTAATTAATTTTTAAAGTTTGTGTGACGTAGATGTATAACTAAACCATGGGGAATTAAAATGTACTCATGTAAAATCAACTGTTTCTAAATGTTACAAAATATAAAATACAATTTGGTAGTTTCTTTATTACTGTAAGTAAGAATACATGTGAAACGCATTATTGTGACGTCGATGTATCAAATATTTAAAGAACTATTAACTTTTTGAAAACTTTTTTCATGGCAATAACTCATTTTTGAGGTATTCTTTCAATATAATTGACTGGATTGCTAATTTACTACTATGGTAAAGTACCCTATCAGATTCAGGATATCATTCTATCTTACTAGCCAACGCTTTTTTCTCAACTAAAATGAGGTATAGTTTTGAGGTTATGTACTACCTATGAATGTTTTCTGGTGCTGTGTTTCTATTGGCTCTTCATTTGGTTTGACGATTGTTTTTGTTATGTCCACGTACAAAGGGGCGGAATAAGTTAAATTTCGAAGACGAGCTTCGTTGGGCATCATTGGACTAGGGGCGCCATCTTTTTCCCAGTGAGTCGGTTTTGACAGGTAAATTTGCTCGAATTTTAACAGATATCGAGGCTAAAAAAGACTATTTTAATTTTTTATTCGTGTTGAGCCTCATTTCCACCGACTGTTTTAGTGCTTAATGCATAATTATTTGTGCGTAAGGCGTAATGCATAATTATTATTTATTAGATGGCCATTTCCACTTATTTTGTTTAAGCACTAATTCGACAGAGATAACATTTGTTGTCGAATTTGGTAATTTAATCATTATCGGCATTTTTGCGATATTAAGGAATGGAAGAACTGTTAATTTCGTAAGTAAGGTGTTCAGTTCCATATTTAAAAACAGACAGAAATTGACAACTCGAAACAAATAATAAATATGACACATGTCAATCATTATGCTTGTGTATTACGTCTTATGTTTAGAGTTTGCAAAGTTTTGTTCTTATGCGTTGCTCTTAGTACTTATGCATTAAATATAGTTCTTAAGCATTAAAACGGTCGGTGGAAATGAGGCTTTAGTGTATAAGTATGTTTTAAAGCACGTACGAAGGTCGAAGGGTTTCAGAGCTTGGTGCGCTAGTGCTTTAAAAGCACTTATACTCGTGTGTTCTATTATAAATAATTTTTTAAATTTTGATTCATTTTATAAAGTAGCTGTGTGATGTGTCAAAATATCGTTACCTAGGAGATTGGTTACAATTTTCATTGTTGTTGCTTAGCAACCTTTAAAACACAGTGTGTTTCTGCACGCATTTGCGTGTTTTAAACATCGATTATGATGCATAATAAAAAATGAATTGTTAATTGTGTCAAATTCGTTCAAACGGTACTACTATACTAGCAGATATTTTATTGCAGTGGTACAACTATATTTCTAGATTCGTTAAGCCCTGTTCACACATGGACACATAGAAGACACACACACGCAACAGTAAGAAATAATACTGTGTGTGTGTTGCTTGTGAAATAGAGGCGCCGCTATTTTGTGGCTTCTGTGTAAGTAAAGAAAAATCAATTTTGAGCACAAACGTTCCCCGCTTTTTTCATTTTGCTTTTGTTGCCTGTGTGTCTTTTATGTGTCCATGTGTGAACAAAGCTTTAGTAACCATTATTGTTGAAACTGTCATTTTAATAGTTATTTAATTGGCGAGTGAATAGTAATCTACATAGGATTTATATGTTAATATTTTGTTCCTCAATTTTTAATTGTGTGAATATTGTGCAAAATTTGTTCAAACCGTGCTACTATAACTAGTAGCCAGCAGTTATTTATTGCAGTGGTACGACTATATTTCCAGTGTAAAACAAAATGGAAGCGTTGTTTACATTATTATTGTGTTGTAACGTGTGTAGAAACAGAAAGGGCAGAAAGTGATATATTTCATACAAGTAGCATCAAGTATATGGGTGAGTTTATGGCATATTTTCTGTTGACGAAAATGTATAACAATTTCTGCAACTTTATGTTATTTACGTAAGTTTTTTTTATATAAAGATGGACAGGCAAAATTTTTCAAAATTATTAGACTCCAGAACACAAAATAATATGATATTTGTAATAAGTATCAATATATCGGATATAATTAGATATATTATATATCCAGTTGTAGATTTTTATTTAAATATTGGACTATAACTATAATGATGTACCTAATATTAGGCGAAAAACATAGGTAAAAATATAAATTTTATTAAAAAGTATTTTGTAAAAATCTCTTAAAGCAAAGTTTTAAATTGTCTTGATATTATATCAACAAATAAATATGATGATAAATAATCTATATCAGGATATATTATATCCATTGATATATTCATATCTTTGTGCCCTAGGCACTTTCTATAAACCAGGTTCAAACTAAGAAAATATCAAATGTTCAAATAGACGATTATTCAAAACATAAAATAATTCAAATATTAGATATTAATAAAATAATAATTATTATTAATTGTGCAATACACATTTAATTTCCCGAATATTTAAAACCAACGAAAATAAAGTCTCATATTTAGTTTCAACCAGGTTGGCACCACTGCATTCAGTTTGTTTACTTCCGACCGGCAAGTGTTTCAAACTGACAGTCAAGCAAAACAGTTTGTTCATATTCACTCGTTTACAATAATAACAGTACAACAATAAGTAAATAACGTCCATTGTTCATAAAATAGTGCAAAATAAACAGATAACCTCAAACTAGAACGATAAGTGTTAAAGCGGTAAGTGTAAACAAAATATTATTACTGGATTCTCTATCTCTCCACTCGTGTGCTGGGCTTCGGCTTGGAGATCAATTTGTGGCGAATCTTCCACGATTCTTTGTACAGACATTTGAATAAACTCGTCAAAACTGTCCAATTGTTGTCGAACAAGACCCTTTTCGTCGAAATATGCGTTGATGACGATCCAGCAAGCTTCTTGCCATAGTTCGGAAGATATTTCTTCTGCATCTTCCTCTTCGTATGCATCTAAATGTGTTTGAATGTAAAGATTGGTTCACACAATGATTCTTACATGCTTCTGAACATTAATAATAATAAATTTATTTAAATAGCTTTAAGCTAGTAAAGATTACACTACATAAGTTTATGAAAAGCAATACAATATTATATAATAGGTAAATAAATACAGAAAATACAAGTTTACAAAATTTCTCGTAATCTAGTTTTAAATTCCTTAAGGGTATCGACTCCACGTAGCTCAACACCGCGGTTGCATAGAAACGCTCGCTAAAAATACGGAAAAGCAGTCTAGCAATTTCTACAATGCTCACGAAGTTTTATAGATAAAGCTAAATTTCATAAATATATTTATAGACGAAGAATGCAACTAGGATTATGCCGAGTTACATTTTCTAATAAATCTCTTATTAATAAGAAAAACCATGTAAAAAATTGCTTAAAACACACTTTTTCATTAATTTTGTATATGGATTTCAAAGTTTTTTCAGAATTCTAACTGGGCATAATCCTAGATTAATTCTTTCAAAAAAATCTAGTATCTGTTTTTCCTTCAAATTTTTAATATGCAATGAGTAAAGCAGAAACTGCTACACCTCTAAACACGCAATATTTTGTTACGGAGACGAGACCCTTAACAGTGGTAGAATTTTTGATACTTGGTGGTAAGTTATTATAAATAATACCACCATTGAGACAAAAATCAGGGTGAGAATTGCCTGTCAAATAGTGGCACAGCTAAATTGATTCTTCAATGAGTCTTGGAAAGTATTTCTAGTTCATTGAGATTCAAAACAGTTATCTTTTTACCAGAAGCATGAAATAATACTAAAAAATCCTTGTGTGAACAGGGCTTTAGCGAAAAAAAGGGGTAACCATTTTATTTATTTTTATTATATAAATACCTACCTACCTACCTCATGAAAAAGTGTATTAGTTGAATTAATAAGTTTAATTAAATGCATACTACGTTTAGATAAATTTATTTCACAAATTTAGCTCAGTTTATTCAATTAATTGCCTCATTTACATAAGCATTTAGTTTTATGGTTTCATTTATGTTTATACGTTTAGGGCTCTACACTTGTTGAACGAAATATTGCTTCAACAGAATCAGAATTCAAGCTTCTGGCTACATTGCTCAAAATAAAAATCTGAAATTTGCCATAAGTAATAACGAAGCATTATTTGATCGATAAATTCATACAATACATTGTTGCGACAACAATTAGAGAAAATAAGAATTAATTTATGCATTTTAATATTACAAAATATGGCCTTATTATTGCATATTTATTAATTTTGTTTAAATAGTCGATTCCTTGCATTGTTCGTGAGAGTGCCAAGAAAATTAAACATCCAACGAAAAAAATAGTAAAAATCGGCCAAATTGACTATTTTACTAATTTATTACTAAAATACCATTAAGTATTTGAAAAATATAATTTCTTAGCACTCTAGAGTCATCTTTTAACAATCTATATAAAAATATGAACAGTGTAGGTGTACTAACAAAAGCTCAGTTTGTAATATAGCAAGGTCCCTTTTTCACTATATTTTTGGCACAAGTGTAGCGCCCTAAAAAAGTTTGAATACATCTTACTAAATACGAGCATTCACAGTGCTGAAAGTGGTACTTGTAAAGCTACATGCACATAGGCATTTAGTTTTAAGGTTTATATTTATGTTTACGTTTAAGAAAGTTTGAATACATCTTACTAAATACGAGCATTCAGTGCTTGAAAGTGGGCAGTGTAAAGCTACATGCACATAAGCATTTAGTTTTAAGGTTTATATTTATGTTTACGTTTAAGAAAGTTTGAATACATCTTACTAAATACGAGCATTCAGTGCTTGAAAGTGGGCAGTGTGAATGTTCGTATTTAGTGACATGTAATTAAACTTTTTTAAACGTAAAATGTAAATCTTAAAACTAATTGCTTATGTTAATTAGGCTTAAATCCTCGTATTTAGTTATATAAAGTTAAACTTTCTTAAACGGTAACCTTAAAACTAAATGCTTAAATTTTTAGTTTTCCTTAAATTAACAATTTCGAATCAAAATAAAATTATCAAACGTAGAAATAACATTGCTGTCATTAATTCGATTGCATATTTTTTTAAATTAAAGTGAATTGATTCAGTTGTTCAATTAAATTAGTACTTTTCATAAATAATTTGGGTAAATCTAGTTAACTAGGTTCAATAAATCAGATCAGTCTAAGATGAATCAGTTCTGTTCAATTAATTATCTTATATTAATTCAGTTAAATCGTTTCAGTTGAATATGCAGATTTAAGTTGTATATATTTATGTAATTATTAAAGTTTTTAAAGTTATTATAAATGGTTTACCCCTGATACAAATAAAATTAACTAATAATCTTTCAAAACATAACCTTCAAATTAAGACATTATTATATACTATGCATTTTTGGTTAAAAAAATGCTCAAAAACCACTTACCATCGTCCTGTTCATACATATTGACCTATATTTCACTTTCCGCTAAATTAAATAAAATAAAACGCACAATAATTGAAAGATTTCACAACAATAGGTCCACACTTTTTGGCGTTTGCCGACAACTGTTATTTTCTGATGTTTGTGACGTAGGTGACGTATTTAACACGAATAGTCAGTGTTGCCAACTGCATTATATAACACGCGGTTTCGTCGAAACTTTGGCGGGAAATATGAATCTTGATTAGAAGGATTAATGAATTTTATTCGGATTATATTATTTAATGGAACTCAATGATGAGAATAACTCTTTGTAATGGATATTTACTGCACGAGTCGCAGGCGAGTGTCGCGACTTTTGCGCACGCTTCTACTTTGCGCACGCATTATAAAGTAACTTTTTACCTCTCGCCACTCATATCTGTAAGATTGTAATCATGCTAAAATTTCGATAGTGAGTTTTCAATGGATAAGCACGTTTTGAGGTCCCTAAAACACGATTTTGATAATTTCGCGATGATGTCTGTGTGTGTGTCAGGATGGATGTTGGAGGTACGATAACTCAAATACCACTGAATAAAAAAAATTGAAATTTTGTATACAATATTCTGACACCCTAGATTAGATCTGATTAGATTTTGGTGTTGATCGTGCAACCGGAAGTGGTAGTTTCTTGAAGTTTTATGAATTATTAGGAATTTTTTTAATTGTATACTAAATGTTACTATCTACAATATGTACTCAAAACGTTGTTTCTGTCTAGCACCATTTTCCAATTACAAGAAGTTAAAAATTCTACAAATTTGTTACAATTTTGATTTATCTGCCTACCTTTGGAAACAAAAAATAAAATATTTGAGTGTTAATGTCATATGAATTTTTGACTTTTTGGTCATGTGTTGGCCACATCTGATTTTTATGAAGGTTGTAATGTTTATTAAAAGTCTGTTGATGTAAAGAAATAATCATATTTAATAGTATAACATAAATACATTTTATAATACTTAAAATTACACTAATTCTAAAGTATACTGATGTATATACACAGAGCCAGTTAAAAATGAGGAATCCAAACACTTAAAATAAAATAAAAACCAGTCTTAAAAAAAATTCGTTCATAAGGTTCATAACACTGAACTATACAGGTTGGTGGAGGTGAAATGCGAACATAGGGATAGGGAACATACATGACAATCGAACTTTGATGCCAGGTATCTTGATAATTTTGTAGTAGTGTCACAAAACGTAGTATTATGAATTTGTGTGGCAGAAAGAGTAATCAATAACAGAAATAATAATAAAATCTAAAAGTGCATGTAAACTTTCTCGTTCTGCTCGTACACATACATTATTATGCAAAGAAAATATTTTAATGAAAATAAAAATTTCAATAAAATGACAGGTACTTTGACATTGACAGTACTTATTCCACGTAAATCAAGATGCCTAGCATGATAACTCCATTGTCATAATTTCCCTATGTTCGCATTTCACCTCCACCAACCTGTATAAAATAACAGGAAGGACGATCTCCATAAGACATGTATATTAAAAGTGCTACCACCATGGAGCCCTCCATTTTGGATGTATTGGCAGCACTGCTAACCCCATAATTAGTTTCATTTTTTATGTTGCCTAAAGTTAGTGATTTCTGTAACAATACGTCACAGTCGTTTTTATTTTGTGTTTTTGTCGTTCGGTTTGTTCGTCTTTTCAGTGTTTTTGTTTTATTTTGGTTTACTATGTTATATTTTAGTATATTTTATTTAAAATTCCCGCCATTATATTAACGATACAGGCAACCGCTAAAATGAAAAACACTAGATTAAAATGAAAGACACTAGATATGGGGTTTGCAGTGCAGCCAATTTATCCAAAATGGCGGAGTCCATGCTTGAAGTACATCTCTGTGGTGATCGTCCGTCCCGTTATTTTATACAGGGTGTCCAAGTTAATGTGCTCACCATTGGAATCTCGAGAATCAAGAGATATACGAAGTTGGTAAATTAGACAAAAGTTGGCCCTTTAGGGGACAAAATAAGGATTCTGTAATGAATGCCTTTATTTTAATTTCAATGTACTTGTGTTTTACATCGTTGAAAAGAGAGAAAAATCTCTAATAAGATGGGTGATAGCCAACTATGAGTTCCATATGAAAATTTGAATTTGGTTTGAATTTCTCAAAATCCGTAGAAGATAATTTTTTTTTAGGACTGCTGTGAATTCCTCGTTAAAAACTGCCTATAGAACGTACAAATTAGAAACTTGTACTAATTCAAACAAAAAAGTTATAGGTGAAAAACGAAATTGTCAAAATTTTCATTTTTGCGTATATCTAGTCACCTATACATTTTTGTGGGAAAAAACATTTCTAAATTGGCCCCCAAAAGGAGCAACTTTTGTCTAATTTAACCAACTTCGTATCTCATACCGTTCTCGAGATTCCAATGGTGAGCATGTTAACTTGGACACCCTGTATAGTTCAGTGGTTAGTAATCACAGAAATAAAATTTGAGTATTTTAATCAGAATTGCACTTGTAAAACTATTGTAGAAACATACTAGAGTAAAATTCAAATAGCTAAGACCCTGGACTGCGCGAGAAGGCAGAGCTTGTCATGTACATTTTACAAAAGTGGAGCTAGCGAGTATATGCTGCGCAGCACTTCACTTAATTTTCTAAACTAAAATATAACTCAATCACAATCAATTACAAAATTCGCAGGGTTACACGAAGAAAAACACTGCGAATGTCAACATGAGAATAACAGATATTGAAACTGATGTTCTGTAGAACAGACAGTAGCGTAGTTTATCATCTATGCCTCTCTCTCTAAGACGAGAATTCGTACTTCGCGCAGGGTTCTAGCTATTTGAATTTTACTCTATCATACTAGAGTAAAATTCAAATAGCTAGGACCGTGAGCTGCGCGAGAAGGCAGAGCTTGTCATGTACATTTTACAAAAGTGGAGCTAGCGAGTATATGCTGCGCAGCACTTCACTTAATTTTCTAAACTAAAATATAACTCAATCACAATCAATTACAAAAATCGCAGGGTTACACGAAGCAAAACACTACGAACGTCAACATGAGAATAACAGATGTTCTGTAGAACAGACAGTAGCGTAGTTTATCATCTATGCCTCTCTTTCTAAGACGAGAATTCGTACTTCGCGCAGGGTTCTAGCTATTTGAATTTTACTCTATCATACTATCATCCTGTCAACGTTTAACTTTTAATATCTGTAAAAAATTATGAGTTTCGGTTTCTTATATCTATTTAGAATAATACTACAGGCATGAGAATTCAAAATAAATATAATAATGGCATCTTAATGTACGATCTTAAATCTAAATTAAAATAAATATTACGTATTTCGGTACTCTTACTTAGTAAAGGCTCATTCACAACAGAAAAATAGTGCCAACTGTTAAAAAAAGATTGTATAAAATTTCGAATGTGTTATACTTGATTTCTAAACTAAACGGAGCAATCTGAAGTTGGAATGTTAAAACTGATCGTTTTTGATTGGCTGATGTAACACCAGTTTTACACCACACAAACTTTGTAATGTAAACAAACGAATGTTCTCCATCTTGTCTCGTCAGCTGTTGTCAGTGACTGTATCAAGGTTAAATTTAATTTTGCCGCCAAAAAAATCTATGGTCTGTTCCAAATAAGAATATAGTATGGGGCAAGATAGGGCTTACGATTTGAGCGTTCTGATTGGTCTAGTCGGTAACCAAGTTTACATCAGCGAAAAATTTGTGATATGCGCGCATCATTTAGCTGTCGAACGCCGTAGTAGTAACAGCTGGTATTGTTGAAAAAGTGAGTCGTTGATTAGCGTCAGTAGCGCGTGAAGCGCGGAACATAACACTATTTCAAAAATACCGCGCTACGTTTAAATTTATATTTAATGTTTGTAAAACGGGCTGGCTCCGCAGCGCCATCTACTATACTCTTATTTGGAACAGGGTATAGTGATATTTTTCTCGTATTTACACAGTGTAAATACGGCTCAGAGAGACAACTTCAGATTGCTCCATTTAGTTTTGAAATCAAGTATAATCTAATATACCTACAGTTGAGACTATTTTTAATTATTGTGAACCTAGCTTTGTTGTTAGTTTTGTCTATACAGGATGTCACACGAATCAAAACATTTTTTTTATTCGCAAAATATTTGCGTTCTATATGAAGTCATGATTTTTGGCCCACTGGTTCAATTAGTACTTGTAATCACTATTGTATAAATAAATTTATCTACGAATATTGTATAATATATTCATTATGTAAGTAACTGTAGTAAGATAAACCAATCCTTAAGACACACTATTGTATTATGAAGTCATAATTCAACACTATTGTATTATGAGCCCATTATTCAACACTCACTGTCATTAAATCAAAATGTGAAGTTAGATTAATATTTTACATTGAGCAATATTGCAGATGCAAGTGCAACTTTTGACACATTGATTCAATATTGCATGACTGTGCTCAACAGGCAGAAGCAACCTTGAGGCAACGGTTACATGGAATAGAACATGTTCTAATTTTTGTAAGGCTTGCAGGCAATTCAGAGTTATTTGTAGTTATTTTTAGTTCGTTGCTACCAACTGAACATAAACGTCAAAAATATTAATGTTTGAAAGTTAGTGCGTTAGTGGTTATAATGCTATTCTATCCTTCCAACAATATACAATACAACAAATCCAAGAGGTTAAGTTGACGTAACAAAATATTGGTAAATTTATTATAAATTTATACATTAAATAAGTAATTGCATGTTGCTGATGTTGCTCAGTGTAAAATGAAAAAAATGTCTCCTGCAATTTTATTGTCCAACTCTGACTTGAAGATTGCAGTTGCCCGTTGCGCTTGCTCAATGTAAAATGGGCTTTAATAGTATTTTGTGCACCTAGGGAGGGAAGCGTGCTATTACTCCCGCGGGCGAAGCGGCGGTCCGAGCGAGGGCGCCTGCTTTGCCCAAGGGTGTAATAGCTATTACTCCCGCGGGCGAAGCGGCGACCCGAGGCGAAGGCGAGCCTCAGGCGAGTCCGAGCGAGGGCGCCGACTTAGCCCAAGGGAGTAATGACTATTACTCCCGCGGGCAAAGCGGCGGCCCGGCGGGAAAACCCACTTGCTTTCCTCCCGCGCGGGAGGGAAAACTCGCTTCCCTCCCTCCATTAGCAAGAGGAAAACACTGCTTTCCTCCCCCGAGTGACGTAAAAATATTTTCTATGAGGTTAAAGCCTCATTCACAATACGAAATTAATAGTTATAGTCAGTTGGTATAGGCGGTTTGCACATGAGTAGTCAGCGCCGCCCTGGGCCCTGGCGGGAAAAAATGCATTAATATTATGGTAAACCCTTTGACAGTTCGACAGTAGTTGTAGGTACTGTTTCAATTCAACCAGTTCTGTTCTAAGGTTCTATAATAAGATGGTATGAGGACGAGAGATGTAAAATTTGGATTCACAGAGTAAAACGAATTTCGTAAGTAGATACCTACATAACTGTAAATATATTTTATCACGTTTTATAATCTATTTATTAATTGTATTTTGAGAATTGACGAAAAGCGCTGGGAACCAGTGCTCATTTTATTTAATTAAACATTCAAACGTGTTGAATACCTAATACTTTTGCCGAATCTCCCACTAGAGGCGCTCATGCTCGATATGTGCAAACCGCCTATAACTACTAATATCATATTGTGAATGAGTCTTTATTCAGCAGGCCAAATAATTTTTGATTCGTGTACGTAACACCCTGTATATCGGTTATCACAATCTACTGTAAATATTGAGGTAGTTACTTATTCATTTCTTCATTCCTCTTCAACAGTTCCTGTTTCCTTCGATACAACTCCGCCAAATTGGGTAGCAGCTCTTTCGTTTTCCCGTCGAATTTCTGTTCAGCATTTTGTTGCAAAGGCTGGCTCAAAAGCGCTGTTGCTTGTTGCTGCAACAAACTCTCTGGCAGCAAGTTTTGCTGCCGCAGAATCTGCTGCTGCTGGATAAAAAACTGTTTTTGCTGACGAAGATACTGTTCCTGTTTGATAATTTCCTGCTGATGTGGAAATAACTGCGAATGGAATTCTTTTTGTAGGACACCATGTTGTTGGGATAAATATTCTTTCCTTTGACGTAGAAGTTGTTCTTGAATCATTATTTCACGTTGTTGTTGCAGCACTTGTTGTTGGATAAAGTATTCTTGTTGTTTACGGAGATACTCTTCTGGGTTTGATGGGGTTGACGGGTCGTTTTTTCTTGTTTCGGTTGACTGTTGCCGCTCAGTTGGTACTGGTTTTGGGGGTATTTTAGGGACTGGTTTTGGGTTGGTATTACTGTCTGGCGGGCTTCCGTCCGTGCGTTTTGTTTCTCTTCGCTCTTTCGCGCGTCTGTTTTGAAACCAGATTTTGATTTGTCGGACTGTCAATCCTAACCCGATTGCTAATTCGGCGCGCCGTCGGTCAGGTATGAAACGGTTTAACAAATATTCTTTTTCTAGTTCTAAGCGCTGGTGTTCCGTGTAGACCATTCTGTACTTGTCGTTCGTGCGCGTTTTTCCTAAAATGTAAAGTTAAAGTTAAAAGACAATAATTTTGTGACTTTACAATGTACTAAGGGTCTCGTCTCCGTAACAAAATATTGCGTGTTTAGAGGTGTAGTAGTTTCTACTTTACTCATTGCATATTAAAAATTTGACGGAAAAAAAGGTACTAGAGTTTTGTGAAAGAATTAATCTAGGATTATGCCCAGTTAGAATTCTGAAAAAATCTTTGAAATCCATATAAAAAATTAATGAAAAAGTGTGTTTTAAGCAATTTTTTACATGCTTTTTCTTATTATTAAGAGATTTATTAGAAAATGTAATTCGGCATAATCCTAGTTGCATTCTTCGTCTGTAAATAAATTGATGAAATTTAGCTTTATCTATAAAACTTCGTGAGCATTGTAGAAATTGCTAGACTGCTTTTCCGTATTTTTAGCGAGCGTTTCTATGCATTAACATAGGACAAACGCGGTGTTGAGCTACGTGGAGTCGATACTCTTAAGGTGATTCGAGCGTTGTAACAAATCCATAAACTTATAATGAAACATGAAAAATCAGTTGTTGACACTGTTTTCCATGTACATTTCAATTTTCAATCGATTTGACCGTCTCTATCCAGAGATATTCACATTTAAATATGACATTTTTAACATGGTGGGTGAAAAATGATACTTTGCTGAATATATTGCATTAAATTCTTGACTCAAACCCATAAACTTTGTTTAAAATACTATTTAATTTAATGTGTGGTTATATATGAATACGTATGCGAAGTATTATCAAAATTGAGCGCCTAGTTAACTCAGAAATAAATATTTTATGTTACGAACTTCAAAAAAATAACGGAATGAAATGTAGAACTGGCACTATTTGAAAATTTTATATAATAATGTGATACAAACATTTAAATTTACAGTGCAATCATAGTTACGAAGAGTTTTTCTCAGAATTATTATTATTTAATTGTTTATAAATAATAATAATAACAATTTTTAAAAATTCGACAACGTAGCTAGATTTTTACTGTCTTTGTCTTTATACGGTATTTTTTTTTAGATTTATAGGATTAATAGGTTGGGAGTAATTTGTTAAATACTTTTTTACTGTGTGAAGGTTGTGCGTACATGGCTATACCGGGTGTTTTCTGAAACAGGCGCACCCCCAAAAAAATTGTATTTTTAAGTTATAGGTTTATAAACTACATTCAAAGGCGCGTTAAATTACTTAAATAATTAATTTTATTACTTCCTGTTTAGCCGGAAGTGACTTCAGTTTCCTTATTTTAAATGGAACACCCCCTACATAAAATTCTGAATACAACCATGTATAATAAGCTACTTTTTCGTTGTAGGTTTCTAAGTAAAAATATAATAATTAAATTATACGAAGAGTTTTACTATGTATTCAAGAAAATGGAGGCCATTTTGATAATTATTACTTTCTGTTTAACCGGAAGTTACATCAACTTCCTTATTTTAAATGACAAATTTCTTTGTGATTTACTCTCCACTAACAACCAATTGACGACTGGTAACCGCACACATTTTTATACCAATGACTTAATATACTAGGGCTGTAACTTACTCAAGTTGGGTGAAAAAAGCTGTCAAATTATTGTATCCAAATTTACAATGGTCAAACTGAAAATTTCACCCTGATTTGGATTCGTGGCAAGCACTTTAACCTCTGCACTATCTCGATATAAATTTTGCTGTTTTATTTGACAGTTAGGAACGTTTAAAATAAGACAAAAATTGAAGTGAGACAGTTTATTAATATAATATTACATACACATTTGAATAAAATATATTAATACAGTTTCTATTCTTACAAGTATTTAATATACAGGTTGGTGGAGGTGAAATGCGAACATAGGGAAATATATGACAATGGAGTTATCGTGCTAGGCATCTTGATATACGTGGAATAAATACTGTCAATGTCAAAGTACCTGTCATATTACTGAAATTTTGATTTTCATTAAAATATTTTATTTTCATAATAATGTATGTGTACGAGCAGAACGAGAAAGTTTACATGCACTTTTAGATTTTATTATTATTTCTGTTATTGATTACTCTTTTTGCCACACAAATTCACATTACTTCGTTTTGTGACACTACTACAAAATATATCAAGATACCTGGCAAGAAAGTTCGATTGTCATGTATGTTCCCTATGTTCGCATTTCACCTCCACCAACTTGTACAATTAGCATTTTGTAACTCAACTTTTGATACTTAAGATGCCTAATCCGGCCACTTAGGACTGGCAGACTGGACAATCCATCTTCAGTAGATATGCAAGACCCAAACCCTTCAATTTCACGACTAATAAATGTCCACACTAATTTGACCGCTAGGTCTTCGTCAAGTATTCCAATCTACAATATTATTTATTCTTTCTCGACTTTAATTTCCTTTCTCTTTCTGCTGTATGTCACAGTTGGCCTTTTGGGTTTTAGAAAGCCATCACTATCAAATTCGCTCTCAAATAGCGGGTAAGGTACTGCATTCTGAGTAAGGAGATTTCTATTTTTGGCTGGCATTATATATTTATTTGGAAAATGCTTTTCACAAATATGGTAATTGTATAGATCATATTTAGTAATTTTTTTCAAAGATTTGTTACCTACAACAAATAGATTTTTTTAAATATTGACAATCATTGTTGGGGATGCAAAATATCTCTTATTATCGAAAATATCTAATTATTAATAGTTATTATGGATTTGCCCCCATATTTACCAATCCCTATTTACCACCGTCCCTTTTTTACCACCGTAATTCTTTTACCAATCCATTTTTTACCAACATTATACTTTTACCAATCCATTTTTTACCACCGTCCCTTTTTACCACTAATTTTTTTTACCACCAACGTATTTACCAACGTATTATTTTACCAATCCATTTTTACCACCGTTTCTTTTTTAACAAAGCTAACAAAACCGTACTAAAGTCCCACAAACTCGGTTTTGGTATTTACTACACTAACGAAGCTAACAAAACCGTACTAGAGCCCCACAAACTCGGTTTTGGTATTTACTACACTAACAAAGCTAACAAAACCGTACGAGAGCCCCACAAACTCGGTTTTGGTATTTACTACACTAACAAAGCTAACAAAACCGTACTAGAGCCCCACAAACTCGGTTTTGGTATTTACTACACTAACAAAGCTAACAAAACCGTACTAGAGCCCCACAAACTCGGTTTTGGTATTTACTACACTAACAAAGCTAACAAAACCGTACTAGAGCCCCACAAACTCGGTTTTGGTATTTACTATACTAACAAAACCGTACTAGAGCCCCACAAACTCGGTTTTGGTATTTACTACACTAACAAAGCTAACAAAACCGTACTAGAGCCCCACAAACTCGGTTTTGGTATTTACTACACTAGCAAAACCGCACTATAGCCCCACAAACTATTAATGGTAAAACGGAATAGCGGTAAAAAAGTATGGTTGTAAAAGTTGTAATGGTAAAAACGGAGAGGTAAAAATGTATTAGTGGTAAAACGAAATAGCGGTAAAAAGTATAGTGGTACAAATGCGCAGGTATAAGTTGGAGTGGTAAAAATTGAGTGGTAAAAAATGGGTTAACGGTAAAACAGGATAGCGGTAAAAAAGAATGGTGGTAAAAATGCTGTGGTAAAAGTTGGAGTGGTAAAAATAGAATGGTAAATATGTAGCACAACGGTTATGATGTAACAAGTGCGCAAAATGGAGTTTTTAGAAAACGATTCAATTTAAGGACAAGGCGTAAGCAAAATATTTTAGTATTATGTTCTGCAATTGACCTATCCTGTTGAACTTCGGTTGCGCGCGCATGCTTGGGCATTGGGCATCCGGTTAGAGGAAGTGAGTACGATAGATACAAAGTAACATGTGTTGAGTGAGACGGCAAAACTGCTGCGCAATACGCTTTGACAATAGGAAGTGCGGTTAGTTGAAGTTTGACATTTCTTATTTTCAGGGTTCGACAATATCATGATATTTATATAAATATCAAAATATCAGATATATATTGATATATATCCGATTTTTATCAATTTTTTGATATTTATTTTGTTTTTACTTCCTTGTACGAAGTAAGGAAGTATTGTAATCGCGAAAAATTTCGGTTCTCAGATTTTGACGGAAATATCCGTTTTGACCTTTTCTGAATCCATTATGACTAGTTTCGACGTGACGTCTGTACGTACGTACGTATGTACGTACGTACGTACGTACGTACGTACGTACGTACGGACGTATGTGTGTCGCATAACTCAAATACGGTTAGACGTAGAAAGTTGAAATTTTGTATTTAGGACTGTTATAGCATCTAGTTGTGCACCTCCTATTTTTGGTTTCAGTCTACAAACCGGAAGTAGTACTTTTTAAAAATATTTCGATGAATATTTAATTTTAGACAATTTTTTTTATTTTAAATGAAAGATTATGTGATTATTACCTACAATCGGTATTTTATAAATATTTTTGTATCTGCTATCATTTAAAAATAATTAAAGTATATATTTATAATTTATAGTATTTCGGTATCTTGTAGTCCATGATCGATTAACATTTGTTACTACGTAAAATTTAAATGATTATGACATGACAGTGACAATAGTAAAATATGCTTTATATCTTCTTCTGCAGTTTAAATCAAATGACTAAAATATATTTGTGAGTATTAGTATAATAAGTTAAAAGAATTTTTAATATTATTTTACATTTTAGTTATTAAGAAAAGTATGAACACACAAGGCGTACAAGGAAGTCATGTGGTGTCCACGTCAGATTTTTTTATTTTTATTGTTTTTGGTCTCAAATTAATACATTAACTACTATAAAAGATGTTTTTAATAAAATTTATTGAAAAAAAAGTAAACAAAATTCTTAAAAACTACAAAAATAATACAAATTTTTAGTTTATAGGTACAGAAACTAAGAATAGGTAGGTAACTTTTTTGTTTTTTTGCAGTGGGTAAAAAAACGCAATCATTTGAAAAAAATGTCGAACTATAGTTTATATTTTTAGGAATAATCAAGGCAAGGGAGTATTTATTTTATAGATCTATTAAACTTAATATTTGTTTTATTTTATTATGTTTATTAAATCGATCTGTGATATATATCATTGCTTATAACTATCGATATATATCAAAATAAATATCATGATATTTATCAGCGATATATATATCAGTCGAACCCTGCTTATTTTAAATTTTTTAAATGTAGAGGAAAAGTTTAATTCAATTTAATGACATTGCGCAATTTGAACAATTTAGTACGCAACAGGCAGGAAACAAATTAATAAAATTGTAAAAAAATAAAAATTAATTTTGACATTTGTACAAATCTGTCAAAATACGCGCGCATCACCAGATTTGGTCTATTGACGTCACTTCCTTTTGCCACAAGCATGCGCATAGCGTACTGCGCACCAGCGTGCTGTCTCACTCAACACAATGTTACTTTCTATCTATCGCACTCACTTCTGACTGAAAAGTGTTTTTAGCCTCACCTGAATTGCTGGCCTGAAGATTCGGCCAAAAAAGATCACTTTTACAGCCTTGATACACAAATAAATATTTTTGCTTGGTCCTCAGTAACAATCAACTTTACGTTGACAATTGAAAGCATAAATATAAACTTTTCATATTAGTAGTAGATAAAATATTATTTGCGGACTCAAATACTTGCACGTAGATGTTACCCATTCTGTACAATTTTTAAATAAACGATAATAAGAGATACTTTTTCTTTTTGTTGACTTACCAATATTATTTAGCCACTGTCTTAATCGATTACTGTGATTAATCGGCAATTTAAATAAAGAGATACGTTCTTCTTGACTAGAATATTTATGTTTTCGATTGGTATTGCAACCATAATAAACGCAAACGTTTTTGTCGACAGACCAGTCGGTTTCTACGACAAAAAAACCGATAATTATATGGAAGCACACAATTTGGACAAATATAGTTTTGTCAAAGCGCAGTTTGACCAAAAATAATGAAGCCAAACTGTATTTTAGTCGAACTGTAATTTGTTCAACTGGAATTTTGTCAAACCGTAAATATGCCAACCCGTAAACTGTATTCTAGACAAACTGTAATTTCACATTCCGTAATTTGACCAAACCGCAACTTCGACTAATATTGTCAAATCGTTTTCAGGTCAGGTAAACCGTAGTTTAGTCAAAACGCAACTATACCTAACTGGAATCATCCAACACGGAATTTATACAAAACGTATTTTTGTCAAATCGCAGTTATGCATAACCGTAACCTTCCAAACGCATTTTACTCGAATCTTCCCAACTGTATTTAAGACATACAATATTAGTAATATTAATATAATATTAGTCGAAGTTACGGTTTGGTCAAATTACGGAATGTGAAATTACAGTTTGACTAAAATACAGTTTGGCTTAATTATTATTGGTCAAACTACGTTTTGACAAAACTATATTTGACTAAATAAGCGGACGCCAATTAGATGTATTATTTGACTGTGTGTGCGGTTATTAGCCGTCAACTCGCTCATGGTTGTTAGTGGAGACATTTTTATTAAATTGGTTTCGAACCTGAGTTAGAACCATAATCGTACGTAACAGCTGTCATCATCGTGACAGTGACTTGTGCAGAATAAGGGAGATTTGTGTGCAGTTAAATTGAAATTGGATTCGAATCCAAGTCTTGAGTTGTCAGAAATATCAATTTTAATTGTGATCAGTTGTGATATATTTATATCGTGTGTGTGCGGTTACCAGCCGTCTATCATTCATGGTTGTCGGTTGAGAGTACACCGCAGGGAAGATTTTGTGTGCTGGATTCGAACCTGAGTGGCTTGAATCACAGCTGGTTACATGACGCATTTGTTTAATTTTTAGTTTTACGTAATGTAGATATTACTAAAAGAAAACTTACCTCTATTTCCTGAAGCTAAATGAGGAGGTAGTGACATAAACGATCCATCTGTGTTTGAACTCATTGGGCTGCTTACTGATTCTAAAAATATAAAAAAATGTTATAAGACTTACTATATCGGTCGTTTCCTGAAACAGGCGTACCCCCAAAAAATTGTATTTTTAAGCCAATTGCATTTATATTATAGGTTTATAAACTACATTCAAAGGCGCATTAAACTACTACTAATGAATTTTTATTACTTCCTGTTTTAACAAAAATAAATAATTTAATAAGAAATTGCAATTCAATTACATTATTTATAGTAAATTTTCAAAATGTCATCCATTTTCTTGAATACATAGTATAACTCTTAGTATAATTTTATTATTTATTTTGTACTTAATGTTAAAAATCTGACGTGGCCATCACACAACCTTCCGCCATATCTAGACTTTAAACAGAAATGTATACGTACAATCCGGTGTCCATTTAAAATATACAAATAAAAATCTAAAATATTTAAACACAGAAATTAGTATCACCTGAATCAAAAGATTCATTCACACGAAAACTCTTCTGTGTTGAAGCAATCCTCCGTTCAGTTACTACATTTAATAGCTTACTTATGACTTATATAGCGCTAGTATGTCAACTTGTCACCCGTCTCATCTGTCAATATTTTTTATGCAGAAACAAAAATCAACCGAACATGGATTACAAGATTTCAACGTTTTATTTGATAAATTTATTTTTTAAATTTTACTGCAGTTCTTTAATGCTACCAGATAAAGACAATTTTTTTATAACGTAAATTGCAAATAACTTTTCCTCTTATTCTTATTACAAATAAATACTATATTTGTCCAAATTTATAGAAATTTTTGACACTTAATCTTTTCAATCTTCAAAAAGTATCACTTCCGGTGAAGATATTTGTACCAAAATCTAATGAGCTCTTCCTATTCGTATACAATTGTAAAATACCAAATATCAAAATTTTTGGATAATTCGTATTTGAGTTATGCAACATCCGGCATCGGCCCGGACCACACACATACACACACGCACACACACACACACACACACACACACACACACACACACACACACACACACACACACACACACACACACACACACACACACACACACACACACACACACACACACACACACACACACACACACACACACACACACACACACACACACACACACACATACATACATACAGACATCATCGAGAAACTATCAAAAATGAGTTGTAAGGAACCTAATTCGTGCTCATCCACTAAAAACTCACTACCCGATTTTTTGCATGATTCCAATACCTTCCTTTACAGGTAAGCGGAAGGTAAAATTGGTTTTATACGTTCATTTTCAGTAGATAAAGTATTACTTTAACATCGAGGGTAGATAAAATAAAATTTGAGTAGATAAAGTAAAATTTGAGTAGATAAAGTAAAATTTGAGTAGATAAAGTAAAATTTGAGTAGATAAAGTAAAATTTGAGTAGATAAAATAAAATTTAAGTAAAATAAGAATATTTTTACACAAATTAACATTAAGTACAAAATAAAATAATATATTGTACACGACGATAAAGAGTCTTTATCGACACGTGAAAGATAGCCCACTCGTTCCTTCGTCACTCGTGAACTAACATCTTTCACTTTTCGATAAATGATCTCTTTATTGTCTTGTATAATAAATTACTATTTCTTAGAAATCTACAACGAAATAGTAGCTTATTATACATGGTTGTATTCAGAATTTTATGTAGGGAATGTTCCATTTAAAATAAGGAAACTGAAGTAACTTCCGGTTAAACAGAAAGTAATAAAAATTCATTATTTAAGTAGTTGAATATAGTTTATAAACCTATAATATAAATGTAATTGACTTAAAAATACAATTTTTGTGGGGGTGCGCCTGTTTCATAAACTCTCGGCATAAATATAAAATATTTTTGTTCCATTATTAGTAAGTCGAATGCTATACAGGGTGTTTCATAACTTCAGGTACATCTGTTAAGGGTATATGTAGTTTGATATGCTGATTACGAATCAAAAAGATTTTTTTTGTTAAATCGCAAAATTAATTTTCATGTTTCCCAGTCAAAAAATTTCATTGGCACTGCCACTGGGTGAAGTAATTATTATTTCATTAAAAATAATTAAATTTTGTATGTTTATTTTACTAGTATTATGTAATTTAAGATGTTTGATTACCTATTTCTCTTGTTTATGTTTAATAAGAAAACGAATCCAGTGCAGTACTACAAAAAATGCTGCAGGTAAACTACCCTTAATTTTTCGAATTTAAAAAAATTATTTTTGATTCGTAATCAAAATATCAAACAACATACCTTTAACGTATGTACTCGAAGTTATGATACACCTGTATACCATTAAAATATATACGCGAAATTGTGAACCACCCTGTATTATATAAAAATTTAAAATATCGCTTACTTGAAGTAAGGTTCATCGGTTCTTCATCGTCATCTTTTTCGTTATCGGTATCGTTGATGCTTATAACTTCGTCATATTCCATAGATTCGTCGTTGTGGTCTTCAATTTGATCTGAAAAATAGTTTTGTTTAACTAGGCAATCGAAACAAAATCTGTGCATAAAATATTTAAATAAACATCGATCGAGTCTCATATACAGGGTGAGTCATCGAAATGCCCGTCGTCGATATCTCCCTTGTCGTTCAAAATACAGAATAAATTCATTAACAGAATTTTTCGTCTACTCAAGGAGCATAATTTAAAATTATTTTCACATATACAGGGTGTTGCATAACGACTTGGCAATTATTGTTCGTCTTTTTTTAAATGAAACACCCTATATTTTATTATTCTGTTGTGTGTATTTTTGCATCTTCTTATGTTATAAAGGGTGTCCTATGCCTAAAAACATTAATTTCGAAATTAATTAAATTAATGTTTTTAGGCATAGGACACCCTTTATAACATAAGAAGATGCAAAAATACACACAACCGAATAATAAAATATAGGGTGTTCCATTTGAAAATGACGAGTTATAGCCATTTGAAATTGAGTACATTTGATTCTCTGTATTGAACACCCTGTATAATAACATTTAAAAAAAGTTATGTCAGAACAAAGAGTATAGTTACAGCTGTACAGAAAAAAAAATTCTTAATTTTTACTATTAAAATAACTTCAGTACGCCTTTATAAAACAATACGTGTATTCGGCTTTTTTTAGAGAAAAAATTGAATAACTTGGCAACGCCGTGGAAAACTAAAATGAAACTTATATTTTCGTATAGGTAAATAAAATACAATTCAAAATATATAAAAATATATAGGGTGTTTCATTTAAAAAAAGACGAACAATTATTGCCAAGTCGTTATGCAACACCCTGTATATGTGAAAATAATTTTAAGTTATGCTCCTTGAGTAGACGAAAAATTCTGTTAATAAATTTATGCTGTATTTTTAACGACAAGGGAGATATCGACGACGGGCATTTCGATGACTCACCCTGTATAAAGGATTTATAGTCAAAAACTTTATTTTTACGGGTTCATTTTTACTTCCATGTACGGAGTAATAAGGAACTATTGTAATCGCGAAAAATTTCGGTTCTCGGATTTTTACGGAAATATCCGTTTTGACCTTTTCTGAATCCATTATGACTAGTTTCGTCGTGACGTCTGTACGTACGTATGTATGTCGCATAACTCAAATTCGGTTAGACGTAGAAAGTTGAAATTTTGTATTTAGGACTGTTATAGCATCTAGTTGTGCACCTCCTATTTTTGGTTTCAATCTGCAAACCGGAAGTAGTACTTTTTTCAAATATTTCGATAAATATTTAATTTAAGACAAATTTTTTAATTTTAAATGACAGATTATGTGATTATTACCTACAATCGGTATTTTATAAATATTTTTGTATCTGGTATCATTTAGGAATAATTAAAGTATATATTTATAATTTAGTATTTCGGTATCTTGTAGTCCATGATCGATTAACATTTGTTACTACGTAAAATTTAAATGATTATGACATGACAGTGACAATAGTAAAATATGCTTTATATCTTCTTCTGCAGTTTAAATAAAATGACTAAAATATATTTGTGAGTAAAAGAATTTTTTATATTATTCTACATTTTAGTTATTAAGAAAAGTATGAACACACAAGGCGTACAAGGAAGTCATGTGGTGTCCACGTCAGATTTTTTATAAATTTGATTCCCAATAATTGAGTAGATAATATATTACGGTACGTCACTGGACTTATTATTGTATTATTTAATAGTAAATTAATATTATGTTCAGAATATAAAAATCTGTATTAATTTGTTATTGAAACTAATAGAAATATTGTTTGGTAGTATTCGATGTAACATTTTAATTTAATTATTTTATAGGAATTCATATTGTAATCACTACAGTAGTGTACATGTTTAAACCTTTATTTTTAAATACAAATTCAGTGAATGCACAGTGTTTGCTAAATTTAAATTTAAAATCTTTTAAGAGTGGTCTTGCCATTTCGATTTAAGTGTCCAATGTAAAATGCAATAAAAACATTGATACGTGAATGCAAACAATTTAGTGGTAATAAGATTTGACATGAAGTTTACTTTTTCTTGATTTTTTCTTCAACGAATTAAATGGTAAAGTGTTTTATTTATTTTTTATTCGAATTTGTATATAAAATATGTATACAGGTGTTCCATAACTTACATACAAATTAAAGGGTATATACTGTACGACGTGCTGATCATCAATTTTTTAAATTCGCAAAATTAAAGGTAGTAGACATTTTTTGGACCACTGGAGTAGCATAAGTCATTTGACATTTTTTATTAGTATTATATATTATGGAAACAATTACTTTCATTGTAGAAGATTTGAAATAAATTATTTAAAATAATTATACCGACCAGTGACAAAAAATGTTTAGTTTAAATACGATGCAATTTTTTCGAGAATTTAAAACAATTATTTAATTACTTGTGGAACATCCTGTATGTTGAGTGTTTTATAGTCCAATTTAAAAATTGAATAATATAATGATAGTTTCAGATTAGAAATGCCTTAATAGCCTATTTATTTATGAAAATTTATATTATTTTATTGCTCCATAATTTGCCTTTTTTAAATTTTAATAACGAACAGTTTATCATATTTATTTTTATAAAAATTACAAAATAAAGTTTTTGACATTATTTTTTTTAGTAATAATAATTTTAAAAAACTCAAGAATAAACATAATATTTTTTGTTTGTCAATGAAATATCTAAATAAAGCACTTTCAGGAGCAGTTAAAGGCAATCGCAGTTCAAGTGACGTCAGATTAATCGGTATTCGGCCGAATAGTAAACTAATATTCGGTATTCGAATAATGAATATCCTGCCGAATAGTTACCTAATATTCGTTGCAACTCTAAATAACTATTAAAAATACAGCTTAGTTTTGTTTTCAGTCATTTGTTTGTAGCAACCATAATAAAACAAAGAAGCATCATTCATTTGTTTCAGTTAGTAACGAAACAAAAAACTGTTTCAAAACAAACGAAAATCGCTAAATACCTCCGGAATACGAATCATAATCCTCTTCTGTGCATTCGAGTTTGAGAACTGGTTCTTCGTCCCTTTCGACTCTGTTTTCTGTCGATAAGTTTTCAACAACATCGTCTGTCGCCTCAATTTCATGTTTTATATCTTGACCTGTATCTGATAGCTCTGTTTCGGATTCCGATTTAATTTCTACTTCTTCTATATCAATTTCGTGCTTGAATTTGACAGTTGCTTTGTCAGGTGACGTTTGAGGTTCTTTGACGAAAATTAAAGATAGGTTAACCTCGCTTGGCATTTGTTTTTCCAACGAATGTAGCTCATCTTCAAGAGAGGGGTTTTCTTTGAGGTTTAGCATTTTACTAGCGTATAACTTTAGTATTTCGTTATTTTTTAAACATTTTTTCTTGAATTCAAACATGGTTTTTATTGTACTGCAACACTGGTCGCATATTAGGTTAGGAATGTTGTCTTCTTCGAAAATCTGCAACAAAATGTTATTGACTTCGTATTTATGACAGTATAATTAATGATGGTTACAATTTCTGGTAACAAGCCTTTCAGTTTTTCACTAAATAACTCCAAGTCATCGTCCACACAAAATAAGTTTACTAAATTTTGATTTGTACTTATACATAATCTACAAAATTGTGAAAAATAATACATTTTAAACTAAAAGCACGATAGAAAGTTATAAACAAAGTTTGCTCCGACACACTGTAGACAACTTAATAGGTTCAGGACTGCCAACTTAAACGGGTGAAATACTAGAAAAATGCTTTAAACGTCAAATTGATTTTTTGTATTCCATTAGCACCTTACTTTAAAATATTTCTCCCAACAATTATAATATAAAGTTATATCGATGTATGTAGATTATATTTATACTGTTTTGCATGTTGGGAACACTGTTTTAATTGCAATACAATATTGAAACAATGTCAATAACATTAGGTACTAAAATATCAAATACAATTTTTACCTTCCGCTTACCTGTAAAGGAAGGTATTGGAATCATGCAAAAAATCGGGTAGTGAGTTTTAAGTGGATGAGCACGAATTAGGGTCGTTACAACTCATTTTTGATAGTTTCTCGATGATGTCTGTATGTATGTATGTATGTATGTGTGTGTGTATGTGTGTGTGTGTGTGTGTGTGTGTATGTGTGTGTGTGGTCAAGGCCGGGTGTTAGTCGCATAACTCAAATACGAATTACCCAAAAATTTTGATATTTGGTTTTTAACATTTGTATATAAATTGGAAGAGCTCATTAGATTTTGGTACAAATATCTTCACCGGAAGTTATATTTTTTGAAGATTGAAAAAGATATTTGTCAAAAATTTATATAAATTTGGATAAATATAGTATTTATTTGTAATAAGAATAAGAGGCAATCTCTTACTATGTAGCTGTCTACGATTTCGTCAAGAAAAAAAGGAGAGATAAATACAGATTTAGTGTGTTGAACAAAGGCAGCAATAGCGAACGCGCTAGTGGCATCTTATTTGTAATAGTATACTATTTAATAAGGAGCTAAAGTGGAGCTTTTTGTGGCAAATCTGTATAATAGGTTACATCAAAAATATTGCAGACATATAAATTAATTTAATCAGTATATCAAAAGTAATATTTACATAATATTTAAAACTTCGTATATCATACATAAATAAAATGTGTGATGTTTACAATATGTACCATATTTATGGAACTTACATAATAATACAAATACAAAAGTATTGTGTATGCTATGTAATGTTATGTATACGATATAAGATGTGTGATATTAAATATACCTATCTAAATTATGTTACATTATACTTTATAATTAATATAGGGTGTTTTTTTTAGACGTGTGGTTTTCAAGAAGAAATAAAACGCATATAATTTAATGTTATGGCCAAAAATTTTGCTTTATTATAAAGATAAGGGTTTGCCATTATGTTTTAAAAATGATTTCGGGCAAGTGGCCGCCGCGGCTGGTTCGAATAAATTCCAGTCGAGAGGCCCAATTTCCGACCACTTTTGCAGCAATTGAGGCCGTATGTCAGCAATAACGCGCCGAATATTCTCTTCCAAGGCGTCAATCGTTTCGGGCTTATCTGCGTAGACAAGCGACTTCACATAACCCCACAAGAAATAGTCCAGCGGTGTTAAATTTAAATTAAATTTAAAAAAATTAAATTTTCTTGTGAAAATCGGGATCGGTGGCTATCTCGTTTTGGGCCCATTCATGGACGTGCGAAGCGCTTGATGGTCGTTTGGCTTCAATTCTTGCACGAGTTGGATTTTGTAAGCCCGCAAACCAAGATCCTTCCGCAAAATCTTCCATAAAGTGGATGGGCACTGCTCCAATTGTTGCGCGCGATGGCGGATGGACTCATTCAGGTCTTCTTCGATACTCTGCTCCACAGCAACAATAGCGTCTTCGGTGCGCACTGTACGGCGTCTCTGAGGATGCGCATTATTCACAAGAGTAAACGTGGTGCGAAACCAATCCATGGTTGCTCGAATTACCGACTCTGCTGGGCGATTATGTCGACCGAATATTGGACGCAGCGCGCGATGTGTCGCGCGAACCGAACCATTATTTTGGTAATAAATTTGCTCGATTTGCAAACGTTTTTCAGGAGTAAGTCTATTCATTATGAAATGGCAAACCAAACTGAGCATAAATCAAGTGACAGCTGTCAAAAAGACCATCTCCGAAAAAAGTAGTGTCAACTTGAAAACCACATGTCTAAAAAAAACACCCTATATTACAATCGTACTGTTTATAATAATGTTATGTGTATGACTCGAAATTAAAAAAATATACGTATTATATGATACAAGAGAGATAGATAATGTATAATTTATGAATATACGTGATATATCTTTGTGCCTTAAAATATCTCCAAATGTTACGTATCATTTATATGTGTGTTTTCTATGGATGGTGTCACTTTTTCTTCAACATTTTCCGCTGGTTCTTTCCGATGGAGAAGATACAAAATCCTGAAAAAAAATAAATTGTTTAAGAAAGACACACTATTATATTATAAAGTCATAATTCAATGCTATACAGGGTGTTTCCTTTAAGGAGGTTCCCTATACATTTTAAAAAATGTTCTAATGCAACCAAACTTTGAATTTATGTTGTCTGTGTCATAAAAATGATACCTGAATTTTTTGGAAATTTTTGACCACGTAGTTTGAACGAAATTAATTGTTAAATTTTAATATTTTACATGGGCTCTTATGGCTTTCCATTAATTGATTAAATAAAAAGATGTTAGAAATGTTCTATTTACTTAATTGGTATATAAACGTATGCAAGCACGGACATCAATTTCCCAAAATTTGAAGAAGGTTGACCACATAGTTGTAACAATATTGTCGATTGAAAAAAATCTTCAAGCATTTTTTGATTAGTGAATTAGAAATTATTGTAAAAATATATCACCGCAACTGAACGAATTGCAATATCAACTAACACCCGTTGACCGAATTTTGTTTTACATTAATAAAAATATTTTTATTAATTAAAGGCTAATATCTGTCTACGCCACTGCATGTGTAGGGAACCTCCTTAAAACAACCAGCGCTTTTTTGGGCGAACTAATGACTTTAGAGAAATAGTATATTGTGCAACTAGGGACGAAAGTGGCGGTTTTCCGACGAGTGCGGAGTTGGCAACACGAGCGAAGCGAGGGCTGCCACCACACAAGTCGGGAGGCTTATTACTGACGCTAATACGTTGTTTGTTGTTTGCTTTAAAGTAGGGTTTTACAACGCTACCCATACAACACATCGATCGTATTAACGTTTGTAAGACGTACATCTTGCTACTGTCTTATAGACGTCATAAGGAGACTAGTATTGATCGAATTTTAGACGTCTTTGAGTCGTCATTATGTTGTCCAGTTTTAAATCTTCCGCTTACAATATTACAATCAAATTACAATATTAATACCCTCGCATGCGGCATTTGGGTATGACACCTCGGTCTCCGAGACCAGCTTGGATGCGAGGGGATTGGCACTGTCTGGTAGTCGCCCAACAGGCTTATCACTGACGCTTTATAAGTACAGTTTATTTTTTACCTCTCGCCTAGAGAGGTAAGGGATCGTGAAAAAATTCGATGTCGAGATTTTTGTCAATAAGCACGTTTTAGCACCTTTAGAACCTATTTTGACTATTTTCACGATGCTGTCTGTGTGTGTGTGTGTGTGTGTGTGTGTGTGTGTGTGTGTGTGTGTGTGTGTGTGTGTCTGTGTGTATGTATGGAAGTCTGTATGTGCGCCTACTATAGTCTTTCGTTCTGATTCATTATCTCAAATTCTACTGAACATAAAATTCTAATATTTTGCAATATACATTTGTATATGTTAATGAAGAGCTGATTAGATTTTGGTAAAAATCTGCCAACTGGAAATGGTATTTTCTTGAAGCATTTTACCATTTTTTGCAAAAAAATATAGAAAATTCTGCGATAGCTACAATTTGTCATACGACATTTCAAAGAACAAATTATATCTTACAATATTTATTTAACATCTTGTCTATATCTCTTACCAATAAAGGAAAATTATTTTTCAAAGATATATAATTTTACCTACCACGATTTGTAAATAACAATATAGGAAAAAATTAAAAACAAAAATGAATATGTCAATGTGACAGATGAAAAGACGTATGCACAATTTCTGAAATGTTTGTGGCACCATTTTAAAAGAAATGTAAATATTATTAACTGAACATAATGTAATAAGGTAATAATAAAGTTAAATTTTTATCTATAAAGAGATAATTAAGAACTAAGAACTATAAAATTATTTTCAAAAAGTTTGTAAATTTATTGCAAAATTATAATTTAAGAAAGCCTAACTAAAACCAAATTCACATAAATTACAGTGTTAAAGCGAGAGGTCGTGTGCTGGCCACAACAGATTTTTTTGTGGTAGGCTTCACGTCATCATTCACATTCGTACGAATCAAATCAACAGTAGTGGAAGAAAATTTGGGCGTCACGTTTCTGTTCGGCCATACAGATGAAGCGATGTTGCTCTATCGCATTTTATGTCTTTAGTGAGAAAGAGATGCAGTCATTAGACAAACGTTGAATTTTAAGATAAGTAGGGTAGGCACGTGTAGGACGAAGACAGGAGATATGATATTCGTTAATTCTTAGTTCGGAAAATAATGACGTGAAACCTACCACAAGAAAAATAAACTGTGAAGTAGGGTTTTACAACGCTACCCATACAACACATCGATCGTATTAACGTTTGTGACGTTTGCTACTGTCTTATAGACGTCATAACGAGCTCGGTCTCAGAGACCAGCTTGGACGCTAGCGACCGGATCGGCACTGTCTGGTAGTAAAGTAGGGTTTTACAACGCTACCCATACAACACATCGATCTTGCTACTGTCTTATAGACGTCATAAGGAGACTAGTATTGATCGAATTTTAGACGTCTTTGAGTCGTCATTATGTTGTCCAGTTTTAAATCTTCAAAAATTGAAATTTACAGAAATATTCCTCGCAAAATTCCGGTTCTACTGGTACCCTCGCATGCGGCATTTGGGGATGACAGCCCGCTTGTAGAATAGTTTTCGTGGACCTGGCTCTCCGACCAACTTGCCCGCGCGCTTGTAGTTATGTGGCTATTTAGTAAATCTAATCATAGCACCCACCACCCACCACCTTGTAGCGTCCACCCTGTATACTTACAAGAACGCCGGCACGACGGGCACGAGCGCCGCGGCTCCCGCCAGGTAGTACGCCCCTGGGAGTGAGTCCACCGTGCCGCGGTACACCGCGCTGTACAGCGGCGCGAATATGCTGGGAGCCACCGCCTCGCACAGCCCGAACAGCGACTGCAGGCGGCCGAGCTCGGTCTCCGAGACCAGCTTGGATGCGAGGGAGCGGATCGGCACTGTCTGGTAGTCGCCCAACAGGCTGATTACTGACGCTGGAAAATTAATTGTTTGTTATTTACTTTGTAATGCGATAGGGTTAGTTTTATAACGCCTAGGTTCGGTATTGACGTATGTCAAATACTCAAATATACAAGTTTTGATGCAGTGACATATTTTTTACGTCACTCGGGGGAGGAAAGCAGTGTTTTCTCATGCTAATGGAGGGAGGGAAGCGAGTTTTCCCTCCCGCTCGGGAGGACCGTACTTGCTTTCCTCCCGAGCGGGAAGAAAACACTGTTTTCTTCCCGGTACTGGCGGGAGGAAAGGTGATTTCGAGGCCCTCGTGACGTAAAATATTGTGTGTCCCACGGGAGGGAAGGCCATTCCTCCCTTGGGCGAAGCCGGCGTCCTCGCTCGGACCGCCGCTTCGCCCGGGGGAGTAATAGCACGCTTCCCTCCCTAGGTGCACAAAATACTATTATTGTCATTTAAATTTTTATTTAAACTCATTTGTGTTTGGAAAAGTACAATTTTTCCTAACTAGAATAGAAAAAGAGTTTGGAAAAGTACAATTTTTCCTAACTAGAATAGAAAAAGAGTTTGGAAAAGCTGTCCCTAGCGTCTGTCGCTTTGGCAATTTGGTCAAATGACGATTTGGTCAAATAACGTTTTGGTTTAACAGCGTTTCATTAAATAACAGATTGGTAAAATACCAGTCAATAACACGGGAGGGCACAAACTTACCAACATAGAATAGCCATGGCGACGGGCAAAATGCGAACAAAACACTGCCGAAAATTTTGCTGCTAAACGTAATAAGAGCTATTAGTAAATCGTCCAATTTCAACCACTGACTAAAAATATAAATAGCCAACCCGGATCCTGAAAAAAACATAAATATAAACTCTATAGTTATACAAGTTCTTTCACTTCCAGAACCGAAAGACGTCACAGGTCACGTGACAAATCTTATAGAATGAAAAATTAATTTAAAACACGGTTATAGACGATTTAAATCCATATAGGAGTGACGTCATAAAAAACAAGCAAATTATTCGTATGAATCAAGATTTGACTTTCTAGAGTAAAATTCAAATAGCTAGGACCCTGGGCTGCGCGAGAAGGCAGAGTTTGTCATGTACTGTCCGTTTTACAAAAGCGGTGCTAGCGAGTATATGCTGCGCTGCACTTCACTTAATTTTCAAAGAAAACTAAAATATAACTCAATCACAATCAATTACAAAATTCACAGCGTTACACGAAGCAAAACATTACGAACGTCAACATGAGAATAACAGATGTTCTGTAGAACAGACAGTAGCGTAGTTTCCTCTTGTTCATCATCTATGCTTCTCTCTCTAAGACGAGAATTCGTACTTCGCGCAAGGTTCTAGCTATTTGAATTTTACTCTAGTACAGCATGAGTTTGGTCGATGGTGCTGACAGTCTTTCTCTATACGCGAAATTTAAAAGCAATAGTTTTTATTTCTTAAAATTAATTATTATTTTACCATTTTAATACATCGCATGATTCTGTACAAAATAATCAAAGATTAATAAAATAGAACAAAACTAAATAACAAAACACGTTAACCTCAAAATTTTATGTTGACACTTGACACAACAAGAAGGAGAAAATTGACAAGTTGTCAGCAATAAACAATAAATGGTATATAACGAACTTTTGTGAATCTAAAAGAAAACAATAATATGTAAGAAAATATATTTCATATAATGAATACTATATTATATGAATAATTGTTCTGCTACTGCCGTTAAGAAACAAATTGTTAAACCCCGCCTCTTATGACATACGATATGCGTATAGATTTATACGAGTCAAATATGTAAGAAAGAGAACGTGCTGGATATAATTTATCTGATATGACGTCATTCCTATATGGATTTAAATTGTCTATAACCGTGATTTAGTAATACCGATACTGTAGCATATGCAGGTTGGTGGAGGTGAAATGCGAACATAGGGAACATACATGACAATCGAAGTTTCATGCCAGGTATCTTGATATATTTTGTAGTAGTGTCACAAAACGAAGTAATGTGAATTTGTGTGGCAAAAAGAGTGATCAATAACAGAAATAATAATAAAATCTAAAAGTGCATGTAAACTTTCTCGTTCTGCTAGTACACACACATTATTATGCAAAGAAAATATTTTAATGAAAATAATCAATAATATGACAGGTACTTTGACATTGACAGTACTTATTCCACGTATATCAAGATGCCTAGCATTATAACTCCATTGTCATATATATTTCCCTATGTTCGCATTTCACCTCCACCAACCTGTAGAAACATACTAATAAATGACGTCATAGTGACACAATGAATGACGTCACTCGATTCTGGGAGGGAAAGAACTATACAATGTATTATAATAATTACATTATTGACTAATGTTACCTATTAAACGTATTACTATGTCATACATTGAGTACAATCCAAAAGTTACTTCGTCCCACTGGAATTTGACCCTAGTGTAGAGAAATAGCATGTCCATTTCGCCTGAAAATGAAAAAATAGTTTGGTGTTTAGAAACTTATACAGGGTGTCACCCAACCTGTGTAACAATAGTATATTGTACAACAAGAGTGGATGTGATGCCTATATCTCACGAGAACGCGTTTGCAGTCACGACCCCATAGGGGTGAATCACCCCAGGAGTGGCCAGCCCGCTCGCCCGATTTGGCTCCTTGTGATTTTTTTGTGGGGTTTTTTGAAATCCCGCGTTTACGTCAACTGTCCAAGGACCCTAGAAGACCTGAAGGCCAACATATAGACACACACCTGATATGATTTTGAAAACTGGGCGAAACAAAACTTTAGATATGTACCTTACATTATAAAATAAAAATAAAAAGTTTCTGATTCATAAAATGGGCATTATTGCGTTATGAAATAAGTAAGTTACGATCACCCTGTACTAGAAATGGTTAAGAACTTCTTGGATGACTCTCGAACTATAGAATATAACGAAAATAGTGTTTAATGTAAAATAGACTGAATGATTCTATTGATATATTATTTATGCCTAGTTGCAGAATTTTATGCAGATAAAGTGCATAAAAATCTGAAAACGGTTTCGAGCGCGACCCAATATTTTTGGGGTGCATGTCACTGCGTCAAATTGCCGTTATGTCAAATACCCGCTGTGTCCAATTACCGCAATGTCAAATTGCCACTGTGACAAAACGCATCCCCACCACTTACATACTTGTAATAACATATGTCGAGAGACTACTGCAAATTTATTTCGACACAGATGCAATTTGACCCAGTGGAAATCAGGCACAACAGTAGATTTGACGTACGGGCAATTTGACTCAGCGGCAATCCAACACAACAGCAATATTTAGACATACTGGCAATCGGGCATAGGTTTTGGTATTTACTACACTAACAAAGCTAACAAAACCGTACTAGAGCGCCACAAACTCGGTTTTGGTATTTACTACACTAACAAAGCTAACAAAACCGTACTAGAGCCCCACAAACTCGGTTTTGGTATTTACTACACTAACAAAGCTAACAAAACCGTACTAGAGCCCCACAAACTCGGTTTTGGTATTTACTACACTAACAAAGCTAACAAAACCGTACTAGAGCCCCACAAACTCGGTTTTGGTACGTCAAATCTACTGTTGTGCCTGATTTCCAGTGGGTCAAATTGCCTCTGTGTCGAAATAAATTTGCAGTAGTCTCTCGGCATACGTTATTACAAGTATGTAAGTGGTGGGGATGCGTTTTGGCACAGTGGCAATTTGACATTGCGGCAATTGGACACAGCGGGTATTTGACATTACGGCAATTTGACGCAGTGGCGTGTTTCCTATTTTTGTTCTATTTACACCAAATCAAACTTACCAGCATTGGATCCTTTGACGATAACAAAACTAACCATCAGCAAACCAATCTTGAACATTTCCCCACTTTTCTTATTCACTACAATAGTAAAAGTCTCTTTCACATGTTTCGGGTCAAAAAACGTCACACACAGATTTTTCGTCCTTTTCTTGACACTCGCACTAGTTTCTTTGACCATAAAAACACCATAAAGTATTCCGATAGCGAAGATAATAGTCCGTAGGGAAAAAACACCGTAGAAACCAGTTATTTTCAATAGAATTCCGCTCAAAGCTAGAGCTAAGGGGGACATTATCGAAGAAAGGATTTGTAGAATCCCTAGTCGCGTTGTTCTTGAGCTAAAAGTGGTTATGTCAGCTACATAGCTGTATACAGCTATTTTTAGTGTGGTGAGGCCTCCGGTTATAGCTGTGAATATAGCTTCTGAACAGGCTATAGCTTCTACAGGTAAAACTGATTTGTACGCTGTGCAAATTATGAAAGATACTGCTATGAATAGTTCTCCTATGAGCGGTAAGAGTAGGAATGGTTTTCTGAAAAAAAAAATAGTTCTCAACCTTCGACCATATATAGGAATAGACAAACAACGCAAGCCTTTGTTGTGAAGCAAAGAACTAGCGTAGCGGTGTGAAGAGGAGTATGACCTGTAGACACCTTGAAGTGTTGCAGTTTGCTTACTTTCATTCTCTGTTCCATGACAACAAACCAGAAGTTAGCAATGTGCAACACTCTAACGTGTCCTCGGCTATAGCTGCTGCTCCCCGCTGCCGTACTTCTTGCCTTCACAACATTGTATACTACAGGCTTCGACCATATATAGGTATAGACAGATAACACTCAATGCTGTAGTATACAATGTTGTAAAGGCAAGAAGTACGGTAGCGGGGAGCAGCAGCTATAGGTGAGGACACGATAGAGTGTTGCACATTGCTGACTTCTGGTTTGTTGTCATGGAACAGAGAATGAAATAGGCAAACTGCAACACTTCAAGGTGTCTGCAGGTCATACTCTTCTTCACACCGCTACGCTAGTTCTTTGCTTCACAACAAAGGCTTGCGTTGTTTGTCTACTCCTATATGTAGACAGATAACACTCAATGCTGTAGTATACAATATTGTGAAGGCAAGAAGTACGAAAGCGGGGAGCAGCAGCTATAGGTGAGGACACGATAGAGTGTTGCACATAGCTGACTTCTGGTTTGTTAATGGAACAGAGAATGAAAATAGGCAAACGCAACACTTCAAGGTGTCTGCAGGTCATACTCCTCTTCACACCGCTACGCTAGTTCTTTGCTTCACAACATAGGCTTGCGTTGTTTGTCTATTCCTATATATGGTCGAAGATAGGAATAGACAAACAACGCAAGCCTTTGTTGTGAAGCAAAGAACTAGCGTAGCGGTGTGAAGAGGAGTATGACCTGCAGACACCTTGAAGTGTTGCAGTTTGCTTACTTTCATTCTCTGTTCCATGACAACAAACCAGAAGTTAGCAATGTGCAACACTCTAACGTGTCCTCACCTATAGCTGCTGCTCCCCGCTGCCGTACTTCTTGCCTTCACAACATTGTATACTACAGCCTTCGACTATATATAGGAATAGACAAACAACGCAAGCCTTTGTTGTGAAGCAAAGAACTAGCGTAGCGGTGTGAAGAGGAGTATGACCTGCAGACACCTTGAAGTGTTGCAGTTTGCCTTTTATCATTCTCTGTTCCATGACAACAAACCAGAAGTTAGCAATGTGCAACACTCTATCGTGTCCTCACCTATAGCTGCTGCTCCCCGCTGCCGTACTTCTTGCCTTCACAACATTGTATACTACAGCATTGAGTGTTATCTGTCTATAGACAAACAACGCACGCCTTTGTTGTGAAGCAAAGAACTAGCGTAGCGGTGTGAAGAGGAGTATGACCTGCAGACACCTTGAAGTGTTGCAGTTTGCCTTTTATCATTCTCTGTTCCATGACAACAAACCAGAAGTCAGCAATGTGCAACACTCTATCGTGTCCTCACCTATAGCTGCTGCTCCCCGCTACCGTACTTCTTGCCTTCACAACATTGTATACTACAGCATTGAGTGTTATCTGTCTATACCTATATATGGTCGAAGTTCTCAACTAACAACCATGAGTGAATTGACGGCTGGTAACCCCACACAAAAGGTATAATATCTTTTTTTTATTTACAGGCAGTTACCTGAAACAGGCGCACCCCCCAAAAATTGTATTTTTAAGTGAATTACATTTATATTATAGGTTTGTAAACTACATTCAAAGGTGCATTAAACGGGTGCATGTCACTGCGCCAAATTGCCACTGTGCCAAATACCCGCTGTGTCCAATTGCCGCAATGTCAAATTGCCACTGTGCCAAAACGTATCCCCACCACTTACATACTTGTAATAACGTATGTCGAGAGACTACTGCAAATTTATTTCGACACAGAGGCAATTTGACCCAGTGGCAATTTGACTCAGCGGCAATCCAACACAACAGCAATATTTAGACATACTGACAATCGGGCATAGCGACAATTGGACATAACAGGAGCATTTTGACATACACTAACAAAGCTAACAAAACCGTACTAGAGCCCCACAAACTCGGTTTTGGTATTTACTACACTAACAAAGCTAACAAAACCGTACTAGAGCCCCACAAACTCGGTTTTGGTATTTACTACACTAACAAAGCTAACAAAACCGTACTAGAGCCCCACAAACTCGGTTTTGGTATTTACTACACTAACAAAGCTAACAAAACCGTACTAGAGCCCCACAAACTCGGTTTTGGTCGCTATGCCCGATTGCCAGTATGTCTAAATATTGCTGTTGTGTTGGATTGCCGCTGAGTCAAATTGCCACTGGGTCAAATTGCCTCTGTGTCGAAATAAATTTGCAGTAGTCTCTCGACATACGTTATTACAAGTATGTAAGTGGTGGGGATGCGTTTTGGCACAGTGGCAATTTGACATTGCGGCAATTGGACACAGCGGGTATTTGGCACAGTGGCAATTTGGCGCAGTGGCGTGCTCCCCATTAAACTACATAAATAATGGATTTTTATTACTTCCTGTTTAGGTGGAAATGACATCAACTTGCTTATTTTAAATGGAACATCCTGTAATTTTTTTAAAATTTTCATTCTACATAAAATTCTGAATACAACCATGTATAATAAGCTACTTTTATGTACGGTCATATCATAATTTTACAGTTATAGACAAATTTCTTTGACGTAATCGTCACTTTATAGCCCACGAACCACTTTATAGCACAGTGCGCTATAAAAAAACGTCAAATTAATGCAAACAATTTAGATTTTCAATTTTCACTTGTAATATCACATGTGCATTCATTCTTTCCGGAAATTTTTGTGAGTACTTTCCAACAACGTCTTAATTAGCTCGAGTGGTACACGAGAGCTAATTACGTTGTTGGAATGCACTCAAAAAAATTTCCGGAAAGAATGAATGCACGAGTGTATATTCGGTAAGAAAATCGCAATGACACGGCCGCTCTATTTTTGAATTCTTTTTACAATAGAAAATTGAAATATTTACTATATTTGTATTAAACATTAATAAATATGTATTATTTACCTTATTATTTGCTTATTTACACTGAAAATGACAATTTAACCAATTTTTAATTTAATGTCAAAGTGACAGATGACGAAAAATTTCCGCTTATTAATTTCAGTTAAGTTACTCAAGCTACTAGTAAAATATTTCCGATAAAATTTTTATATAGCCATGGTTACTATTATTGTAATCTATTCATCCATTGGCTGTTATTTGTGTCATGCAATTTTCCTCATATAAACTACTAATAATACTAAATAACCATTTTCTATAATTAGTTGTTCCATTTTTTATTTCAAAACATCATTTTTACTTACATTTAACATAAATTATCTTGTAAATGTTTAATTCAATAATGACAACTTTGCCATTTAGATTTTTGTTTATTTTAGATTTTTTTGGTATCTTTGCAACAGTCAAAGAATTTCGAAATTTTAGGTAATTTTCACAAGTAAATTATATTAATTAATTTATTAGAAAATATTGAACCGTGCATAAAGTTGGGTATGTACCACAGGCGTAACTTGCTTTTATGGCTCTTGACGTGTTTTTAGCCCTCGGCTAACGCTCGGGCTGAAAATCACGTCTCAAGCGATAAAAGCTTCCTTACATCCTTAATACATAAATAACTATTTCGTTGTAGATTTCTAAGTAAATTAATAAATAAAATAATTAAATTATACGAAGAGTTTTACTAAGTATTCAACGGAGGCTATTTTGAAAATTTGCTATATAATAATATAATTGAATTGCAATTCCTTATTAAATTATTTATTTTTGTTAATAAACTGACATTTTTACTATCATAATAGTTATTTATGATATAAGTGTTAAAAGTGACATTTTATTTTGTGAGACGGGAAGTTTTAGGCCACGACGCGAAGCGGAGTGGCGTAACCCTTCGAACAAAATAAAAGCACTTTTAACACGTATATCATACACTATTTTTTCTACAAACATCGTTTTATATTTTAATATAAGAAATAATTTATTTAATTATTTTTGACAGTTCAGTAACAAAAGATATTTATATAGTAATATAATGTAACACGTAGTCTATGAATTCAATAAAAATTGAGAGTTGTTTATTAAGAGATGAAATTTACTTTTAACGTGCGTTAAAAGTGATTGGCAGTTTACTTTTAACGCATGTTAAAAGTGATTGACAGTTCACTTGTAACACGGCGTCTTATAATATTGCATTTTTAAAAGCAGTAGGCCGTGTTAAAAGTTTAATTTTTAATAGTGTTTGTAGAAAAAATCTGTTTTCTATCATTTATTTCATTGCTAACTAGGAATGATTCGATTTGTTTCTGTAATATTTTAATTATTATTTTACTTAGAAATCTACAACAAAAAATTAGCTTGTTATAAATGGTTGTATTCAGAATTTTATGTAGGGGGTGTTCCATTTAAAATAAGGAAGTTGATGTGTCACTTCCGCCTAAACAGGAAGTAATAAAAATTAATCATTTATGTAGTTTAATGCGCCTTTAAATTCAGTTTATAAACCTGTAATATAAATATAATTGACTTAAAAATACATTTTTTTTGGTGTGCGCCTGTTTCAGGAAAGTCTATATTGGTACTTGAATTAATGCCACACCCTGTACATATAAATAATTACCTTATTTTATATCGATCGCTATACGACCCCATAAATAGTATCAAAACAGCCGGGACTATAGTACTAACTGGTCTTTTCCACACGAGTAGTTTAGCTGCCTCTTTCTGCACTAATACTTCATACATAGAGTTATTCTTCGAGAGTAAATCGTCACAGATGGTCTCATTGAAGCCTAGGTTGACGCGACAAGCCATTTGGAACGTTAAATTACTGACAGCTATTAGGGCTAGTAAATGAGGAAACATGTAAAAACACATTATAGGTTCGACTGTTATTTTGTTTATTAGTTTCAGAAGTTTGGTTTTGATGTTTGATGGCTCGGGCGGGGTGGTGTGTGCGGTTGTGTGCGGTTTGGTTGATTCGGAAGACATGACGAAACCTGAAACATAAAAATATTTACCAAAAGATTTTGAGATAGGTAGGGGAAGGTGTTCTACTTTGGGACAAAAATTACATTTATATGCCTCCGGTCGGCATCGCTAGTTTTCCATATCTCAAAATCCGCCAGAAACTCTTTGTTGCCAGCCTAGGCCGGCAAACAACCGGAAGTTATAGGTTGGCATCTTGACATTACTACAGTTGTCAAGCAGATGTCAATTTTATGCGTTGAATATTTTTTATATAAGAATTAACAAGATTTTGACAAATTTTAGACGTAAATCGTTAATAGAAACTGAAATAAATATATTTTAAGCTCAAATGCAAGTATTCAATGCACAATTTTTAAGGTTATGTATAATAAAATACAAATTAATTAAATTCATTTTATATTTTTGTAATGAAATCGGCACATAAAATATTGTGTATTACACGTCCAGAAACTGTTATGCTAGTGCTCGTAATTTGCAAGCCTCGCCTATGGCTCGGCGTGTCAAAAATACTCGCTCTTGCAAAAGGTCAGTTTCTGGCCTTGTGATACAAATAACTATTTTTGTTCTATATTTTTTTTTGTGATTGTACATTAAAGAACAACTAACTTTTGTTAATAATTTTTATTGTGATAATATTTGAAAGAATAATAGTAAAATCTTATTTAAGAAATTAAAATGGCAAACTGTCCCGAGGTACAATGCGGTGTTGTACCTTGGAACAGAGCGGGTTGTACTTCGGGGCACATAAAATATAAGGAAAAACGAATAGAAACAATTTTTAAACTATATATTAATTTTAAACAAAGGAATTTATAAATTTTTTATGTTACACATATTTATTCATAAGTAATATAATAAGAGCCATAAATTTTACCAATTAAATTTATGACTCCAATTATATTTGCTTGATTATTTCACGAACGATAATTATTATTTTATTTTTGACGTTTGCAACATTAAAAACATTTAATAAACAAAATGTAACCATGGTTACCCTACTGTGGTTTTATCAAATTTTATCGCTGAAAAACTGCCCTCTTCGAAAAAGTTATGCATTCTTATTGGCCAGAAATGACGCGTGTAAAATAATCATATATAATACCACTAGTGTTCCAAGTTATGTCGACAATTTTTGTTGCTGTATCACGAATGGTTATTACGCTTAGCACGAGTGCTATTTTCTTAAGCGTAATAATCATGAGTGATGCAGCCACAAAAATTGTCTACATAACTTGGAACACGAATGGTATTCGGAGGACAATTCACCGAATAAAAATGTATTCTTTCTTTATGAAAATGATTTATAAATAGCTTCACTTCCATTACAACAGTTATAACAATAGGATTTTGATTAAAAAAGGTATATTCAATTGTTTAAAATTGTCGATTGGATCACTAGTGAAAATTGTCGAAAAATTATGTCGCTGCGAGCACTAGTGATAAATTGTCGAAAAAATTCGTTTCAATTGGTGGAATATTTATAAATCCTCAAAATTGATTGGTCCATTTTTGACAGATGACACATGAGTTGAATTGTCAAAGAAATATAATTGAGCTTGGGCAGAGAAATAAAATGATTCTATTTTATACGATTTAAAGTTTATACCATAGTTTAGCGATAAAGTACGTAATTATAATTTTCATTATCCTTGAAAATTAAATTTAAAGTTTACATATCCTCGAAGACATGTACCTATGCCTTGGAACCATGTCCCAAGGTACAAGCAAATTGTTGTCCAAAGGTACAACTAAGCAAATATTTTTATTAAATATAACGCAGTATTTATTTAATTAACTTTTAAATATCAATGCAAGAAGTTTTCGAAGAAGTAACAATGTATATACTAACTGGACTATTAGACAATGAAAGGTACCAATTAGGTACTTAATAATACAAAATGCAACATACGATTAAAATACATTTCCCTCTGAAAAAAAAGAGTGATAAGAAAATATTTTTTGTCAAGAAAATTACACATCTGACGAAAAAAATTGTAAAAAATCGGCCAAATTGACTATTTTTACTAATTTATTAATAAAATACCATTTAGTACTCTAGAGTCATCTTTTAACTATGTATACAGGTTGGTGGAAGTGAAATGCGAACATAGGGAACATACATGACAATCGAACTTTCGTGCCAGGTATCTTGATATATTTTGTAGTAGTGTCACAAAACGAAGTAATATGAATTTGTGTGGCAAAAAGAGTAATCAATAACAGAAATAATAATAAAATCTAAAAGTGCATGTAAACTTTCTCGTTCTGCTCGTACACATACATGCAAAGAAAATATTTTAATGAAAATACAAATTTCAATAATATGACAGGTACTTTGACATTGACAGTACTTATTCCACGTATATCAAGATGCCTAGCATGATAACTCCATTGTCATATATTTCCCTATGTTCGCATTTCACCTCCACCAACCTGTATACACATACAGGGTGTAACAGCGAAACCAACCACCGCCTATATGTTCTTTAATATTATAGTTACAAATAAATATTATAAAGCAAAGTTGTAGGACACCAATTTTTAACATTAAGTACACAATAATAAAAATCCCATTTTCAATAACATTTTTATTTCGTCAATAAAATATAATTTACCTATTGTTTTGTATAAAAAATTAATATATGTCGAAATGGGCTAGATATAAATGTCGTATTGTTTCTGAATATTCTACAAGGTGAAAAAGATCGTCATGAACTAAAAAATAATAAAACATCTGATTGTGCACATAAAATAAATGAATTATTAATCAAAACAGTGATAAAAATACGTTTGCTTGTATAAGCGATAACAGAAATGCCCGATTTCAAATTCATAGTAAACTTATTCAGATTAATTATATAGGTACGGTAAATTATTGTAATGTATATATCACACTATTCAAAATTTTCAATTTTTTTTCTAAAATTAGGTAAATAATATTCGATGCGTCCTAGGAATAAAAAAAATTAAATAAAAAATGGATCCGACTTCTAAATCTCCCTCTCTGAAAAGTAGAAAATAATATTTTTTGCACTTCCGGAAATAAAACTCATAATTAGTCTTTATTTTTAGGGACTAAGATTCTTAATTTGATCCCAAGGGATTATTTTTCAAATTTAATCCCGTTGTCAAGGAATTGAATTAATTAATCCTGTTGTCAAGTGCTATTTGTTATCTATGGTAACAATATAAATATTTGTCATAAACTTTACTCTCAAAATTGCAAAATGTGTACAAACAAAGCCCTATATGACCTATTATGACCTATAAATGACCTATAATTTCCAGTATTTATATTCTACCTTAAATTCTAGCTACAAAAATTTTTTCAGAAATAATAATAATAATAATAAAAATCTGACGTGGCCATCACACAACCTTCCGCCATATCTAGATTTTAAACAGAAATGTATACGTGCAATCCGGTGCCCATTTAAAATATACAAATAAAAATCTCAAATATTCAAACACAGAAATTTGCATCACCTGAATAAAAAGATTCATTCACAGGGAAACTCTTCTGTGTTGAAGCCATCCTCCGTTCAATTACTACATTTAATATCTTACTTAGGACTTATATAGCGCTAGTATGCCAACTTGTCACCCGTCTCACCTGTCAATATTATTTACGCAGAAACAAAAATCAACCGATCATGGATTACAAGATATCAACGTTTTATTTGATAAATTTATTTTTTAAATTTTACTGCAGTTCTTTAATGCTACCAGATAAAGACAATTTTTTTATAACGTAAGTTGCAAATAACTTTTCCTCTTATTCTCATTACAAATAAATATTATATTTTTCCAAATTTATATACAATTTTGACAATTAACCTTTTCAATCTTCAAAAAATATCACTTCCGATGAAGATATTTGTACCAAAATCTAGGGTGCTCTTCCAATTTATATACAAATGTTAAATACCAAATATCAAAATTTTCGGGTAATTCGTATTTGAGTTATGCGACTAACAACCCTTGACCACACACACACACACACACACACACACACACACACACACACACACACACATACACACAGACATCATCGTGAAACTATCAAAAATGAGTTGTAAGGACCCTAATTCGTGCTCATCCACTAAAAATTCACCACCCGATTTTTTGCATGATTCCAATACCTTCCTTTACAGGTAAGCGGAAGGTAAAAATGAATAATAATAATAATTTTATTTCCAAGAAAAGTCCTACAGGACATGTGGAAAGTTTACAACAAAATAATTGACATGCATATACAAAGATATACCTAGAATAAGAAAAATAAAGAACGTATAACTGATACTGTTTTAAAGTCTAAACAAGGGTAAAACTGTACCGATCAGTCACGATGACGTCACGCGTGAATCTTTGGAACCAAATAACTCGATAACTACTAACGATAAACAGATATAAATACCCTAATTTTTAAATAAATTTTTCTGTATAAAAATTAAAACATGAGTTTTACCATCGGTGTGCCCCTTTAATAAAAGAAAGCGAATGTAAATGTTAAAAAATAAAACACTACTTATAGAGGTAATTAAACGATTAATATATTAAATGAAACGAAAACTAATATTTAAATAAAATACTTGAATTTAATAAAACTATACTTTCGACATTAATTTGTCTTATGGCCATTTGCACCGCTTCCACTTAAATTATACTCGTAAGTGTCACTTAAATGAAAAATATCGAATCAAACTCATGACAGCAATGTTATTTCTACGTTTGACAACATAATTTTGATTCGATATTGTTCATTTAAGTGACACTTAGGAGTATAATTTAAGTGGAAGCGGTGCAAATGGCCATTAAGCGTTTAGGAAATAGTATTAATTAATTTGTAAAGTAATTATTTAAATTGAGAAAACTTTAAACAAAAGTTTTAGAATAAGAACAGTTAGCAACTAATACATTACAAGGAACACAGATAACAAAAACACACATAAAATTATAAAATATAAACTCAATCAAAAATACATAATATCACATTCACAATAAACAAATAAAAACAAAGCATTGTGATTCATTTTGATCATATATAAACAACGATTAAACCAAGATAGATTCCTTCAAATATAACTAACTGTCTCGATTGATATCTTAAGGGTAACGACTCCACGTAGCTCAACACCACGTTTGTCCTATGTTAATGTATAGAAACGCTCGCTAAAAATACGGAAACGCAGTCTAGCAATTTCTACAATGCTCACGAAGTTTTCTAGATAAAGCTAAATTTCATAAATTTATTTACAGACGAAGAATGCAACTAGGATTATGCCGAGTTACATTTTCTAATAAGTCTCTTAATAATAAGAAAACGCATGTAAAAAATTACTTGAAACACACTTTTTCATTAATTTCTTATATGGATTTCAAAGATTTTTTCAGAATTCTAACTGGGTTTAATTCTTTCACAAAAATCTAGTACCTGTTTTTCCTTCAAATTTTTAATATGCAATGAGTAAAGCAGAAACTGCTACACCTCTAAACACGCTATATTTTGTTACGGAGACGAGACCCTTAAAACTAACTCTGTTTAGTAAATACCACAAACGTCTTTCTTGTCAATCTCTTAATCCGAACTGTTTCAAAACCAAAATATGAGACAAAAACTCTGGTTCAAAACAACCCCTATTGTTCCAAGCAGATGTTGATTTAAAAAATATTTCTTACCGATACTGTTACGAATACAGTGAATCTCAAACATTTTCGATTGAAGTTGAAATACTTTTCAATAGTAATATATCAAGGGAGCATTTTGCTGGAAAAAATTATTTCAAAAAATTGTTGCTTGGTAACATTTCGAGACAAATGACATGATCATAATTTTATCATTCAATTTGTCGAGGAATGTTACCTATAAGCAACAATCTTAAGAAATAATTTTACTTGCAAAATAATGAGACCCGAGATTTTGTTAGACTATTTCCCAAATCCCAAATAAACAGACATAAAATATGGACTAATCAACTTACGTTGGAGTGTCTTAATATTTTTATTATTAAATGTTTTCTAATGCCGGAGTAAGCAAAATTTGACACTGCCAGTTTTTTTTTCGGACGTACAACACACAACCCTCCAAATAGTTGCATGTGATTGGGGATGATTTGTTGAAGATAATCCTCTACGAGTTTACAATTTCATTCATAGATATTGAAAATATTGACAATTCTTTGAACGTCTGCTAATACTGAGTTATGATTCTTTAAAAAGCAAGTTTCTCGGTATAAACGGGGTCGGAAATTCAAATGTTATTAGTGCAATTGAAAGTGGAAGCCTCGACGAATAAAATGCAATTTATATCTTTACAAAATGATGTTCTTTAACAAAGTTATACCATATTCATACTGTAGTGGCGAATGTTTTACGTCATTCGCAATACAGAAAATTCTCAAGTCATTCGAATATTAAACGACTGAAGCCTACACGGTGCTACTTATGAAAAATTTTCAAAGACCATTTTGATAGCAAATTTCCTCAGCTTTCATCCTGTCGAAACAGTTTTCCAAAATCTTTGATAGTTTTCGAGGAAAATGCGTTACAAGAAAATTTTGAGTTTCAACTGAAAATTTTTGTGGGAAGCGGAGCATACCGAGGTGGAGTGAATTTTTTTTTTGTTTCTGTATGTTCTTAACTACTCACATGCCAAATTTCATTTGGTTATGTATTAGCCTTGGGTTTCAGTTAATTTTTGACTCTCCTGACTGGACTAAGTGTCAAAATTTCGTTTCACAAGTTCATTAGTAATTGGTTCCAAACTAAGGTTTTGGACGTAACTATATTTTTTGCGTTTTATTTGATATATTTTTTATTGAGCGCAGCTAATAGCAATACAATAAATTAGCCCTGCTACAATAGATACAGGGTGTGTCTATATCTGTGCATGTAACTTTAATAGGTTCTATAATTTGATACACTGATAACAGATTTTTTTTTCAAAATTCGCAAAAATAAAGGTAGTTAAAATTATAGTTCCATTGGTTTTAACGTCCATTTAACTGTTTATTTATTATGTTATTTATAAAATAAAATGATAATTACTATCAGACTATATACAGGTTGGTGGAGGTGAATTGCGAACATAGGGAACATACATGACAATCGAACTTTCATGCCAGGTATCTTGATATATTTTGTAGTAGTGTCACAAAACGAAGTAATGTGAATTTGTGTGGCAAAAAGAGTAATCATTAACATAAATAATAATAAAATCTAAAAGTGCATGTAAACTTTCTCGTTCTGCTCGTACATATACATTATTATGCAAAGAAAATATTTTAATGAAAATAAATATTTCAATAATAAGACATTGACAGTACTTATTCCACGTATATCAAGATACCTAGCATGATAACTCCATTGTCATATATTTCCCTATGTTCGCATTTCACCTCCACCAACCTGTATATGGCCTTATATTATAATAATTACAAGTTTATCGCAAAATATAATAATTATATTAAATACAAAATATTTTGTTGGTACTTACAGGTAATTATGAATAAGTCAAATGCGACACAAGTATCACAATATTATTTTATTATCACAAAAAATTACTGTTATAGAACTATAATCACTATAATATTTTCTTCACTAACACTTTATAAATAACTCACAAATTTGATTATTTTTTTTTATAAATACTAAAAATCGATGTTTTCGACGCAAAATTTAACGTAACACTAAAGCGGTATTTAAAATCTCGCTACCTTATATAAGCTACCTTATCTGAGTTTCTGAGTAAATTGTTTTAAGAATCAAGTCACTCAATCTGAAGCTACTCAGCTACTGTCTTTTGTTTAGTAGCAGTGTGCCTCAAACTGTTATCATTATCAGTGCCACAACTTTCTCAAATGTTAAATTTACATTTTGATTCATAATATGGAAGAATCTATTTTTATCTTTCGCCTCTAAAGGAAGGTATTGGAACCATGCTAAAATCGGGTGGTGAGTTTTTAGTGGATGAGCACGAATTAGGGGCCTTACAACTCATTTTCTGTATTTATAATGTCGGATAACTCAAATACGAATTACTTAAAAATTTTGATATTTGGTATTTAACATTTGTATGTAAATTGGAAGAGCTCATTAGATTTTGGTACAAATATCTTCACCGGAAGCGATATTTTTTGTAGATTGAAAAGATTAATTGTCAATTTTATTTATAAATTTGGATAAATATATTATTTATTTGTAATAAGAATAAGGGGAAAAGATATTTGCAATTTACGTTATAAAAAAATTGTCTTTGTCTGGTAGCATTAAAGAACTGTGGTAAAATTTTAAAAATAAATTTATCAAATAAAACATTGAAATCTTGTAATCCATGATCGGTTGATTTTTGTTTTTGCGTAAAAAATATTGGCAGGTGAGACGAGTGACAAGTTGGCACTAACGCCATGTACATTTTTTATTTTAAATGAAAGATTATGTGATTATTACCTACAATCGGTATTTTATAAATTTTTCTGTATCTGGTATCATTTAAGAATAATTAAAGTATATATTTATAATTTAGTATTTCGGTATCTTGTAGTCCATGATCGTTTAACATTTGTTACTGCGTAAAATGACATGACAGTGACAGTGACAGTGGCAGTGACAATAGTAAAATATCGTTAATATCTTCTTCTGCAGTTTAAATAATAAAATGACTAAAATATACCTATTTGTGAGTACTAGTACCTATATATTAATATATTTGTATAATAAGTAAAAAGAATAAAGTAAGTATGGCGAGAAATTTTGTGCTGGCCACATCAGATTTTTTCTAATTATTATATTATAATTACCTACCTATTGTGTTACATTTGTACGTTAATTAATATTTTAATTGAATGTCAACGGAAAACAAAAGATAATAAATTTTTGTTAACTCAATTGTTAAATTTATGTAAAATATAATTGGAAAACTACTTTATTCTTTAATTAATCTAAAAAAATAGTCACCTAACAATATACTTTTTCATTTTATTATATGGATGACAACAAATCTGAAATTGTATATTACATAATACATAATAAGCGAAGAAAGTGAATGATATCGTGTGAGTGAGAATATTGACGTACGAAGCTTGCCGACTTCGGGAATTTCACGAACATTCGAAAGAATTTTTTTTCCCACGATGATAATGTATTGTCATAATTTTAATTTTACGAAAAAACAAAAATTCCACAATTATGGAATACATGAAAAAAAATTTTCAACAACAAGACTATAAATTCTATTTAAATTTTGAAATTATACCAGATACAGCAAAAGTGCTACTTTAATTTACGTGGAATAGTACAAAATGAACAATTGAACAATGTATTTTATTTTACGTCAAAAATATAAATCACATGTTTGTTTAATTTTCATAAAAAGTTATTATTGTTACGTAGGTACGTTATAGTTATAAATAAAAAATGAAATCATTATAGCTAAAATTTGTATTAATATTGCAATCTGAACAAAATAATTTCAAAATTGTTTATGATAATAGTATATTATTTAACGAGCATATAATGTAGGCTATAATCCAAAAGGTGACAGTTTATGCACGAGCTGCAGGCGAGTGTATAATCATCCGAGTGAATTATAGCCATTATGCGCGAGTCAAATACGACGTTTTTTCTACGACTTTTTATAAAACATTTCTATACAAATTTTTATTCATTAAAATACTAACCTACCCAGAAGTTTAGATGCTATGACAGATGATAGTTGTGTTAAATAATGGACTCATAATACAATAGTGTCGAATTATGAAGTCATAATACAACAGTGTGTCTTATAGAGAGGTTTATCGTATGAAAGTTACCTTCATAATAAATGTACTCGTATATTGTTCAATGGTTGTATGTATAAATTTGTAATAGGATACTTTACCATAGTAGCAAATTAGCAATCCAGTCAATTATATTGAAACCTCAAAAATGAGTTATTGCCATTAAAAAAGTTTTCAAAAAGTTAATAGCTCTTTAAATATTTGAGATTTTACGTATCGATACATCTACGTCACAGTAATGCGTTTCACGTGTATTCTTACTTACAGTAATAAAGAAACTACCAAATTGTATTTTATATTTTGTAACATTTAGAAACAGTTGATTTTACATGAGAACATTTTAATTCCCCATGGTTTGAGAAGATTTTCAGCTATACATCTACGTCACACAAACTTTAGAAATTAATTACAGCTTTATTAAGAACAATTAAAGCTTATCAGTACTCCCAATCGCTTTCAAATAACATGAAGTTTCAATAAAAAACTTTAAAAAAAATAATAAAGATTAATAACCTACAATATTATACAAGTAATTAATTAAAAACTAAAAAACTTATTGCAAATTGCAACACTAAAATTAAATTAATTTAATAAAAAGTAGTACCTACAAAAAGTTGTTTAGGTTACCTCACAATTAATAATACAATAAGTTATTTTGTTTTATGTTTTAGTACCGTTTAGTTAGTGTTTTATAATAAATGATTAGAAAGTAAATAATGCAAAAAATAAAATATACCGGGTGTTTCTTGAAACAGGCGCACCCCCAAAAAAGATTGTATTTTTAAGTCAATTACTTTTATATTATAAGTTTGTAAACTACATTCAAAGGCACATTAAACTACATAAATAATGAATTTTTATTACTTTTTGTTTAGCCGGAAATGACATCAACTTCCTTATTTTATTATATTTTTACATAAAATTCTGAATATAACCATGTAGGTATAATAAGCTACTTTTTCGTTGTAGATTTCTAAGTAAAATAATGAAATTATAGGAAGAGTTTTACTATTCAAGAAAATGGAGACCATTTTGAAAATGTACTAGAAATAATATAATTGAATTGCAATTCCTCATGAAATTATTTATTTTTGTAAATAAACTGACATTTTTACTATCACAAAATCTGTTTTCTATCATTTGTTTCGTAGCTAACTAGGAATGATTCGATTTGTTTCTGTAATATTTTTATTATTATTTTACTTACAAATCTACAACGAAACAGTAGCTTATTGTACATGGTTGTGTTCAGAATTTTATGTAAAAATATACGGGATGTTCCATTTAAAATAAAATACAAATCTTAAATATTAAATATTGTTAAATGTTTGATATTTTTTCAGTTATCGTTAACGAAAAAATTGTAACATACGGACACACAGTTAAGTTCGAATTTAGGGACCCTAAAACGTGCTTATACACTAAAAACTCACACTCGAAAATTTTGACTCGTCACAATACCAATATAGAATATAAAGGTAAAAATGACTTATTATATTAAAATATTTTTACGTATAGACCTTTCAAATCCATATAGGAGTGACGTCATATCAGATAAATTCTATACCTACACCACGTTCACAAAATAAGTTATCTTTTTCTTACACATTTTACTCGTATAAATCCGTATAAATCTATACGCACATCATATATCATAAAATCTTGATTCATACGAATAATTTGCTTGTTTTTATGACGTCACTCTTATATGGATTTGAAACGTCTATAGGTAACTTTAAAATTAGGCTTTTTAACAATAAATGCCTAAATTTTTAAATAAAAATGTCATAACTTTTCAATAATTGGGTAGTTTACCATATTTTTAAAAGTTTTTTATTGAAACTTCATGTTATTTGAAAGCGATTGAGAGTACTGCTAAGCCTTAATTGTTCTTAATAAAGCTGTAATTAATTTTTAAAGTTTGTGTGACGTAGATGTATAGCTGAAAATCTTCTCAAACCGGAATTAAAGTGTACTGTTTCTTAATGTTACAAAATATAAAATACAATTTGGTAGTTTCTTTATTACTGTAAGTAAGAATACACGTGAAAACGCATTACTGTGACGTAGATGTATCGATACGTAAAATCTAAAATATTTAGAGAACTATTAACTTTTTGAATATTTTTTCATGGCAATAACTCATTTTTGAGGTCTCCTTTAAATATAATTGACTGGATTGCTAATTTACTACTATGGTAAAGTAGCATGGAAAATTACTTTCTTATCAAAAACTCAATAAAATTTTCCGTTGGTTCATAATTTTGTAAAATTAAATATAATTAACAAAATCAAGTCGGTATGTAATTATTAGAAACATAATATTTTTTTGTTTATAATTGTTAAAAAAACAAAAGAGTTCGACAACAATATCCTAATGAACCTAATTATTACAAATGAATTATTCTAGTTGAAAGCATAGGTAATTATTGTACCTAAATTACTATTTTTAATTTTTTTATTATTTAGTCTTATTTCGTTTTTTGAATGATAAAGAAAGTTATTATTGTTCTACATCAATAAGTTGTTGACTATACAGGATAAATATTCGCAACTTCGATAGGGGAGAGTGTCCCACAATGAGACAAAAAATGATTTTGATTTTACAAATATAAATTATCTAAGTATAGGGTGGGCCAAATACAAGTTTTTTTTGAAAATGCAATAAAATGAAAATTTTTTTTCCATGTATTATGGCTTCATTAGTAAGAGCAAACATTCCCATTTATTATGGAACACAACTTCGTTCAAGTGGCTGCCTCGGCTGGCTTCGCAGTAGCGCATTCTGTCACCCAATTTTCCAAGATCTGGTTGATTGTTTCGGGCTGTAGCTCACGGATTGCTTGGATGATATTGGCCTGAATTGTTAGCATAACATCTGTCCTTCACGGTTTCCCACAAAAAAGGGGTCAAATCGCAGCTTCGAGGCAGCCAATTGACATCGCCAAGACGGATGATAACATGATTTGGGAATTTGGTGCCGAAAAGATCGATTGTGGCATGGGCTGTGTGGCATGGCGCGCCATCCTGCATGAACCAGAGGTAGTCCAAATCCATTTCTTCAATTTCAGTAAAAAAAAAGTCGGATACCATGGCTCTGTAAAAATCTTCTTTTCAACAAACGCACTGTTTGGGCTACACAGCACTCACTTTGGAAATAAGTTTGCAATATTTCCCAACGTTGCTCAAGCGTAAAGCGACTCATTTCGTACCGCGGAGGTATGATAAAATAAGGTATGATATGATAAAATAACCTATGATTTAAAAAGAAACCACTAGTTGGCCCACACTATATAAACATAAACTTGATTATAGTTTTAATAAATTATAGAAAAGAAACATACATTTTTATGGTGTAGGTACGTTGAAATAAACATTTAAAAAAAAATAATTAAAATTGTCTCACTTTTAATATTTATTTTAAACGATAATTGAAATTTCAGCGATGATAAAACAAATCAACAATTTAATTTGTCAATTACTTGATAATTTGCATATTATGGAAGTTTTTAATTATGATTTTATCTAACGTATTTTAAGTTCGTATCTAATGAATTATAAGTAACTAACGTATTATGTCTATTATAATTATCAATAAAAATGTTGCATATTAAAAGATAGTACCTAACAGTTAATAATACGATAAAAAATTATTATATTTTTATTTATTCAATAGGCACACGTATACAAAAATCTGACGTGGACACCACATGACTTCCTTGTACGCCCTGTACGCCTATTAAACTGTTCATACTTTTCTTTATAACTAAAATGTAGAATTATATTATACAAATATATTATATAAGTACTACTACTACTGCTACTATACTCACAAATATATTTTAGTCATTTTTTTTAAACTGCAGAAGAAGATGTAAACGATATTTTACTATTGTCACTGCCACTGTCACTGTCATGTCATAATCATTTAAATTTTACGTAGTAATAAATGTTAATCGATCATGGACTACAAGATACCGAAATACTAAATTATAAATATATACTTTGACTATTCTTAAATGATACCAGATACAAAAATATTTATAAAATATCGATTGTAGGTAATAATCACATAATCTTTCATTTAAAATAAAAAAATTTGTCTTAAATTAAATATTTATTGAAATATTTGAAAAAAGTACTACTTCCGGTTTGTAGATTGAAACCAAAAATAGGAGGTGCACAACTAGATGCTATAACAGTCCTAAATACAAAATTTCAACTTTCTACGTCTAACCGTATTTGAGTTATCGACACACATACGTCCGTACGTACATACGTACATACGTACAGACGTCACGACGAAACTAGTCATAATGGATTTAGAAAAGGTCAAAACGGATATTTCCATCAAAATCTGAAAACCGAAATTTTTCGCGATTACAATACTTTCTTTTACTCCGTACAAGGAAGTAAAAATACTAATATTCACAATAATACAATATATGCAAATGCATATAATCCGCACTCTAGACATAAGAACCACAATGTTTCATTGTGAACATATTTAATTGTCTCATTGTATAACATCGCATCAATATTAAAATAAATATTCATATCTTGTGTTAAGAACATTTGAATGACCTTTATAGTAGAGTGAATTGAACTTTACCTTTAATACATCAAAATAGAACAAAATTCTTCTTTTCAGTTTATCGTTACGTAAATAAAAAAACTTGCATAAGTTAGTTTAAAACAATACTCACCTGAAATACATTTTTACCTTCCGCTTACCTGTAAAGGAAGGTATTGAAATCATGCAAAAAAATCGGGTAGTGAGTTTTTAGTGGATGAGCACGAATTAGGGGCCGTACAACTCATTTTTTATAGTTTGTGTGTGTATGTGGTCAAGGCCGGGGTGTAAGTCGGATAACTCAACTACGAATTTCCCAAAAAAATTGATATTTGGTATTTAACATTTGTATATAAATTGGAAGAGCTCATTAGATTTTGGTACAAATATCTTCACCGGAAGTGATATTTTTTGAAGATTGAAAAAGTTAATTGTCAAAAATGTATATAAGGGATAAATATAGTATTTATTTATAATAAGAATAAAAGGCAAAGTTATTTGCAATTTACGTTATACAAAAATTGTCTTTATCTGGTAGCATTAAAGAACTGCAGTAAAATTTAAAAAATAAATTTATCAGATAAAACGTTGAAATCTTATAATCTTAATTTTTGTTTGTAAAAAATAATGACAGGTGAGACGGGTGACAAGTTGGCATACTAGCGCCATATAAGTCATAAGTAAGATATTAAATGTAGTAATTGAACGGAGGATGGCTTCAACACAGAAGAGTTTTCCTGTGAATGAATCTTTTGATTCAGGTGTTTGAATATTTTAGATTTTTATTTGTATATTTTAAATGGGCACTGGATTATACGTACCTACACATTTATGTTTATAAGTCTAGATATGGCGGAAGGTTGTGTGCTGGCCACTTCAGATTTTTTAATTGTCCCATTGTGGAACACTCTCCCCTATATATTTAAATGATACATAGTGCTCAACTCAATTATCTCGAAACTGAAAGATTTTTTTAAGATTTACAATTGATGTTTTCAACTTGGGTGTAGCAGCCTCACATGTTGTTAAAATATGAGTAATTGGTATTACCGTGCGTGCGGTTACCAGTCGCCATTTTACTAATGGCTGATAGTGGAGAATACACCACAGGGCAGACTTTTGTGCATGAAAACTGAAATGTATCAAAATGTTTAGTAACATTTTATATAAAATTTTCAGAATTAATTCAATATTAATGTCATAATAACAACATTACAATTTGATTCATAAATTAAATTTGTATTAAATGCATCATGAAAAAAATTAATTATTGGTTTGGGAAAAGTTATATATGAATTAATGGAGTAACAAATTAAAAAATAATTAATAATTTAATTATAGAAAAAACAAAGTCAATTTGTTTCTAATTACTTATCTAATTCCTGGAAAGGTATAACTGTAAACAATATTAAGAGCCTACTGCATGGCAATAATACGGATTGAAAAACGAGTAATGTTTGTGTTAATCTAATACTGTTATACGTATGATGTTATATTTTTGTATGTAGATTAAGGAAGCATACTAAAAGTGCGGAATCTTCAAAACCTTTAATTAATGTAATTAAGCTTTAATAATTATGGGAAAATCGGCGAAAATTGTACATGTTTAGATAGAATTTATGGCAATTCTGTTGATTGTTTTTTTACATCTATGTTCTACTCATTTTGTCTTTAAACTCAATGATAACTTTTATAGTTCATACATGAGATCCTCACGAAATTCTAGTGTTTAATTTCTTTTTATCTCTAATTGTTGTCAGAACAATATATAGTTTGAATTTTTCAATTCAACAATGCTTTGTCTAATGTAAAATTACAGATTTTTTGAGCAATATAGCCAGAATCGTGAATTCTGATTCTATTGCAGCAATATTGCACTCGAGAAGTAGATATAGCCCCTTAAGGCTCTACACTTGTTGAACGCAATATTGCTGCAATAGAATCAGAATTTACGATTCTGGCTATAATGCTCAAAATAAAAATCTGAAATTTACCATAAGTAATTACGAAGCATTATTTGTTCGAAAAATTCATACAATACATTGTTGCGACAACAATTAGAGAACATAAGAATTAATTTATGCATTTTAATATTACAAATGATGGCTTTATTATTGCATATTTATTAATTTTGTTTTAAATAGTCCATTCCTTGCATTGTTCGTGAGAGTGCTAAGAAAATATTTTTTGTCAAAAAAATTACACATCTGAGGAAAAAAATAGTAAAAAATCGGCCAAATTGACTATTTTTACTAATTTATTACTAAAATACCATTAAGTATTTCAAAAATATAATTTCTTAGCACTCTAGAGTCATCTTTGAACTATCTATATATAAAATATGAACAGTGTAGGTGTACTAACAAGAGCTCAGTTTGTAATATAGCAAGCTCCCTTTTTCACTATATTTTTGGCACCAGTGTAGCGCCTTAAATACGAAATACAAAATATAAAATAATTGATTTATACAATAATATAGTACAATATTATTACAAACTAGTAGGTATAGGAACTAATTATTATAAAATTCTATTTATTAATAAAATCATAAATAGCACAATAACATTGTTTGCTATAACTTTTCCAGTGCTGCTTGTGAAAAACTTGAAGAATTGTTTCTTTTTTCCTGAAACAAAAAATAATTAGATCAAGGTTTGACATACATGGGTTCTGGACATTTTCTGAGAAGAAATTAATAAACATTTATGTAGTATTTTAAATTTTAAATTAATCATTTTGAACTAGAATGGAAATTATTGTCAAAAATTATTTTATCTACGATAGTGTGTAAAATTGACAATTAGTTGTCAGTGTTTAGTTTGTAAAACAATTGTTTAATAGCAAGATTTCATTAGTCACGGGTTGCGCAGCAACGAGTGGTTAAAGTTTTAAAACACGCAAAATTTTTAAATAAACATCCGCACAACAATCGGTAACTAACGTGAAAATTTTCTTGTCAAAGCAAACTTGTTTTGATCCTAATTCAAATTTAAAAGGGTTTTTTTATATTTTCGAATTTTTTAAATTCTATCGTAGATAAAATCTTATACGATACACATACGTAAAGCATATTTAGTCACTCACGGGTCTTAAAACACTCGCTGGCGCTCGTGTTTCAATTCGAACCCGTTCGTGACTAAATATTTGCTTTACGTACTTGTATCGTAAATAACTATTATTTAAGTAAGTATAGGTAATAGTTATTTATGTATTAAGGGGGTAAGGAAGTTTTTATGGCGTGAGACGTGATTTTGAACCCGAGGGCTAAAAACACGTCAAGAGCCATAAAAGCAAGTTACGCCCGTGGTACATACCCAACTTTATGCACGGTTAAATATTTTCTAAAGAATTAATTATAGTAATTTATTATACAAGACGATAAAGAGATCATTTATCGAAAAGTGAAAGATGTTAGTTCACGAGTGACGAAGGAACGAGTGGGCTATCTTTCACGTGTCGATAAAGACTCTTTATCGTCGTGTACAATATATTATTTTATTTTGTACTTAATGTTAATTTGTGTAAAAATATTCTTATTTTACTTAAATTTTATTTTATCTACTCAAATTTTACTTTATCTACTCAAATTTTACTTTATCTACTCAAATTTTACTTTATCTACTCAAATTTTACTTTATCTACTCAAATTTTATTTTATCTACCCTCGATGTTAAAGTAATACTTTATCTACTGAAAATGAACGTATAAAACCAATTTTTAACATTAAGTACAAAATAAATATAATTTACTTGTTCAAATGTCAAAAAAATACTAAATTCTTTGACTGGTAAGATACCAACACAATTTCGAAAATAAACAAAAATCTAAATATCAAAGTTGTCATTATTAAATTAAACATTTACAAGATATCTAAATCTAAACTGTTTGCATAAATTTGACCTTTTTTAATGGTTCGTGGGCTATAAAGTGACGTTTACGTCAAAGAAATTCGTGTATAACTGTCAAATTATGATACGACCGTGCATAAAATACATTATACACCGTGTGTGCAGTTATGAGCTTTACTCATCCATGGTTGTTACTGTAAAGTACACTACAGGGGAGATTTTTGTGCAGTAAAACAGATAAAGGTGTGGTAGATAAGCTAGAGTAAAATTCAAATAGCTAGAACCCTGCGCGAAGTACGAATTCTCGTCTTAGAGAGAGAAGCATAGATGATAAACAAGAGGAAACTACGCTACTGTCAGCTTCAATATCTGTTATTCTCATGTTGACATTCGTAGTGTTTTGCTTCGTGTAACGCTGTGAATTTTGTAATTGATTGTGATTGAGTTATATTTTAGTTTAGAAAATTAAGTGAAGTGCAGCGAAGCATATACTCGCTAGCTCCACTTTTGTAAAACGGACAGTACATGACAAGCTCTGCCTTCTTGCGCAGTCCAGGGTCCTAGCTATTTGAATTTACTCTAATATTTTTGGTTTATTACGTTTTTCATTTGGATCTCGGGTACCACATTGTTTATAAGATATTGTAGACTTTCTTTTTTGGTTGATAAATCCTGGCACATACAAAGATGGCGAATCTAGTCTTCCTGTAGCTAATAATCTGGCGAAATCTTGTTCTAGACGATTTGCTATTGGTCCCTGTAACAAATAAATGATTACTATTTATACAGAGTGTTCCATAACTTCAGGATAAAAACACTGATGACGAATTAAAATCTTTTCCGGTTTTCGAAATGTGACTAAAATCTTTTTTCGGCGATTGACATTAAAAGTGCTGTTTTTTGACAGCTGACAGTCAGCAAAGTGTCTCTTTTGCTGCCTAGGCAGCAAAAATAGTAAAAAAATCTGATGTAGCCATCACACAACCTTCCGCCATATCTAGACTTTACAATACGTACAATCCGGTGCCCATTAAAAATATACAAATAAAAATCTAAAATATTCAAACATAGAAATTAGTATCACCTGAATCAAAAGATTCATTCACACGAAAACTCTTCTGTGTTGAAGCAATCCTCCGTTCAGTTACTACATTTAATAGCTTACTTATGACTTATATAGCGCTAGTATGCCAACTTGTCACCCGTCTCATCTGTCAATATTTTTTATGCAGAAACAAAAATCAACAGCAGCAAAAGTAATGGGCACTATGGTAAATTAACAAATTTGGAATTTATAAAATTCATCAACATACCTAACCTATTTTGTTTTTTCATAGCAACTATCAATATATTTAAAATAATCACTAAATTAATATTAATTAATAACAATCGTCGAAAAAATAATGTTTTTAACATGGCAAAAAATACAGATTTGCTGCCTAAGCTAGATTCATAGCCTCGGCTGTGCCTCGTCTATGAAACTCTAGCCGCGGCAGCAAATCTAATATATTTTTGCATAGTTAAACAAATAGCTATTCATAATAGTGTTAAAACCATCGTAGCTTTAATAAAAATTACCTTAAAATGAAGTAAGAATTGGACACATGCGTCGTGATGTAAGGTTTTTATTTTTCTGGAATCAACCGACAGCATCCATTCTGGGATTCCCATAACTTGTTGGACGTCTTCGATAAACTGGGCCCTAAAAAATTCGTAGTCTTTTTATCGAAGTTTAAATTTTTGTTTCACCTTTTAGTAGTGTGTTGTCTTTCTGACATTTGATAATTTTTTCTGTCATTAAGTATTTCGTGATAAATTGCATTAAGGCGGGAATGTAGCTGTATAGAAAGAGGAAAAACAGTGCTCTACGGTTTGTAAAATATTGAATCTAATACCTACTAACGTAAGAACATTGGAATTTTTTTACGATAATATAATATTCATTCTACAGTGCGACGCATCGATTTTACCAAATTTTGCCATAGTATTGTTTTAAAAAAATGCCGAATAAAGAGAAAAATACTACTTTTACATGTTTAATTTAGGGCATTTTGTATTAAAATTCATGCGTCGCACTGTAGGTAACATGTTATACAGTATAATAAATAATACGTTTGGTTATATTTTTTTGTCTTATAAATACAATATAATACGAGGGGTTGTTTTTATATTCCCGGACTGGGCTGTTTAGAATTTTGATGCAATTTTTCATTATGCTGTTTTTTAATCACATATGCCTTGGTAACTTGTGTGGCAATTTACAAAACAATTGCAACATTATTAATTTTATTATCTGTCAGTTTGTGTCGTCGCGCGTTGTATATCTATCGAAATGAATAAAATCGAATACCGGGCTGTTATAAAATTCCTTACAAAACAAGGAAAACCCCCAAAAATTATTCTTGAAGAAATGTTGGCTGTATACGGGGATGATTGCCCTTCTAAGTCAACTATTTGCGAGTGGTCAAAATTGTTTAAACATGGTCGAGAATCACTGGATGATGATCCCCGTCCAGGGCGCCCTGTTAACGTGATCACTTCAGATGTTGTTGAAAAAACCAAGTGTTTGGTACTGGAGGATGCAAGACTAAAGAAGCGACAATTAGCAGTTAGCAATTAGAGTATTATGCAAACCTGATGCATCGCCTTAGAGATGCTATTAAAGTGAAGAGACGCGGAAAACTGACGCAAGGTGTCTTGTTGCTCCACGACAATGCACCAGTGCACAAGTCCAGACTTTCAAAAGCTGCTGTAGCTGATTGTGGCTTCGAAAGAAATTGAACATCCGCCTTATAGTCCAGATCTAGCACCCAGTAACTATTTTTTGTTCCCAAATCTCAAAAAAACACTAAGGGGAGCAAAATTTAGGGACAATGACGAACTTATAGCAGCTGTTGAGGGCCATTTTGCGGAAAAACCAAATGCATATTTTTATACTGGATTAAAGATGTTATTGAAACGGTGTTATACCTGTATTCAAAAGCAGGGGAACTATATTGAAAAATAATTTTTTTTGTTGCTCTAGCCTTTTGTTTTCATGCCTAGTTCGGGAATATAAAAACGACCCCTCGTACAAATACGATGCCACTTTTAGAACGCGTTCACTATTGCTGCCTTTGTTCGACACACTAAATCTGTATATATCTCTCCTTTTTCTCGACGAAATCGTAGACAGCTACATTCCGGCCTTAAGTTGTGGAACAACTGTATATTATATTTTACTTACATTACGAACCGCGGTGGTTTTTCAATATTGGCGTATTTAATAATATCATAATCGGGTTCTATGTTGGCGCATGCGTATCGCAATGGGTCTTTATTCGGTCCGAATATGACGATAGATCTACCAATGGCCGTCACGTCTCCTTCTAGGGGCAAATTCGAATCTGAAAACACTTTCCTTCGTAACCCGATGTCAATTTGACCCAATCTGGACGAAAGATCACCCACGTAACATCGTAACGGGTTGTCCGGTCCACACTCTTGACGGTATAGGTCATGCTGAAAATGTACAGGGTGTTTCATAAGTGTCTCAAAAAAATAAATAACTTTTTTATTAATAAAGCAATCGAAATAAAATTTTATTTGGGTAAACTAGCCATAGGGAGACATCAAAATATGTATTGTTTACAAAAATGTCACTTCCGGTTTAACCGGAAATGACATCAACTTTCTTATTTAAATGGAACATCCTATATATTTTTATATATTTCAATTCTACGTATAATTCTGAATACAGTGATGTATTAGTTTAAACTTTGGCGCGAACTACAAAGACATAACGTATTCCTATCATAAACAGTGTTAAATTTACCTATAGATGAATAAAAATCTGACGTGGCCATCACACAACCTTCCGCCATATCTAGACTTTAAACAGAAATGTATACGTACAATCCGGTGCCCATTTAAAATATACAAATAAAAATCTAAAATATTGAAACACAGAAATTTGCATCACCTGAATAAAAAGATTCATTCACAGGAAAACTCTTCTGTGCTGAAGCCATCCTCCGTTCAATTACTACATTTAATATCTTACTTATGACATATAGCACTAGTATGTCAACTTGTCACCCATCTCACCTGTCAATATTTTTTACGCAGAAACAAAAGTCAACCGAACATGGGTTACAAGATTTCAACGTTTTATCTGATAAATTTATTTTTTAAATTTTACTGCAGTTCTTTAATGCTACCAGATAAAGACAATTTTTTTATAACGTGCTTCTTATTCTTATTACAAATAAATACTATATTTATCCAAATTTATATAAATTTTTGACAATTTTCTTTTTCAATCTTCAAAAAATATCACTTTCGGTGAAGATATTTGTACCAAAATCTAATGAGCTCTTCCTATTCGTATACAATTGCAAAATACCAAATATCAAAATTTTTGGGTAATTCGTATTTGAGTTATCCAACAGACGGCATCGGCCCGGACCACACACATACACACACACACGCACACACATACATACAGACATCATCGGGAAACTATCAAAAATGAGTTGTAAGGACCCTAATTCGTGCTCATCCACTAAAAACTCACTACCCGATTTTTTGCATGATTCCAATACCTTCCTTTACAGGTAAGCGGAAGGTAAAAATTGTCAAAATAAAAAAGAAACACACGTTGTGTGCATTCTAACGACGTAATTAGTTGTCGTGTACCACTCGAGCTAATTAAGACGTTGTTGGAAAGCACGATAAAAATTTTCCGAAAAGAATTAATGCACACGTGATATTATAAGTGAAAATTTGTATATAACCATGGTTACTATTATTGTGTCATTCCTTGTTTTAAGTTCGGGGAACCTCTGGCCCAAACTGCCCTACCTTAGCTACGGCACTGGTCTATTTAATTACACACACAATTAGTAAGATTAAAGCCTCATTCACATAAGCATTTAGTTTTAAGGTTTAGATTTATGTTTACGTTTAAGAAAGTTTGAATACATCTAACTAAATATGAGCATTCACAGTGCTTGAAAGTGAGAAGTGTGAATACTCGTATTTAGATATATGAATTTAAACTTTCTTAAACGTAAACATAAATGTAAACCTTAAAACTAAATGCTTATGTGGATGAGGCTTAAAATTGGCCCATTTTTAAACCAAGACCTAGACATAATAACATAATTATTTGTAATTTATATGACTTACGTTCAATGGATCTGCCAACTGGGTATAATAAGGGTTCCACATATACCCACCGGCCACACACCGGGTTGCTTGGGGTTTAACTGCCGCATCAACCCCGACTGGGTTCACGAAAACCGCCCAGTTGTGATCCCGTGTCTAAAACAATATTAATTTATAAATTAATCTAATAATTGTTTTCTTTTGTTCCAGGTTTCCATCTACTGCTTTGCCCAATCAGCTGTTTACAGTATATGTAAGTAATTTTTTATTTTTTTGTAGTCTACCCCTTAGTACATACCTGGTTTCTGTCATTTTTTCCGGGGTGTCTCAGTTTGACTTCAATGATTGTTTCGCTTTTACTTCCATCGTTTCCAATCAGTTGCGTCTAGAATTAGATAAGTTTGATTTATTATAATTTAAAAATATACTCAAAGATCCATTTAAAAAATCTGCTGTGGCCAGTACACGACCTCTCGCCTAATTCTGCTTATTCTACTAATCTAATAAATAGTTTTACTTACATTTTAATAGTTTCATGTTATCATGTTCATGTAATATGTAAACGATAATGTAAACCAAGATGCAAGCAAAAGATGTCAACTGTACTGTCACTGTCATTATAATTCAAATTTTGAGTAAAAACAAATTTCATATCATGGACAACAAGATACTGGTACTTAGTTGCACTTTATTTTATTGCTAAATACTACCAGATTCAGCAAATTGTATTTAAAATTAACTGTACCCATAGATAATTATATTATCTTTTATTTTTATTTGCAAAAATTGTCATAAATAAATAATGTACCAATTTATTTAAGAAAAACTATATCAAGTTCCAAAAAGTACTATTTCCGGTTTACGGATTTTTACCAAAATCTTATCCGGTGTTAAGATCCCTATTAAAACCTTAAATATGAAATTTGGTTATTAAAGGTTTGATACTTTTTCAGTTATCGTGGACGAAAAATCGTCAGTCCATACATTCATACAAACACACACACACACACACGCACACACACACGCACACACACACACACACACACACACACACACACACACACACACACACACACACACACAGACATCATCGGGAAAATATTAAATTCGTATTGTAGAGACCCTGAAACGTGCTTATCCACCAAAAACTCATACTCGAAAATTTTGACCCATTACAATACCTCTCTTATAGAATATGAGGCGAGAGGTAAAAATGCAATGTATGTAATAAGTTCAGATATCTGTTTTAATTTTTATTATTTTACACACGTCATTTCTGGCCAATAAGAATGCATAACTTTTTCGAAGAGGGCAGTTTTTCAGCGATAAAATTTGATAAAACCACAGTAGGGTAACCATGGTTACATTTTGTTTATTAAATGTTTTTAATGTTGCAAACGTCAAAAATAAAATAATTATCGTTCGTGAAATAATCAAGCAAATATAATTCAAGTCATAAATTTAATTGGTAAAATTTACTCATAATTCCTGCGTAGAAACGACAACTCGGGTCAAAATTGACTCTTAAATCACTCCAGCTTCGCTGTCGTGATTTAAATATGTCAATTTTGACACTCGTTTGTCCGTTTCTACGCAACAACTATTCGTAAATTTTACCGATAAATTTATGGCTCTTATTATATTACTTATGATAATTCCACTCCATGAATAAAGTAAGCCCTAAACAAAACACAATTTTATCGCTTTGACAGCGGATAAAAAGGAAGGTAACTTTTTGCAAGTGATAAAACTTTATTTACCTTTTTCTTAATAACCAAACAATAAACAAAAACACTAAAATGTCATATTTGTGAGTGAAATGATTCGATTTTGGGAATATTTGTGAAGAAGAATCAAAAGAGTCGTCAAATTATCTCGTTGAATTACACTCGAGCATTTTTTTTTCTCCGATTTGACATCTCAACCTTGTTACCTGACAGCAATTTGACTCGAAAAATTGTTTTAAAATAAAATCACTCTACCTACGGTGTCGTGATTTTATGAAACAATTTTTCAGTAACAATCAACTTTACGTTGACAATTGAAAGCATAAATATAAACTTTTCATAATAGTCGTAGATAAAACAAATTCATACCATTCGTATATAGCCGTAGGCATAGCCATCTGGATGATGGAACGATGCTATAGCACGCAATTCTCTTGCTTCTGAAGGACTATAGCCTCTTTCGATAGTTGAACACGCCCATCGACGATTTTTGTCCTAAAATATACAAAATTACACATACATTCGCATATACAGGCTGTGTCATAAAACTGAATTAAAGGTAATCTGATATAGTGAATAATGAGAAAAAAGAATTTTGCAATAATTCCAAAAATATTTTTTACGTATTTTAACAGAACAGTTTTCATGCCACCGGATTGCTGATTATTTTTACCTCTCACACAAACGTAAACTGAGTTTTAAAGGACTCATATAATTTCAGGACTCGGCTTGCGCCTCGTCCGTAAACTCTATTTTGCGTACTTGTTACATAAATAACTATTAACGTTGGTATATAATATAGGTAATAACTCAAGTTTCTATATTTAATAGAGTAAAATTCAAATAGCTAGGACCCTGGACTGCGCGGGAAGGCAGAGCTTGTCATGTACTGTCCGTTTTACAAAAGCGGAGCTAGCGAGTATATGCTGCGCTGCACGTGAATTTTCAAACAAAACTAAAATATAACTCAATCACAATCAATTACAAAATTCACAGGGTTACACGAAGCAAAACACTACGAATGTCAGCATGAGAATAACAGATATTGAAGCTGATGTTCAGTAGAACAGACAGTAGCGTAGTTTATCATCTATGCTTCTCTCTCTAAGACGAGAATTCGTACTTCGCGCAGGGTTCTAGCTATTTGAATTTTACTCTAAATACTTCATGTTATATTTTTATTATATCTTCTGAAAATTACTATATTATATTTCTTTATTTGTTTATTAAATTGATTTCTATTATTTCACTAGTATTTATTGTTAATAATAGAGCATTATGAACGACATTTTAGTTGATATAAAAAATGACTGCGTACCTTTTTATGTATAACAATACTCCTTCCCAAAATGCTTCTAGGACCAAACAACGGCAACATTGTATCATTGTAATTGTCCTTATAAACAGTTAAGTTATTCAGAGTTCCAAATTTACCACTTAGGTCTCCCATTTCATATTGATCCGGTGTTCCTATTAAAAATAAAAAAAGTTAATTACCTATACATAATATCTACCACGCCTTTTACCCAACTTAGCGGCTCGTCTACGTTTTTACCGAATTTCTAATACTCTTGATTTTACTTTTTTTTCATTCCACTCTTTTCCTCACTACTAGGACTGCTTGAAACCAGCCCGAAACTAGTACTTTGCCGCATCCTAGCTATGCAATGTCATTTTATATGCCTCCGGTCGGCATCGCTAGTTTTCCATATCTCAAAATCCGCCAGAAACTCTTTGTTGCCAGCCTAGGCCGGCAAACAACCGGAAGTTATAGGTTGGCATCTTGACATTACTACAGTTATCAATTTTATGCGTTGAATATTTTTTAAACAAGAATTAACAAGATTTTGACAAATTTTAGACGTAAATCGTTAATAGAAACTGAAATAAATATATTTTAAGCTCAAATGCAAGTATTCGGTGCACAATTTTTTAGGTTATGTATAATTATTTTATATTTTTGTAATGAAATCGGCACATAAAATATTGTGTATTACACGTCCAGAAACTGTTATGCTAGTGCTCGTAATTTGCAAGCCTCGCCTGTGGCTCGGCGTGTCAAAAATACTCGCTCTTGCAAAAGGTCAGTTTCTGGCCTTGTGATACAAATAACTATTATAAGTTGAAAAATACTGTGAAATTGTTTTCGTTGCGAGTAAACTGTCAGATTATTATTGACTTCAGGATAATATTTTTATAAACATTTAATAGAGAAAGAATGGATCTACAGATGTGCCTTTTTAAAATTTTAAAAATTAATTTCTATTATGAGATATAACCGTGTAAAGTTTGCATAAAATAGGAATTTTTTTTTGAATATTTCGGAATTTTTATATTCATGTACAATTTTTTAATCAAAATTTTTAAAAGGTACATCTGTAGATCCATTCTTTCTCTATTAAATCCTGGTTGAAATAAATTTTTACCATTCTTGTACTGGCCACAAAACACTCGCTACGTTAGTACATTTTATGCTGGATTTTAGGTAGTAGACGGGCCTCTTCACACACGTATTCGGTAAAGAAAAACTATTTTTTTTAGCTTTAAGAGGCTCGTCTACTACCTAAAATTCAGCACAAAACGTACTAGCGTAGCGTGTTTTGTGGCCAGTACAAGAATGGTAAAATTTTATTTCAACAAGGATTTAATAAACAAAGTATGGATCTACAGATGTGCCTTTTTAAAATTTTGATTAAAAAATTGTACATGATTATAAAAAAAATCATATTGTATACAAACTTTACACGGTTATATCTCATGACACAAATTAATGTTTAAAATTTAAAACTGCACATCTGTAGATCCATTCTTTCTCTATTAAATGTTTATAAAAACATTATCCTGAAGTCAATAATAATCTGACAGTTTACTCGCAACGAAAACACTTTTACAGTACTTCAAAATGACTGTATTGCTAGGATGCGGTAAAGTACGAGTTTCGGGCTGGTTTCAGGCAGCCCTAGTAGTGGGGAAAAGAGTGGAATAGAAAAGTAAAATCGAGAGTATTCTAGGAATTCGGAAAAAACGTAGACGGGCCCCTTAACCAAAGTTTAAATCGTATTTACCTAAATAAGTTCTTGGAGATGAGGCTGGGTCAACATTAAGAGGATTCCAGTGGTCGTACAAAGTTGACCCCTCACAAGGAAATTGTAAATGTGGTTCTACAGGCGTCTAAAATTTATTTAAAATTTTAGTTCCACAACTTAGGACAAAAATTAAAAGGTATATACTGCTGTACGACGTACTGATCATAAAATAATAGTTATTTGTTTACCTAGGCAAAAAAATATTAGATTTGCTGCCGCGGCTAGAGTTTCATAGACGAGGCGCAGCCGAGACTATGAATCTAGCGTAGGCAGCAAATCTGTTTTTTTTGCCATGTTAAACACATTATTTTTTCGGCGATTGTTATTAATTAATATTAATTTAGTGATTATTTTAAATATATTGATAGGTATCGCAATCAAATTATGTTGCTATGCATATGTTGACAGTTGCTATGAAAAAACAAAATAGGTTAGGTATGTTGATGAATTTTATAAATGTCTTATTTGTTGATTCACCATAGTAACAATTACTTTTGCTGTCTAGGCTTTTTTTTACTATTTTTGCTGCCTAGGCAGAAAAAGTGACACTTTACTGACTGTCAACTGTCAAAAAACAGCACTTTTAATGTCAATTGCCGATTTTTTTTTATTCGCAAAGTTAAGGGTAGTTTGTTTGACGTGTGTACATTTTAAGTATCACTGTTTTGATGGTTGATGATTTGACATTTATTAGTTTTAGTTATTATGTAAACAAGTACTTTCATTGTAGAAGATTTGAAAAAAATTATTAAAAATATCTACGACCAGTGGCAAAAAAGTGTTTGCTTGAAATACGATGCAATTTTTTGCGAAAAAAATTCTTTTTGTTTCATGATCAACACGTCGTACAGTATATTTGTTGTCCTAAGTTGTGGAACATCCTGTATATGATTAGGAATCATGAATTATGCAGTTAGAATTAGTTCAGTTCAGTGACTCAGTTGAGCACAGTTCAGTTCAGTTATGTGCATTAATCCTTTTCAGTTTCATTTAAAAATGATTAATTCACAAAACTAAACTGAACTGATGAACTGCGTTGATCTTAACTGATTAACTGAGTGACTAAACTGTGCTAAATAACTGAGTTGAACTGAACGAATTAACAATTGAATTGAACTGATTAATTAATTCAACTGAAATAATTAACAGATTTTTTAAAATGGTATTAAATTTTTTATTCAGTTTTGACGTTTTAAACTGCTATTATTAACACCATAGCAACAACTTTAAATAAATGTTTATTCACAAGTGAATTAAAACTTTTTAGTCAACACATTTTTAAATCACTCTGATGTCATTATTTCGTCAAAAATGCATAAAAACAATGACAACTTGCCACTGACGACTACTTTGATTTTTTTTTATGTCAAAATAAATTTATAATTCATTTGAAATAATTTCGTCAAAATTAAATAAAATATTGTATAAACTACGTGAGATACGAATGTTTATTCTCTCGAAGAAATTATCCCACTCGCCCTTCGGGCTCGGGGGCTAAACTTTCTTCTCTTGAATAAACATTCATGTATCTCACTTGGTGTATAAATATCTATTAAACAATGTACACAGGGTGTACTTTATTATTATTCTAAATTAAAAATTAAACTGAATAACAATACTAACAATATGAACATGATAGCCGCTGTTTTCAATCAAGCCCTCTAGGTCGACTTCAACGTTTGTTATGTCATATTCAGTTTGTTGAAAAAATTCAATTTTCCCTTTGACAGATAATTCGTCCCCATTTCCAAACCAATCTTTAACGACTGCTTTTCTTCGATATACACCGGTAATCCTATAAACAATCATTAAAATAGTTTGTTGTTAAATATTAAGGCCGGAATGTAGCTGTCTACGATTTCGTCGAGAAAAAGGAGAGATATATACAGATTTAGTGTGTCGAACAAAGGCAGCAATAGCGATCGCGCTCTAAAAGTGGCATCGTATTTTATTATATTGTATTTATAAGACAAAAGAAATAATCAAACGCATTATTTATATACTGTATAACATGTTACCTACAGTGCGACGCATGAATTTTAATACGTATTTAAAATGTCCTAAATTAAATATGTAAAAGTAGTATTTTTCTCTTTATTCGGCATTTTTTTAAAACAATACTATGGCAAAATTTGGTAAAATCGATGCGTCGCACTGTAGAATGAATATTAAATATTATCGTAAAAAAATTTCAATGATCTTACGTTAGTGTTAGATTCAATATTATACAAACCGTAGAGCACTGTTTTTCCTCTTTATATACAGCTACATTCCCGCCTTAAGAAAAAAGTAGATGAGCAAATAATACTTTGCCCTTATGAAATAATGTGCACATTTACTTTCAATTTTTTTTGTCAAGTTCTAAAGATTCTTCTTCTAATACAAATGAAGAAATTTAAATTAAATATAACAAATAAATCAGTATTTTATATTTTTTAATTTAATTGCGTAAAAATTGTCATATTTTCATTAGATTAAAGACGTCATCTTTATATGTCAATTTGACGTCGATTACAGACGTTAAACAGTTACTCGCTGAGGCGTCGTCAAGACAGTCAGAAACGAACTTTATGACGTCGATACAATGTTGTTTTCTGATATTTGGGTTCTACGACAAAATGTTCCCAGCAAAATATTTCCAACAAAATGTTCCTGAACAATATTTCTCCGAACAATATGTTCCCAACAAAATATTCAGTAGTTATACAACAAGAGCTTCAAAAATTACTGCATATTCAGTTGTGAAGATGAAATGTGTTGCCAGGAAACACAAGTCATTTTTCATCGAGAAACTTTTTAAATGGATACTCCACTGTAATCTAAATAAAGAATATTAATAACAAAAACATAATTTACATGTTCAATTACGACTATTCGTGAAAAAAACTGTTAACTTTATAGTTATTTATGTAACAAGTACGCAAAATAGAGTTTTACAGGACGAATCTGTTTATGGACGAGGCGACAGCCGAATCTTTAAATTTGATGAGTCCTCTAAAACTCAGTTTGTGTACGTGTTACATACAATATTTTGTAGTACCTATATGCTCTCCAAAAATTTTAACACCTATATGAAAGATATGACAGCAGCACAAAATTATGAAAAACCAGTGGTTCTCAAGTTACAATACAAAGTTATTTTCAAATGGGAATATACATATTTTGTAGGTCTATTCGATAGAGTATTTTATTCTGAATTCAACCATGTATTCGTTTTATATCCTCACATAATAAAAATATTGACAAAAATATGTATATTCCCATTTGAAAAAATATAACTTTGTACTGTAACTTGAGTACCAGTGGTTTAAAAAATTATTTTATTCTTTAAACAGATGTCCCTCTTGGTCTCCTACAACTTTTATATACAATACAAACTTTTATAAAGTTGATATACTATATATACTATATTCCATACATAGTGGACATCCTGTAGGTACTGTGAGAATCCATTTTGTCAGGAATATTTTGTTGGGAACATTTTGTTTGGGGATAATTTTTTCAGGAACATTATGTTGGGAATATTTTGATAGAAATATTTTGTCGGGAATATTTTGTTGGGAACATATTGTTCGGAGAAATATTGTTCGGGTGCCTATTCTAATGCATATATCAACTTGATAAACCAAGGGGATCTTGTTATCCCCCTAACGGATTTTGTAGAAAGCATCATATAAAGCATGCTCTAGACGATATATATATATATATATATATATATATATATATATATATATATATATATATATATATATATATATATATATATATATATATATATATATATATATATATATATATATTTCGCTGCCAGGTTATTATGTTTTATTTTCTGGGACAATTTGCAATATGAACATAATCTGCGTTTTCACATTGTTAATTTTTTATTAATTAAATAAAATATTTTTTATAAGCGCATTTATAAATGCTTTTATTCATAAAATAATATTCGCCTAAAACGGACTTACAAAAGAACTTATATCAAGACTAGTCAACAGATAGCGACCCGACATGTCGCTATGAATTAGAATTGGAGGCCAGGAACCTTATGTTGGGCTTATTTTGTTGGGAACATTTTGTCGCGACACCGCTATTTGACGTTACTTGGGCAACCTTAACCTTAAATTGGACATCCTATAGCTTAAACCAGAGGCTACTAAACTGTTCCACACTTACTTCGAGCACGCCAACCTTTCTCCCCTCGCTTCAGGTCCATGATCGTCATAGATAACCAAACTCTTCCCTAATATCCCGTGTGGTCCTGTCAACGGAAGTAGAGGATCCGTGAACATTACTCTGGATACTTGAGCCGCATCTGACTTCCGGCCTGCTATTGACAATGTAGTGTGACGCGTGCTTAGGTCCCCTGCACGACAGTTGAATATAGAGGCCATGGAGCAGTGGTCTGAGGGGGTAGTGTTGGTGAAATCTACCTGTAAAGGTAAAGCAAGGGTTGACGTTAAATTGTTGATAGGGTACTTTACCATAGTAGCAAAAATGAGTTATTGCCATGAAAAAAGTTAATAGTTCTTTAAATATTTGAGATTTTACGTATCGATACATCTACGTCACAATAATGCGTTTTACGTGTATTCTTACGTACAGTAATAAAGAAACTACCAAATTGTATTTTATATTTTGTAACATCCGATCGATTGAGACTTTTAGTACCTATGTTGTTGATAAAGGTACTGGGAAGATGTATACCAAAATCCAGCTTTCTACTAATTTTTCCACGTAAAAATCTAATTTGACTGGACTAATAAACGAATGCACCTATTAAATCAGTGAAAAGCACGTGGCAGGAAACAATTATGACAGCTAGGAGGTTAAATTGTAGCTGGGCAGTAGAAATGTGTTGCAAGCTACAATACTGCCGCTTCCACGCTACCTTATACGTGTTATAGACGTCGTCAGCACTTAGACACTTCATCTGCCAGTCGTAGAAATTGTTAAATTGTAGAATATTTGAGTTGCACGTTGTAGATCAATATATTTAGATCTTCATGGTAGCCTTCTTCAAGATTACAGATTAATAAACGTCAATTTGCTTAAGACTGTACCATCTATGACAGCTGGAGGGTTAAAATTTGGGGTTTTTAGATTCAGAAACATGAAACAATCTTCAAGAAACCTATTGGATATAATGGGGAGGGTGGAGTAAAAACACCACATGCACTTAGGCCGCTCAAACGGGTCCATTGTACAACCTCCGGGAAGCACAGCTCCCTGCTACAGGTCCTGAAGCCATTCTACACTCAGGAAGAACGCTAACAGGTCAGCAGCGGGAGTTATGCTTCCCCTAGCATGGATCCTCTTTTTGAAGACAAAGCAAGACATTTACATAGAATGTGCTCCACAGTTTCATCTTCTTCTTCGCAGCCTCTACATAAAGGACTGTTGACGATTTTCATGCGATGCATGTGTTTGTTTAAACGGCTGTGTCCCGTCAATATACCGACAAGAAGTTGAATGTTGTTCCTAGAGAGTCGAGTAAGATAATTTTCCAGTTTAGAAGTTGGCCTCGCAATTTGCCTCTTTGCATGTCTGCATTGAGGTGTAGTAGTTCAATGGACTAAAAAATTTTCAAAGCTTAAGTCTTTGACAATGTCTTGAAGAGTTGAGGTTGTCAACGGAAGTATAGGTTCCGGGCCGCAAGGCAGAAAAGACGAGCCTTGCCTAGTTCATCGGCCTTAGCGTTACCTTCATTACCACTATGCCCTTTAACCCAAGTGAGTTCTACGGCATTGTTCTTGGATATGACAGACAGTGCTTGTTGACATAGCTCGACAAGCTTTGACGTGACTTTGCAGTCATTGAGAGCTTGAAGAGTTGCTTTGCTGTCTGTTGTTATCCTATAGAAACCTATAATTATAGAAACCTATAGTTCAACAATTTAAAACAGATGGAATGTTAAAGTGTCATCCGGGTTGCAAATTAGATCTTCTATGGGGAATGTGTTGACAACGGAACCAACTATGCTAAAGACAGTTGCAAGCTACAGTACCGCCGCTTCCACGCTACCTTATAGGTGTTATAAACATCATCAACAGTAAGACACCTTATCTAGTCGTAGCTTGGAAGGTTGAAATGTGGAATATTTGGATTCAGAAGCATGAATGCTTCTTCAAGGAACATATAATTTAACAATTTAAGACAGCTGGAAAGTTCAAATGTGTCATCCGGGTTGTAAATTAGATCTTCTATGGGGAATGTGTTGACAACGGAACCAACTATGCTAAAGACAGTTGTAAGCTACAGTACCGCCGCTTCCACGCTACCTTGTAGGTGTTGTAGACATCTCCAGCGCTGAGGCACCGCATCTGCCAGTCGTAGAAGTCTTTCCCGGGCGGGTTGTCGTGCACAGCGAGGCGGTGGCGGGCGGTGTCGTTGACGTGGCTGCCGTCAGCGTGCACTAGGAGGTCCACCAGGACCGCCGTGTCCGCCCAGGGCTCGAGCCTGGGCTGCCGGAACACCACGCGCCCCACCAGCGGGTAGCGGAACAACACCTCCACCGTGGACACGGCCCGCGGGAACGAGTACCCAGAGTCGTACAGAGAGATAGAGCCGCATACCCAAGGTTCTGAGATCGTTTGAGACGGGTACTGCGTGTTCCTGAAATCATGAGTGGTTATTTGGTGGCGCGACAAAATGTTTCCAACAAAATATTCCCAACAAAATATCCCCATCAAAAGGTTCCTGAACAATATTTCTCCAAACAATAAGTTACCAACAAACAGTGACCTCTATATACATAATGGACCTGTGTCTCCTATATCTATACAATGTAAGGGGCTGTCTCTAGTTATCTGTCATGGTGGACTGGACCTCTCTTTCTAAAAGTGATAAGTGCGCATCGCGTCAACTGAATATAGTTAAACACAGCCAAGAGGGCTAAGACAATATTTGTAACTTTATGTTTTATTGCTTTATTTTACTCTGTAAGTGTCAAACCAGTATTTAATGTATTTATCTTTCAAAAAATTGTAATATGTATTTTTGCATAAAATATGTGAACAAAAAATGGACAACATTGCTTGGACTATCTATACACAAAAATTTGAGAGAAAACCCCAGTCCACCAGTTATGCGGGTTGCGTTTTCGGTGGAGACATACATTATAGATGGTACCTTCGACCATATATAGGTATAGACAGATAACACTCAATGCTGTAGTATACAATGTTGTGAAGGCAAGAAGTACGGTAGCGGGGAGCAGCAGCTATAGGCGGGGACACTATAGAGTGTTACACATTGCTGACTTCTGGTTTGTTGTCATGGAACAGAGAATGAAAATAGGCAAACTGCGACACTTTAAGGTTTCTGCAGGTCATACTCCTCTTCACACCGCTACGCTAGTTCTTTGCTTCACAACAAAGTCTTGCGTTGTTTTGTCTATTCCTATATATGGTCGAAGGCTGTAGTATATAATGTTGTGAAGGCAAGAAGTACGGCAGCGGGGAGCAGCAGCTATAGGTGAGGACACGTTAGAGTGTTGCACATTGCTAACTTCTGGTTTGTTGTCATGGGACAGAGAATGAAAATAGGCAACTGCAACACTTCAAGGTGTCTGCAGGTCATACTCCTCTTCACACCGCTACGCTACTTCTTTGCTTCACAACAAAGGCTTGCGTTGTTTGTCTATTCCTATATATGGTCGAAGCCTGTAGTATACAATGTTGTGAAGGCAAGAAGTACGGTATCGGGGAGCAGCAGCTATAGCCGCGGACACGTTATAGTGTTGCACTTTGCTGACTTCTGGTTTGTTGTCATGGAACAGAGAATGAAAATAGGCAAACGCAACACTTCAAGGTGTCTGCAGGTCATACTCATCTTCACACCGCTACGCTAGTTCTTTGCTTCACAACAAAGGCTTGCGTTGTTTGTCTATAGACAGATAACACTCAATGCTGTAGTATACAATGTTGTGAAGGCAAGAAGTACGGTAGCGGGGAGCAGCAGCTATAGGTGAGGACACGTTAGAGTGTTACACATTGCTGACTTCTGGTTTGTTGTCATGGAACAGAGAATGAAAGTAAGCAAACTGCAACACTTCAAGGTGTCTGCAGGTCATACTCCTCTTCACACCGCTGCGCTAGTTCTTTGCTTCACAACAAAGGCTTGCGTTGTTTGTCTATTCCTATATATGGTCGAAGGATGGTACTTACTTATAAATGACTAGCGACCGATGCACTATAGAGTGTTCGCCAAGTAACGGCAAATATAAATCCCAATATTTGCCTTTTAGTTCCACACTTCCTGGTATAATACTTTCATTATTTCGTTTTAATAATTTGCCTGTCAAATCACCTAAGGCATATTGTTCTTGCGTCCCAAACCCTATACAAACACAAAATATAAATACCACATTATAAATTTGGCTCAGGACTAATAAAAGATGTATAATCCATCCCAAACTTCTTTGCCGGTACGTCATTATTTTATTTTCAAGAATAACTGAAGAATACATTGTCTTACTTTTTATCTTTATTATTATTATTCCAAATATTCACATAAAATAGTTTAATAATATTTGATATCAAAATAAAACTTTCCCGCCATAATTTCATAGAGTAAAATTCAAATATCTAGAACCCTGCGCGAAGTACGAATTCTCGTCTTAGAGAGAGAAACATAGATGATTAACAAGAGGAAACTACGCTACTGTCTGTTCTACAGAACATCTGTTATTCTCATGTTGACGTTCGTAGTGTTTTGCTTCGTGTAACCCTGCGAATTTTGTAATTGATTGTGATTGAGTTATATTTTAGTTTAGAAAATTAAGTGAAGTGCAGCGCAGCATATACTCGCTAGCTCCGCTTTTGTAAAATGTACATGACAAGCTCTGCCTTCTCGCGCAGTCCAGGGTACTAGCTATTTGAATTTTAGAGAGAGACGAGAATTCGTACTTCGCGCAGGGTTCTAGATATTTGAATTTTACTCTATGCCATTAATAGCTATTAATATAACAAGAATATTATGCGATTTATAATACCGAGGATGTTGCTAAGCGACGAGGTGAAACCGAGTCTCTTTGAACATCCAAGGAGGCTTAAATCGCATATATTCGCGTTATATTCAAAGCTTAATCGTATCATCAATGACAGCGATGTTAAAACAAATCAAAATTTTTATCTGTCAATTAGTTGACAGTTTGCATGTTATGGAAGGTTTTTGTATCTAACGTATTAAGTTCGTAACTAATGAATTATAAGTATCTAACGTATTATAAGTAACTAATGTATTATGTTGTTTATAATTATCAATAAATGTTGCATATTAAAAGGAAATAACAGTTGATGATACGATTAAAATTATAAAAATGCATCGTGTATAAATTCTCTTTCTTACCGTTTGGCGGGACAAAGTTCATATCCTTGTTAAGAGGATTGAAGACGTATTTTGTCGACAGGCAAATGTTTTCAGTTTGTTCAACTGTTTTTGAAGGAATTACCGGAAGTTCATGAATTCTATAACCGGAAACTGAGGAACTGTACACTAATTTGGTTTCAAGGTCACCTCTAGCGGTTGTCAGGTTAAAATTAATAAAGGTTGGTTCAAAACGGGTGTTCTGGGTTAGGGTAATGTTGCCTTTTATGCCTCCTGATTGTATTGTTACCCTGAAAAAGGATTTGAAAAATTAATATGACAATGAAAATAAAAACGCACCACTTGAAAATGCACCAAAAATGGCACAATTTCAAAGTGCGATATCTCGGCTGCATTTCGACGAAATTGGATGAATCTTCGAGTTCTGAAAACGTTGAAGTCTTATCTTTAATGTTATTATAGCAAATGTGACAAAAAATCCACTCCACCACCTCCCACCCCCCTAAGAAAAACAACTGTACCTGATGTCCAAAAAAATTCAACTTTGCCAACTCATACGCAGTGCCAAAAAAATCGTGGACCTTATTTGTCAACAGGGTATTAAAGATCAGACTTTTTCCTTCAAGGCCCGCAAAATTTCAAGGACCTACGATGATTTGGCGCGAAGTTATGAATTTTTGAAAAAAAGTGCCTTTTTGAGGTTTCTGAATTTCATTAACAATTATCTAAAAGTAACTTTAAAATTTTTATTTCTTTAAACACCTTTATTTTTTAGATGTTTTAAGAAATAAACGAATTTGGCCAATAAGGTCCACGATTTTTTTGGCACTGCGCATGAGTTGCCAAAGTTGGACCTTTTTGGACATCAGGTACTTACAGTTGTTTTTCTTAAGGGGGTGGGAGGTGGTGGAGTGGACTTTTTGTCACATTGGCTATAATCACATTAAAGATAAGACTTCAACGTTTTCAGAACTCGAAGATTCATCCAATTTCGTCGAAATGCAGCCGAGATATCGCACTTTGAAATTGTGTCATTTTTGGTGCATTTTCAAGTTGGGCGTTTTTATTTTCCTCGAGTGTATTTATAGGTGGTGCTTACATGGCTATAGAATGAAATTTACAAAAACCTTGCCGTATTTTGTTAAATAATTTTTAAAAATTACAAAAATGTGAGTTTTACATACATTATTACAGTCAATGGGTTAACTGTTTAAAAAAATCTCCCTATACCCGTCTTCCGACTAATGTATATTATCGATTTTTGTGCATTAATCAACGTATAATATGGATTATTAAATGATAAAAATTAGCTCCAAGTTTTGTTAATTGATGTCAGCAATTAATAATTTGCATTTATTGATTCACTAATGAGTCACGATTCTTCATGTTTTTCAATTTTTTATAATACAGCCAGAATCTTCTGGATTTACAAGTGTAGCGCCTTAAGGTAGAAAATCCGTCGGTCATAAGCGTGCGTGATTTCTGTGTGAGGTGAGGCCGAAGCAGTCAAATAATCAGAAATAAAACATTAAAAATCGTAGATTTGGATGTAAATTACAAATCATAGGTATCCAATTAAATAAAAAATATAATTGAAATTTAAGTTTACACTAAAATGCAGTAGTAGTACGTCAAAAACATAATTTTTCTTGAGACTGGAACCTTTTGCATGCGATTTCTCAACTATTATTGCGGTGACTCATATTTTTTATTTTTCTAATAAATACCTCAAATATCAAAGAATAACATATTCGTTTTCCAAATATGTGTTGGGTTGTTATGATATAAAATTTTCTAATCGTTTAGTAAATCTACTGGTAACCTCCATATACGCAATGTATTTTAGCGCGTTTTTGTGTCAACTTTAAATTCAATTATCTTCGTTATTTCAACGGTTACCTATAAATTTTAATTTTTATTCAAATTCTACGACTTGTAATGAATGCTGTATATTAATTTGAGTCATATTTTGGGTTGTCACTACCCATGGATTTACTACCTTAAGTTACGGTACACCCTATAGTTTCTTTACTTTAGATAATACATACTTAGCATATACAGGGTGGTCATATCTGATCTTAGCGCACGCTAGAAAACTATCCGGGTGCTTCCGTTCAAAAATGACCAAATATAACCTCCTTTGAGGACCGGTCAAGTCACTGGGCAGCAAGATTAGGGCTTTATCCCTGTACAATTTTTTGTACTTGTACTGATTATAATCTGTACTAATTTTAACTTTTCCCACTCTAGAGTCAATATCACCCATTCCTTTTGAAGTCCCAGACGAATTAGGATCAAAAACCAATTGTAGAATATTACAATTGTCAGAGCTATCATTATCAGAATCTAGAATATCTGTCACGAATATTTTCCAAGAATGCTCTGTATATGATCCTGTCTTATTATCATTCTCAATGTTTCTAACGTGGTATAAATCTGTAGTAACCAGCATATCACTTTGGTTATATTTTGTTAGGATCCATCTGAAGTGAACATGGCCTCCAATGGGGGAGTAAAACTTGGCAACAGCGCTTTTCTCGACTGTTTTGTCAACAATGACTAGAGTAGCACATGTTCTTCGATTGTTGTCGTTTTTTAGGATGAGAGTTTTGCCGTAGAGGCCTAAATCGCCTGTCATTTTTAATTCTGAGGTTGTGTAGTCCATTGTTTTGTTGTCGGGAAGAATTAGGTAACCTAAAATAGAGAATAGATTATCGTTACGTTCAAAAATTACTCAATACAAACATCTCAGAATTACGTAATAGGGTACTTTACCATAGTAGCAAATTAGCAATCCAAATTTTCAAACTCGCATAACTTTTTATCCAATCATCGTAGGAACTTCGTTTTTCGAAAAATTTACAGAGAATTGATTTAATTTTATTGTCATGTAGACAGATCGGGTCAAAAAAAATTTCTAGTCCGTGCACATCATCAAAGTTGAAAATTTGTTCCCCTGAAAACACTTTGTTTTCATAGCGGGGTTGCAGGGGTGCAGAGGGGGTTATAACAAAAATGAATGGATGTCCTTAAAGTAGACACTTTGAACTTTCTGGCAGTCGAAAGTTCATCGAAATCCATCGAAAACTCGCTGAGTTATAGCGGTTTAAAATTTGTCGATTTTTTCACAATTTCAAGTGGGGCCTTTTTTGACGCGGAGTATATTTGAGGTTTTACGTATCGATACATCTACGTCACAGTAATGCGTTTCACGTGTATTCTTACTTACAGTAATAAAGAAACTACCAAATTGTATTTTATATTTTGTAACATTTAGAAACAGTTGATTTAATTCCAGCCCCATGGTTTGAGAAGATTTTCAGCTATACATCTACGTCACACAAACTTTAAAAATTAATTACAGCTTTATTAAGAACAATTAAGGCTTATCAGTACTCTCAATCGCTTTCAAATAACATGAAGTTTTAATAAAAAACTTTTAAATAAAATGGTAAAGTACCCTATTGGGATATTATTAACAAATTACTAAGATTGGGATGTTACATAGATATTGTTACTAAGGACGGACATTAGCAATTGCTAGGATATTAATAAAACTATCTTGTTCTTGTACTTTAAGTGATATTACGTAAGTCTATCCTAGCTCATCCTTGGGTACGATCAAAAATTACATACTCAATACAAACATCTCAGAGAATTACATGCGACACATAATTGGGAATTATTACCAAATTACTAACATTGGGATGTTACATAGAAAATGTAAGGGCGGACATTAGTAATCGCTGGGATAATATAGGATGTTTTAATAATTAATGAGCAAATATAGCAAGTAACAAGCCGGGATTGTTCACATTCTTGAAATGTTCTGAGGATTTTATTTGGCAAGTGTATGTATTTTATGAATTTTTCGATCAAATAATGCTTCGTTATTACTCATGGTAAATTTCAGATATTTATTTTGAGCAATATAGCCAGAATCGTGAATTCTGATTCTATTGCAGCAATATTGCGTTCAATAAGTGTAGAGCCTTAAGAGGCCCGTCGACCTCCTAAAATCCAGCATAAAATGTACTAACGTAGCGAGTGTTTTGTGGCCAGTACAAGAATGATCAAATTTAATTCCAACAAGGATTATATAATTAAAGGATCAATTAACAATTGTGCCTTTTTTAAAATTTTAATTAAAAAAATTGTACATGATTATAAAAATACCGAAAAATTCACAAAAATTTCCAATTTATGCAAACTTTACACGGTTATATCTCCTTTTAAAAAAGGTACATCTGTAGAACCATTGCTTCTCTATTAAATATGTATAAAAGCATTATCCTGAAGTCAATAATAAACTAACAGTTTACTCGCAACGAAAACACTTTTACAGTTTTCAACTTCAAAATGGCTGCATAGCTAGGATGCGGTAAAGTACGAGTTTCGGGCTGGTTTCAGGCAGCGGTAGTAGTGGGGAAAAGAGTGGAATAGGAGAAAAGTAAAATCAAGAGTTGAAATAACAAATAATAAAGTAAGTACCTAGAATATCATCCAAATTAACTAGTTCCTTCCCTGTATTTTCACAACGGTCGCCATCTTGAATTACGGTGTAATCTACAGGGAATTCCGCGATTGACCAAGACCAGACCTGGTTGGGAAACTCTAAAGTTGGCTCCAATGAGCTAGTGACTTTTATGGATTTTTTCTCGTCGTTCAGTTGGCTAAATGTAATTTCACCGTGCAGTCCATGCGCAGATATGTATGCGCGCAGTTGAAGCCCATTTGACAGCTTGGGTGCTAAAAAAAAATTATGTTAGATGGCAAGATTCACTATACAGGTTGGTGGAGGTGAAATGCGAACATAGGGAAATATATGAGAATGGAGTTATCACGCTAGGCATCTTGATATACGTGGAATAAGTACTGTCAATGTCAAAGTACCTGTCATATTATTGATTATTTTCATTAAAATATTTTGCATAATAATGTATGTGTACGAGCAGAACGAGAAAGTTTACATGCACTTTTAGATTTTATTATTATTTCTGTTATTGATTACTATTTTTGCCACACAAATTCATATTACTTCGTTTTGTGACACTACTACAAAATATATCAAGACACCTGGCATGAAAGTTCGATTGTCATGTATGTTCCTGTATAAACGAGACGGCAAATAAGTCATAAGTAAGATATTAATGTAGTAATTGAACGGAGGATGGCTTCAACACAGAAGAGTTTTCCTGTGAATGAATCTTTTGATTCAGGTGATGCAAATTTCTGTGTTTGAATATTTTAGATTTTTATTTGTATATTTTAAATGGGCAAAGGATTGTACGTATACATTTATGTTTTTAAGTCTAGATATGGCGGGAGGTTGTGTGCTGGCCACATCAAATTTTTTTTAATTCAGAAACATAAAGAATCCTTGTGTGAACTTGGCTTTACGATACAAAGAATATTTTAAAATAGAATATATTATAAGTTTTTAATTTATTCTGATGTAGTAACATAAGTTAAAACATATTTAAAAATCTGACATGGCCATCACACAACCTTCCGCCATATCTAGACTTTAAACAGAAATGTATACGTACAATCCGGTGTCCATTTAAAATATACAAATAAAAATCTAAAATATTCAAACACAGAAATTAGTATCACCTGAATCAAAAGATTCATTCACACGAAAACTCTTCTGTGTTGAAGCAATCCTCCGTTCAGTTACTACATTTAATAGCTTACTTATGACTTATATAGCGCTAGTATGCCAACTTGTCACCCGTCTCATCTGTCAATATTTTTTATGCAGAAACAAAAATCAACCGAAGAAGGATTACAAGATTTCAACGTTTTATTTGATAAATTTATTTTTTAAATTTTACTGCAGTTCTTTAATGCTACCAGATAAAGACAATTTTTTATAACGTAAATTGCAAATAACTTTTCCTCTTATTCTTATTACAAATAAATACTATATTTGTTCAAATTTATAGAAATTTTTGACACTTAACCTTTTCAATCTTCAAAAAGTACCACTTCCGGTGAAGATATTTGTACCAAAATCTAATGAGCTCTTCCTATTCGTATACAATTGTAAAATACCAAATATCAAAATTTTTGGATAATTCGTATTTGAGTTATGCAACATCCGGCATCGGCCCGGACCACACACATACACACACACGCACACACACACACACACACACGCACACACACACACGCACACACACACACACACACACACACACACACACACACACACACACACACACACACACACACACACACACACACACACACACACACACACACACACACACACACACACACACACACACACACACACACACACATACATACATACATCATCGGGAAACTATCAAAAATGAGTTGTAAGGAACCTAATTCGTGCTCATCCACTAAAAACTCACTACCCGATTTTTTACATGATTCTAATACCTTCCTTTACAGGTAAGCGGAAGGTAATAAAAAGTACAGTACAATAAATTCAATTAAAACAAACATTTAATTAAAATGCTCAAAAAGTAAAAGTTACTCTAAATACAGTTACACGTACGTTTGAAGATACTTTACAGGGTGTTTCAACATTAACAGTTTATCCTGAACATTGGTCCAATTCCTTTTGGTTAACAAAATACAAGAGATTGAAGTTTTGTAAATAAAATGTTTTTAAAAAAAAATTGTAATCAAGCCACTTTTAAAAAACAAATAGTTTTGTAGATAAATTATTTTATTTGACAGCTGTCATTTAGTGACACGTACAATTCGAGATTACAAATGCATTTATTTTAGATTAGTTATAGAAATAATACTTAATATAAATGTTTAATAATATAATTTAAATATTGCTCGTATTATTTCTGTGACTTATAAAAAGGCATCTCACGTGGTTTATAAAATATTTTATGTACGACTGCATTATAAAGTACTGTTTATAACATAATTTTGCAGCAATAAAGCAGCTCTTTATAATACTAGTAAAATAAAGTTTCTTTATTTTACTAGTAAAATAAAATAATAGAAATAATAAAATAATAATAGAAAAGGCACACTTCGCTAGAGATTAAATTTTAATTTGTCATTTGTCAAATGTGTCATTTTGTAAATGTCATTATAGATAATAGAAAATCTTGCGTATAGGGCAGTCAAACATAAAATCTTGTATGCAACACGTATATAATAGGGTTTTATTGACTCGCCCATTTATGTGCCTCGCCAATAAAACCCTATATTATATACTTGTTACATAAATAGCTATTATTCAATTTTGAGAAAATTATTTCAAATATATAAATTTTAAATTTAAAAAACATCCTGTATAAAATTTTAATCTCTTCAGGAATAAACTGTTTAAGTTTGTTACACTCGGTCTGAAACACCCGGTATATAAGTACCATAAACAGTAAAATTAATTGAAACATGTTTCGCTCTGAATGTTTTCAGATATTTCTATCTAAGTGAAATTATTTCTTTATTTATATTTTTCACTGAACTTGCATTTTTTTTGCTTTCTCCGAAAAATTTTACGCTGTTTTAAACCATTGAGTAATGACAACCTCACAATTTGTAAGCCGTCACTCATGGTTGTTAGTGGAGAGTACACCACAGGGGAGATTTTTGTGCAGTAAAATAGAATTTGAACTTGAGTTTTATATAGGTCATATGAAAAATTACATTTTTCCACTTGCACAAAAATTTTGTGTTTCTCTCTGATTTAATAATGCATACCCTTTTATCAAAAGAAACTAGAACACATTTATAAAGTCTTATAGCTGCGCGATTCGCAGGATCCCAAAGGAATCTTGTAATAAAAAATCTGACGTGGACACCACATGACTTCCTTGTACGCCTATTAAACTGTTCATATTTTTCTTAATAACTAAAATGTAGAATAATATAAAAAAATCTGACTTTATTCTTTTAACTTATTATACAAATATATTAATATATAAGTACTACTACTACTGCTACTATACTCACAAATATATTTTAGTCATTTTATTTAAACTGCAGAAGAAGATATAAAGCAAATTTTACTATTGCCACTGTCATGTCATAATCATTTAAATTTTACGTAGTAACAAATGTTAATCGATCATGGACTACAAGATACCGAAATACTAAATTATAAATATATACTTTAATTATTCCTAAATGATACCAGATACAAAAATATTTATAAAATATCGATTGTAGGTAATAATCACATAATCTTTCATTTAAAATAAAAAAATTTGTCTTAAATTAAATATTTATCGAAATATTTGAAAAAAGTACTACTTCCGGTTTGTAGATTGAAACCAAAAATAGGAGGTGCACAACTAGATGCTATAACAGTCCTAAATACAAAATTTCAACTTTCTACGTCTAACCGTATTTGAGTTATGCGACACACATACGTCCGTACGTCCGTCCGTACGTACAGACGTCACGACCAAACTAGTCATAATGGATTCAGAAAAGGTCAAAACGGATATTTCCATCAAAATCTGAAAACCGAAATTTTTCGCGATTACAATACTTCCTTATTACTCCGTACAAGGAAGTAAAAATGATTTTCCGCGTTTTTATATTTGTGTCATAAAACAACAAACAAAACAAAATTAGATACGCCACTGGATTAAAAAGATTAAAAGTAAACCCTGAGAATTTTAAGATCCGTATCTTTTGTGAAATCTTTTAAAATATGCATAATTATTTGTATACAGCTATTTGTAAACAATGTTGTTAATTATGAAATATAGTTAATTGCTTATAACCTAAATATCTATATATTTTCTGGAATCATTGGTTACATATCTACTAACAAAGAAATCGTCAATTAAATAAAATAAATTTGTCACTAAAGTAATTTTATGATAATTTTTCATTTGTATTATAATTATAGCAATAATATAACATTTATAGGTAAAAGTTTTAAATAAGAAAAAGTAAATAAAAAATCTGACGTGGCCATCACACAACCTTCCGCCATATCTAGACTTTAAACAGAAATGTATACGTACAATCCGGTGCCCATTTAAAATATACAAATAAAAATCTAAAATATTGAAACACAGAAATTTGCATCACTTGAATAAAAAGATTCATTCACAGGAAAACTCTTCTGTGCTGAAGCCATCCTCCGTTCAATTACTACATTTAATATCTTACTTATGCACTAGTATGTCAACTTGTCACCCATCTCACCTGTCAATATTTTTTACACAGAAACAAAATTCAGTCGAACATGGATTACAAGATTTCAACGTTTTATTTGATAAATTTATTTTTTTAATTTTACTGCAATTCTTTAATGCTACCAGATAAAGACAATTTTTTTATAACGTAAGTTGCAAATAACTTTGCCTCTTATTCTTATTTCAAATAAATACTATATTAATACAAATTTATATAAATTTTTGACAATTAATCTTTTCAATCTTCAAAAAATATCACTTCCGGTGAAGATATTTGTACCAAAATCTAATGAGTTCTTCCAATTTATATACAAATGTTAAATACCAAATATCAAAATTTTTTGGTAATTCGTATTTGAGTTATCCGACTGACAGAAATCCGGCCCTGACCACATACACACACACACACATACATACAGACATCATCGTGAAACTATCAAAAATGAATTGTAAGGACCCTAATTCGTGTTCAATTGTTCATCCACTAAAAACTCACTACCCGATTTTTAGCATGATTCCAATACCTTCCTTTACAGGTAAGCGGAAGGTAAAAATGTATCGTACAACAACATGTTTTTGACATTGAACTAGAATACCTTAGAAATGAAAGTAAAATAGCTCAGTAGTGTTTAGTCATAAATTGCTAACAGGATTTACATTTATAAAAGGTTGGTCATAAAATAATTATACTTCAAATATAAAATGACTTATAATATGTAAGCTGTCATACCCAAGTTGGGTAAAAGGCGCGATAGATATGCGCAATTCTTGAAGGCAATTTGCATTGCATATACAGGGTGTAACAGAAAAACAAGCTACCTCAAAAAATTTCTATAATATTAAAAAAAATATGAAAAATATAAAACAAACTTAAAAAGATCAAGGGAAAATATTTTTTCTACTTTCGGTAGGTTATAGTTATAGTACAAATTTATTTCAACTACTTAATAATCATTAGCGTTTATTAGTAGGTTATTGATATTGCAGTCATATATTGGCAAAATCACAAGCCTGAGATGCGCCAGAGCATACAATACAACCCTGGTAATAAGCTTCGAAAAACTCTTACTCTACCAGTGGAACACTGGGGGTAAAATATATACTCGGGTTAATAAATATGGCAAATACTGAACTGTTCGACTATATTTCTTATCTGCGGGCTAATCTTAAACGATTGTGGTTTTGGGCATTGTGTGACTGCAATAAGCATTTAACGATTATTAGTTACTTGATGTCTGCGTGGACTATATAGACACTTTATTTAACTAATTTACGTTAGGTTATGAACTTCATTATTTCATGCAATGGTCTTTATTTCACTCCTTTTTAATTAATAAAATATACACAAATACAACTAAATTTATTTAAAATATGATAGACCCCATTGTAAATTAACTTCTATAATATAAAATGGTTACTTGCAGTTGCATATTTTAGTTTAAATTGAGAAAAACTCGAATAAAAATATCGTTTGTAGATAAACTAATTTCAAAATTTCATAATTTCAAAAAAATTGCATTTAGTCCAGTCAACGAAGGATCATTTTGGGCGAATGATGGTTCAAAATCCGAAAGTTTTGAAACTTTCAAACCAATGGAACTAATATTTTCACTACCTACCCTTTTTTGCGAATTTTGAAAAAAATCTTTGTTTCTGTAACCAGTATATCAAACTATATAACCTATTAAAGTTTGCAGAGGTATAAAAACACCCTAAGAAAAAATATACACTATTCTAACTTATTTCACGTAATAAAATATGCAAAATATGACTCACCTAGTATCGCAAAAATCGCAACAACAACAAAATTCACCACCGTACCCATTTTGCCTACAAGTCACTAAATTATCACTAAATCATGGTTTGATATCACTATTGAAATTTCACTTTTGATATCATAAACCGTCACATTCGGTCGAGTTTTAAAAACTTACTAAGCCAACCATACCATATGGGAATGCCGAGAAAACCACGAAAAGGAAAGAAGTTTTGATAGAATTAGTGTAGAAAGTCAGGTAAACGTAATGGGAAATAAGATTGGTTATCAAAATTGTTTCCGTTTCTCCAAGGTAGTGGGATGCAGGTAGAAATTTCAATGAATGTGCGGCACAGTAGCGAAAACAGTGGCGTAGATAAAATATTTTTTTTATTCAATTTTTTAAACTGCTATTATTAAGGGTCTCGTCTCCGTAACAAAATATTGCGTGTTTAGAGGTATAGCAGTTTCTGCTTTACTCATTGCATATTAAAAATTTAAAGGAAAAACAGGTACTAGATGTTTGTGAAAGAATTAATCTAGGATTATGCCGAGTTAGAATTCTGAAAAAATCTTTGGAATCCATATAAAAATTAATGAAAAAGTGTGTTTTCAGCAATTTCTTACACGCTTTATCTTATTATTAAGAGATTTATTAAAAAATGTAACTCTGCATAATCCTAGTTGCATTCTTCGTCTGTAAATAAATTTATAAAATTTAGATTTATTTATAAAACTTCGTGAGTATTTTAGAAATTGCTAGACTGCTTTTCCGTATTTTTAGCGAGCGTTTATATGCATTAACATAGGACAAACGCGGTGTTGAGCTACGTGGAGACGATACCCTTAACTCCATAGCAACAACTTTAAATTAATGTTTATTCACAAGTGAATTAAAACTCATTTTTAAATCGATGTTATATTATTTCGTCAAAAATGCATAAAAACAATGACAACTTGCTACTGACGACTACTTTGATTTTCTTTTTTGTTATGTCAAAATAAATTTATAATTCATTTGAAATAATTTCGTCAAAATTGAATAAAATATTGTATAAACCACGTGAGATACGAATGTTTATTCACTCGAAGAAATTATCCCACTCGCCCTTCGGGCTCGGGGGCTAAACTTTCTTCTCTTGAATAAACATTCATGTATCTCACTTGGTGTATAAATATCTATTATACCGCTGCTTAGAATGATATCATTCCTACATCATTTTCAATTATCTAATGGTTACATTCTGTCACTAGTGATGGAATAAAATGTGGCGAGTTATAATAATTTAACTTTATCTACAACAATAGAATAATGTATTCATTATATACGTGAAAGTAGTATAATAAACCCATCCATAAGGACACATTATGAAATAATGAATTCATTATTTCACACTGTTAAATAATGAGAACTTTATTCTCTCGAACTGTCAAACTGCCATCACATCTGTTTTAATATTAGTGGTACATCAAGTTATCATTTTATGACGTTGTAAGCAGAAACAGTAAAAATAATAAAAATTTGTAAAACGCTGTATATGACTAGTCCATAATAGTTCTAAATTACTCGGATAAATTGTCATCACACCAAAGTTTGAGGTTAAGTTAATATCAATACAAATTTGTAGTAAGAAAATGTTGTTTTATTTAAAAAGTTGTAGATAAAACGTCGTATTTGACTCGAAAATAATGGCTATAATTAACTCGGATGATTTATACACTCGCCTTCGGCTCGTGAACAAACTTTCATCCTCATTAATTATAGCCTACATTATTTACTCGTTAAATAATATACTATTATTCAATGTTTTTGGTTGGTGGGTAACTTTAAAATACTTTTAGATTTATTAATTTAATAATTTTATGTAGAATAGTATTTTATAAATACATATATTTTAATTTTACTACTTTTAGGTTATGTTTTTTAATGCAATTACATTTATTGTCGTAGAGAAAGTCTAGTCTACAACACGTTTGAAATGGCTATTCCGTTCTCGTGGAACCGTGAAACTCGCCTACGGCTCGTCTCACAAACTTTCCACTCGAGCTGAATATGCTTCACTTCACACTTGTTACAGAATATATTATTCTACGACTAATGTGTATCATGAACATTAAGGGGGGTCACTACCGGCATAATTATGCTGAAAAGTATGTTTTTTCCGTAAAATTGAAATAAAAATTTATATTTTTAGAACAACAAATACTTTTTTGAATAGATGAAGGTTTTCAACTTAAAAACCTACAACCAAAACGTAGCTTATTATACATGGTTGTATTCAGAATTTTATGTAGAATCCAAATCTTAAAAAATATTCGGGGTGTTCCATTTAAAATTAGGAAATTGATGTCACTTCCACCTAAACAGGAAGAAATAAAAATTCATTATTTATGTAGTTTATAAACCTATAATATGAACCTTTCAATGTAGTTTATAAACTTATAATATAAATGTAATTGACTTAAAAATACAATTTTTTGGGGTGCGCCTGTTTCAGGAAACGTCCGGTATAACTATACACTACTATACTGCACACTAAACTGGCTCCTTAAATACTATTAATAAATTTATTTAGTAGGGTACTTTACCATAGTATAGCAAATTAGCAATCCAGTCAATTATATTGAAAGGAGACCTCAAAAATGAGTTATTGCCATGAAACAAGTTTTCAAAATGTTAATTGTTCTTTAAATATTTGAGATTTTACGTATCGATACATCTACGTCACAGTAATGCGTTTCACGTGTATTCTTACTTACAGTAATAAAGTAACTACCAAATTGTATTTTATATTTTGTAACATTTAGAAACAGTTGATTTTACATGAGTACATTTTAAGGGGCTTTTATCACAGTAAAAAAGTATTTAACAAATTACTCCCAACCTATTAATCCTATAAATCTAAGAAAAATACCATATAAAGATAAAGGCTGTAAAAATCTAGCTACGTTGTCGAATTTTTTAAATTGTTATTATTATTATTTATAAACAATTAAATAACAATAATTCTGAGAAAAACTCTTCGTAAGTTTGATTGCATTGTAAATTTAAATGTTTATATTACATTATTATATAAAATTTTCAAATAGTAGTCGAGTAATTTGTTAAATAAATTTAAAAATTGTATGCGCGCTAGCCAATCAAATTGAGTATTTTCTAAACAAAAATGGAGCGAAACATAGCAATTAGATAAATAGAGACAACATGTGCTCATAAAACATAGGCTGTCAGCGCGGATACCTGAAATAACGAGGATTTGTGATATAGCAGCGCTGAGCGATAAAACCCCCTTAATTGCAGCCCCATGGTTTGAGAAGATTTTCAACTAAACAGCTTTAATAAGAACAATTAAAGCTTATCAGTACTCTCAATCGCTTTCAAATAACATGAAGTTACAATAAAAACTTTTTAAAAAATGGTAAACTACCTTATTTAATTTAAACGAACCTTATTTCGTAAACGAACCCCAACTTCTACACCTATGCATTTTTTTCATTCACAAACACTGGAATTCCTAAGGAATCGTTATTTTCGGTCCTTCCAAAATTTCTTTAATCTTTTGTATACCTGCTTTTTATAATAATAAGGTACCCACAGATTTTTAAATTCCTTTCTTTACAATATAACCATTGAAACCAAACTTCACCATTGTCAGATATTTCCAAAATAATAATAGAGAACACCCAGTACGCTAGTAGACCGTTAGCAGTACCAGCGGCGTCCCAATGGGGGCGTAGGGGTGGAGATGAACCAATCAAATTAATTATTATCTCTCGCCTCATATTCTATAAGAGAGGTATTGTAATGGGTCAAAATTTTCGAGTATGAGTTTTTGGTGGATAAGCACGTTTCAGGGTCTCTACAATACGAATTTAATATTTTCACGATGATGTCTGTGTGTGTGTATGGACGTATGGACTGGCGATTTTTCGTCCACGATAATTGAAAAAGTATCAAACCTTTAATAACCAAATTTCATATTTAAGGTTTTAATAAGGATATTAACACCGGATAAGATTTTGGTAGAAATCCGCAAACCGGAAGTAGTACTTTTTAAAACTTTATATAGTTTTTCTTAAATATATTGGTACATTATTTATTTATTACAAATTTTGCAATTAAAAATAAATGAAAATACAATTATCTATGGGTACAGTTAATTTTAAATACAATTTGCTGAATCTGATAGTATTTAACAATAAAATAAAGTACAATTAATATTCTATTTTTTTGAAATTCCAGTATCTTGTTGTCCATGATATGAAATTTGTTTCCACGTAAAATTTGAATGATTATGACAGTGACAGTACAGTTGACATCTTTTGCTTGCATCTTGGTTTACATTATCGTTTACATATTACGTGAACATAAAACTATTAAAATGTAAGTAAAACTATTTATTAGATTAGTAGAATAAGCAGAATTTGGCGAGAGGTGGTGTGCTGGCCACAGCAGATTTTTTATCTTCTCAACAGTAAAAGGTACAGAGCTGATCTTGTGACCATTGGATTCCTTGAATTAAATTATATAAGATTAGGTTAATTTTAAATGTATAAGGGCCCTTATAACAGAGCCCACTTTTTTATCTCCTGAACGGTAAAAGATACATGGCTGATATTGTGACCATTGGATTCCTTGAATTAAATTACATAAGATAGGATTAATTTTAAAAGTATAAGGGCCCTTATAACAGAGCCCACTTTTTTATCTCCTGAACGGTAAAAGATACAGGGCTGATCTTGTGATCATTGGATTCCTTGAATTAAATTACATAAGATAGGATTAATTTTAAAAGTATAAGGGCCCTTATAACAGAGCCCACTTTTTTATCTCCTGAACGGTAAAATATACAGGGCTGATCTTGTGACCATTGGATTCCTCGGATTTTTTTACCCTGGGATACAAATTTTTACTATGCTGGTACTATTATTAGTAGAGTAATTGAATATAAACGAAATATTTGTAACACGAGTACGTCACCCTCTTAGCCTGAATATAGACCGAATTTAGACTGAATTTAAACATACTGGATTTCGTGGTCAAAACAGTATTATGTCTATACATTGTACTGTATTTTTTTTGAAGGACCTTTAATAAGCCGAAATTTAATCATTTTCTCCAAGAGAATAAGAATTCTAAAATTTTATAATTTTCTCTTGGAGGAAATCATTAAATTTCGGCCCTTCAAAAATAGTACAATGTATCTTATATAAAAATGCCTGAGAAATATCTTTATCCGGTTAGAAATTAGAGTTGATTAAACATAGAAGAATTTAAAAATACTAAAATAAAAGAAGTGAAAATCGGTCGCCATTTGCCAAGATGGCGGCCGTAGCACAACATGCATGAATGTTGATTTTTTATATGTTGTTACTAGGTAGGTACTAGTACTACATATATGCAAAGTATCATCTTTTAGGAAATTACTTCCAGGTATAGGCTAGGCATATTAGCAAAAAAATTGTTTTTTGGGTCTCTGAACACGAATTTGAAGTTTGTGGGCAAAAATTTTGCCCAAAACTTTGTTTTTGAGCACTTTTAGACCAAATTGTTACAACAGTTAAGTATCACAGCAAGGCCGATTTCTGCGTAAACGGTGAATTTCACTAGATATGGAAATATGGCCCCTTTTGGGCGCGCTCTAGCGGCGAAACGGTTAGTCTTGGAAAAAACCTTATATATGAAAAATGTAGGAAATTTTGTCTACTTTAATTTTGTATAGAATAGACTTTTCGAAAAAACGCTTCCTTTCTGAGATATAAGCCAAAAACTGAAAAAAGTGCCAAAATTTGGTCAAAAAGTGCCAAAAAAACAAAGTTCCGGTCAAAATTTTTGCCCGCAAACTTCAAATTCGTGTTCAGTGACCCAAGGGTGAAAAAATCAAAACTATATCAAAACTTTCCTCTGAGACCCAATATTTTTACTAATATGCCTAGCCTACTACACTTGTGCCAAAAATATAGTGAAAAAGGGAGCTTGCTATATTACAAACTGAGCTCTTGTTAGTACACCTACACTGTTCATATTTTATATATAGATAGTTACAAGATGACTCTAGAGTGCTAAGAAATTATATTTTTGAAATACTTAATGGTATTTTAGTAATAAATTAGTAAAAATAGTCAATTTGGTAGATTTTTTACTATTTTTTCGTCAGATGTGTAATTTTCTTGACAAAACATATTTTTTTAGCACTCTCATGAACAATGCAAGGAATCGACTATTTAAAACAAAATTAATAAATATGCAATAATACGGCCATAATTTGTAATATTAAAATGCATAAATTAATTTTTATTTTCTCTAATTGTTGTCGTAATTACTTATTACAGCGAATGGAATTATTTTTGTTAAATGTATTTTTTGCACTTCCGGGACTAAAACTGTTCTTTAGTCTTTATTTTTAGGGACTAAGGTTCTTAATTTGATCCAAAGGGATTATTTCTCATATTTAATCCCGTTGTCAAGGAATTGAATTAATTAATCCCGTTGTCAAGAAAATACGTGCTATTTGTTATAGAGTATCTATGGTAACAATATAAATATTTGTCATAAAATTTACTGTCAAAATTACAAAATGTGTATTCTTTTAAACTATTTTGTATTCGTTTGAGGAGTGCAAAAAATAGCGTATATACCACAGGACTAAAGTATACCTTTAATCCCTCAGGTGATTATTTCCCTCACCTTCGGCTCGTGAAATAAACTTCACCCTCAGGATTTAATCATGCACTTTAGTCCTTTAATATACAGTGAGTTTTTTTAACGTGAAACATGGGATTTTTCATATCCATGGTTACGACTTTGACAGCACTGTATTAGAGCGTTCTTTTTAAAATGAAACATAGGGAATCAATTTAACTATAATATTCTTGAACAATATAAGATATTTGGGCAGCTGTAATAGTTCCAAGGAACGCTTTCAACATAAACTTTTAATTGTTCAAAGTATAAATCGTATTTCCAGGTAGCAGCAGTGTGACACCAATTACCAAATTCAAATTGATTCCCTATGTTTCATTTTAAAAAGAACGCTCTAATACATTGCTGTCAATTCCGTAACCATGAACCTGATAAATCCTATGTTTCAAGTTAAAATAAACTCACTGTATACCAGGAGTAGAAAATAGTATATTCTGCAACAAGTGTGGAATGAAGCATATTCAGCTCGAGTGGAAAATCTCTATTAGCGACTAGACCCAAGAAATAAAATTCTCATCTCGCCACTGATGACTTTGGTGTCGGACATTGTAAGTTGTAGCGCTGATGTCGAGTCAGATTAAATGATAGACTAGCCCCCAAAAAATAAAATTCTCACGCTGGCAGTGGAGACTAGCCCTAAAAAATTAAATTCTCACGCCGCCACTGGTGACTTTGGTGTCGGACATTGTAAGTCGTGGCGCTGGTGTCGACTAACTTGTGGCGGTGGGGGCGACTGACGTCATCAAGATTTAATTTAATTAAGGCTTCTTGGTAGCAAAATCTGGTGGCGTCGCAAAGACTGCGGCCTGACCGCCTCTCGCGCGGTAGGTCGCAGTCGCCTCCCGGGGTAGCCCTTCGCTCGAGACTATGCCCCAACCCATACCCATGGCCCACCCATAACTATGAATTTATAAAGTGAAATAAATAAGATATAAAGTAAAAAGTGACGAATTTTATTCGTTTTAGTGAAAAAGTTGTGTAATAGTCCGGCAGTTTGAATGGCCAGATATCGGCAAGCGAGCACATGGTTCCCGGGATTAAATTAGAGAAATCTGCGGACTTTTTAAAGTGTTTGTGCAAAATGATATATGCTGGAAGTGTGTCTGTATAAAAATTGAAGCTCTTGTGAGAGAATTGGTATGTACTTTGTCTATTGTTACATATTTCATTTCCATTGCCTGTAATTCTTGAACGGTAAATGATATTAACTTGGGATTTACACAATTCAATTCTAAAATGCATAGAAATTTATCGTGTATTTTAATTGGATGTGGCTGTTCTATACATACATAATTTATATATTTTTACATATGAAACTTTGCTTTAAATTGTGGATTTTTGTACACGTAATTTTATGTAACTTGTTCATTTCTGTTTAATTAAAAATCGTAGTAATACGAGTAGTAGACTGGCATCGAACAACAACTTAATTAAATTAGTGACTGCCTATCAATTAGAATATGATGTAATTGTTTTGCTGTAGATTTCAATGTTGGTTGAATAATTAATGAGACTTTCAATAAATAATTGTTTAAAATATATATCGTTCACATATCACATAAACATGAAACTATTAAAATGTAAGTAAAACTATTTATTAGATTAGTAGAATAAGCAGAATTAGGCGAGAGGTCGTGTGCTGGCCACATCACATTTTTTATTAGCAATCGTTATGAAATTTTGTAAATGTGTAAAAGAAAATGGTGGTCACTTTGAACATCTTCTATAATTTATTAATTTGTTATCTTTTGTTTGTATTTTCATTAAATAATACTTAAACTTTTAATAGTTTATTTATTTTTGTGAGATATTTTGCATGAAAGCCAAACTTGTGATACATCGTTGGATTCAGAATTACATGTAGAATTGAAATATGTAAAAATATATGGGATGTCCTATTTGAAATAACAAAGTTGATGTCATTTCCAGTTTAACTGGAAGCGATATTTTTGAAAATAATATATATTTTGATGTCTCCTTATGTCTAGTTTACCCATTTAAAATTTTATTGCGATTGCTTTATTAATAAAAAAAAATTATTTCAAATTATTATTTACAAAATTATAATACATAAATACATATTTTTTTGACAATTTTGTGTCCGAAGTTACTTTTTTATAGGTACCTGTTCGGTTTACTATGGGTTTTTAATAGCTGTCCGAATTCACCCCACATCGAGAGGTGAATTCGGACAGCAGAAAAATATAAAAAAGTACTATAATTAAAACATTAAAAATATGGTCTATATTGAAAAATCATGCTAAGACATCAGTTGCAACATCTTATCAAAAAAATCTGACGTGGACACCACATGACTTCCTTGTACGCCTTGTGTGTTCATACTTTCTTTTAACTTATTATACTAGTATACTCACAAATATATTTTAGTCATTTTATTTAAACTGCAGAAGAAGATATAAACGATATTTTACTATTGTCACTGCTACTGTCACTGTCATGTCATAATCATTTAAATTTTACCTAGTAACAAATGTTAATCGATCATGGACTACAAGATACCGAAATATTAAATTATAAGTAGGTATATACTTTAATTATTCTTAAATGATAGAAGATACAGAAAAATTTATAAAATACCGATTGTAGATAATAATCACATAATCTTTCATTTAAAATAAAAAAAATTGCCTAAAATTAATTATTTATCAATTTTTTTTTTAAATTTAATACTTCCGGTTTGTAGATTGAAACCAAAAATAGGAGGTGCACAACTAGATGCTATAACAGTCCTAAATACAAAATTTCAGCTTTCTACGTCTAACCGTATTTGAGTTATGCGACACACATACGTCCGTACGCACGTACGCACGTACGCACGTACGCACGTACGTACAGACGTCACGACGAAACTAGTCATAATGGATTCAGAAAAGGTCAAAACGGATATTTCCGTCAAAATCTGAGAACCGAAATTTTTCGCGATTACAATACTTCCTTACTTCGTACAAGGAAGTAAAAATCAAATTTATTTTACAAATTAACAAAGTTATTGCAAAAAATATCAAAAAGTGTCCGAAGTCACCCCAGTTGACGGTACTTTAGTCCTGTGGTATATATTATTTTTAATGCCTAGGCAGTAAAAGTAATTGTTGCTATGGTGAATCAATAAAATTTCACGAAAATATAAATAACACATTATTTTTTCGGCGATTGTTATTTATCAAATATATACAATAAATAGTAATTCTATGGTCTAAAATGTATTTTTATGTTTGCAGCTCCAGTGACATAAATTGTTGGGCCATCGTTAAGTTGCAGAGGCGTCCGATTTTGGGGCCTACGTAAACGGTAAGAGCCCCTTTTCAAATAATTCACTCTACAATGAGTTGGTATAAAAATTATTAAATATTACCAACAGAATTGTATTTCATTTAATTGTTTCTACACATTTTTGTCTAACTGCACATAATTATGCCCTCTCCACCAACATACGTTTAGTAAAAGAGGTTGTAGAATATTTATTTCAACAATCACATATTATTCTATTGTTGCAATGGAATTCTTTGTTGCATATTTTAATTAAGTATCTTCTTATTTAAAAATATTTTGTTTTAATAGTTTGAAAAAAATAATATTAAATAATTGAATGTTTTGTCAACAATCTCAATATTGTTTCATTGTTGAACTTTAAATATTTGTTGCATATTACAATTTCAAAACATTTTAATTTAAAATCGATAAATAAACGCTTTACGTTTATTTCATTACATTGAACGAAGTTGATTCCTGTCTGCGTGACGTCACAAACACGTTCAGAGCTCTCAGTTTATGTCTGGCTTTGTATCAGTCATGTTTATTTAAATATTACTCCAAACAATATTAGAAAAATTACAATAATAAATTGCAAATATTTATAAAAGGTTTATGTGTGCCATTTTAAACCATGTGTGCGTTTTTGAGCTACTAACTACTATGATCTGACGGCTGGTAACTGCACACAAGGTAAAATATAAAATACTATATTATTGTTATATTGTATTATCGATAATCATATTATTGTATAATTAACTTTTAAACTATGGTTTCTTATGTTAATTGTTGTCTTTTTCAATGTCGAATTTTAAATCATTCTTGCATAATACCATTTTGAAACAGTATTTTTATTTTAAATTCATGTACGTAGGTATATTTCATAACTTCTCTGAATGAGCTAATTGGTTCTGGTATGCGTGACGTCACAGTAAACAACGTTCGAAGCTATCAGTTGATCATTTCTATCAATTATGTTACTTAAAAATATTAATCTTCATTATTATACTGAAAACATTGCAAAATAAAGTACAAATATTGATAAAAAATATTGAGGATGCCATTTTAAATGTTTATAATAATTTGGTAGTAACAAAATATTCTATTCTATGGTCTTGGGACTCTTACAAAAAATTTTAGAATATAATATGATATGAAATACATTAAAAACAATTTTATTAAGTGTTGCCCAGAATATAGAAAATTATTTAGTTCTATTCGCATATTAATAGTTTTTTTTATTGTTTAGCTAACTTATATTATCAAAATTTAAAAAATAAAATCGTTTGCTATTTCATACAACCCGCTTTGAACATCCAATTACATTGCATTAATTTCAACCAATCAAACTCATCGTTCCGTTTTCAATTACAAATTGCATCGCGATATTCAGCCAATCAGAAGCGTCGACACATTTTGTGTAAAACTTGACCTCGATATTGTGCTAGAAACAATTATTTCTCGTAAACAGTACTAGATAATTAAAACCTGTTCGCGGATTATTAATCAGCATAGTTTTTCGCAATAAACGGTGTAATTATTCTTGCCAAAACACAAAGTATTAATTGTGGTCAGATTTCGCAGAACGACATTCAGTTCAGGTGACGCCATTGTGATGTGAGTACAGTTTTGGCGTCATCTTTTAGTTCTTGTGTTTGATAAAGATATTCTAGTGTATTTAAGTAACCAGCAGTATAATTTAAAGTGAAAAACAATAAATAAGAAATTGTGAGTGTCCTCGATATGTATTATTGTTGGTTTGCGGCATAATGATTAACAAATTCCTTTATTTTCTGTTCATTGGACTCCATTATGTTATGTGAGTGTTATGCCGTGTGTTAAATAAGTGATTTACTTATAGGTAAACGCTATTATGTGCAAACAAGGAACAAGGGAATACTAGAAACTGCATACAAATTTGAGGGCATGCCATCATCTTTGAAGAAAATAACTCAAACTCTTGAGATTACGCAATGGAGAGATTTATTTCTGCAACTAAGGTAATCAGATTGTTTTAATAATTTATTTAGGATAACTGCTAAATAAAATTCGTTCGGGATATAATATTTTCTGGAAAAATTACATATTTGTAACGCATTTTAAGATATGCGTGACGTCACAGACCTAATGAATCGTCATGTAACGTGTCCGCCATTTGCATGTACTCAGTTTCGTTTTGTTAAAGTATTTGAAGTGAATTTTAATAAACTGTTGTTCAATTTTAAGTTATAAACAAATATTAAATCGTTTAGTACAATTTACATTAAATTAAAGCTGCATTCACATACGCATTGAGTTTTAAGGTTTATATTAATGTTTACGTTTAAGAATGTTTGAATACATTTAACTAAATATGAGCATTCACAGTGCTTGAAAATAGGTCGTGCGAATGTTCCTATTTAGTTATATGAATATAACTTTTTTATACGTAAACATAAATGTAAAATACATCTAATTAAATACGAGCATTTACACTTTTTACTTTCAAGTACTATTTAGCTAGATGAATTTGAACTTTCTTATTTGCAAACTTAAATATAATTCTTAAAATGCTTATGTGAATGCAGCTTCAATATTTGATTTCTGTTTGTTTAGATCGCAATGGATTGATCTGCAGTATTGGACGTTCTGCACACATTTGAAGTCTTCCTACAACTCATTGTGAACCTGGCAGCATCTTCAAGAGTCAAATTGACCTCCAGACGTCTTCAACACATATCTGGAGTTGTTTATACACCTAGTGCATCTTTGAAAAAGCGGTAAGAGTTTTGCACATTGAATATATTGTTTAATAATAATTTAAAAACGTGGCCCATAGTATTAAATAATTGATTTATTTACAGGTTATGTGTATTATAACCCATATTTGGGTTTCTATCATCATTGGGTATATTGATGATTGAGAGACAAATTTAAGAAGCCCTGAGTCAAATTTTCTACTACGAGAACAAGGTAAAATTGTTATTTAATTAATTTATAGAAATACACATCTAATTTATTTTTTGATGTATTTTTCAGACTAGTTCCGGTTGTAGCATCTTTATCTCTGTCTGTAAGACCCGCACAGCCTGTGGTGCCGCCCATCCAGTTTCTTGGTGCAGAAAAACCGTTGATGAAGGCCCAGTACTCCTCGACATCAAATGTAAGTGTTTCAATATTAATTACTTAATTTTCAACACTTTCACATACAACGTGTGTGCGTTTACCAGCCGTCAATTGACTGGTTGTCATGGTTGTTTAAATCATAGGCGCCCAGTATAAAATTTTTACTAGGAAGCATTTTATAAGAGTACACATTTTCTACCTCTAATATTAAAGTATTTAATGCTCCTATTTAGTTTAGGTCGTGCGAATGTTCCTATTTAGTTATATGAATATAACTTTTTTAAACGTAAACATACATGTAAATCTTAAAACTAAACGAGTATATGAATCTAATCTTATTAAATACGAGCATTTACACTTTTTACTTTCAAGCACCGAATGCTTCTATTTAGCTAGATGAATTTGAACTTTCTTATTTGCAAACTTAAATATAAATCCTAAAATGCTTATGTGAATGTGCTTCAATATATGATTTCTGTTTGTTTAGATCGCAATGGATTGATCTGTAGTATTGGACGTTGTGCACACATTTGAAGTCTTTCTACAACTCATGATGAACCTGGCAGCATCTTCACAAGTCTGATTGATCTTCAGGCGTCTTTAACACATTTCTGGAGCGGTTGGTCGTCATCTGCAATTGGTGGAATGTATCAGGAATCCAAAGAAATAGAATGGTGAGTTAACTCATGGGTTCTTGTGCTCTGCTGTGCAGAAAATATCTTACAAATTTAAACATTTAAAACTTCATTCGCATATGCATTTAGTTTTAAAGTTTACATTTGTGTAGAAAGTTTAAATATGAACATTCGCTTGTCCCAATTTCAAGCACTGTGAATGGCTCATATATAGGTACTAGATTCACGAAAAGGAGTAGCGCTATCATCTGCTTTCAGTGTTGACTAACAGTTAACAGATATATTCATATTTTAAACAGTAAAGATTAAAATCCCAGTAAATGGAGATAGCATTACCCGTTTGGTGAATCTAGTAGAAAGTAAGTAAAATAGGTACACAGATTCACGAAAGGCGTTAGCGCTATCACCTGTTTTTAGTTTTGTCTAACAGTTAATAGATAATGTTCATATTTTAAACAGTGCAGTTTAAAATTAGCATTAGATACATAGATTCACGAAAAGAAGTAGCGCTATCACCTGTTTTCAGTTTTGTCTAACAGTTAATAGATATTGTTCATATTTTAAACAGTGCAGTTTAAAATTAGCATTAACCTGTTTGGTGAATCTAGTATAAAGATTAAAGTCAATTAGATACATAGATTCACGAAAGGGGTTAGCGCTATCACCTGTTTTCGGTTTTGTCTAACAGTTAACAGATATGTTCATATTATAAACAGTGCAGTTTAAAATTAGCATTAGCCCATTTGATGAATCTAGTATAAAGATTCAAGTCAAATTGATACATAGATCCTGTTTAAAATATGAACGTATCTGTTAACTAAAACTGAAAGCAGATGATAGCGCTACTCCTTTTCGTGAATCTATGTATCTAATGCTAATTTTAAACTGCACCGTTTAAAATATGAACAATATCTATTAACTGTTAGACAAAACTGAAAACAGGTGTTAGCGCTACTTCTTTTCGTGAATTTGTGTACCTATTTTACTTTTAACTTTCTACTAGATTCACCAAACGGATACTGCTATCACCATTTACTGAGATTGTAATCTTTACTGAAAGCAGATGATAGCGCTACTCCTTTTCGTGAATCTAGTACCTATATTACTTGTATCTGATACTAGATTCATCAAACAGGTCACTGCTTAAATGAATTCAGACTGGACTTCTTTCGTGAATCTATATAAATAAATAGAATAAAAAATAAATAGATACTTAAATTCTCGAAAGGGGTTCATATTGAATTAGTTTTAAAATTCAAGTAAATGGTGATAGCATATAACCCGTTTTGTGAATCTAATAGAAAAATAAAAGTATAAAAAGTACATAGATTCTTGAAAGGTTTTAGCGCTATCACCTGTTTTCAGTTCTAACTAGAGATATGTTCATTTGTTTTAATGTCCAAGTAAATAATGATAGCATATACCTGTTTTGTGAATCTAATAGAAAGATAAAAGTATAAAAAGTACATAGATTCTTGAAAGGGGTTAGCGCTATCAACAGTTTTCAGTTGTAACTACAGATATTTGCAGTTTAAAATTAGCACTAACTCGTTTGATGAATCTAGTATAAAGATTCAAGTCAAATAGATACATAGATTCACGAAAGGGGGTAAACGCTATCACCTGTTTTCAGTTTTGTCTAACAGTTAACAGATATGTTCATATTTTAAACAGTGCAGTTTAAAATTAGCGTTAACCCGTTTGATGAATCTAGTATAAAGATTCAAGTCAAATAGATACATAGATTCACGAAAGGGGTTAACGCTATCACCTGTTTTAAAACTGATTCAATATGAACCCCTTTCGAGAATCTAAGTATCTATTTGACTTGCATCTTTATACAAGATTCATCAAACAGGTTAATGCTAATTTTAAACTGCACTGTTTAAAATATGAACATATCTGTTAACTGTTAGACAAAACTGAAAGAGCTTCTAAGAGCTCTATTTCCTAAACGGTTATAGTTAGCGGTCTGAGCGTGACATTTTTGGATTCCTCGTACTTTTTTATGATAGGACCCACATTTTCAACGTTGCAGAGTCACTGCTTTAGCCGTAATTTAATTATTAATGTAAACACATCACTTTTTAAACGTGATTTTTTGACTTCTAATAGCTCTATTTCCTAAACGGTTATAGTTAGCGGTCTCAAGGTGACATTTTTAGATTCCTCGTACTTTTTTATGATAGGAACCACATTTTAAACGTTTCAGAGTCACTGCTTTAGCCGTAATTTAATTATTAATGTAAACACATCACTTTTTAAATGTGATTTTTTGATTTCTAAGAGCTCTATTTCCTAAACGGTTATAGTTAGCGGTCTGAGCGTGACATTTTTGGATTCCTCGTACTTTTTTATGATTGGAACCACATTTTCAACGTTTCAGAGTCACTGCTTTAGCCGTAATTTAATTATTAATGTAAACACATCACTTTTTAAATGTGATTTTTTGACTTCTAAGAGCTCTATTTCCTAAACGGTTATAGTTAGCGGTCTGAGCGTGACATTTTTGGATTCCTCGTACTTTTTTATGATAGGAACCACATTTTCAACGTTTCAGAGTCACTGCTTTAGCCGTAATTTAATTATTAATGTAAACACATCACTTTTTAAATGTGATTTTTTGACTTCTAAGAGCTCTATTTCCTAAACGGTTATAGTTAGCGGTCTGAGAGTGATATTTTTGGATTCCTCGTACTTTTTTATGATAGGACCCACATTTTTAACGTTGCAGAGTCACTGCTTTAGCCGTAATGTAATTATTAATGTAAACACGTCACTTTTTAAATGTGATTTTTTGACTTCTAAGGGCTCTATTTCCTAAACGGTAATAGTTAGCGGTCTGAACGTTACATTTTTGGATTCCTCGTACTTTTTTATGTTAGGAACCACATTTTCAACGTTTCAGAGTCACTGCTTTAGCCGTAATTTAATTATTAATGTAAACACATCACTTTTTAATGTGATTTTTTGAATTCTAAGGGCTCTATTTCCTAAACGGTTATAGTTAGCGGTCTGAGCGTGACATTTTTGGATTCCTCGTACTTTTTTATGTTAGGAACCACATTTTTAACGTTTCAGAGTCACTGCTTTAGACGTAATTTAATTATTAATGTAAACACATCACTTTTTAAATGTAATTTTTTGAATTCTAGAGGCTCTATTTCCTAAACGGTTCTAGTTAGCGGTCTGAGCGTGACATTTTTGGATTCCTTGTAGTTTTTTATGATAGGAACCACATTTTCAACGTTGCAGAGTCACTGGTTTAATCATAATTTAATTATTTATGTAAACACATCACTTTTTAAATGTGATTTTTTACTTCCAAGGGCTCTATTTCCTAAACGGTTATAGTTAGCGGTCTGAGCGTGACATTTTTGGATTCCTCGTACTTTTTTATGTTAGGAACCACATTTTCAACGTTTAAGAGTCACTTCTTTAGCCGTAATCTAATTATTAATGTAAACACATCACTTTTTAAATGTGATTTTTTGACTTCTAAGAGCTATATTTCCTAAACGGTTATAGTTAGCGTTGTGAGCGTGACATTTTTGGATTCCTTGTAGTTTTTTATGATAGGAACCACATTTTCAACGTTGTAGAGTCACTGGTTTAACCATAATTTAATTATTTATGTAAACACATCACTTTTTAAATGTGATTTTTTGACTTCCAAGGGCTCTATTTCCTAAACGGTTATAGTTAGCGGTCTGAGCGTGACATTTTTGGATTCCTCGTACTTTTTTATGTTCGGAACCACATTTTTAACGTTTCAGAGTCACTGCTTTACACGTAATTTAATTATTAATGTAAACACATCACTTTTTAAATGTAATTTTTTGAATTCTAGAGGCTCTATTTCCTAAACGGTTATAGTTAGCGGTCTGAGCGTGACATTTTTGGATTCCTTGTAGTTTTTTATGATAGGAACCACATTTTCAACGTTGCAGAGTCACTGGTTTAACCATAATTTAATTATTTATGTAAACACATCACTTTTTAAATGTGATTTTTTTACTTCCAAGGGCTCTATTTCCTAAACGGTTATAGTTAGCGGTCTGAGCGTGACATTTTTGGATTCCTCGTACTTTTTTATGTTAGGAACCACATTTTCAACGTTTAAGAGTCACTGCTTTAGCCATAATCTAATTATTAATGTAAACACATCACTTTTTAAATGTGATTTTTTGACTTCTAAGAGCTCTATTTCCTAAACGGTTATAGTTAGCGTTGTGAGCGTGACATTTTTGGATTCCTCGTACTTTTTTATGTTAGGAACCACATTTTTAACGTTTCAGAGTCACTGCTTTAGACGTAATTTAATTATTAATGTAAACACATTACTTTTTAAATGTAATTTTTTGAATTCTAGAGGCTCTATTTCCTAAACGGTTATAGTTAGCGGTCCGAGCGTGACATTTTTGGATTCCTCGTAGTTTTTTATGATAGGAACCACATTTTCAACGTTGCAGAGTCATTGGTTTAACCATAATTTAATTATTTATGTAAACACATCACTTTTTAAATCTGATTTTTTGACTTCTAAGGGCTCTATTTCCTAAACGGTTATAGTTAGCGGTCTGAGCGTGACATTTTTGGATTCCTCGTACTTTTTTATGTTAGGAACCACATTTTCAACGTTTAAGAGTCTCTTCTTTAGCCGTAATCTAATTATTAATGTAAACACATCACTTTTTAAATGTGATTTTTTGACTTCCAAGGGCTCTATTTCCTAAACGGTTATAGTTAGCGGTCTGAGCGTCACATTTTTGGATTCCTCGTACTTTTTTATGTTAGGAACCACATTTTTAACGTTTCAGAGTCACTGCTTTAGACGTAATTTAATTATTAATGTAAACACATCACTTTTTAAATGTAATTTTTTGAATTCTAGAGGCTCTATTTCCTAAACGGTTATAGTTAGCGGTCTGAGCGTGACATTTTTGGATTCCTTGTAGTTTTTTATGATAGGAACCACATTTTCAACGTTGCAGAGTCACTGGTTTAACCATAATTTAATTATTTATGTAAACACATCACTTTTTAAATGTGATTTTTTACTTCCAAGGGCTCTATTTCCTGAACGGTTATAGTTAGCGGTCTGAGCGTGACATTTTTGGATTCCTCGTACTTTTTTATGTTAGGAACCACATTTTCAACGTTTAAGAGTCACTGCTTTAGCCGTAATCTAATTATTAATGTAAACACATCACTTTTTAAATGTGATTGTTTGACTTCTAAGAGCTCTATTTCCTAAACGGTTATAGTTAGCGTTCTGAGCGTGACATTTTTGGATTCCTCGTACTTTTTTATGTTCGGAACCACATTTTTAACGTTTCAGAGTCACTGCTTTAGACGTAATTTAATTATTAATGTAAACACATCACTTTTTAAATGTAATTTTTTGATTTCTAGAGGCTCTAGTTTCTAAACGGTTATAGTAAGCGGTCTGAGCGTGACATTTTTGGATTCCTCGTAGTTTTTTATGATAGGAACCACATTTTCAACGTTGCATAGTCACTGGTTTAACCATAATTTAATTATTTATGTAAACACATCACTTTTTAAATGTGATTTTTTAATTCTAAAGGCTCTATTTCCTAAACGGTTTTAGTTAGCGGTCTGAGCGTGACATTTTTGGATTCCTCGTACTTTTTTATGTTAGGAACCACATTTTCAACGTTTCAGAGTCACTGCTTTAGACGTAATTTAATTATTAATGTAAACACATCACTTTTTAAATGTAATTTTTTGAATTCTAGAGGCTCTATTTCCTAAACGGTTATAGTTAGCGGTCTGAGCGTGACATTTTTGGATTCCTTGTAGTTTTTTATGATAGGAACCACATTTTCAACGTTGCAGAGTCACTGGTTTAACCATAATTTAATTATTTATGTAAACACATCACTTTTTAAATGTGATTTTTTAATTCCAAGGGCTCTATTTCCTAAACGGTTATAGTTAGCGGTCTGAGCGCGACATTTTTGGATTCCTCGTAGTTTTTTATGATAGGAACCACATTTTCAACGTTGCAGAGTCACTGGTTTAACCATAATTTAATTATTTATGTAAACACATCACTTTTTAAATGTGATTTTTTGACTTCTAAGGGCTTTATTTCCTAAACGGTTATAGTTAGCGGTCTGAGTGTAACATTTTTGGATTCCTCGTACTTTTTTATGTTAGGAACAACATTTTCAACGTTTCAGACTCACTGCTTTAGCCGTATTTTAATTGTTAATGCAAACACATCCTTTTTAAATGTGATTTTTTTAATTCTAAGGGCTCTATTTCCTAAACGGTTATAGTTAGCGGTCTGAGCGTGACATTTTTGGATTCCTCGTACTTTTTTATGTTAGGAACCACATTTTCAACGTTTAAGAGTCACTGCTTTAGCCGTAATTTAATTATTAATGTAAACACATCACTTTAAATGTGATTTTTTGACTTCTAAGAACTCTATTTCCTAAACGGTTATAGTTAGCGGTCTGACCGTGACATTTTTGGATTCCTCGTACTTTTTTATGTTAGAAACAACATTTTCAACGTTTCAGAGTCACTGGTTTAACCATAATTCAATTATTTATGTAAACACATCACTTTTTAAATGTGATTTTTTGACTTCCAAGGGCTCTATTTCCTAAACGGTTATAGCTCGCGGTCTGAGCGTGACATTTTTGGATTCCTCGTACTTTTTTATGTTAGGAACCACATTTTCAACGTTTAAGAGTCACTGCTTTAGCCGTAATCTAATTATTAATGTAAACACATCACTTTTTAAATGTGATTTTTTGACTTCTAAGAGCTATATTTCCTAAACGGTTATAGTTAGCGTTGTGAGCGTGACATTTTTGGATTCCTCATACTTTTTTATGTTAGGAACCACATTTTTAACGTTTCAGAGTCACTGCTTTAGACGTAATTTAATTATTAATGTAAACACATCACTTTTTAAATGTAATTTTTTGAATTCTAGAGGGTCTATTTCCTAAACGGTTATAGTTAGCGGTCTGAGCGTGACATTTTTGGATTCCTTGTAGTTTTTTATGATAGGAACCACATTTTCAACGTTGCAGAGTCACGGGTTTAACCATAATTTAATTATTTATGTAAACACATCACTTTTTAAATGTGATTTTTTGACTTCCAAGGGCTCTATTTCCTAAACGGTTATAGTTAGCGGTCTGAGCGTGACATTTTTGGATTCCTCGTACTTTTTTATGTTAGGAACCACATTTTCAACGTTTAAGAGTCACTGCTTTAGCCGTAATCTAATTATTAATGTAAACACATCACTTTTTAAATGTGATTTTTTGACTTCTAAGAGCTCTATTTCCTAAACGGTTATAGTTAGCGTTCTGAGCGTGACATTTTTGGATTCCTCGTACTTTTTTATGTTCGGAACCACATTTTTAACGTTTCAGAGTCACTGCTTTAGACGTAATTTAATTATTAATGTAAACACATCACTTTTTAAATGTAATTTTTTGAATTCTAGAGGCTCTATTTCCTAAACGGTTATAGTTAGCGGTCTGAGCGTGACATTTTTGGATTCCTTGTAGTTTTTTATGATAGGAACCACATTTTCAACGTTGCAGAGTCACTGGTTTAACCATAATTTAATTATTTATGTAAACACATCACTTTTTAAATGTGATTTTTTAATTCCAAGGGCTCTATTTCCTAAACGGTTATAGTTAGCGGTCTGAGCGTGAAATTTTTGGATTCCTCGTAGTTTTTTATGATAGGAACCACATTATCAACGTTGCAGAGTCACTGGTTTAACCATAATTTAATTATTTATGTAAACACATCACTTTTTAAATGTGATTTTTTGACTTCTAAGGGCTTTATTTCCTAAACGGTTATAGTTAGCGGTCTGAGTGTAACATTTTTGGATTCCTCGTACTTTTTTATGTTAGGAACAACATTTTCAACGTTTCAGACTCACTGCTTTAGCCGTATTTTAATTGTTAATGCAAACACATCCTTTTTAAATGTGATTTTTTTAATTCTAAGGGCTCTATTTCCTAAACGGTTATAGTTAGCGGTCTGAGTGTAACATTTTTGAATTCCTCGTACTTTTTTATGTTAGGAACAACATTTTCAACGTTTCAGAGTCACTGCTTTAGCCGTATTTTAATTGTTAATGCAAACACATCCTTTTTAAATGTGATTTTTTTAATTCTAAGGGCTCTATTTCCTAAACGGTTATAGTTAGCGGTCTGAGCGTGACATTTTTGGATTCCTCGTACTTTTTTATGTTAGGAACCACATTTTCAACGTTTAAGAGTCACTGCTTTAGCCGTAATTTAATTATTAATGTACACACATCACTTTAAATGTGATTTTTTTAATTCTAAGAACTCTATTTCCTAAACGGTTATAGTTAGCGGTCTGACCGTGACATTTTTGGATTCCTCGTACTTTTTTATGTTAGAAACAACATTTTCAACGTTTCAGAGTCACTGGTTTAACCATAATTTAATTATTTATGTAAACACATCACTTTTTAAATGTGATTTTTTGAATTCCAAGGGCTCTATTTCCTAAACGGTTATAGTTAGCGGTCTGAGCGTGACATTTTTGGATTCCTCGTACTTTTTTATGTTAGGAACCACATTTTCAACGTTTAAGAGTCACTGCTTTAGCCGTAATCTAATTATTAATGTAAACACATCACTTTTTAAATGTGATTTTTTGACTTCTAAGAGCTATATTTCCTAAACGGTTATAGTTAGCGTTGTGAGCGTGACATTTTTGGATTCCTCGTACTTTTTTATGTTAGGAACCACATTTTTAACGTTTCAGAGGCACTGCTTTAGACGTAATTTAATTATTAATGTAAACACATCACTTTTTAAAAGTAATTTTTTGAATTCTAGAGGCTCTATTTCCTAAACGGTTATAGTTAGCGGTCTGAGCGTGACATTTTTGGATTCCTTGTAGTTTTTTATGATAGGAACCACATTTTCAACGTTGCGGAGTCACTGGTTTAACCATAATTTAATTATTTATGTAAACACATCACTTTTTAAATGTGATTTTTTGACTTCCAAGGGCTCTATTTCCTAAACGGTTATAGTTAGCGGTCTGAGCGTCACATTTTTGGATTCCTCGTACTTTTTTATGTTAGGAACCACATTTTCAACGTTTAAGAGTCACTGCTTTAGCCGTAATCTAATTATTAATATAAACACATCACTTTTTAAATATGATTTTTTGACTTCTAAGAGCTCTATTTCCTAAACGGTTATAGTTAGCGTTCTGAGCGTGACATTTTTGAATTCCTCGTACTTTTTTATGTTAGGAACCACATTTTTAACGTTTCAGAGTCACTGCTTTAGACGTAATTTAATTATTAATTTAAACACATCACTTTTTAAATGTAATTTTTTGAATTCTAGAGGCTCTATTTCCTAAACGGTTATAGTTAGCGGTCTGAGCGTGACATTTTTGGATTCCTCGTACTTTTTTATGTTCGGAACCACATTTTCAACGTTTCAGAGTCACTGCTTTAGCCGTAATTTAATTATTAATGTAAACACGTCACTTTTAAAATGTGATTTTTTGAATTATAAGGGCTCTATTTCCTAAACGGTTATAGTTAGCGATCTAAGCGTGACATTTTTGGATTCCTCGTACATTTTTATGTTAGGAACCACATTTTCAACGTTTCAGAGTCACTGCTTTAGTCGTAATTTAATTATTAATGTAAACACATCACTTTTTAAATGTGCTTTTTTGACTTCTAAGGGCTCTATTTCCTAAACGGTTATAGTTAGCGCTCTGAGCGTGACATTTTTGGATTCCTCGTACATTTTCAACGTTTCAGAGTCACTGATTTAGCCGTAATTTAATTATTATAATTAAAATTAGTTAGTATGTGACAAAAATGTTTTCTTAAGACTAATATGTTTGTGTTTGTTTGTTACAGGAACCCGGGAATCGATCTTAATCTTCTGGAATCTTCTCCGAAGAGAACTAAGTCCCAGAGACCCGCCGAGTCACTAGGATATCCAAATAATAAATAATTTTTTATAAATTATGTTTTATTTTATAGTATACTTTAATTATTATGTATATTCTATTTAATAAATTGATTACATTATTGTTTTATCATTAAAATATGTTTTATTTAACCCTTTTAATCATAAACCTCCAAACGAGCTTAGTGCTGCCATCTCTTGGTAGTGACGTCACAAGTTTTGAGCAGAGGGTCCAAAAAATGAGCTGCTAATTAAAAATTATACTAAGAAATTAGAGTGAATTTATATTAATTTTTTGACCTCCAACAAGTTATGTTATCCTGGTACCAAATCGGCGATTTCAGATGAATTTTTCTTAGTTTTCAGTGACAAATTTTTAATGATCTTTTGATCTCCATCAAGTTATGTTATCCTGATACTAATTTTGTGATTTTGAGTTGAAAAATTTTCAAAACCGAAGCTGATTTGGCTAAGTTAGTATGAGGATAACATAACTTGTTGGAGATGAATTTTTTGATCTCCAGCAAGTTATGTTATCCTGATACTAACTTGACCAATTCAGTTAAACTCGAGCTTCGGTTTTGAAAAATTTTCAACTCAAAATGACAAATTTGGTATCCGGAGAACATAACTTGTTGGAGATCAAAAAAATCATTAAAAATTTGTCACTGAAAACTGAGAAAAATTCATCTGAAATCGCCGATTTGGTATGAGGATAACATAACTTGTTGGAGGTCAAAAAATTAATATAAATTCACTTTAATTTCTTGGAATAATTTTTAATTAGCAGCTCATTTTTGGGACCCTCTGCTCAAATCTTGTGACGTCACTACCAACAGATGGCGGCACTAGTATCGTTTAGACAAAATGTTAAATTAAACGCTATATAACGGGACGCAGGACTAGGATAGGTTGTTTTATAACTATAATAAAGCAAATTTCTTACTTTAACAAAATGATTTATTTATTTAAAATAATGCAAGTAACAAAATTAATATATTTACTGACTAACTTGAATAAACACTGTTCATTTTTCTTTCTTTGAACATATACATTAAATACAACACAAGTGTATTATTTGTTATAATATAATAAATTAAATGACTTGCCCTGTAAGAAATACAATAAATGATTAGTTACATTTTGTTATGTTACATCACAATAGAATTTTATTGCCAAATGTAATTACAAATCAATATTGTAATAAGTCCATTTATATTGATAACTCACAGTATATGAGGCTGCCACACCCAAGCTGGATGATAGGCGAAATAGGTACGTTTGTTTTATATACAATTGTATCAAAGATTAAGTTACATATGGCAATGTCTAAAAAAATTAAAGGAGTGGAGAAAAGAACCCAACACGCAACCAACCAACATGGTTCTTTTCTCCACTTCTCCACATAAATGGCCATGTACATAATTCATAAAAGGACCATTAAACAAGGAACAAACCGCACACATATTTTAGTAGTGACATTTCCTATCTGAGTTTAATATTGACCGCGGGTGATTTTAACTTGATGCCCAAGAACAACCGATGTTGCTCTACAAATGCAAATATCGTGAGGTGTCCTGCCGACCTCGCGTGGGCTTGTTACCGCTTAGGAACGCGATGCAGAGAACCCGCCACGCCTTGCTCTAACCTCATGCGAAATGCAATCACTGGAAAGCCGCTGAGAGGAGGCCTTAGGATTTCCGGAAGCATACAACCGACGCCACCGTCTCTAATCGTATAGAGGGCGTACACCGAGAGTCTGTGCGCACAACGGAGCGCACACAGCCCCTTGTCCTTTACTGTAAAGGACTACGAACAAAAAACAAATCATCTAAAAACTACAAATTTTAAGTGCAACCCTAACCTGTGGGTGTTGTTTAGTAAACCAATAGAACATGGAAAACAAACAACTAAAAACAAAGCTATCACCCCAATTATAAAATACTTTAATCGATAATAATGTCACTAATCTCAATAAAATTCTGTATAACCCGTAAATCTGTACTATTAAAGTAATAGTAGTTAAATGTGGACGGTTTATTCCTTGTCAACTTTTTGCTTACTTAAACCTAAGTTTGAAATATGATAGGTGAAATACTAGTGACTTTGACCTAGGTATCCAGCTCCACCCAATATTTAACATTTACCGCGCGCGCTTTTTGATTCTAACCCCAAGAACAACCGATTGTTGTTCTTGTGCAAATTTCGTGGAACCTTGCCGATCCCCGGATGAGTGCTTAGAACGCAGTAGACAGCCAGGGAAAGACTTTCCACGGTCTATCACCACCTTCATGCTCAGGATTGCCGGGATGGATTCAGTTTTGCATTCTAGTGACTCAATTCATCCGAGCTATCGAAGGCTGACTGACCTAAACCCTACGAGCTGCTACATCCCGACTCCCCGTGGAGTGCACCGAATCCCTCGTCGATCCTTACACGTGCAAGGACGTACGGTTCGAAGTCATCTGCGACCAAGTACTATACTGCCCGCCAATGACTCACCGACCACAACATAGACTTATTGGTTCCATCTTGCCCCCTGGCGTCTAAGCCATCCGAGGCACGATGACGGAGGCGCCAGGAGGTTGGGGTGCCAAAAGCGGTCTATGCAGGGTGTACCGTGCCCTCGTCGGCCCTTCAACGGAAGGACATGCAAACAAATACAAATACTAAAATGCGGTTTAACGGTTCCTATTGGCTCTAAGCCATTCCCAGCCCCCAACCCACTCTAGTTGAATTTACTGTGTGGCATTGTCCTAAGTACATCATTGTACATAATTTTGAGTTACCCGGTCGCTGATTGATTCTAACCCTGAAGAACAAGCCGGCCTAGTGTTGTTCTTATGCTCAAAAGTTTACGTGGGACGTCTTATCCGATTCCCCGTAGTTTACCGCTTAGTTACACGCTATTCCAGTGTTTACCATTACGCCTAGCCCACAACGACATACGCACTATGTCCTGGTCAGATTTAGCATATTCGCTAGGCGGACTACGACTGCCTTTGACATACCTAGCGAATGAACCTTCTGACAGCGCGCACCGGCTTCGATAGCCTAGGTAAACATCGACTGGCTTCCCGTCACCACATCCGCTAATACCGTACATACACTAAGGAGTCGTCCATCACTGAAGCAAGGGCGAGGCGTCCGCTTGCAGCTGCGCTTGGATTCGCTTAGATATGCAGAGAGTATGGTAGGGTACCGCTCCAACGTTGCCCCCATACACGAGTACGGGAGGGTACAAAACTAGACCTGCAAGCTGCCGCACACATGTCTAGCAAAGCCAAAAAAGTTCTAACGTCGTCAAGTTAAAAGCAAGCTATATAAGATAGCAAGCCCCTAACTATACTAATCCCAATTTCAAATCTAATTCAATTCAAATCAATGCCACACCTAATTGCAAAAGAATAATTCGCGAACCGAAATTTTTATGTCACTGTAAGTTATTTCATCTACCAAAATTTCCTAAGTCTAAATGGACCTGTACATAATTCATTAAAGAAAGAGATACATGCTGTCTGCTGTTTCGAAGCTGCCAGTTACTTCAAATTAATTCATTTGTTATTATTCAACAGTCTACAACATTCAATTTATAAAAAAATAATTCTGCTCAAATTGTCATCATTATGTTCGCAACTTAATGTTAAGTATCTGGCAACAACGAATTTATGCATCGCTTCTTGGTTCTTTATTTATTGTATTGTCACATTAACATCTTACATTTTATTTGCAGTTTCAAATGCATCTCTTTCTTTATTTTGTTCGTTGAAAAAGGACCATTGAACAAGAAGTAAACCACATATATTTTGCACTAGTGACATTTTCTTTTTAAGTTTAATATTGACCGCAATTGATTTTAACTTGAACCCAAGAACATGACAAACAAAACAACCAAAGGCAAAGCTAACACCCCAATTAAAATTATTTTAAAATAAATACTAATGTCACTAGTTTAATCAAAATTCCGTTGATCCCTTAATCTGTACTACTAAAGTACTAATAAAATAAAGACGATGTGGTTTACTCCTTGCTAACTATTACCTAAGTTAAAATTAATTGTTGAGATCATATTCACATCGTCATTGGGAATTGAACCCAAGACTGTGCTGCCTGTATTCATTTCCAATCTCAACATTATTATCAAAGATAGAATATTCAGTCTTTATTATTTATGTAAAGTATTATTTCGAGTTAAAGAATGATTCACGCAAAGGGAAAAGACTGGCAAAACTATCTTTGATAATTCACTTATCACTAAGTCTCTGGAAGGCTGCTGGAGTTGATGTCGCCTGCAGAAAGTCCCACGATGGATGTTGAAGTTGTTCAGTGTAATCCCTCGACGACTCTCGTGGTTGATGTCTTCCATGTCCTTCGAAGACTGCTTGGCTTGTTCACATCGAATACCTAGGAACCACAAATCATTTATTTACATTTGATAAACACTATTTGCTTATCCTGAAAATATTAAATATTTATAACAAATTAATTATTTTATACAGACAGTATCCAACAGTTGACGGCTGGTAACCGCACACACGATAGAAAAATATATATATCTATACCGATAACTCACAATATGAGTGAGGCTGCCGCACCCTAATTGGGTGAAAGGCGTGATAGATTATGTATGTAATTAATATTATTGTATTTGTTTGACTTTGTTTCCTCGATTTATTATCTGTATTTGTATTTAATTTTTTTTTCTATTTTGTTCACTATACTGTAATGTAATGTTGTAATATTATTCTGTAATTTGATTCTAAACCTGTTGAATAATAATAATAATAAATTCAATATTGAAATTGAAATAAAATAGTTTAGATTGGATGCATAGCTGAATGTGCAATGACCGACTGAGGTTCTGACTGTTTAGTTTCAGATCTAATTTCAATTTACTGCACAAAAATCTGCCCTGTAGTGTACTCTCCACAAACAGTCATGAGTGCGTTAAATGCTGGTAACTGCACACACGGTAAAGATATAAGGCACGACAGATATGTATGTATTGTAAAAAAAGAGTAAAGAAACTTACCGAAAAATTATTCTCCCAAGTTTTTTGAAGGCCGCTACAACTGCTCCTGCTTCCTTAGAAGATAACACGGCACTTGTACAAGTCGAGATCCTCGAATACCTAGAAAACACAAATATATTAGTAACATTTATCGCACAGTTCATGCTGTCACACCCATATTAAATAAGAACAATAAGCTAAACATCTATTTAACCAAATAAATTCCAATAATTCTATTATTTAAGTGACTTGTAAAATAAATTAATAATTTTTTGATCTATTGTATATACGATCCCCGTCTCATTGAAGATGGCCCAGGCGTAAAAAAGTAGTTTTTTGTTGTACGAAAGTTTAAATAAAATCAAAATACAAGTATAATGTACTGTATCTTATATTTATTGGAAACTGCAACACATTTTACACAATCTCAAATAAAATCTACAGTCAAAATTTCATAGAACCGAATAAAAAAACATTCATTTGAAAAATCGACCCCTGCAAGGACAATCAAAGAATTGTGACACGGACTGTAGAATATTTGGAATTTTTTCTCCAGAAAAGTATGTTTAGGACCAGTGTTGTGACAGATCATTTTAAAATGGATCTAGATCAAGATCTTCTCGTTTAATATGATCTAGATCAGATCAACTTTTATGATCGGATCTTTTTTTTTAGATCAGATCAGAAATTAGTGATCTTTTTTTCTTTAGATCGTAAAAAGATCAATATTAGACAAAATATTTAATTGTTGTATTACATTACATAAAAAAGAAGAAAATACGTAGTATACAAGTGATTTAATCTGCAGTTTAAAATTAAAACATATTAAAAATATGAAAGTCTTACTCTTGTTAAATTTTCTATTTCATGCTTTAACTTGTATAGTGTAGAAAAAAATCTAAAAATATGATCTTATTTTAAGATCGTAGATCATATTTATTTGATCTAGATCAAACTCAAGATCCTTAAAAATATGATGATCTAGATCAGATCAAAGATCACGTAAATTGAGCTAGATCAGTCACAACACTGTTTAGGACACAACGAATTGAAACAGTTTTAAAATTAAGATACACAGGGGCAAAGTCGTTTGTAGTAATTAGAGGAAACAATATTTGCAGGTTATACTTTATTATCTAAGTTATATTTAAAGTTTAATTTACTTAAAATATATTAAAGGTATATTTTAAGTGCATGTAACTTTAAATATAAATTTAGAGAGTAAAGTATACAGCTGGCAATTTTTTTTATCGTTTGCTCTAAATACTATAAACGACTTTACCCTTATGAAACTTCACTTTAATTTTTAAAACTGTTTTAATTCGTTGTGACATAGTATCTACAAGTCTTAAACATACTTTTCTGGAGAAAAAATCCCAAATATTCTACAGTTTGTAACACAATTCAATTTATTCGGTTTCCTAAAGTGACGATTATTGGTTTGATATTGTGTAAAATGTATTGCAGTTTTCAATAAAGATAAGATACAGTACATTATACTTGTATTTTTATTTAAACTTTTGTACAACAAAAAACTATTTCATTTTACATCTGGGCCATGTGTTGTTTTAGTTTCAAATCCAGGCAGGTACACATTTCAGTTAACTGCACAAAAATCTCCCCTCTAGTGTATTCTCCACAGTTATGAGTGAGTGAGACTGGCAACCGCACACACGGTTAAACATATGCCTAAACCGATGACTCACATATGTGAGGCTGCCACACTTAAATTGAGTGAAAGCATTGAGTCACTTTTTGATCTGTAGTTTTTATACTGATGGTCACAGTGATCTGTGAGGCTGCCACACTCAAGCTGAGTAAAAGCATAGAGTTTCAAATGGAATACGCAAAGTAAAAATAAAAACTTACGTGTTACGTGGTTCTAGAGACTCCAACTGCAGAATTTCAAACCAAAGAATCTTCAAATTGTGTACATGAAGTCCAAATTAATCTGTAACAATAACAAACATTTAGATTCATATAAACTACCTCCTAAGTTAGTCACATAACGCACTTGGCTATCTTCCCCGTATATTTTAAAATAGGTAGGTACATAGATTCACGAAAGAGGTCCAGTCTGAATTCATTTAAGCAGTGACCCGTTTGGTGAATCTAATATGAGATACAAGTAATATAGGTACTAGATTCACGAAAAGGAGTAGCGCTATCATCTGCTCTCAGTTTTAAACAGTAAAGATTACAATCCCAGTAAATGGTGATAGCAGTATCCGTTTGGTGAATCTAGTAGAAAGTTAAAAGTAAAAAAGGTACACAAATTCACGAAAGGGGTTAGCGCTAACACTTGCTTTCAGTCAAAAAATCACATTTAAAAAGTGATGTGTTTACATTAATAATTAAATTACGGCTAAAGCAGTCAGTTACTCTGAAACGTTGAAAATGTGGGTCCTATCATAAAAAAGTACGAGGAATCCAAAAATGTCACGCTTAGACCGCTAACTATAACCCTTTAGGAAATAGAGCCCTTAGAATTCAAAAAATCACATTTAAAAAGTGATGTGTTTACATTAATAATTAAATTACGGCTAAAGCAGTGACTCTGCAACGTTGAAAATGTGGTTCCTAACATAAAAAAGTACGAGGAATCCAAAAATGTCACGCTCAGACCGCTAACTATGACCGTTTGGGAAATAGAGCCCTTAGAATTCAAAAAATCACATTAAAAGTGATGTGTTTACATTAATAATTAAATTACGGCTAAACCAGTGACTCTGAAACGTTGAAAATGTGGTTCCCAACATAAAAAAGTACGAGGAATCCGAAAATGTCACGCTCAGACCGCTAACTATAACCGTTTAGGAAATAAAGCCCTTAGAATTCAAAAAATCACATTTAAAAAGTGATGTGTTTACATTAATAATTAAATTACGGCTAAAGCAGTGACTCTGAAACGTTGAAATGTGGGTCCTATCATAAAAAAGTACGAGGAATCCAAAAATGTCAGGCTCAGACCGCTAACTATAACCGTTTAGGAAATAGAGCCCTTAGAAGTCAAAAAATCACATTTAAAAAGTGATGTGTTTACATTAATAATTAAATTACGGCTAAAGCAGTGACTCTGCAACGTTGAAAATATGGGTCCTATCATAAAAAAGTACGAGGAATCCAAAAATGTCACGCTCAGAGCGCTATCTATAACCGTTTAGGAAATAGAGCCCTTAGAAGTCAAAAAAGCACATTTAAAAAGTGATGTGTTTACATTAATAATTAAATTACGACTAAAGCAGTGACTCTATAACGTTGAAAATGTGGTTCCTAACATAAAAATGTACGAGGAATCCAAAAATGTCACGCTTAGATCGCTAGCTATAACCGTTTAGGAAATAGAGCCCTTAGAATTCAAAAAATCACATTTAAAAAGTGACGTGTTTACATTAATAATTAAATTACGGCTAAAGCAGTGACTCTGAAACGTTGAAAATGTGGTTCCGAACATAAAAAAGTACGAGGAATCTAAAAATGTCACGCTCAGACCGCTAACTATAACCGTTTAGGAAATAGAGCCTCTAGAATTCAAAAAATTACATTTAAAAAGTGATGTGTTTACATTAATAATTAAATTACGTCTAAAGCAGTGACTCTGAAACGTTAAAAATGTGGTTCCTAACATAAAAAAGTACGAGGAATTCAAAAATGTCACGCTCAGAACGCTAACTATAACCGTTTAGGAAATAGAGCTCTTAGAAGTCAAAAAATCACATTTAAAAAGTGATGTGTTTATATTAATAATTAGATTACGGCTAAAGCAGTGACTCTTAAACGTTGAAAATGTGGTTCCTAACATAAAAAAGTACGAGGAATCCAAAAATGTCACGCTCAGACCGCTAACTATAACCGTTTAGGAAATAGAGCCCTTGGAATTCAAAAAATCACATTTAAAAAGTGATGTGTTTACATAAATAATTAAATTATGGTTAAACCAGTGACTCTGAAAAGTTGAAAATGTTGTTTCTAACATAAAAAAGTACGAGGAATCAAAAAATGTCACGGTCAGACCGCTAACTATAACCGTTTAGGAAATAGAGTTCTTAGAAGTCAAAAAATCACATTTAAAGTGATGTGTTTACATTAATAATTAAATTACGGCTAAAGCAGTGACTCTGAAACGTTGAAATGTGGGTCCTATCATAAAAAAGTACGAGGAATCCAAAAATGTCAGGCTCAGACCGCTAACTATAACCGTTTAGGAAATAGAGCCCTTAGAAGTCAAAAAATCACATTTAAAAAGTGATGTGTTTACATTAATAATTAAATTACGGCTAAAGCAGTGACTCTGCAACGTTGAAAATATGGGTCCTATCATAAAAAAGTACGAGGAATCCAAAAATGTCACGCTCAGAGCGCTATCTATAACCGTTTAGGAAATAGAGCCCTTAGAAGTCAAAAAAGCACATTTAAAAAGTGATGTGTTTACATTAATAATTAAATTACGACTAAAGCAGTGACTCTATAACGTTGAAAATGTGGTTCCTAACATAAAAATGTACGAGGAATCCAAAAATGTCACGCTTAGATCGCTAGCTATAACCGTTTAGGAAATAGAGCCCTTAGAATTCAAAAAATCACATTTAAAAAGTGACGTGTTTACATTAATAATTAAATTACGGCTAAAGCAGTGACTCTGAAACGTTGAAAATGTGGTTCCGAACATAAAAAAGTACGAGGAATCTAAAAATGTCACGCTCAGACCGCTAACTATAACCGTTTAGGAAATAGAGCCTCTAGAATTCAAAAAATTACATTTAAAAAGTGATGTGTTTACATTAATAATTAAATTACGTCTAAAGCAGTGACTCTGAAACGTTAAAAATGTGGTTCCTAACATAAAAAAGTACGAGGAATTCAAAAATGTCACGCTCAGAACGCTAACTATAACCGTTTAGGAAATAGAGCTCTTAGAAGTCAAAAAATCACATTTAAAAAGTGATGTGTTTATATTAATAATTAGATTACGGCTAAAGCAGTGACTCTTAAACGTTGAAAATGTGGTTCCTAACATAAAAAAGTACGAGGAATCCAAAAATGTCACGCTCAGACCGCTAACTATAACCGTTTAGGAAATAGAGCCCTTGGAATTCAAAAAATCACATTTAAAAAGTGATGTGTTTACATAAATAATTAAATTATGGTTAAACCAGTGACTCTGAAAAGTTGAAAATGTTGTTTCTAACATAAAAAAGTACGAGGAATCAAAAAATGTCACGGTCAGACCGCTAACTATAACCGTTTAGGAAATAGAGTTCTTAGAAGTCAAAAAATCACATTTAAAGTGATGTGTTTACATTAATAAATAAATTACGGCTAAAGCAGTGACTCTTAAACGTTGAAAATGTGGTTCCTAACATAAAAAAGTACGAGGAATCCAAAAATGTCACGCTCAGACCGCTAACTATAACCGTTTAGGAAATAAAGCCCTTAGAAATCAAAAAATCACATTTAAAAAGTGATGTGTTTACATAAATAATTAAATTATGGTTAAACCAGTGACTCTGCAACGTTGAAAATGTGGTTCCTATCATAAAAAGTACGAGGAATCCAAAAATGTCACGCTCAGACTGCTAACTATAACCGTTTAGTAAATAGAGCCCTTGGAATTAAAAAATCACATTTCAAAAGTGATGTGTTTACATAAATAATTAAATTATGGTTAAACCAGTGACTCTGCAACGTTGAAAATGTGGTTCCTATCATAAAAAACTACAAGGAATCCAAAAATGTCACGCTCAGACCGCTAACTATAACCGTTTAGGAAATAGAGCCTCTAGAATTCAAAAAATTACATTTAAAAAGTGATGTGTTTACATTAATAATTAAATTACGTCTAAAGCAGTGACTCTGAAACGTTGAAAATGTGGTTCCTAACATAAAAAAGTACGAGGAATTCAAAAATGTCACGCTCAGACCGCTAACTATAACCATTTAGGAAATAGAGCCCTTAGAATTAAAAAAATCACATTTAAAAAGGATGTGTTTGCATTAACAATTAAAATACGGCTAAAGCAGTGACTCTGAAACGTTGAAAATGTTGTTCCTAACATAAAAAAGTACGAGGAATCTAAAAATGTTACACTCAGACCGCTAACTATAACCGTTTAGGAAATAAAGCCCTTAGAAGTCAAAAAATCACATTTAAAAAGTTATGTGTTTACATAAATAATTAAATTATGGTTAAACCAGTGACTCTGCAACGTTGAAAATGTGGTTCCTATCATAAAAAACTACGAGGAATCCAAAAATGTCACGCTCAGACCGCTAACTATAACCGTTTAGAAAATAGAGCCTCTAGAATTCAAAAAATTACATTTAAAAAGTGATGTGTTTACATTAATAATTAAATTACGTCTAAAGCAGTGACTCTGAAACGTTAAAAATGTGGTTCCGAACATAAAAAAGTACGAGGAATCCAAAAATGTCACGCTCAGAACGCTAACTATAACCGTTTAGGAAGTACAGCTCTTAGAAGTCAAAAAATCACATTTAAAAAGTGATGTGTTTACATTAATAATTAGATTACGGCTAAAGCAGTGACTCTTAAACGTTGAAAATGTGGTTCCTAACATAAAAAAGTACGAGGAATCCAAAAATGTCACGCTCAGACCGCTAACTATAACCGTTTAGGAAATAGAGCCCTTGGAAGTAAAAAATCACATTTAAAAAGTGATGTGTTTACATAAATAATTAAATTAAGGTTAAACCAGTGACTCTGCAACGTTGAAAATGTGGTTCCTATCATAAAAAACTACAAGGAATCCAAAAATGTCACGCTCAGACCGCTAACTATTACCGTTTAGGAAATAGAGCCCTTAGAATTAAAAAAATCACATTTAAAAAGGATGTGTTTGCATTAACAATTAAAATACGGCTAAAGCAGTGAGTCTGAAACGTTGAAAATGTTGTTCCTAACATAAAAAAGTACGAGGAATCCAAAAATGTTACACTCAGACCGCTAACTATAACCGTTTAGGAAATAAAGCCCTTAGAAGTCAAAAAATCACATTTAAAAAGTGATGTGTTTACATAAATAATTAAATTATGGTTAAACCAGTGACTCTGCAACGTTGAAAATGTGGTTCCTATCATAAAAAGTACGAGGAACCAAAAAATGTCACGCTCAGACCGCTAACTATAACCGTTTAGGAAATAGAGCCCTTGGAATTAAAAAATCACATTTAAAAAGTGATGTGTTTACATAAATAATTAAATTATGGTTAAACCAGTGACTCTGCAACGTTGAAAATGTGGTTCCTATCATAAAAAACTACAAGGAATCCAAAAATGTCACGCTCAGACCGCTAACTATAACCGTTTAGGAAATAGAGCCTCTAGAATTCAAAAAATTACATTTAAAAAGTGATGTGTTTACATTAATAATTAAATTACGTCCAAAGCAGTGACTCTGAAACGTTGAAAATGTGGTTCCTAACATAAAAAAGTACGAGGAATCCAAAAATGTCACGCTCAGACCGCTAACTATAACCGTTTAGGAAATAGAGCCCTTAGAATTAAAAAAATCACATTTAAAAAGGATGTGTTTGCATTAACAATTAAAATACGGCTAAAGCAGTGACTCTGAAACGTTGAAAATGTTGTTCCTAACATAAAAAAGTACGAGGAATCTAAAAATGTTACACTCAGACCGCTAACTATAACCGTTTAGGAAATAAAGCCCTTAGAAGTCAAAAAATCACATTTAAAAAGTGATGTGTTTACATAAATAATTAAATTATGGTTAAACCAGTGACTCTGCAACGTTGAAAATGTGGTTCCTATCATAAAAAACTACGAGGAATCCAAAAATGTCACGCTCAGACCGCTAACTATAAACGTTTAGAAAATAGAGCCTCTAGAATTCAAAAAATTACATTTAAAAAGTGATGTGTTTACATTAATAATTAAATTACGTCTAAAGCAGTGACTCTGAAACGTTAAAAATGTGGTTCCTAACATAAAAAAGTACGAGGAATCCAAAAATGTCACGCTCAGACCGCTAACTATAACCGTTTAGGAAATAGAGCCCTTGGAAGTAAAAAATCACATTTAAAAAGTGATGTGTTTACATAAATAATTAAATTATGGTTAAACCAGTGACTCTGCAACGTTGAAAATGTGGTTCCTATCATAAAAAACTACAAGGAATCCAAAAATGTCACGCTCAGACCGCTAACTATAACCGTTTAGGAAATAGAGCCTCTAGAATTCAAAAAATTACATTTAAAAAGTGATGTGTTTACATTAATAATTAAATTACGTCTAAAGCAGTGACTCTGAAACGTTAAAAATGTGGTTCCTAACATAAAAAAGTACGAGGAATCCAAAAATGTCACGCTCAGACCGCTAACTATAACCGTTTAGGAAATAGAGCCCTTAGAATTCAAAAAATCACATTAAAAAGTGATGTGTTTACATTAATAATTAAATTACGGCTAAAGCAGTGACTCTGAAACGTTGAAAATGTGGTTCCTAACATAAAAAAATACGAGGAATCCAAAAATGTCACGTTCAGACCGCTAACTATTACCGTTTAGGAAATAGAGCCCTTAGAAGTCAAAAAATCACATTTAAAAAGTGACGTGTTTACATTAATAATTACATTACGGCTAAAGCAGTGACTCTGCAACGTTAAAAATGTGGGTCCTATCATAAAAAAGTACGAGGAATCCAAAAATATCACTCTCAGACCGCTAACTATAACCGTTTAGGAAATAGAGCTCTTAGAAGTCAAAAAATCACATTTAAAAAGTGATGTGTTTACATTAATAATTAAATTACGGCTAAAGCAGTGACTCTGAAACGTTGAAAATGTGGTTCCTATCATAAAAAAGTACGAGGAATCCAAAAATGTCACGCTCAGACCGCTAACTATAACCGTTTAGGAAATAGAGCTCTTAGAAGTCAAAAAATCACATTTAAAAAGTGATGTGTTTATATTAATAATTAAATTACGGCTAAAGCAGTGACTCTCAAACGTTGAAAATGTGGTTCCTATCATAAAAAAGTACGAGGAATCCAAAAATGTCACGCTCAGACCGCTAACTATATCCGTTTAGGAAATAGAGCCCTTAGAAGTCAAAAAATCACATTTAAAGTGACGTGTTTACATTAATAATTAAATTACGGCTAAAGCAGTGACTCTGCAACGTTGAAAATGTGGGTCCTATCATAAAATAGTACGAGGAATCCAAAAATGTCATGCTCAGACCGCTAACTATAACCGTTTAGGAAATAGAGCCCTTAGAATTCAAAAAATCACATTTAAAAAGTGATGTGTTTACATTAATAATTAAATTACGGCTAAAGCAGTGACTCTGAAACGTTGAAAATGTAGTTCCTATCATAAAAAAGTACGAGGAATCAAAAAATGTCACGCTCAGACCGCTAACTATAACCGTTTAGGAAATAGAGCCCTTAGAAGTCAAAAAATCACATTTAAAAAGTGATGTGTTTACATTAATAATTAAATTACGGCTAAAACAGTGACTCTGAAAGGTTGAAAATGTGGTTCTGATCTGTTCACAGTGACCTGTGAGGCTGCCACACTCAAGCTGAGTAAAAGCATAGAGTTTCAAATGGAATACGCAAAGTAAAAATAACAAACTTACGTGTTACGTGGTAGCACCAGATGATGTTCCCTCTCCTAGAGACTCCAACTGCAGAATTTTAAACCAAAGAATCTTCAAATTTTGTACATGAAGTCCAAATTAATCTGTAACAATAACAAACATTTAGATTCATATAAACTACCTCCTAAGTTAGTCACATAACGCACTTGGCTATCTTTTCCGCATATTTTAAAATAGGTACATAGATTCACGAAAGAGGTCCAGTCTTAATTCATTTAAGCAGTGACCCGTTTGGTGAATCTAATATGAGATACAAGTAATATAGGTACTAGATTCACGAAAAGGAGTAGCGCTATCATTTGCTCTCAGTTTTAAACAGTAAAGATTACAATCCCAGTAAATGGTGATAGCAGTATCCGTTTGGTGAATCTAGTAGAAAGTTAAAAGTAAAATAGGTACACAAATTCACGAAAGGGGTTAGCGCTAACACTTGCTTTCAGTCAAAAAATCACATTTAAAAAGTGATGTGTTTACATTAATAATTAAATTACGGCTAAAGCAATGACTCTGAAACGTTGAAAATGTGGGTCCTATCATAAAAAATGTGATGTGGCCAGCACACGACCTCTCGCCTAATTCTGCTTATTCTACTAATCTAATAAATAGTTTTACTTACATTTTAATAGTTTCATGTTTATGTGATATGTGAACGATATATATTTTAAACAATTATTTATTGAAAGTCTCATTAATTATTCAACCAACATTGAAATCTACAGCAAAACAATTACGTCATATTCTAATTGATAGGCAGTCACTAATTTAATTAAGTTGTTGTTCGATGCCAGTCTACTACTCGTATTACTACGATTTTTAATTAAACAGAAATGAACAAGTTACATAAAATTACGTGTACAAAAATCCACAATTTAAAGCAAAGTTTCATATGTAAAAATATATAAATTATGTATGTATAGAACAGCCACATCCAATTAAAATACACGATAAATTTCTATGCATTTTAGAATTGAATTGTGTAAATCCCAAGTTAATATCATTTACCGTTCAAGAATTACAGGCAATGGAAATGAAATATGTAACAATAGACAAAGTACATACCAATTCTCTCACAAGAGCTTCAATTTTTATACAGACACACTTCCAGCATATATCATTTCGCACAAACACTTTAAAAAGTCCGCAGATTTCTCTAATTTAATCCCGGGAACCATGTGCTCGCTTGCCGATATCTGGCCATTCAAACTGCCGGACTATTACACAACTTTTTCACTAAAACGAATAAAATTCGTCACTTTTTGCTTTATATCTTATTTATTTCACTTTATAAATTCATAGTTATGGGTGGGCCATGGGTATGGGTTGGGGCATAGTCTCGAGCGAAGGGCTACCCCGGGAGGCGACTGCGACCTACCGCGCGAGAGGCGGTCAGGCCGCAGTCTTTGCGACGCCACCAGATTTTGCTACCAAGAAGCCTTAATTAAATTAAATCTTGATGACGTCAGTCGCCCCCACCGCCACAAGTTAGTCGACACCAGCGCCACGACTTACAATGTCCGACACCAAAGTCACCAGTGGCGGCGTGAGAATTTAATTTTTTAGGGCTAGTCTCCACTGCCAGCGTGAGAATTTTATTTTTTGGGGGCTAGTCTATCACTTAATCTGACTCGACATCAGCGCAACAACTTACAATGTCCGACACCAAAGTCATCAGTGGCGAGATGAGAATTTTATTTCTTGGGTACAAATGCTCATGCGGACAATAGCGCACGCGGACAAAAGCCCATGTGTACAAATGCCCACGGGTACAAATGCTCATGCGGACAATTGCCCACGCGGACAGAAGCCCACGTGTACAAATGCTCATGGGTATAAATGCGCATGCGGACAATTGCTCACACGGACAAAAGCCCATGTGTACTAAAGCCCATATGTACAAATGCTCATAAAATTATTTGTTCTCATCGGCATGTCTTAAACTTCATGATTATACTGCGTTTGTTCTGAACATCTGTGAAGAAACTTTCACCCTAATGAGTTTCTAAGAATTTTAGAAGAGATTACTGTAACGCTGTTATTGTTACTTACCCACTTATTTAAAATCATTCTCTTAGTTATTATTTTTTGTGATCTCGTGTATTCACTTTATCGTGCGTTTCCGATAACACAGCGCGCTAAAGTATTTTGGTTTTTGCAAAAAATAAAATAAAATGAAAGAAACAATCAAAATTTGTTATTTACTTATTTAAGGCTGCTCATGCGCACATCGCACAACAATGTACAGCAATGGTATTTAAGTTAAACCTAAGATCACAGCAAAAATAATTGAACTGAATAGAGAACCTAATACCCTTCTTGAGCCCCACATACTCGGTTTGTGTACAAACTCTGATTGAATAGAACTACTCGTAAATAAGGAACCTTATACCCTTCTTGAGTTGCACATTCTCGGTTTTGATACAAACTCTGAGTAAATGCCACACCACCGAAAACCACAGCGTATAAAAACCATACCGCCTAATAACCACACGTCCGAAAAACCACAGCGTATAAAAGTTCCCCCACCACAATGTCCAGCTACCCATATACCAATTTTCACACTTCGATTTGCACTTTTGTACCCAAACTAATCAATACTAACAAAACCCTAATTGAGTCCAACTGATCTCCGTTTTTTTAAATAAACTAATCAATACTAACAAAACCCTAATTGAGTCCAACAGAACTCCGTTTTTTTAAAATAAACTAATCAATACTAACAAAACCCTAATTGAGTCCAACAGAACTCCGTTTTTTTAAAATAAACTAATTAATACTAACAAAACCCTAATTGAGTATAACAGAATATACCGATGAGAAAAATTAATTTTATGAGCATTTGTACATATGGGCTTTAGTACACATGTCCGTGTGAGCAATTGTCCGCATGAGCATTTATACCCATGAGCATTTGTACACGTGGGCTTCTGTCCGCGTGGGCAATTATCCGCATTAGCATTTGTACCCGTGAGCATTTGTACACATGGGCTTTTGTCCGCGTGCGCAATTGTCCGCATGGGTATTTGTCAATTGAGTATTTGTCTTTGGGCATTTTTCCTATGAGTTTTTGTCAATTGCGCATGTGGCCGGCCACCATTCTAAACAGTGCAGTTTAAAATTAGCATTAACCTGTTTGATGAATCTTGTATAAAGATGGAAGTCAAATAGATACTTAGATTCTCGAAAGGAGTTCATATTGAATCAGCTTTAAAACAGGTGATAGCGTTAACCCCTTTCGTGAATCTATGTATCTATTTGACTTGAATCTTTATACTAGATTCATCAAACGGGTTAATGCAAATTTTAAACTGCACTGTTTAAAAAATGAACATATCTGTTAACTGTTAGACAAAACTGAAAACAGGTGATAGCGTTTACCCCCTTTCGTGAATCTATGTATCTATTTGACTTGAATCTTTATACTAGATTCATCAAACGGGTTAGTGCTAATTTTAAACTGCAAATATCTGTAGTTAGAACTGAAAACTGGTGATAGCGCTAACCCCTTTCAAGAATCTATGTACTTTTTATACTTTTATCTTTCTATTAGATTCACAAAACAGGTATATGCCTTCATCATTTACTTGGACATTAAAACAAATGAACATATCTCTAGTTAGAACTGAAAACAGGTGATAGCGCTAACCCCTTTCAAGAATCTATGTACTTTTTATACTTTTATTTTTCTATTAGATTCACAAAACGGGTTATATGCTATCACCATTTACTTGAATTTTAAAACTAATTCAATATGAACCCCTTTCGAGAATTTAAGTATCTATTTATTTTTTATTCTATTTATTTATATAGATTCACGAAAGAAGTCCAGTCTGCATTCATTTAAGCAGTGACCTGTTTGATGAATCTAGTATCAGATACAAGTAATATAGGTACTAGATTCACGAAAAGGAGTAGCGCTATCATCTGCTTTCAGTAAAGATTACAATCTCAGTAAATGGTGATAGCAGTATCCGTTTGGTGAATCTAGTAGAAAGTTAAAAGTAAAATAGGTACACAAATTCACGAAAAGAAGTAGCGCTAACACCTGTTTTCAGTTTTGTCTAACAGTTAATAGATATTGTTCATATTTTAAACAGTGCAGTTTAAAATTAGCATTAGATACATAGATTCACGAAAAGGAGTAGCGCTATGTAAACTTTAAAACTAAATGCATATGCGAATGAAGTTTTAAATGTTTAAATTTGTAAGATATTTTCTGCACAGCAGAGCACAAGAACCCATGAGTTAACTCACCATTCTATTTCTTTGGATTCCTGATACATTCCACCAATTGCAGATGACGACCAACCGCTCCAGAAATGTGTTAAAGACGCCTGAAGATCAATCAGACTTGTGAAGATGCTGCCAGGTTCATCATGAGTTGTAGAAAGACTTCAAATGTATGCACAACGTCAAATACTACAGATCAATCCATTGCGATCTAAACAAACAGAAATCAAATATTGAAGCACATTCACATAAGCATTTTAGGATTTATATTTAAGTTTGCAAATAAGAAAGTTCAAATTCATCTAGCTAAATAGAAGCATTCGGTGCTTGAAAGTAAAAAGTGTAAATGCTCGTATTTAATAAGATTAGATTCATATACTCGTTTAGTTTTAAGATTTACATGTATGTTTACGTTTAAAAAAGTTATATTCATATAACTAAATAGGAACATTCGCACGACCTAAACTAAATAGGAGCATTAAATACTTTAATACTTTAATATTAGAGGTAGAAAATGTGTACTCTTATAAAATGCTTCCTAGTAAAAATTTTATACTGGGCGCCTATGATTTAAACAACCATGACAACCAGTCAATTGACGGCTGGTAATCGCACACACGTTGTATGTGAAAGTGTTGAAAATTAAGTAATTAATATTGAAACACTTACATTTGATGTCGAGGAGTACTGGGCCTTCATCAACGGTTTTTCTGCACCAAGAAACTGGATGGGCGGCACCACAGGCTGTGCGGCTCTTACAGCCAGAGATAAAGATGCTACAACCGGAACTAGTCTGAAAAATACATCAAAAATAAATTAGATGTATATTTCTATAAATTAATTAAATAACAATTTTACCTTGTTCTCGTAGTAGAAAATTTGACTCAGGGCTTCTTAAATTTGTCTCTCAATCATCAATATACCCAATGATGATAGAAACCCAAATATGGGTTATAATACACATAACCTGTAAATAAATCAATTATTTAATACTATGGGCCACGTTTTTAAATTATTATTAAACAATATATTCAATGTGCAAAACTCTTACCGCTTTTTCAAAGATGCACTAGGTGTATAAACAACTCCAGATATGTGTTGAAGACGTCTGGAGGTCAATTTGACTCTTGAAGATGCTGCCAGGTTCACAATGAGTTGTAGGAAGACTTCAAATGTGTGCAGAACGTCCAATACTACAGATCAATCCATTGCGATCTAAACAAACAGAAATCAAATATTGAAGCTGCATTCACATAAGCATTTTAAGAATTATATTTAAGTTTGCAAATAAGAAAGTTCAAATTCATCTAGCTAAATAGAAGCATTCAGTACTTGAAAGTAAAAAGTGTAAATGCTCGTATTTAATTAGATGTATATAAGCCTCATTTATACACGCGTTTAGTTTTAAGATTTACATCTATGTTTACGTATAAAAAAGTTATATTCATATAACTAAATAGGAACATTCGCACGACCTATTTTCAAGCACTGTGAATGCTCATATTTTGTTAAATGTATTCAAACTTTCTTAAACGTAAACATTAATATAAACCTTAAAACTCAATGCGTATGTGAATGCAGCTTTAATTTAATGTAAATTGTACTAACTACAAATAAAACAATAAGCCACATTCAAATGTAATAATAAAACGCTTACCATCAATATTAAGATGCACTAGGTCCATCAACAGCTGCAGATGACGACCAAAGTAGTGATTACAACTCCAGAACTCTTGAAGATGCTTCAATGCCTTGCTGAAGATTGTAACAGAGACAGGAAAAAGATCTTCTGAAGACCTCCAACCCAATTTGTGAGTCTTCATCGAACCTGGAACAATATAACAATTAAATAACGAGTAATCAATAAATAAAACTGATCAATTACCTTCAATAACCTTCCAACTGAAGAAATACATCTTCTTATTGTGTTCTTGTACCGTAGTGTCCTCAATATACTCAATGATGATGGTAGAAACCCAAATAATAATGTAGGTTTCATGTATTCACTTCCATATTGTCTCCATTCTTGCACACAACAGTACTGACCTGTAAATATATCACTTTTATTAAATACTTTAGCCACAGAAACGATTTAATATTTGTTTATAACTTAAAATTGAACAACAGTTTATTAAAATTCACTTCAAATACTTTAACAAAACGAAACTGAGTACATGCAAATGGCGGACACGTTACATGACGATTCATTAGGTCTGTGACGTCACGCATATCTTAAAATGCGTTACAAATATGTAATTTTTCCAGAAAATATTATATCCCGAACGAATTTTATTTAGCAGTTATCCTAAATAAATTATTAAAACAATCTGATTACCTTAGTTGCAGAAATAAATCTCTCCATTGCGTAATCTCAAGAGTTTGAGTTATTTTCTTCAAAGATGATGGCATGCCCTCAAATTTGTATGCAGTTTCTAGTATTCCCTTGTTCCTTGTTTGCACATAATAGCGTTTACCTATAAGTAAATCACTTATTTAACACACGGCATAACACTCACATAACATAATAGAGTCCAATGAACAGAAAATAAAGGAATTTGTTAATCATTATGCCGCAAACCAACAATAATACATATCGAGGACACTCACAATTTCTTATTTATTGTTTTTCACTTTAAATTATACTGCTGGTTACTTAAATACACTAGAATATCTTTATCAAACACAAGAACTAAAAGATGACGCCAAAACTGTACTCACATCACAATGGCGTCACCTGAACTGAATGTCGTTCTGCGAAATCTGACCACAATTAATACTTTGTGTTTTGGCAAGAATAATTACACCGTTTATTGCGAAAAACTATGCTGATTAATAATCCGCGAACAGGTTTTAATTATCTAGTACTGTTTACGAGAAATAATTGTTTCTAGCACAATATCGAGGTCAAGTTTTACACAAAATGTGTCGACGCTTCTGATTGGCTGAATATTGCGATGCAATTTGTAATTGAAAACGGAACGATGAGTTTGATTGGTTGAAATTAATGCAATGTAATTGGATGTTCAAAGCGGGTTGTATGAAATAGCAAACGATATTATTTTTTAAATTTTGATAATATAAGTTAGCTAAACAATAAAAAAAACTATTAATATGCGAATATAACTAAATAATTTTCTATATTCTGGGCAACACTTAATAAAATTTATTTTAATGTATTTCATATCATATTATATTCTAAATTTTTTTATAAGAGTCCCAAGACCATAGAATAGAATATTTTGTTACTACCAAATTATTATAAACATTTAAAATGGCATCCTCAATATTTTTTATCAATATTTGTACTTTATTTTGCAATGTTTTCAGTATAATAATGAAGATTAATATTTTTAAATAACATAATTGATAGAAATGATCTAACTGATAGCTTCGAACGTTGTTTACTGTGACGTCACGCATACCAGAACCAATTAGCTCATTCAGAGAAGTTATGAAATATACCTACGTACATGAATTTAAAATAAAAATACTGTTTCAAAATGGTATTATGCAAGAATGATTTAAAATTCGACATTGAAAAAGACAACAATTAACATAAGCAACAATAGTTTAAAAGTTAATAATACAATAATATGATTATCGATAATACAATATAACAATAATATAGTATTTTACCTTGTGTGCAGTTACCAGCCGTCAGATCATAGTAGTTAGTAGCTCAAAAACGCACACATGGTTTAAAATGGCACACATAAACCTTTTATAAATATTTGCAATTTATTATTGTAATTTTTCTAATATTGTTTGGAGTAATATTTAAATAAACATGACTGATACAAAGCCAGACATAAACTGAGAGCTCTGAACGTGTTTGTGACGTCACGCAGACAGGAATCAACTTCGTTCAATGTAATGAAATAAACGTAAAGCGTTTATTTATCGATTTTAAATTAAAATGTTTTGAAATTGTAATATGCAACAAATATTTAAAGTTCAACAATGAAACAATATTGAGATTGTTGACAAAACATTCAATTATTTAATATTATTTTTTTCAAACTATTAAAACAAAATATTTTTAAATAAGAAGATACTTAATTAAAATATGCAACAAAGAATTCCATTGCAACAATAGAATAATATGTGATTGTTGAAATAAATATTCTACAACGTCTTTTACTAAACGTATGTTGGTGGAGAGGGCATATAATTATGTGCAGTTAGACAAAAATGTGTAGAAACAATTAAATGAAATACAATTCTGTTGGTAATATTTAATAATTTTTTATACCAACTCATTGTAGAGTGAATTATTTGAAAAGGGGCTCTTACCGTTTACGTAGACCCCAAAATCGGACGCCTCTGCAACTTAACGATGGCCCAACAATTTATGTCACTGGAGCTGCAAACATAAAAATACATTTTAGACCATAGAATTACTATTTATTGTATATATTTGATAAATATATACTTTATATACAATTACCTTTATATATTTTGTCAACATATTATCGCAAATAGTTAAAATAACAAAATAAAATTAGTTTAACAATATTTGAACTATTGTTTTAGTGATTATTTAAATATTAGTGGAGCAACATTTAAATAAACCTGACTGTTTAAACGCTAGAAATGAACTGAGCGCAGACCAGTGAGCGTGACGTAACGAACATGAAACAACACTTAGCTCCCAATGTGAACAAGTCCAAGCGGCGAAATCTCTACCGTGCTACAAAATAAAATCAATATTTTAGATCATTTTAAAATACATATTATAACAATGGATATATATATATATATATATATATATATATATATATATATATATATATATATATATATATATATATATATACAACAAAGATTCCCAAAGCTACAATCGAATAATAATGTGATTGTTGTTAAAAAACAAAAATTAATTCATATTTCATTGCAACAACGAAATAAAATTTTGTTTTATATTTAACACTTAAAATTCACAACAATAGATAACACTTTACCAACAATAATGATGTACTTGTATAAAAACAATCAATAAATAAAATTGAATAACTCAGGAATTTATTTATTAGTTCTCCAATAAGTTAGGATTCGTTCGAATGTTTTCGTCCCAAACTGCCAAGTTTTTACTATTTGAGAAATAAAATAAACATATCAATAAAATACTACAAATATTGTATTTATCGTTGTAGAAGTGCACTAGATGTTTCAGGAACGTGTTTAAAGACACAAATAATAACATTTCACATAAAATTGTATATTTTATTCTACAAAATCTGCCCTAAATAAATTCTTAAAGTACGTAACATAACATTGATGTGATTTTGTTCATTATTTAAAGATTTACAAATCTGTAGCATTTACATATTTGAACAGAATCCACCCATTAGTCTTATAGATTTCGATAAAATAATATTCTGACTGTATGGTGTATGTCATGTCATAACATTTGACATAATGTAAATTTTTCTTATAGAATTTAAGTACAGTACTGTTAATAATTCCATATTAACAGATTCATAATTATTTTTTTAACATGTACAAATTATGAATTAAATTATTGTTGTACCTTGCATTTCTCGCTTTAGACGGTTTTAGGGCGAGATCGACATGCAATACAAATACAATCGAATTCAACTGACTTTCATCTGTCATCTGTCAAAAGTAGACCAATCAAAATGTAGGACCCTTAATTACAATTCAAAAATAAATCGCAGTTACGTTTAAATTAAATGTAATATTTCATGAATAACGAAAAACATTAAATAAAACAAAATTGTATTAAAATTACTTTATATAAATGCTTTTTTTAAAGTGGCGTTTCCGCCGCTCCAAATTTTGGCCGCCCACGTACGGGGGCACGCTCTGCATCGGCTCTGCACCTATGCCAGAATCGACCCTGCTATGCGTGTTTGTTGAACGATTGCTATGCGTTTGTTGAGCGATTGCTTTGGAAATTAGTTAAATTAATATTAATTAATAACAATCGCCGAAAAAATAATGTGTTATTTATATTTTCGTGAAATTTTATTGATTCACCATAGCAACAATTACTTTTACTGCCTAGGCATTAAAAATAATATATACCACAGGACTAAAGTACCGTCAACTGGGGTGACTTCGGACACTTTTTTGATATTTTTTGCAATAACTTTGTTAATTTGTAAAATAAATTTGATTTTTTTGATAAGATGTTGCAACTGATGTCTTAGCATGATTTTCCAATATAGACCATATTTTTAATGTTTTAATTATAGTACTTTTTTATATTTTTCTGCTGTCCGAATTCACCTCTCGATGTGGGGTGAATTCGGACAGCTATTAAAAACCCATAGTAAACCGAACAGGTACCTATAAAAAAGTAACTTCGGACACAAAATTGTCAAAAAAATATGTATTTATGTATTATAATTTTTTAAATAATAATTCGAAATAATTTTTTTTTATTAATAAAGCAATCGCAATAAAATTTTATATGGGTAAACTAGACATAAGGAGACATCAAAATATATATTATTTACAAAAATATCGCTTCCAGTTAAACCGGAAATGACATCAACTTTGTTATTTCAAATAGGACACCCCATATATTTTTACATATTTCAATTCTACATGTAATTCTGAATCCAACGATGTATCACAAGTTTGGCTTTCATGCAAAATATCTCACAAAAATAAATAAACTATTAAAAGTTTAAGTATTATTTAATGAAAATACAAACAAAAGATAACAAATTAATAAATTATAGAAGATGTTCAAAGTGACCACCATTTTCTTTTACACATTTACAAAATTTCATAACGATTGCTAATAAAAAATGTGATGTGGCCAGCACACGACCTCTCGCCTAATTCTGCTTATTCTACTAATCTAATAAATAGTTTTACTTACATTTTAATAGTTTCATGTTTATGTGATATGTGAACGATATATATTTTAAACAATTATTTATTGAAAGTCTCATTAATTATTCAACCAACATTGAAATCTACAGCAAAACAATTACATCATATTCTAATTGATAGGCAGTCACTAATTTAATTAAGTTGTTGTTCGATGCCAGTCTACTACTCGTATTACTACGATTTTTAATTAAACAGAAATGAACAAGTTACATAAAATTACGTGTACAAAAATCCACAATTTAAAGCAAAGTTTCATATGTAAAAATATATAAATTATGTATGTATAGAACAGCCACATCCAATTAAAATACACGATAAATTTCTATGCATTTTAGAATTGAATTGTGTAAATCCCAAGTTAATATCATTTACCGTTCAAGAATTACAGGCAATGGAAATGAAATATGTAACAATAGACAAAGTACATACCAATTCTCTCACAAGAGCTTCAATTTTTATACAGACACACTTCCAGCATATATCATTTTGCACAAACACTTTAAAAAGTCCGCAGATTTCTCTAATTTAATCCCGGGAACCATGTGCTCGCTTGCCGATATCTGGCCATTCAAACTGCCGGACTATTACACAACTTTTTCACTAAAACGAATAAAATTCGTCACTTTTTGCTTTATATCTTATTTATTTCACTTTATAAATTCATAGTTATGGGTGGGCCATGGGTATGGGTTGGGGCATAGTCTCGAGCGAAGGGCTACCCCGGGAGGCGACTGCGACCTACCGCGCGAGAGGCGGTCAGGCCGCAGTCTTTGCGACGCCACCAGATTTTGCTACCAAGAAGCCTTAATTAAATTAAATCTTGATGACGTCAGTCGCCCCCACCGCCACAAGTTAGTCGACACCAGCGCCACTACTTACAATGTCCGACACCAAAGTCACCAGTGGCGGCGTGAGAATTTAATTTTTTAGGGCTAGTCTCCACTGTCAGCGTGAGAATTTTATTTTTTGGGGGCTAGTCTATCATTTAATCTGACTCGACATCAGCGCTACAACTTACAATGTCCGACACCAAAGTCACCAGTGGCGGCGTGAGAATTTAATTTTTTAGGGCTAGTCTCCACTGCCAGCGTGAGAATTTTATTTTTTGGGGGCTAGTCTATCATTTAATCTGACTCGACATCAGCGCTACAACTTACAATGTCCGACACCAAAGTCATCAGTGGCGAGATGAGAATTTTATTTCTTGGGTCTAGTCGCTAATAGAGATTTTCCACTCGAGCTGAATATGCTTCATTCCACACTTGTTGCAGAATATACTATTTTCTACTCCTGGTATACAGTGAGTTTATTTTAACTTGAAACATAGGATTTATAAGGTTCATGGTTACGGAATTGACAGCAATGTATTAGAGCGTTCTTTTTAAAATGAAACATAGGGAATCAATTTGAATTTGGTAATTGGTGTCACACTGCTGCTACCTGGAAATACGATTTATACTTTGAACAATTAAAAGTTTTATTTTTACTAATTTATTACTAAAATACCATTAAGTATTTCAAAAATATAATTTCTTAGCACTCTAGAGTCATCTTGTAACTATCTATATATAAAATATGAACAGTGTAGGTGTACTAACAAGAGCTCAGTTTGTAATATAGCAAGCTCCCTTTTTCACTATATTTTTGGCACAAGTGTAGCGTCTTAAGAGCATTCTGTACATTCTATTGGTAAAATTTTTTTTTTCAGCACGTTAAACAGTCGAAATTTCTTATTTTCAACTGCTTGCAGGCGTTTAGAAGCACCTACAGATTTTTCTTTATATTTCGTAGAACATGATATTTTAGACTTGAATCATGTAGTTTAAAGTTTAATCTACGTTGGGGTAGTGTTATTTTTTAGAAAAAACTTTCTGATTTCGAGAAAATTAGAGGTAAAAAAAACGGGAATTTTTGTAGTTTTCTTTATTTTATAAACTAAAACTTCGGTACAAAACAGAAAACAATGGCACTAATAGAACGAAGTTTTATCCCTTATCTACCATATAAAAATTTGTTTTTGTTAAAATGTGCAACCATGTGTCGATGAGGTGTATGCGTGTAAAGTGCTTTTTACGTGTATATTCTTCCTATACAGAATGCTCGTAAATACTCGTTTTGCTACAAACTCTGATTGAACTGAACTAAATAAACAACTCAATATGTTTCGTCCCACATACACAGAACTGAACTAATTAAAAAACCTTTATTCTTTTTGAGTGAAATAAAATAATGTGACACTGTGTTTTAAATGCCTAGGCTAATTTTACAATGTGCCTACGATAAATACAGCTATATAAATAAAGATGTAGGTACTATTTTCTCAATTTTGTCTTCACTGGTATTACCCCACCGAATACAATCAGGTTCATTCAATTTAAGTCTTATTTTTGACAAACAGCAATATTTAAATATGAAACTGACAGTAAGAAATTAATTGACAGAAACAGTTAACATGTAACAGCGGTGATACAAATATCATCGATTTGATAGCCTCTTACTGCCCTATTTTAGCCAATCAAATTAGTCAAATATGTGCAGTGGCGGATCTAGAAAATCTCCAAGAAGGGGGCGAATTCTTATCAAAAGTAATATTTTGATGTTGTTCTTTGAAAAAGAAAGGAAAAATTGCGCCGCAGACGAAAATTTTTTAGGGTTCAAGGTCAACGGCTGTTTTATTAAAAGTCAAGTTTATCTATAAAGCGGAAATTACATATATTTTACCCTTTTTGACGAGTAAAAATTAAAATAAATAACCAATTTAAAAAATAAATGAAATGAAAATTGGAAAATTTCTTTATCTTTAATTTGTCAACGATTTCTTAAACTTTTAAAGATCAAATTCTTTAAAAGGGGGACCATCGCCCCATCGCCCTGCCATTGGATCCGCCACTGCTATAATTACAAAATAATATATGTTTCAATTGTTATTTTATTAAATAGTATATTGTGTTATTAGGATTAAAAGTGATACTTTGTTTGATGAGCAATTATTTTACATTTGCGAGGCGAAGCGTAGCGAAGCCGAGCGGATGCAAAAATTGCGAATCAAACAAAGACACTTTTAATCCAAATAACACATACTATTTTTTCTTCAACCAAGAAAATTACATATTAAATTATTGAAATATTTTGTTGAAATATGATTGAAACTAAGAAGGTAGCTTTGCTTAACCTTTTGTTTTGTTTACAAATTTTATTGTTCTGTCAAACTAAAATAAATCAAGAGTTTTTTTTGAATTATGCTCCTGATAATACATACCTGATGATTAAAGTAAGTGTTTAAATATGAGGAATGAGAATAATAACTATCTAAATATTATGAATTTTTATAGATTGTTGTAATACTGGAAATTTCGGGTGCATGCCGTTGCGATGAATTAAAGATTGATGTTATTGAAGACGTCAAATCAGCTTTACTGGTAAACATACATGGTAGACAGCTAAAAAATATTACGGTTCGATGAACCTAGCACTAGTAAAAGTATAATATCCTCCATTCATGACGATAATAACAGTAGAAAAAATGAAGAAGTGCGTGATGATCAAGCTCAAGAAATATTACGCTCCCAAGATTCTAGTATCATGTACCATTAAAAAAATGTTAATACTGTTGAAACTTGTGGCTTGTTCAATTTTTATCAAAGTTGCTCAAGCTGTACTTTTAATATCACTGTGAATAAGTAATAAATTTGTAAATTAATATTAAACCTAAGTACTAAAATTAAGATGTTTTGAAATCAGATTAATAATTTCTTTTTTTTGTTTGATTAAATTAACAAAAAAAACATTCAATATCTACAGAATACAGAAATACAGAGTCTACTTTTAAGCTTAGGATTAAAAGTACTTTTAAGCCTAGGATTAAAAGTGTAACCTAGCAACAGTTACATTTTTTTATTAATAACAAAAACGTCAACTTTTAATACTAAAAACAGTATTAAAGTAGTTCGGTCGTCAATTGAAATCTTTGATTTTTTATTGAAAATGGTCTGGTTGAATAGCAAATTTAATATTATTTTCAAAAGTGCCAAGAAAACATGCCCTTGCGGTACTCGTTTTTGAGAAAAATGAGTTTGAAGTTCACTGTTTTTACATGGGCTCTTATGGAAAACGACACTTTTGGTTAAGAAAAATTGAAATTGCGCCGTAAAAGTTCGTTGAATAAATAGTGGCAAAATGATATTTGGAAAGGTAATATATTAAGGCTTCGTTATGCATAGTCAAAACCCTACGTTGCCGATGTAAATAGCCCAAAAAATGGGAAAATATGTGACAAAATCACGACCAAGCGGAAGCCGATCGGCCGTCACGTTCTGCAGGGTTGCCAACTGCGGAGCGTGGGAAATTTAAACGCAGATTTGAATGTTAACCTTTTATTTCTTGAAACAAATTGGATTGAAAAATCAATAATTTTCATGATTTTAAGTCATTTATCAAGAACTCGTTTTTATAAACACACTATCGTATTTATCATTCCTGTGTTTACATTTGAATGCCTCGGACAATGCTGCCAACTGTGTCAACGCCATAACCTGGCCCGAGTTATGACACCGGGTGATTGACTAGTCAAGTTGCGAATGAAATTACAAGATTTGTAAAATACGACTATGTGTTTGAGAACCAGATGCATAAAAATTCATAATAAAATATTAAAAACCGTTACAGTCGAATTTCACTTCATAAATTGACAACAAAAAACGGACTGAATTTGACTAGCGTCAACGACGACCGAACTACTTTAAAAGAACCAACTTTTAAGACGGTTGAAGAAAAATTATATTTAGTGTAAGTATAATTATAATAAAATTAAAATTTACCAACCGCCAAGGAGGGGGCGACCGCCCCCCTGTGGATCCGCCCATGAATATGTGTCACGTGACACATGAATTATACATATATTCGATTTAACTTTTATGTCATTCTATTCCATGCAACCGTTGCCTCAAGATTGCTTCTGCCTGTTGAGCGTGCAATATCTGTATTACACTCATACAATATTGAAGCACTTGCATCTGCAATATTGCTCAATGTAAAATATGCTTAATAGAGCATTTTGGATAAATATTTGTTTATCTACGTACTACACTCATGCAATATTGAAGCAACTTGCTCTTGCAGCTGCAATATTGCTCAACATAAAACGGGCTTTATAAAAAATGAGGCGAGAGGTAAAATCGTCTTATAAAATTCGTTCCGAAACTGATTTTCCGGTTTGGAAGTATCCAAACACAACAACACAAGTTCGCGTATTCGTTTCACAAACATAAACAACCTTCTTCTTAAGATACTCTCGCACTAAGCCCTCTTCTAACAGTTTAATTAAAGCTGTATTGTCACTAGATTAATTACATCTAATTAACTAGCTCGAGTAGTACAAGGGAAGAAGGAACTTAGTGACAAGGAAAACAAAGTCTGTATAGAGACGTAAAGTTGTAGTCTTGTTCTTTAGGGACTGCCAAACCTGAAACGGATTAGTGTTTGTGTTGTGCGTAGAAATGGAATTTGTTAAGAGGATAGAGGGCGCACCACACATTAAAATGCTACGATTTAACTGCGAATTATTTAAATAGATATATGTGCATTATAATTTATTCTTTGTGCATTAAAATAAAAAATTATTTGGCATTAATAGATATTTATACAACAAATGAGATACATGAATGTTTATTCAATAGAAGAAAGTTTAGCCCCCGAGCCCGAAGGGCGAGTGGGATAATTTCTTCGAGTGAATAAACATTCGTATCTCACGTGGTTTATACAATATTTTATTCAATTTTGAAGAATTATTTCAAATATATAAATTATAAATTTATTTTGACATAACAAAAAAAATCAAAGTAGTCGTCAGTGGCAAGTTGTCATTGTTTTTATGCATTTTTGACGAAATAATGAAATCAGAGTGATTTAAAAATGTGTTGAGTGATTTAAAAAGTTTTTCCTCACAGTGAGGAAAAATATCTTACTTCACCTTCACATGTGGGAGAAGTAAAATGCTGCTCTAACTCATGTCTAAAATTTACAAAATTTTTAACAAAACTTTGTGAAAAAACCACACCTGTGGACTAATGTGTGTTTTTACATACATTTATTTTTACAATTGTTGACTTGATCCATGTAATATTTTTAAATGTGTTTTACAATTAATTCTATGTATACAATTTTGTTATGACTTTCACTCCCTGAAGATGACCCATGTGGGGTAGAAACCGGTTGGAGATGAAATAAAGCCTTCAAATCTTGTGACTGACTTCCAGTAATTGATTTTTCCTTCCTTATCTCAACATCCAGTCAAGAAGTTTTCATTATAGTATTTAATTGTAATGAGAATAAGAAGAAAAGTTATTTTTAACTTATGTTATAAAAAAATTGTCTTTATCTGGTAGCATTAAAGAACTGTAGTGAAATTTAAAAAATAAATTTATCAAATAAAACGTTTAAATAGTGTAATCCATGATCGGTTGATTTTTGTTTCTGTGTAAAAAATATTGACAGGTGAGACGGATGACACGTTGACATACTAGCGCCATATAAGTCATAAGTAAGATATTAAATGTAGTAACTGAACGGAGGATGGCTTCAACACAGAACAGTTTTCCTGTGAATGAATCTTTTGATTCAGGTGATGCAAATTTCTGTGTTTGCATATTTTAGATTTGTATTATTTGTATATTTATACATTTATGTTTATAAGTCTAGATATGGCGGGAGGTTGTATACTGGCAATTAGAGTAAAAACACCTCACTTAACATTATAGAAAATATATATTTTTAGTAAATAAGTATGTCGATCAAAAAATACAATACACAATGCATAGATATTACATCGGTCGGTTTTATTAAATATCGCACACACACATAAATGGAAGAATGATTGTCACTTATGAATGAAAAACAGCAGCATTTTTGTTTGCTTTTTGATAAATGCCAAGCAACTGTGTTTTGTGTTCTGTGTGTTTAAAACGATTCGAGTTATGTATGTGAAAAACTCGTGGAGTCATATATTACAAAAGGGAAAGCGAGAAAGGGCTCTATCATGTATACAGGTTGGTGGAGGTGAAATGCGAACATATGGAAATATATAACAATGGAGTTATCATGCTAGGCATCTTGATATACGTGGAATAAGTACTGTCAATGTCAAAGTACCTGTCATATTATTGAAATTTTTATTTTCATTAAAATATTTACATAATAATGTATGTACGAGCAGAACGAGAAAGTTTACATGCACTTTTAGGTTTTATTATTATTTCTGTTATTGATTACTCTTTTTGCCACACAAATTCATATTACTTCGTTTTGTGACACTGCTACAAAATATATCAAGATACCTGGCATGAAAGTTCGATTGTCATGTATGTTTCCTATGTTCGCATTTCACCTCCACCAACCTGTATACCTTTAGGGAAACACAGAAATCAAATCAAAAGATTCATTCACAGGAAAATTCGTCTGTGTTAAAGCCATCCTCCGTTCAATTACTACATTTAATATCTTACTTTTATGACATATAGCGCTAGTATGCCAATTTGTCACCCGTCTCACCTGTCAATGTTTTTTACATAGAAACAAAAATCAATCGGACATGGATTACAAGATTTCAACGTTTTATTTGATTTGATTTTTTAAATTTTACTGCAGTTCTTTAATGCTACCAGATAAAGACAATTTTTTATAACGTAAGTTGCAAGCAACTTTTCCTCTTATTCTTATTACAAATAAATACTATATTTATCCAAATTTATATACAATTTTGACCATTAACCTTTTCAATCTTCAAAAAATATCACTTACACACACACACACACACACACACACACACACACACACACACACACACACACACACACACACACACACACACACACACACACACACACACACACACACATACATACAGACATCATCGGGAAACTATCAAAAATGAGTTGTAAGGACCCTAATTCGTGCTCATCCACTAAAAACTCACTACCAGATTTTTTGCATGATTCCAATACCTTCCTTTACAGGTAAGCGGAAGGTAAAAAGAAATAAATAAATAAATATAATGTAAATTACTATTATGAAACACTTGTACTTCTACATAATGCATTACAAGTACCTACTTGTAATTGTAAAATTGAAAGACTGTAACTTGTTTTTTATGAAACAGGGCAAGAAAAAGAATTTTATTATTTATATGACAAAAATCACATTTTTATCTGTCGCTCCTAAGCCCCTTTTTTATGTACCTACGCTACTGAAACATCTCACCGATCTACCCGCATTGATTCGTGTGTTAGAGAAGAAAAATGAATCCATTCTTTTTCTTTTTGTTATGCCAGAAAAACGACTATATGAAGACTGAATACTGTGAATAAGGTTATTTGAAAGTGAATAAAGTCAATTTTACATTGAGAAATATTGCAGATGCAGTGCAACTTTTGACAAATTGATTCAATATTGCATGAGTGTAATACAGATATTGCACGCTCAACAGGCAGAGGCAATCTTGAATCAACCTTGAGCCAACGGTTGCATGGAATAGAACATGTTCTCATTTTTGTATAGTCCATTTTACATTGAGCAGTATTGCAGATGCAAGTGCAACTTTTGACAAATTGATTCAATATTGCATGAGTGTAATTGCACGCTCAACAGGCAGAAGCAATCTTGAAGCAACTTTGAGGCAACGGTTGCATGGAATAGAACATGTTCTAATTTTTGTATAGTCCATTTTACATTGAGCAGTATTGCAGATGCAAGTGCAACTTTTGACAAATTGATTCAATATTGCATGAGTGTAATTGCACGCTCAACAGGCAGAAGCAATATTGAAGCAACTTTGAGGCAACGGTTGCATGGGATAGAACATGTTTTAATTTTTGTATAGTCCATTTTACATTGAGATGCAAGTGCAACTTTTGACAAATTGATTCAATATTGCATGAGTGTAATTGCACGCTCAACAGGCAGAAGCAATATTGAAGCAACTTTGAGGCAACGGTTGCATGGAATAGAACATGTTCTAATTTTTGTATAGTCCATTTTACATTGAGCAGTATTGCAGATGCAAGTGCAACTTTTGAAAGGTTGATTCAATAATGCATGAGTGTAATACAAAAATTGCATGCTCAACAGGCAGAAGCAATCTTGGGCTGCATGGAATAGAACATGTTCTAATTTTTGTAAGGCTTGCAGACAATTCAGTTATTTCTAGTTATTTTTAGTTCGTTGCTACCAACTGAACATAAACGTCAAAAAGATTAGTGTTTGAAAGTTAGGTCCGTCGTCCATACCGTAGTAAAACGACAAAAAACGAACTTACACGAATAAATCTACGCTCGGTTTGGTTTCAATGTTGTCTACGTCACACATGCCGCATTTTAATGCACGTTTCAAAAGAGTTACATTTTCATTTCGATAAAAAGTAATATATCTGTCAAAATTTACAATTTATTATTATCACTTTCCTATAACTTATATATGCTCAAAATTGATATCCAATAAGTATTTCTTTAAAAGTCGTAGGCTTGGAAACCCCCAATTAGGTAGGTTTGAATTTAGTTTAATAGTATATTATTTAACGATCACATAAGTTGCTAGGTTTCAATACAAACAGAAATATAAAGCTCTTGTGTAATAAATTACAGTTGATAATTATTTTATTCTAAATAAAAGTTTTAAAATTTAAGGACAAATATAAATCTTTAGAAACCTTATTTAAAATCAGTAATTTATCGATATTTGTAGTTATTTTTATCAAAATACTATCGTGTGTGGTATCAAATTAAAGGTCTTGGGAAAATAATTCTAGTAGAAAAACAAAAATAACATTTAAATGATCGTCAATTGTTTTTTTTTATAAATTATTCAAATTATACCGAGTTTGGTGTCAATTTGAATCGCTCAGGGAGATAAGTTTTTAAAAAATGTAAAAAATGACATTAATACGATTTTCAATTGTTTCTCAAAAAATTACTCAAATTTTTTTATTCAACCAGTGGTACCAACTTTATAAACATATCTTATTTTATTTTTATTAAAATACTATCGTGTGTGGTATCAAATTAAAGCTTTAACTGATCGTCAATTTTTTTATCATACATTATTCAAATTATACCGAGTTTGGTGTCAATTTAAAGCTCTCGGGGAGATAAGTTTAATAAAAATGTAAAAAATGACATTTATGCGATAATCAATTATTGTTTCTCAAAAAATTAATCAAATTTGTTCAAGTGTATTATCAAATTAAAGTTTTCTGGAAAAAAATATTAGTCGAAGAATCAATAACAACATTTAAACAATGGTCAGTTGTTTTTACTTTCCGCATTATATTCTATAAGGCTATAAGATATTATGACGGGTTAAAATTTTCGAGTGTGAGTTTTTAGTGAATAAGTATCAGATTTTTTATGGTATTTAAATTATGCCGAAGTTGGTATCAACTTAAATAGTTTGGGGGAAAATGATAAATTTATTTAAATTTTGCAGAATAAAGCATAAAATTAACGGCGTTACGAAAGTAAGTTATTAAAACTTATAATCGGGGAAGTACTGTGGCGGACACAGCAGATTTTTTTTATTTGAAATATCGTTTTTACATTTCAAAAGTGTCAATTCAGTTTGTTGTGCAGGTGGTATACGTTTTAAATTCTGATTTATTTAAATAAAACTATTTAGTTCATGTACAAAGTGTTTTTGTTTACATTATTTAATATTAAAACAAGTTATTATTTCGTGAAATTAAAATATTTATCAAAAACTTTGATTGAGAACTACAGCATGTATTTACGAGACATAACGTACGAACCGGTAGCAACTCATAGCAAATCCATTCCTTGTAGTTTTGTTTATAATGGCAGCAAAAGCAAGTGAAACGTTAGTAGTGCCGTAGTTATCCATTTATATTTGGTACAATAATGGCCATCGGTACATGAAATATGGTACAAATTTGTTACTAATTGTTGTTTTGTTCATATTTATAAATATTTTTGCTGGGGGTACAAAATTTTAAGCCAAAAGCCGTATTCAAGTATTTAAAGGTGTCATGTGTCGTAAAAGTAGTGAACGCGAGTGAAACGAACATTGGATTGAATCGAACTGAACTGAACTAAAGTGAATCAACGGTTCCTGGTGTGCTGTCCGGGGTGTTCCTGTCCTCCAGAGGTGTACCCGGTGTTCCAGGAGTGTTCCAGGTCTTCCAGACAAGAGGTACCAGTAAATAAATACATTTTTTATTTGTTTTTGATATTGTATACGTACATATCTGAATACGATCATAACTTTTATCTAATTTGAAGTGGCAACCTTATAAAGGGGCGGATTTAGGGGGAGGGCACAGGGCCCTCGAAATAAATATCTGAATGATTATTTTTTTATTAGACTCAGTAAAAACTCGACGTAATCTTAGCGAAAGCTTTATAATCAGGGACGTAATTAGGGGGGGCCTGGGTGGTCTATGGCCCACCCTGCAAAGTTTTAAAGTGTCGCTGACGTGGTACTAGTAGCTACAGAAAAATTAAAAAAAAAACATATTATGACCTATAATATAATTTTGACAATTATCGGGTTGAAAACATTACCATTAAATACTTCATGTTACGGTTTATTTATACTCTTTTAAACGCGTTTTAAGAAAGTTTGAATACATCTAACTAAATACGAGCATTCACAGTGCATGAAAGTGGGACGTGTGAATGCTCGTATTTATTTATATGAATTTAAACTTTCTTGAACGTAACATAAATGTAAACTTTAATACTAAATGCTTATGTGAATATTGACGTCACGGAAAATCTATTTCTCAATTTATTAAAATACGTAAATAGATAATCTGTATTTTTACCAACGTTTTGAACCTAACATTAGGTTCATTGTGATAAAAATCTCATTTTTAGTGCCATGCAAGTAGCCCATTATAAACAAATCTCACAATTCTTTATCAGATAACTTAATTACTAGTTGTCTTAAAAAACTACCTCTACATATATTTTATTTTTACCATATTGATTTTTATATCAAAAGGATTAGGAATTTAATGTCTTTGTGGTGGTGCCACTGGCCTGGTTAAATTGCCTGGCCGTTTTAATTTCCTTTTCAAATATTTCACGCATGCCAACCTTCAGAAAAGTCCCTAAACTTAAATCACATGGGAGCAAACAATTTGGACAAATATAGTTTCGTTAAAGTGTAGTTTGACCAAAAATAATTAAGGGTATCGACTCCACGTAGCTCAACACCGCATAGAAACGCTCGCTAAAAATACGTAAAAGCAGTCTAGCAATTTCTACAATGCTCGCGAAGTTTTATAGATAAAGCTAAATTTCATCAATTTATTTACAGACGAACAGTGCAACTAGGATTATGCCGAGTTACATTTTCTAATAAATCTCTTAATAATAAGAAAAAGCATGTAAAAATTGCTTATAACACACTTTTTTATTAATTTTGTATATGGATTTCAAAGATTTTTTCAGAATTCTAACTGGGCATAATCCTAGATTAATTCTTTCACAAAAATCTAGTACCTCTTTTTCCCTCAAATTTTTAATATGCGCAATGAGTAAAGCAGAAACTGCTACACCCCTAAACACGCAATATTTTGTTACGGAGACGAGACCCTTAAGCCAAACTGTATTTTAGTCAAACTGTAATTTGTTCAACTAGAATTTTGTCAAACCGTAAATATGCCACCCCGTATTTTAGCCAAACTGTATTCTAGACAAACTGTAATTTCACATTCCGTAATTTGACCAAACCGCAACTTCGACTAATATTGTCGAATCGTTTTCAGGTAAACCGTAGTTTAGCTAAAACGCAACTATACCTAACTGAAATCATCCAACACGGAATTTATCCAAAACGCAGTTATTCATAATTGTAATCTTGTCAAACGCATTTTAGTCAAATCGTAATCTTATCAACTGTATTTCTTAAATACAGTTTATTCCTAGAATACTCTCGATTTGACCTTTTTTTCCATTCCACTCTTTTGCCCACTACTACGGCTACCTGAAACCAGCCCGAAACTCGTACTTTGCCGCATCCTAGTTATGCAGTCATTTTGAAGAAAATACTATAATAGTATATTACATACCGAGCAGGGAAATGGTTCATTACAGCCGAGCGTTTCATTAGATGACTGAGGTGCTTGCACCGAAGTCATCTATGAACGCGAGGCTGGAATGAGCCTTCCCGCGAGGTATGTATACTATTTTATTCACAATCCAATTGGTTATTGATATGCCCGTTTTAAATATTCATTTTATTCATATTTTATGACAGTTTTATTATAATTTGTTTTGATACTTCAACATAGTGATCTATGAAAAAGTTGCTAGGGTTGCCAGGTAACTTGAAAAAATGTTTATTGATTCTGTCAATAATTAGTTTCTTGCTGCTTTTTATCGAGATCGAGCATATTAATTATCATGTTGTCTGATTGTGAAGATGGTGAAAACGAAAATATTCCTGTAGAACTGCGAGAAGCTGCAAAAAAAGCTTCTGAAAGTGACGTTTACCTAGCTGGAAAACGCTCACTTCCCCGCTAGCCGGGAAGTTTTTTCCGGTTAGCTGGGAAGTAAAGTAAACAATGACTCGCTTCTCAACTGTTTAGAAGGTTGGAAACGCACATGTTACCAACCGATTGTGAATAAAAGTGTTTTCGTTGCGAGTAAACTGCCAGATTATTATTGACTTCAGGATAATGTTTTTATAAACATTTAATAGAGAAAGAATGGATTTTAAGATGTGCATTTTAAAATTTTAAAAATTAATTTCTATCATGAGATATACCCGTGTCAAGTTTGCATAAGTTTTTTCGGAATTTTTATATTCATGTACAATTTTTAATCAAAATTTTAAAAAAGCACATCTGTAGATCCATTCTTTCTCTATTAAATAATTGTTGAAATACAATTTAACCATTCTTGTACTGGCCACAAAACACTCGCTATGTTAGTACATTTTATGCTGGATTTTAGGTAGTAGACGGGCCTCTTCAGTACCATGAAAGTTGCTCATTCGAAGTATAAAAACATTCTATGGCCTGAAACTACTCTAAATTAACTAACTAAATTTTTCAACACTCTTGTACGTCTCAGAAACACAAACAAACTCTTTCATTAGATAAAATACCTGTGCAAGATTCCATTTAATTTGTTAGACCTTCGACCATATATAGGAATAGACAAACAACGCAAGCCTTTGTTGTGAAGCAAAGAACTAGCGTAGCGGTGTGAAGAGGAGTATGACCTGCAGACACCTTGAAGTGTTGCAGTTGCCTATTTTCATTCTCTGTTCCATGACAACAAACCAGAAGTCAGCAATGTGCAACACTCTATCGTGTCCTCACCTATAGCTGCTGCTCCCCGCTACCGTACTTCTTGCCTTCACAACATTGTATACTACAGCATTGAGTGTTATCTGTCTATAGACAAACAACGCAAGCCTTTGTTGTGAAGCAAAGAACTAGCGTAGCGGTGTGAAGAGGAGTATGACCTGCAGACACCTTGAAGTGTTGCAGTTGTCTATTTGCATTCTCTGTTCCATGACAACAAACCAGAAGTCAGCAATGTGCAACACTCTATCGTGTCCCCGCCTTTAGCTGCTGCTCCCCGCTACCGTACTTCTTGCCTTCACAACATTGTATACTACAGCATTGAGTGTTATCTGTCTATAGACAAACAACGCAAGCCTTTGTTGTGAAGCAAAGAACTAGCGTAGCGGTGTGAAGAGGAGTATGACCTGCAGACACCTTGAAGTGTTGCAGTTGTCTATTTGCATTCTCTGTTCCATGACAACAAACCAGAAGTCAGCAATGTGCAACACTCTATCGTGTCCCCGCCTTTAGCTGCTGCTCCCCGCTCCCGTACTTCTTGCCTTCACAACATTGTATACTACAGCATTGCGTGTTATCTGTCTATACCTATATATGGTCGAAGTATTAGACGTTCTATACTATCATCCCTTGTAACCTTGTGCATTTGACGTATTCTACGTCCCTACAACCCCACATCGTAGAAGGCCAAGCAAACGTATAAGATCTTTGCCTTCAGAACAGCAGACCAAGCGACTAATCAATCAAGAAGTTAATCAAATTACGAGAAGGTTCCTTAAGAGGCCCGTCTACTACCAAAATCCAGTAAAATGTACTGACGTAGCGAGTGTTTTGTGGCCAGTACAAGAATGGTCAAATTGTATTTCAACAAGGATTTAATAGAGAAAGAATGAATCTACAGATGTGCCTTTTTAAAATTTTGATTAAATAATTGTACATGAATATAAAAATTCAAAAAAAATTTATGCAAACTTTATACGGTTATATCTCATAGAAATTAATTTTTAATTTATATGTAGATCCATTCTTTCTCTATTAAATGTTTATAAAAACATTATCCTGCAGTCAATAATAATCTGGCAGTTTACTAACACTTTTACAGTATTTTTCAACTTCAAAATGACATTGCATAGCTATGATGCGGCAAAGTACGAGTTTCGGGCTGGTTTCAGGCAGCCCTAGTAGTGGGAATGGAAAAAAGTAAAATCTAAAGTATTCTAGGATTTCGGTAAAAACGTAGACGAGCCATGTAAGTCTGTTTTACATTACACTAAATCTTGAGCAAGATATTGTTCAATTTGTGAAACAATCTAAATTGTGTAGTATAAAACCCATTTTACATTGAGCAATATTGCAGATGCAAGTGCAACTTTTGACAAGTTGCTTTAATATTGCATGAGTGTAATACAGAAATTGCACGTTCAACAGGCAGAAGCAATCTTGAGGCAACGGTTGCATGGAATAGAACATGTTCTAATTTTTGTAAGGCTTGCAGGCAATTCACAGTTTTTTCTAGTTATTTTTAGTTCGTTGCTACCAACTGAATATAAACGTCAAAATGATTAATTTGTGTTTGAAAGTTAGTGCGTTAGTGGTTATAATGCCATTCTATCCTTATTTTTCAACAATATACAATATACAACAAATCCATGAGGTTAAGTTGACATAATATAGTAACAAAATATTGGTAAATTTATTAATAAATTTATACATTAAATAAGTAATTTCATGTTGCTCAGTGTAAAATAAAAAATGTACCTAATTTTCTTGAGATAAAAAGAAATTAAACACTAGAATTTTGTGAGGATCTCATGAACAAACTATAAAAGTTATCATTGAGTTTAAAGACAAAATGAGTAGAACATAGATGTAAAAACAATAACACAATAATTTTATCAACAGAATTGCCATAAATTCTATCTAAACTTGTACAATTTTTGCCGATTTTCGCATAATTATTAAAGCCAAACTAATTACTTAAAGATTTTGAAGACTCCGCACTTTTAGTATGCTTCCTTAATCTACATACAAAAATTCAACATCATACGTATAACAGTATTAGATTGAGATCATCACAAAAATTACTCGTTTTTCAATGCATATTATTGCCATGCAATAGACTCTTAAGAGCATTCTGTACAGGAAGAATGTACACGTTAAAGCATTTTACACTCATATACCTCATCGACACATGGTTGCACATTTTAACAAAAACAAATTTTTATGTGGTAGATAAGGGATACAACTTCGTTCTATTAGTGCAAAAAAATTTTTCGGCACGTTGAACGGTCGAAATTACTTACTTTCAACCGCTTGCAGGCGTTTAGAAGCACCTACAGATTTTTCTTTATATTTTGCTGAACATGATATTTTAAACTTGAATCATGTAGTTTAAAGTTTAATCTACGTTGGGGTAGTGTTATTTTTTAGAAAAAACTTTTTGATTTCGAGAAAATTAGAGGTAAAAAATGTGAATTTTTGTAGATTTATTTTATAAACTAAAACTTCGGTACAAAACAGAAAAAATGGCACTAATAGAACGAAGTTTTATCCCTTATCTACCATATAAAAATTTGTTTTTGTTAAAATGTGCAACCATGTGTCGATGAGGTGTATGCGTGTAAAGTGCTTTTTACGTGTATATTTTTCTTGTACAGAATGCTCTTAAAACTAAATGATTCTACGAGTGATGCTCAGATTCCAAGTAAACCGTTACTAGCGTATCATCCCCCTTCTTTCGCTGTCTATTCCCGCTTTGTCAACGTCACACAGAATTCCGACTCTTCGGGTCTCGAACCCAATACCTCTACGTGTCTGGAATACTTCCACTTCCGGTTAACAGCGTTGCCATTTTCCTAAATCACCTCGCAACGCTGTAAGTCATGTTGGTTAGTTGGTTTTATTTTCTTTCCAAAAAGATAAGTTGTGGGTTTTATAGTTTCCTGTAGTGGCCAGCCTGATTTTACCAGAGGTATCAAGAAGCGACATAAATCATTTTAGGTTGGTATTAGTATTGACCGGACCATACAGGGTGTTTCAATATCTTAAAACTAGCTGGTTGAACTTTTGTCTTATTTACTATTTAGTACTTAGCTATTTAGCTAGTAACATAATTTGACATTTTTTTCACACTAAGTTTAATCAGCGCTTCTGCAATATTTCTGTAATTTTTTATTTTTACCTCCTGCCTCATATTCTATAAAGGAGGTATTGTGATGAGTTTACGTAAAAAAATTTGATGTGGCCAGCACATAACCTCCCGCCTTATCTAGATTTATAGACATAAATGTACCTAATTTAGTGCACATTTAAAATATACAAATAAAAAAATCTGACGTGGACACCACATGACTTCCTTGTAAGCCTATTAAACTGTTCATACTTTTCTTAAAAACTAAAATGTAGAATACCTAATATAAAAATTCTTTTAACTTATTATACAAATATATTAATATATTAGTACTACTACTGCTACTATACTCACAAATATATTTTAGTCATTTTATTTAAACTGCAGAAAAAGATATAAAGCATATTTTACTATTGTCACTGTCATGTCATAATCATTTAAATTTTACGTAGTAACAAATGTTAATCGATCATGGACTACAAGATACCGAAATTCTAAATTATAAATATATACTTTAATTATTCTTAAATGATAGCAGATACAAAAATATTTATAAAATACCGATTGTAGGTAATAATCACATAATCTTTCATTTAAAATATAAAAATTTGTCTTAAATTAAATATTTATCGAAATATTCGAAAAAAGTACTACTTCCGGTTTGTAGATTGAAACCAAAAATAGGAGGTGCACAACTAGATGCTATAACAGTCCTAAATACAAAATTTAAACTTTCTACGTCTAACCGTATTTGAGTTATGCGACATACATACGTACGTACGTACATACGTACGTACAGACGTCACGACGAAACTAGTCATAATTGATTCAGAAAAGGTCAAAACGGATATTTCCGTAAAAATCTGAGAACCGAAATTTTTCGCGATTACAATACTTCCTTTTTACTCCGTACAAGGAAGTAAAAATACGTGTTTATTTATTTTTTATGCCGAATATCGTATTTAAAAATCAAAAATTACCGAAATACCCTATTATAAGTGCAAACGTTGAGCGCTGGTTGGTTAAATTAGCCACTTAGACATATAATTGTGTAGATCTGTATCTAGCTTTAAATTGTATAACATTTTTCAGTATCTGAGTTTCCTAATGCAAATAAAATGCAAAATTCTCTGTCTCCTTTGGGATTATGTGCAATTCCGGGCCACCCTAAAGTTATTTTCTGTGTAATTTAAATCATAAAAACATTTCCCAATCTTTATGCAAATAAACAAGTTTAATTTTAAAATTCAAACTAAGTTTGCCCTGTCCCAAACTCGTTTAACTGTAAATTCAAACCCAATATCACTGTTTTCACTTTTCAGGCAGTTAAGATTAAATTTTATTTAGATTAGATACCTATACTTATTGCGGTGAGTGGTAAAAGCGCATTTTTGGTCATTAAGGCGTTAGAAAAGCGCAGAAATATAATCAGTAAATTTATATTGAATAGATCGTAACATTGAATAAGCGCATAATGTGATCTCTGACGTCACTATCCCAGTTGGACCTTGTCCCCGACTAACGGCTCGCTGTAGTCTCAAACAGTGTTGCCATATTTAAAATTTCGTGCGGTCGTACTTAGTACTTAAAATTGCCGTATTTTGATCACTATGACTGTACGCATATTTATTTGACTAATATACCTACAGGGTAATGAAAACAAATTAATTTTTAAATTTTATAAGTATATATTTTTAAGTATACAGGTTGGTGGAGGTGAAATGCGAACATAGGGAAATATATGACAATGCAGTTATCATGCTAGGCATCTTGATATACGTGGAATAAGAATAAGTACTGTCAATGTCAAAGTACCTGTCATATTATTGATTATTTTCATTAAAATATTTGCATAATAATGTATGTGTACGAGCCGAACGAGAAAGTTACATGCACTTTTAGATTTTATTATTATTTCTGTTATTGATTACTCTTTTTGCCACACAAATTCACATTACTTCGTTTTGTGACACTACTACAAAATATATATCAAGATACCTGGCATGAAAGTTCGATTGTCGTGTATGTTCCCTATGTTCGCATTTCACCTCCAACAACCTGTATATCAGTACTAATAACTGATATTATATTATGTATATAATTATTAGTACCTATTCAACATCTTTTAATAAAAACTTCATGACTAAGGTGATTCTAAATAAATAAAAAATACCCACTTGTGGGTATTTTGTTACTTTGCTTGTTGGAAGCCACCATTGTAACGATGTTTTAGGTTGGAACTTAATATTTTTTAAATAATTAAGCAGTTATTAAAATGTTTTACACTTCACACGTGGGCAAAAAGGAATGACCCACTCGAGAAAATGATCTCACTCAGCCTTCGACCTTACTTTGCTCACTAGTAAATTAAATAACTATTAAATATAAATCCAAATAAAATATTTAAATTAGGTATATCGATATTAAATAGTACGAGTATTTATTTAATTATCGATTTTTTAAAATTAATAATAATATTGAGTTAATAATTAAATAAATAGCAATTTTCAGTGTACAATTTATTTGAAATAGATTGTAAAATGAATAGGTATTTGCAAATAATTTATTTAAAACAAATATTGAATTTACGGATCAAAAATAATTTGGCAAAAGTTCAAAATAAATTTTAATACATTTTGAATGAACATTTTTCATGCTACAATTTATTTTTAATGGTACCTAATTATACCTTTAATTCCTGTATTATTTTACTACAACAAAAAAGTAGCTTATTTTAAATGGTTGTATTTAGAATTTTATGTAGAATCAAAACTTTAAAAATATACGGGCTGTTCCATTTAAAATAAGGAAGTTGATCTCACTTCCGGCTAAACAGGAAGTTATAAAAATTAATTAATTATGTAGTTTAATGCGCCTTTGAATGTAGTTTATAAACCTATAATATAAATGTAATTGCCTTAAAAATACAATTTTTTGGGGGAGTGCGTCTGTTTCAGGAAACGCCCGGTATAATATACTATTAGACATGTTCGTATTTTTGCTGTCCACATCATTTTCCCACCAATACAATACCTCAATAAATACTTTAAACCTATCATCTTTCTTATAAATACATCCGTTTCCCCTATAATACACCCTCCATTTTACCCTCTGTCAGCTAATTTAATATATAATTCACTCTCTCGAATTCGCTCTTGGCACAGGGCAAGCGAACGCTCGGCTTCTATAATATACAAAAACAACCCCATAAACTTGTCTAATTTATCTCCTTGTAAGTTCCCGCGATTTTGACGACTTCCTGTGCCTTCGGAAACACTCGGCTACACTCGAGGGACTTCGGGTAGAGTCGGGGAGCTCCGGAAAGCTTATAAAGGCTGGAGGGTGTTTGGTGGGAGGGTCGAAAATATTTCATTTTGAAGTAAATGAAAAACTATGTTACATATTCTTATTTTGCTTTTACTTGTAATACTATAAGTAATCGTAGTTATGTCGGGTGCCGTGTCAACAGCAGAATATTCAAATTCCGAATCATGTTACAGCCTAATATTCATTTTCAGAATATTCAAATTCCGATTTTTTTAGGTTTGCACAAAATTATTCAAATTCCGAAGTATGTCACAGCCGAATCATCATTTTCAGAATATTCATAATCCGAAAATTTTAGGTCTGGCCAAAATTATTAAAATTCCGAAATATGTTACAGCCGAATATTCATTTTCAGAATATTCAAATTCGGAAATATTAAAATTCCGAAACATACTGCAGCCGAATATTAATTTTCAGAATATTCATATTCCGAAAGTTTTAGGTTTGCACGGAATTATTCAAATTCCGAAACATGTTGAAACCGAATATTCGTTTTCAGAATGTACCATATTCCGAAAGTTTTAGGTTTGTAAAAATTTATTCAAATGCTGAATTACGTTTCAGCCGAATATTCAATTTCCAAAAATGTATAAATTTTTTTGTATCTTTTTCCAATTTTAATAAAATCATATCAACGTTTTACTGTCTTTTAATCTAAATATCATTAAAATCCTGATTTAGTCAGGAAAATTATTTTTCAAATAATTATGTCATTTATATGGTAGAACAAAGTGACGTGGGGGCTCCTAACTTAATGAAACCTTTAAAATTATGAATTAAAATAATACTGAAATAATTATTTTGATCTTATTTTATAACAAAATAAAATTGTCATTTTAACAAATGTCATTCTAGCGACGAAAAGCAAAACTAATTGCAAACTGCCAGCAAGCGATAAATTGAAAATTCGGCATTTTTACAAACCTAAAACTTTCGGAATATGTACATTCTGAAAATGAATATTCGGTTTCAACATGTTTCGGAATTTGAATAATTCCGTACAAACCTAAAACTTTCGGAATATGAATATTCTGATAATTAATATTCGGCTGCAGTATGTTTCGGAATTGTAATATTTCCGAATTTGAATATTCTGAAAATGAATATTCTGCTTTAACATGTTTCGGAATTTGAATAATTCTGAGCAAACCTAAAACTTTCGGAATTTGAATATTCTGAAAATGAATATTCGGCTGTAACATGATTCGGATTATGAATATTCTGCTGTTGAAAGCATTCCCGTTATGTCGATTGTTTTTCTGGTAGTATTACGAATGTTTCTTGTGCTTGGATATGATAAAAGAGTGCGCAGCACGAGTAATATTCGCGAGCACAAGGTACATGAGTTTATAATATACTACCAGAAAAATAATCTACTTAACTATGACTACGAATGGTATTCAAGAGACTATTTTCCTCATTATATTAAATTAAAATGTATTATTTTTCACAAAAACCATATAAACTATGTATATAAGTATATAATAGTTATTTATGTATCTAGAACGAAAAGTGAAACTTTAAGGTACTAGCAAGTTGTTTACGGCCGAGGCGCGAGCCGAGGTCGTAATTACTTGCGAGGACCTTAAAGTTACTTTTCGTTCAAGGTACATACAAAATTTTATTTCATACTGGTTACTAAAGTTGTTGAATTATAGTATTTATTAATAGAAATTTGCAAAAATTCGTAGAAATATGATACAAGTAGGCTAAATAACAATTTCTATAGGGACAACAATTTGTTTATAAATAATGAAAAACATTTTTCGGACGATTTATCGTACTAAAAGTGAAACTTTAAAGTCCTAGGACTTTAAAATTTTACTTTTAGTACGATAAATCGTCCGAAAAATGTTACTTTATGTCACAGTATAACTATTTCAGTGCATATTTTTGAATATTGACATAGTATGCGTATATTCACCGTAACCATGACACAACAAACAATAATAAATGCTTTTTTATTTTCCACCAAATGTCAAATATTTAAAAATTATGCTTATAAATAAAATTGTGTTACTTAAGATTGTTAAGTTTGTTTTATTAATGAAATAGTCAATGCGTATACCACTCGATCATCAAAAATAATAGAAAATACTTTTGTCTCCTGGTTCGACGGTTCGACGTATTTCCGCAATACACCTCTCGACCTCCGGTCTCGAGTTGTTGCAAAGGTAGAAATTGACTTGTTTCTGGATTTTCTGGTGTTTTCGGTTGGTATATCTGGAGAAACTTTTAAATTGAAGAGAATCTTGTAGAAATTCGGTTGTCCAGTAATAGTGTAGATGGTTTTTGAGTTGTCGGTTTAAGAATCTATATGGTTTGTGATTTTGTAACATAACAACAAAGCGTACAGATTCTAAAGCCGATTTTTTAATTTTTCCTTTAATATTAAATACAATTCTTATTTCTTATAAATAGGTACAATATTTCTTAATTTTTATCCTAAATTACCTACATATTTTAAAAACATACCTACTGAATATTTAGAAAATATCCAAAAATAATGACAAAATGAAAAATATAAAATAAATACATGTTGTATCATGTTACTTGACATAAACTCGTCAACAAAATTAGGGGAACACTTGAAAAGAGGTGAAATTTCACCCATTTTCAAATCGTCATAACTCGGCGTATTTTCAGTCGATTTCAATGAATCTTCGAGGGCGAAAAACTTTGAAGTGTCTACTTTAAAGTCATGCATGCGAACTCTAGCGTCACCCCTTCCACCCTATCCAGCACAGCTGTGAAAAAATGATTTTAAATCGAAAAAATGTCCAACTTTAACGATGTGTACGGAGTTGACAAATTTTTTTCGACTCGATTCACCAAAAGGGCACTAAAATTAGTTCAATTTCCTGTGCAGGACTCAAAGAACGAAGATTCTACGTTGATTTTGCACAAAGTTATGAGTGTTTGAAAAAAAGTGCAGTTCGAGGTTTTTCGCGCATAACTCAGCGACTTTTCAATCAATTTTTTTCACAATTTAAACCATTTCGAAATAATAAAAGAATACATTTTTTATTAAATTGACCAATTTCGTCAAAAAACCACAAAATCCACTTTTTTTCAAACACCCATAACTTGATGCCAAATCGTCGTAGAAGCTTCGTTCTTTAAGCACAGGGAATTTAATAAATTTTTTCGATTTAAAAGCATTTTTTGTTGAATTGAAAAATTCAAATTATATATTATTGTTCCGACAACAATTAGAAATAAAAAGGAATTAAATACTAGAATTTCGTGAGGATCTCATGAATAAACTATAAAAGTTATCATTGAGTTTAAAGACAAAATGAGTAGAACATAGATGTAAAAAGTGCAGAAAAACAATAAAACTATAATCAACAGAATTGCCATAAATTCTATCTAAACTTGTACAATTTTCGCATAATTATTAAAGCTTAATTACATTAATTAAAGATTTTGAAGATTCCGCACTTTTAGTATGCTTCCTTAATCTACATACAAAATACAACATCATACGTATAACAGTATTAGATTGAGATCATCACAAAAATTACTCGTTTTTCAATGCATTGCCATGCAATAGGCTCTTAAAGCAGTACAATATTTTTAAACATCCCATGGACGAAGGACGATTCCCGTCAAGTTGGACACTATCCCTATCTTCGACCATATATAAGAATAGACAAACAACGCACGCCTTTGTTGTGAAGCAAAGAACTAGCGTAGCGGTGTGAAGAGGAGTATGACCTGCAGACACCTTGAAGTGTTGCAGTTGCCTATTTTCATTCTCTGTTCCATGCCAACAAACCAGAAGTCAGCAATGTGCAACACTCTATCGTGTCCTCACCTATTGCTGCTGCTCCCCGCTACCGTACTTCTTGCCTTCACAACATTGTATACTACAGCATTGAGTGTTATCTGTCTATACCTATATATGGTCGAAGATCCCTACACTAAATCACACACCTAATGCCGTATGCATTGTGTAGTGTGCACTGGTGTACACAAACTAAACTTAAACTGGCATTACTCGACTAACTTACAAGTTATACGGTCACATATGTTTAACTAGTAACTACAGAGGGTACAAGCGTAGTGAGGGGAACAATAGGTGTACAATTAAATTAAATGTTGCCATGTTTACTTTATTCACGCTTCTAGCTTAGTTAATTTGAATTGAAACGTGAGGTTATAGTATGCACTTGGCATAAATAAAGACACAAAAGACCTTATTTATTATACCTACAGGTTGTTTCAATAAATAAAAATAAATTTACACATTTAAGCCTCATTTCCGCCGACTGTTTTAATGCGAACTATGTTTAATGCATAAGTACTAAGAGCAACGCATAAAGCGTAATGCACTTAATGATTGATATGTGTCATATCTATTATTTGTTTCGAGTTGTCCATTTTTTTTGTTTCTAAATATGGAACTGAATACCTTACTTACGAAATTAACAGTTCTTCCATTCCTTAATAATATCACAAAAATTTCGGTAATGATTAAATTACAAAATTCGACAACAAATGTCATCTCTGTCGAATTAGTCCTTAAACAAAATAGGTGGAAATGGCCATCTAATAAATAATCATTATGCATTACGCCTTACGCACTAATCATTCTGCATTAAGCACTAAAACACTAGGTGGAAATGAGGCTTTAATGTATTTAATATAACAAGATTGGATTACGAATGATTTTTTTAAATTTTAGACAAATTGGTATACCTTTATACAAACGTTACTGTTTTGGAACCACACTGTTATAATGAGTATTTTTAATTAAAATAAAATTAAAATTTTTCTTTGAGTCAATTAAAACACCCTATTTTAAGTTTTAACAAATAATTAATACCTACTTTATGTTTCTGTGAATTATGATAATGATAATTCCACTCCTGTATAAAGTAAGCCATAAACAAAACACAATTTTATCGCTTTGACAGCGGACAAAAAGGAAGGTAACTTTTTGCAAGTGATAAAACCTTATTTACCTTTTTCTTAGCAAGCAAACAATAAACAAAACACTGAGATGTCATTTGCTTCATATTTCTAATATTTGTCAGTGAAATGATTTGATTTTAGGAATATTTGTGACGAAGATTCGAAGGAGTCGTTAAATTATCTCGTTGAATTACACTCGAGCATTTTATTTCCTTCGGATAAATACAATACTCGAAAATATGATACAGCCCGTATACATAACTTAGTACTTATTCTACAGCTGCAGAGTAAACTGTGTAGAAAATTTCTCACTTTTACTTAAATCTAAGTCTTTTACACTTTATAAAGTAGAAAATGGTTATAATGTAGCAAACGACTATGAATTTAATCTGAATATGAATATTTTACTGTGCGATTAGGCGCGGATAAAATATCTTATTAAGTCGTCCTCTTGCTCAAACTCCTCGACTTCAATTTCCAACGTTGCCAAGTTGCTCCTCGTAAAATGTTATCCTTATTCTTCAACTTTTATATTCATCTTGCGATAAAATAAAATTCTGATTGCAGATTTTCTTTCAGGAACTTTTACGAGTAGAATATCTGAAAGGATTCTTAAAAAATAGACTAGGTAGGTTTATTTTTATTGAAGGTTAATAATATTGAAAATTGCTTGACAAAAACACCCAATAAAAGAATTAACTGCAATAATAGTACCTAACCATGAAAACATTAAAAATTAATAGCACATTGCACGGGGAATAGCTGCCATTTCTTTCCGGATATTGGTTTTCAACTGGTTAATCCCCACAAAAAAGTCTACTCCAATAACCCAACCACGATTAACCAGTTGAAGACCAATATCCGGGAAGAAATGGCAGCTATTCCCCGTGCCAGCGAGTTTTTACCAATTTGAGGTTTGCAGCGCGATGGTGCACACCTGGATGACGTTATTTTTATGAAATGAATTTCCCAGATGTACATTTTTATAGAAATAAAAATTTGTATGTGAATTGTACTTAGTTTTTTTTAAATGATTTTTTCAAATTCGTATTTCTTTCTGGCCCACCCTTTACAATATTCATATTTCACTAAACTACAGGGCGATTCAAAACTTGGTGCATATATTTGTTATTCCATTTAGGTATAGTTAATCAGATATTAAATACACAATCAACAATCAAGTGGTGTCAAAAATGTGCTTGTTGCGAAAACGTCCTTAAGGGTATCGACTCCACGTAGCTCAACACCGCGTTTGTCCTATGTTAATGCATAGAAACGCTCGCTAAAAATACGGAAAAGCAGTCTAGCAATTTCTACAATGCTCACGAAGTTTTATAGATAAAGCTAAATTTCATAAATTTATTTACAGACGAAGAATGCAACTAGGATTATGCCGAGTTACATTTTCTAATAAGTCTCTTAATAATAAGAAAACGCATGTAAAAAATTGCTTAAAATACACTATTTCATAATTTTTTTTATATGGATTCCAAAGATTTTTTCAGAATTCTAACTGGGCATAATCCTAGATTAATTCTTTCAAAAACATCTAGTACCTGTTTTTCCTTCAAATTTTTAATATGCAATGAGTAAAGCAGAAACTGCTACACCTCTAAACACGCAATATTTTGTTACTGAGACGAGACCCTTAAAAAATTATTTTTGTTCCATGAACCGTTAGTTGAATACTATATGCCATTTAAATATATGCACGAAGTTGTAAATCACCCTTTATGAAATCGGAGACCATCACCTGTCATGAGCTCCCGGTCTATAAGAACTAGGATTCAAAATTAGGATTCAGTAAAATAGAACATTTGGGGAGTTAATATACTTATATTTATGTATATATCTAAATCACAAATATTTAGAATTTATTATTTATTCAATAATTCAACATTTTATATTGCTCATTTAATACAATAGTGATCCTAGACTAATTATTATGTATAAGAAAAATACAATTTTCACTGCTTAAATAAAAACATTATTAAATATTAATGTATGAGTATACAAATTGAGATATTGTAGCATTTTTGACAACATAATCAAAAACCGATAAAAAAATAATCTACAGAACTACTAAAACCAGTAGACACCTTTTCTGGACGCTTAAGGAGCCCGTCTACCTTCTAAAATCCAGCATAAAACGTATACTAACGTAGCGAGTGTTTTGTGGCCAGTACAAGATTGCTAAATTGTATTTCAACAAGGATTTAATAGAGAAAGAATGGATCTACAGATGTGCCTTTTTAAAATTTTAATTCAAAAATTAATGTAAAATTTACACGGTTATATCTCATGATAGAAATTAATTTTTGTCATACCTGCACAAAAAGTAACCTTTTTCGTGCCTGTTTTACGTGCGCAAAGTGGCTTATTTTTTAACTAGACAAAAAATGCGTGCGCAAAGTACAAGCGTGCTGGAATAGCGTGCGCAAAATTTCACTTTGCGCACGCAAATTTAACACACACAGTTTTCTGTAGTTACCGACACGAAATGTGCGCGTAGCACTAGCGCCATACACGTGATAATCTAATACTACAAGCACGTGAACAGCTGTAGTACCTACTTCTCTATGCATAGTTTCTACTGTCGAATGTCGACTATTGTGCAGATTGTGCATTGGATATTGGATCTAATGGACAATAATATTTCATTCTTATATTTTAATGTTCTTTTCTTTACTGTTAATAATTAGTTTCTTATGCTTTTACATGTAGGTAAATATTAGTTACTTTTTTATTTTATACATATTAATTTTAAAAGTATTCATTTTATCTTTTGATAAGTAAGGTCACTCAAAAGGTTACTTTTTGTGCAGTAATGACAAAAAATATCGTGTGCATCTCGTGAGCAAAGGCGCAATTGCGCTTGGCTTCGTTGCAGCCCTCGCCGTAGCGACCCTCGGCCTCCTCGGCTCGCCTCGGTAGACCTCGAGCCGCTACTGCTCGGGCTGCAACTCGCCTCGCGCAATTGCTTACTTTGCGCACTAGATACACAATATACTATTTTAATATTTTAAAAAGGCTCATCTGTAGATCCATTCTTTCTCTATTAAATGTTTATAAAACATTATCCTGAAGTCAATAATAATCTGACAGTTTACTCGCAACGAAAACACTTTTACAGTACTTCAGACTGCAGCTAGGATGCGGTAAAGTACGAGTTTCGGGCTGGTTTCAGGCAGCCGTAGAGTGGAAAGTAAAATCGAGAGTATTTTAGGAATCGAAAAAACGTAGACGGGCCCCTTAATAGAGATACTGCAAGCTCACAGGAAAATAGATTCATAAAAATATTCGTAACTTTGAAAAATAAATACGCATTAAGATGAAAAATATTTGTACAACGTTCTTTGAAGACTTAGATTGCTTGAGAAGTTTAAAAAATAAAGAAAAGTTAATTACTTGTTTATTTTCAAGCTTGGCTTACGTTTAAATATTAAAGTATAAAATTCATCGGATTTACAACAACATTTTACTTCCAAATCTTAAAGCTTGAATTACATTATACTTTTTTCGGCTAGAAACTTTGACAATTTTCATACTTAATTATAGAATGCTTACTTGGATAATGTAAATCAAAAAAAATTCGATTCAAGTTTCATACTAGAACCGCCTTTTTATATAACCTCAAAAATAATAAAGTTAGTGACAGCAGAATAACTAAATTGTAGGTACATAAAACTTCATCACTAATACATTAACCGAGTACGTTGACAACCTCAACTGACAATTACATTTCTTTTTAAATTTTCAATGGCAGTATTGGTCGATGAGCTAAATAAAATATGTCAGTGCAAGAACAAATTTTAAAACTAGATTCTAGCCGAATTAAGTATCTTAATAAAAGTTCTTTTTTCTAGCCGAAAAAAGTATAATGTAATTCAAGCTTAAGGCGGGAATGTAGCTGTATATAAAGAGGAAAAACAGTGCTCTACGGTTTGTAAAATATTGAATCTAATACTAACGTAAGACCATTGGAATTTTTACGACAGTATTTAATATTCTACAGTGCGACGCATCGATTTTACCAAATTTTGCCATAGTATTGTTTAAAAAAATGCCGAATAAGAGAAAAATACTACTTTTACATGTTTATTTAGGGCATTTTAAAAACAAAATTCATGCGTCGCACTGTAGGTAACATGTTATACAGTATATAAATAACTGATTATTTATTTTGTCTTATAAATGCAATATTTTACAAATGCCACTTTTAGAGCGCGTTCGCTATTGCTGCCTTTGTTCGACACACTAAATCTGTATATATCCTTTTTCTCGACGAAATCGTGGACAGCTACATCCAACCTTAACGGGCTATTTATAATATTATAATAGGTGTCATCAAATTTTGTCACAATTTCGATAAATTTTATTTCACATTAAAATCCAAGCAAGTATTATATAAAATTGCTTCGTTTAGTGACAAAAAATATTTTATTTTCTTAAATATAAGCGAATGGATATTTGTATTCTTAATTCTATATAAAAGCAAAATATTAGTAAATAATTTAGATTATTTAGAACTTTCTTCGTAAAATCTAGATTTATAGTTAACAATTGTATTAGGTAGTAAAATAAACGAAAAAAATTATACAGTAATATTACTACTGTGAGTTTTAATGTAATAGAGATAGTAATTTTTAACAAAAATATAAACAAAATGGCTGACTGACATATTTATTATGAGTCCATTATACCATACTATTGTATTATGAGTCCATTATGCAATACTATTGTATTATGAGTCCATTATGCAATACTATTGTATTATGAGTCCATTATGCAATACTATTGTATTATGAGTTCAGTTTGAATTCAGTGAATTCACTGAATTCAAACTGAACGGTAATCGGTAAGTAAATTAAAAGAACGGTAAGTAATTTACTTACCGTTCTAGAACGAAGAAATTAAATTTTGCGTATGGATAAAAAAGACCAATAGTGCAAAAAATGATATAATCATCACGAACGTTAAGGAATTACTGATGTCAGACAAAATTGGAGACTGAGCGAAAATTGTTTTCCATCGGTAAACTGTCCTTACTGTTCTTGATACTTAATATACTTTTTCTACTCCTGTTATTAAAACATATTACGAACTGGTTTCCATGGCACTAAATAACATTTTAAACACACCTCGGCAAGCCATGGCTTTGGCCGTTTTTAGTCACGGGCTGAACATAGCAACTGACATATTAAACACGGGGTGAAGTTGGCTCCTATATTTGACATTTAATTTTTGTGAAAAACTGAGGGAATTTATGATTTCTTTCAATAATTGTCAAATTTTAACTAGGTAATAGTGAAATAATCTTGCCTAAGTAGAATTTTGTAGCTATAGTCCCAAACTTCTTTGCCGTGACGTCATACCTGTAGTTCGTATGAATCAATTTGAAATTATGGCGGGAAAGTTATATTTTGATATCAAATATTTTTAAACTATATTATGTGAATATTTGGAATAACTATATAAATTTAATAATAAATAAATACCTCTAGAACAGCTGACACGGGAATAAGTAATTCTCCTTTTTCTTTTTCAGCAGTAAAATATTGGTACAAATTCAAGACAATCTGAATTGTTTGTTTATTATTGCGTTTGTCGGGCATATTTATAAATATTATTATAAATATCTATATGTAAACAGCTAATGGATGCATAAAACAACGATATACCTATGTTAAATTATTTAATCACAGTAAAAATAGTTTTTATTTGTTTGACAGTTTCAAAATTTATAATACATATTTCATAAAACAATATGAAAAACAGCCTACTCAAATAACAAATTGCTGGTATATCAACAATATAATTATACGTTTTCTATTTCTTTCTTTTTCTACTTCATAATAAAAACAAAGAACAAAACTTCACGTAACAGTATCAATACTTAGCAAATTTCGAATGACATACGTGTTTCAACTAAATATATGACAGTAATAAGATAGAAAGAGTAAGACAATGTATTCTTTAGTTATTCTTGAAAATAAAATAATGACGTCACGGCAAAGAAGTTTGGGACGGACTTTATATATAATATCATTATGATTTAACCTAAAAATATTATAAATGAAATATTATATATTTATGAATTTATGTTGTGTAATTTGTGGTCGTAGAAAAAGTATAGTATGTGACTCGTTTATAAACTCTCTAGATACTCGTTTTTTATACACTCGCTGCGCTCGTTCCTAAAAAACTCGTGACTAAAATGATGTTTATAAAACTTGATACATAATATCAGGGTTGAAAAAAAACATGTTTTTTTCAATTTTAAACAAAACATTTGTTTTTTACTGTTTAAAACTGTTTTTTTGGTTTAAAACATGTTTTTAACTCTGCACAAAAAAACATGTTTTAAACAACAAAAAAGCATGTTTAAAACATGTTTTAAACATGATATCTGTTTTAAATAAGTATTATTTCCATCGAAATGCTACTTTTTGTGCGAGGACGCGGATTTATATCGCTCTAGCTGCGTAGCTAGGAGTCACCGATGGTCGGTAGTTGAATTTGTTTTGTTTGTGTTATGCGTCGTGAATGGATTTCGATATAATTTTTAAACACCTGATTTAAAACACAGTTTAAAACATGCATTAAAACATTAGGCCGTGTTTAAAACATGTTTAAAACAGTTTGTTTAAAACAAATTGTTTTAAACATAACAACTCTGCATAATATACTATTTTGGTAATATAGTTTGTAAAATTACTATCCATATTATTGTAACTCTTTCTAATATAATATATTTTAACATCTTATGTATGATTTAAAATACTTATACAATACGTTAGAATATGTTTTTCTTTACAATACTAAAAATTATAGGCATATACCTCTTTAGTAATACAGACCTAAAGTTACCCTAAAAATGATATAAAAGTCTGGCTATGTTTGCAATTCCTAGAAAATTAGTAAGCAAGCAAAGATATATTTATGATATATATGGTTGGTGATTTTCTACTGATTTAGTGACTTTTGGGAACTAGGTTGGTAATAGTGGGCGGGTATACTTGTCACTTTGAGATTTTAGTATGGTATTTGGAAATTTGGTATTATATTTTGTAATATTTTGTAGTTTGTTTTTATTTTAATGTGGGTAGGTTGGCACTACTGTAGATTTTGATAAATTTAACAGTAAAATATATATTACAGTTTTTTTTTTTACTGGAATCACACATCGTTGACGTCTACGGTAGTTGCGATTTTACTGTATGGTAGTTCGGTAAAAAAACTCGAAATTTGTTATTAAAAAAGTTTCTTTGTAATAAAAAATCTGATATGGACACTACATGACTTCCTTGTACGTCTATTAAACTGTTCATACTTTTCTTAATAACTAAAATGTAGAATAATATAAAAATGTAATAACCGTATTTGATTTATGCGGGACGATCGCAACCAAAAATATGAGGTGATTAGCTGGATGCAACATGTAAGGATATAAAGCGAATACATGGTTGAATTCAGAAAAAAATACTCTATCGAATAGGCCTAAAAATATGTATATTCTAATTTGAAAAAATATAACTTTGTGTTTTAACATGAGAACCACTGGTTTAAAAATTATTTTATTCTTTAATCAGATGTCCCCCTTGGTCTCCTACAACTTTGCTTTATAATAATTTTTTCTATTTGGCGTTCACAAAGTTAACTTTGTAAAACGCAACTGAATGTCGCTAGAGCTCACTTTGTGACACGCAACATATTTTTATAGAAGGTTGGTATTGCTAGTATCAGATCAGTATCAGATGACATTTATTTCAATTGTTAAACGTCAAACTTCAGAATTGACAAATTTCAGTATAACCTCAAAATATGTTTTGCTTAATTAATTACTTTTTATTCAATAAAATTAATGACTCCAGAAATAGAAAACATATAAGTTCAATATTTTCTATAATATCTATACTTATCACCTAGAATAGTTCAGTAATTATATACTTTTGCAGTGACAGTGACAGATAAATAAATGACAATATTAATATCACCAACCAAAACGTTACATACGAGTTACATACATAAATTTCCCTAAATCGACTTGTGTGTATTGTGGCAGTATAATTTAAATTTTAATAATAAAAAGACACCAAATAGAAAAAATATTATAAAGACTTTTTTTCGCACTTGTCCTTTAGTAAACTCGCCCGAAGGCTCGTTTTACTAAATTTGAACAGGTGCGAAAAAATTATGTCTTATAACACTTTTTATTTAATATACTATTTTATAACTATAATTATAAAGAAAATATAGGCGGTGGTTGGTTTCGCTGTTACACCCTGTATATGTAAATTACAATTGTAGTTACTATATAGTATTAAAGAGTATTTCACATTTAAAGCAGTGTCAATACAGCCAAAAGACAACACTTTCTGACCGCTAGAAAAGATCAAGTTGGCAAATCTAATTATTCTTTAACCTTGTTCTTGTCTTGTGCGTATCTTGTCTTATGCAGTGTAAATAAGTAACGTAATGTGTTTGAAGCAAACAACGTTAGTTTTAAAGTTTATAGCTTACGTTCCCGTTAACGTTATGTTATGTAGTGTTATCGTACCCTTCACAGACTAAAACAGACATAATGTATCGCCGTAACGTAAGCACTGACTTAAGGTGGTCCTCTACCCATGGCAGAAAACAGCCAAAAACGTTTAAGGGGGAAATAGTATTTTGTGCACCTAGGGAGGGAAGCGTGCTATTACTCCCGCGGGCGAAGCGGCGGTCCGAGCGAGGGCGCCGGCTTCGCTCAAGGGTGTAATAGCTATTACTCCCGCGGGCGAAGCGGCGGTCCGAGCGAGGGCGCCGGCTTCGCTCAAGGGTGTAATAGCTATTACTCCCGCGGGCGAAGCGGCGACCCGAGCCGAAGGCGAGCCGCAGGTGAGTCCGAGCGAGGGCGCCGGCTTCGCCCATGGGAGTAATTGCTATTACTCCCGCGGGCCAAGCGGCGGCCCGAGCGAGGGCGCCGGCTTCGCCCAAGGGAGGAATAGCCTTCCCTCCCGTGGGACACACAATATTTTACGTCACGAGGGCCTCGAAATCACCTTTCTTGCAATGTTTTCCTCCCGCCAGTACCGGGAAGAAAACAGTGTTTTCCTCCCGCTCGGGAGGACCGTACTTGCTTTCCTCCCGAGCGGGAGGAAAACACTGTTTTCTTCCCGGTACTGGCGGGAGGAAAACATTGCAAGAAAGGTGATTTCGAGGCCCTCGTGACGTAAAATATTGTGTGTCCCACGGGAGGGAAGGCTCTGGCAATGTTTTCCTCCCGCCAGTACCGGGAAGAAAACAGTGTTTTCCTCCCGCTCGGGAGGAAATCAAGTACGGTCCTCCCGAGCGGGAGGGAAAACTCGCTTCCCTCCCTCCATTAGCAAGAGGAAAACACTGCTTTCCTCCCCCGAGTGACGTAAAATAATTTTTTATACGGACGGGAGTAAACGTCAACTTTTTCTTATTAAAAATCATGATAGAAGTGATTCATTTAGTCCCTAGGGAAATAATCACTCCCTAGGGAGTTTATATTATTATTATTTATTTGTTTCTGTGGGTTGCTATGTATGATTTACAGTACCAACAACAAATAACATACTTGATAATTTATTACTATATTTTTAAAGTAAATTAATTTGGTCCGTGTAAAAAATAGTATATACCCATCAGGAGAGACTGCAATTTTTCCCTCGTTGCTTTGTATCCCTCGGGCTACGATGTATAATATACTATTTTGCACTTCCGGGATTAAAATTCTTCTTTAATCTTTTCTTTTAGGGACTAAGGTTTTTAATTTGATCCTAAGGGATTATTTTTCATATTTAATCCTGTTGTCAAGGTATTGAATTAATTATTCCCGTTGTCAAGTAAATATATCTATGGTAACAATATAAATATTTGTCAATAATTGCAAAAAATTGCAAAATGTGTATTCTGTTAAATTATTTTGTATTCGGATGAAGTGCAAAAAATAGCGTATATACCACAAGACTAAAGTACCTTTAATCCTTCAGGTGATTATTTCTCTCATCTTCGGCTCGTGAAATAAACTTCACCCTCAGGATTAAATCATGTACTTACTTTAGTTCTTTAATATACAGGGTGTCTGTTTTTAAATGAACCAGCATTTATCTCGCTTATTTGTTGATTTAGCGTTTTTTGTCAAATACATGATTTATACAGTATCATGTGTAGTAAATGATAGCGGATGTGAATCCTTGGTATCACTTCCGGTCTTTGAGGAAGTCATAGCAACTTTCAAATTTCAAATGGAACATTGTATTTTTTATTACGAATTTGAAAAGTACATTAAATTTGCTTTACGGTGGTATAAAAAAGTTATATGTTGTATTATTAAAATATTAAATTACGGACACTTAAATTATGCACCCATGAACGCTGACATAAGTAAGCCTTGCCGCGAAACAAAAACAATAGTTGAAAGCAGTTACCTGTCAACATTTTGAACATCTTTTATTAAATTAATGTTAGGTACTCTCCAAATACTCTAATAAATGAATTGTTTCTTAATTATTCATAATATGCGTTTTCTTTATTATAATTAGATTTAAGAGATATTTTATTGTAATTTACATTGATTGTTGACAGGTAACTGCTTTCAACTATTGTTTTTGTTTCGCGGCAAGGCTTACTTATGTCAGCGTTCATAGGTGCATAATTTAAGTGTCCGGAATTTAATATTTTAATAATACAACATAAGACTTTTTTATACCACCGTAGAGCAAATTTAATGTACTTTTCAAATTCGTAATAAAAAATACAATGTTCCATTTGAAATTTGAAAGTTGCTATGACTTCCTCAAAAACCGGAAGTGATACCAAGGATTCACATCCGCTATCATTTACTACACATGATACTGTATAAATCATGTATTTGACAAAAAACGCTAACTCAACAAATAAGCGAGATAAATGCTGGTTCATTTAAAAACAGACACCCTGTATAATAATAAATTATATATAATAATATTCGCCCGAATAATGAAAAACCTGCCGAATAGGCAGAATACCGAATAGCAGAACTCTATTTTTTTTATTAATTGCTGACATCAAAATATTGAAATTTTGTATTTATTTTTTTTAATAACGTCAAAAAAATGTTATTATTTAGATTATTTAGTGAATTGCCATAAGAGTCCATGTAAAACGAGCGTAATTTCAACATTCAATTACTCAAAAACCGAATAGACAAAAATTAAAAAGTTTTTTTAAAAACTCAATAGTGTAAAGGCACTGTATAAATTTCAACCTCTCATCATCATTTTAATTATGGTCACCAACCTCCTTAATTATTGGAGAATAAATTATAGAATCTTTTAAAATTTTTGCTATATGTATCAATACTGTTAATACAAGAAGATCAGAAGTAATGTGACAATAGTAACAGTAGAATATTTTACTACACAAGTTCTGCACACCACAAAACTGAAGTTAGCCAAAGATGTTATCAGAATTCCGCATGCTTACCAACTGCGGCAAGCGAATAAAATAAAAATGCAATTCCCTATAGATTGTCATCGATATGATATAAAATATAGACTTGTGTATTCGAGTTGTAAACGTTTCTATATGCTTTTAAATTCTACAGACATAAATACATATTGAAGTAAAGTATGAATATAAAAGAACATAGCGCGAAATGTGTTGAAAATATCGAATGTAATGATATATTTTTAAAACGTTGCAGATGGTCTTAAAAATATAAAATTTTATTTTTCTCGTTTTCGTTTCTATGGTGGCTGAGGCCGCAACATGATGATTGTGACGGGAGCACACAATTTGGACAAATTTGTCAAAGTGTAGTTTGACCAAAAATAATGAAGCCAAACTGTATTTTAGTCAAACTGTAATTTGTGCAACTGGAATTTTGTCAAACCGTAAATATGCCAACCCGTAATTTAGCCAACCCGTAATTTAGCCAAACTGTATTCTAGACAAACTGTCATTTCACATTTCGTAATTTGACCAAACCGCAACTTCGACTAATATTGTCAAATCGTTTTCAGGTAAACCGTAAACTACTGAACACAACTTAGGACAACAAATTAAAGGGTTTATACTGTACGATGTGCTGATCACGAAACAAAAATATTTTTTTTAAATTCGCAAAGTTAAGGGTAGTTTACTTCACGTGTGTACATTTGAAGTACGACTGTTTTGATAGTATATTTGATAATTTGACATTAATTATTATTAGATTATGTAAACAATTACCTTCATTGTAGAAGAATTGAAAAAAAAATTAAAGATAACTAACGACCCGTGGCAAAAAAATGTTTCCTTGAATTACGATGCAATTTTTTTGCGAAATTAAAAAAAATTATATTTCATGATCAGCAGTACAGTATACCTATACACTTTAATTTTTTGTCCTGAGTTGTGCACATCCTGTAAAATTAAGTATCTTTTTTCATAAATTATAGACTATTTAAATCTTGAAAACAAAATGGTAGCCACGTATCCCCGGAATTATTTGATCCATTTCCAAAAATTTGACATTGAATTATATTTATATCTGGAATAATATAATTACATTAATCTATTTAACAATGAAAATCACTAAAAAAAGTGAAATTAAAATTTTTAAATAAAAAACCGATTTACAACCATCTATTCGGTTCCGGTTATGGATTTGCCAAAATATTTTTAACGATTCCGGTATTCGTTCGTGTGAGTAGCTGTATTAAAAAATCTGCTGTGTCCACCACAGTACTTCCCCGACTATAAGTTTTAATAACTTATTTCGTAACGCCTTTAATTTTATGCTTTATTCAGCAAAATTTAAATAAATTTATCTTTCTTCAGAAACTATTTAAGTTGATACCAACTTGATTAAATATCGCATAAATGTCATTTTTTACATTTTACTAAACTCGTCTCCCCGAGAGCTTTAAATTGACACTAAACTCGGTATAATTTGAATAATGTAGGTATTAAAAAAAATTGACGATCTGTTAAATGTTATTTTTATCTTTCTAATAGAATTATTTTCCCGAGAGCTTTAATTTGATACCACACACGATAATATTTTAATAAAAATAAAATAAGTTGTATTTATAAAGTTGGTACCACTGGATGAATAAAAAAAATGTAATAATTTTTTTAGAAACAATTGACAATCGCATAAATGTTATTTTTTACATTTTTACTAAACTTATCTCCCCAAGCGCTTTAAATTGACACAAAACTCGATATAATTTGAATAATTTATAATAAAAAAACAATTGACGATCGTTTAATGTTATTTTTGATTTTCTACTAGAATTCTTTTCCCGAGAGCTTTAATTTGATACCACACACGATAGTATTATGATAAAAATAAAAAAGTTATGTTTATAAAGTTGGTACCACTGGTTGAATAAAGCTCATTAACGAACTTGAAGTCAGATTTTGGCTCAAGATCTTAAATATAAAATTTCAGTCCAAAATTCCAACGCGTTTTTAAGTTATCCAACATCCAGACAGACTAACAGACTAACAGACTAACAGACCGACAGACCGACTTTTTTTAAATTATGTTTTTTGGGTTCAGTAGGGTCTAAAACGTGAAGATTCACCAAAATCTCGAACTGTCAAAAAATCACGATTACAATACTTCCCTCTATTACATAGGTCGGGGAAGTAAAAATCTAAACATTTGGAGTTACATTTCAATTTAAATAGGAGTTGGTGCATTATGCAGACCAAATGGCATTTCGAGTTAGAAACATTTTTGCCGGGCTGCAGCTTTTTTGATAAATTAGTTATATAATTCATGTTTTATATTATTAACTTTGCTAATGTACTTCGCAAATATTTTTCCCTTAAGCCTCATTTTCACCGACTGTTTTAATGCTTAAAAACTATGTTTAATGCACAAGTACTAAGAGCAACGCATAAGAACAAAACTTTACAAACTCCAGACATAAGGCGTAATGCACAAGCATAATAATTGACATGTGTCATATTTATTATTTGTTTCGAGTTGTCAATTTCTGTCTGTTTCTAAATATGGAAATGAATACCTTACTTACGAAATTAACAGTTCTTCCATTCCTTAATATCGTAAAAATGCCGGTAATGATTAAATTACAAAATTCGGCAACAAATGTCATCTCTGTCGAATTATTAAACAAAATAGGTGGAAATGGCCATCTAATAAATAATCATTATGCATTACGCCTTACGCACTAATCATTATGCATTAAGTATTAAAACAGTCGGTGGAAATGAGGCTTTATTAAAACTATTTCCACTTTTCTAAAACACCAGTAGGACCTTTGCGCTCTACGATATAAATCTACTTGCATTAAACGCAGCAACGCTGATTAAAATCGCCATTAGAACCGTAAGAAGCTACCTTATGTAATGAAGACAATGTGAAGCAGTCATTTATAAAATTACCAACGGGTTTATCAGAAGTCTAGCGTACAAAATAGCGCAGATGTCGGGTAATTAATATTAATAGAGGTATTTATTGCGCCCGGTTTATTAATGGAGCGATTTTGTATTTTCATATATCAATTTTGTATTACTTATAAGGGCTGGTTTATAATGAATGTAATCGGTTACTTCTTCTGTATTCTGTAAGATGTGCTATGTGAATGAGAAGTGTGTGGTTCATAATCATTTCACTTGACGACATAACCTTTCTTATAACTGTCAGAAATGGATCCGTTTGTTCAAAGTTACGAGGGTTGTCCGTAAAGTAAGTTTCCCAGTGATTTTTTACAGTGTAAAACATGTTTAGTTCAGACTTTTACCTATTTTTCTATATAGTCGCCACTGCGGCCAATGCAGTTTTGCATGCGGTGTACGAGCTTTTGAATGCCCGAGTAAAAAAATCTGCCGCCAAGCCACGCAGATACGTCCGGAACGCTCCTCATCATGGACGTCAGTACGCCAGTTTTTGAACTCTCTGCACCATTTGCGCACGTGTTGTAGGCTCATACACTTGTCTCCATAGATTTCGCATAGTTGGGAATGGGTTTCTACCGGCGCAATGTTTTTTGCAGATGTGAGCTGCACTCGGTGATCCGTTTCCTAACATGATATTTTAAACTTGAATCATGTAGTTTAAAGTTTAATCTACTTTGGGGTAGTGTTATATTTTAGAAAAAAATTTCTGATTTCGAGAAAATTAGAGGTAAAAAATGTGAATTTTTGTAGTTTTCTTTATTTTATAAACTTAAACTTCGGTACAAAATAGAAAAAATGGCATTAATATAATCTTATTTTAAGATCGTAGATCATATTTATTTGATCTAGAACAAACACAAGATTCTTAAAAATAAGATCTAGATCAGATCAAAGATCACGTAAATTGAACTAGATCTGTGAATAAAAAGTTTTTTAAATTTCAATTGAATTTTTCTCAATATTTTTATAATGTAAAGATATAAAACGAATACATGGTTCAATTCAGAAAAAAAAACTCTATCGAATAGGCCCAAAAAATATGTATACCTATTCTCATTTGAAAAAAAATATAACTTTGTGTTGTAAACTTGAGAACCACTGGTTTGAAAAATTATTTTATTCTTTAAGCAGATGTCTCCCTTGGTCTCCTACAACTTTGCTTTATAATATTTTTTGTAACTATAATAATAAAGAAAATATAGGCGGTGGTTGGTTTCGCTGTTACATCCTGTATATTATTTAAGATTCTTTGACACAGATAGACATTTTATGAATATTAATAGAAGAATTTCAGGTTAAATTATTTTCTAAACTCGTTTGCTCCCCCTACGCCAATTATTTAACCGAGAGCATTTGTATGTCTAAATAATTAAAGCCATACAAATTAACTGTGACAGGTTTCAGATTTCATTACAACGTTGCCAAGTGGGTATACTTACTTAAGGGTCTCGTCTCCGTAACAAAATATTGCGTGTTTAGAGGTGTAGCAGTTTCTGCTTTACTCATTGCATATTAAAAATTTGAAGGAAAAACAGGTACTAGATTTTTGTGAAAGAATTAATCTAGGATTATGCCGTTAGAATTCTGAAAAAATCTTTGAAATCCATATACAAAATTAATGAAAAAGTGTGTTTTACGCAATTTTTTACATGCTTTTTCTTATTATTAAGAGATTTATTAGAAAATGTAACTCGGCATAATCCTAGTTGCATTCTTCGTCTGTAAATAAATTTATGATATTTAGCTTTATCTATAAAACTTCGTGAGCATTGTAGAAATTGCTAGACTGCTTTTCCGTATTTTTAGCGAGCGTTTCTATGCATTAACATAGGACAACCGCGGTGTTGAGCTACGTGGAGACGATACCCTTAAAAGCACTAAGAGCGGTATAGGATGTAATTATACCCAAGTATAATCTAGACTTTTGATACATCGTGTAGAATATGTAAAAATATATAGGGTGTGTCATTTGAAATAAGAAATTTGATGTCATTTCCGGTCTAACCGGAAGTGATATTTTTGTAAATAATATATATGTTGATGTCTCCTTATGGCTAATTTTCCCATATAAAATTTTATTGCGATTGCTTTATTAATAAGAAAGTTATTTCGACCGTACCATTTTTTGTGACAAAAGTATTGGAGACGAAGTTTGTTTTATTTATCCCAACCAAGCTTTCACCACCTAGGATAGAGTTTACCATCCTTAGTCGTCAGTCCTCTGGTATATTTTTCTTAAACTCTACCCTAAATCTAGTCTCAAACGACTTCTTTCACATTCGGCCCATCTAAACTCTCCCCTAAATCAAAGTTTCCCCACCAAGGGTAGAGTTCACCATCCTTATGGCCAGTTGCACCGCTTTCACTTAAATTTTAAGTTTTCCTTAAATGAACAATATCGAATCAAAATTGTCAAATGTAGAAATAACATTGCTGTCATTAATTCGATTCGACACTTAAAATTTAAGTGAAGGCGGTGCAAATAGTATAATTATTTTCTTTTAAACTCTACCCTAATTCTATTCTCAACGACTTCTGTCACATTCCACCCATCTAAACTCTCCCCTAAATCAAAGTTTCCACCAAGGGTAGAGTTTACCATTCCAGTCCTCCGGTATATTTTTGGTGAACTGTACACTCTACCCTAATTCTATTCTCAACGACTTCTGTCACATTCGGCCCATCTAAACTCTCCCCTAAATCAAAGTTTCCCACCAAGCGTAGAGTTTACCATCCCAGTCCTCCGGTATATTTTTGGTGAACTGTACACTCTACCCTAATTCTATTCGCAAACGACTTCTGCCACATTCAACCCATCTAAACTCTCCCCTAAATCAAAGTTTCTCCACCAAGGATAGAGTTCACCATCTTTAGTCCTCAATTCTCTGGTATATTTTTTTAACTCTACCCTAATTCTATTCATCTAAAGCTACACTCTCTCCTAAATCAAAAATTCTCCGCCAAGGGTAGAGTATAATTATTTTTTTTTAAACTCTACTCTACTTCTATTCTCAACGACTTCTGTCACATTCAACGCATCTAAACACTCCCCTAAATCAAACATTCCCACCAAGGGTAGAGTTTACCACCCCAGTCCTCCGGTATATTTTTGTGAACTCTACCCTAATTCTATTCTCAACGACTTCTGTCACATTCAACCCATCTAAATTCTCCCCTTAATCAAAGTTTCCCACCAAGGATAGAGTTCACCATCCTTAGTCCTCAGTTCTCTGGTATATTTTTTTAACTCTACCCTAATTCTATTCATCTAAAGCTACACTCTCTCCTAAATCAAAAATTCTCCGCCAAGGGTAGAGTATAATTATTATTTTTTAACTCTACCCTAATTCTATTATCAACGACTTCTGTCACATTCAACCCATCTAAACTCTCCCCTAAATCAAACTTTTCCACCAAGGGTAGAGTTTACCCCAGTCCTCCGGCATATTTTTGATGAACTCTACTCTACCCTAATTCTATTCTCAACGACTTCTTTCACATTCAACCCATCTAAACTCTCCCCTAAATCAAAGTTTCCCACCAAGGATAGAGTTCACCATTCTTATTCGTCAATCCTCTGGTATAATTATTTTTCTTAAACTCTACCCTAATTCTATTCTCAACGACTTCTGTCACATTCAACCCATCTAAACTCTCCCCTAAATCAAAGTTTCCCACCAAGGATAGAGTTCACCATTCTTATTCGTCAATCCTCTGGTATAATTATTTTTCTTAAACTCTACCCTAATTCTATTCTCAAACGACTTCTGTCACATTCCACCCATCTAAACTCTCCCCTAAATCAAACTTTCCCACCAAGGGTAGAGTTTACCACCCCAGTCCTCCGGTACATTTTTGTGAACTCTACTCTATTCTACCCTAATTCTCGTTTGCTTGGTGTTTGTTCTGTAGCCACGCGCGCCGCATAACTTACGGCAGCACAGCTGGCGTGATGCAAATACAAGGTTGCCGTGTCGCCTTGTTTCGGCTAATTTGATGAAGATCTGGCAACGGTGCGGGGTCGGAATTGTAATAGATGTTGTATAGATATGCAGAAACAATGGAACTACAAGTGGGCGAGTTTGGGACGAGGTTTAAAGTTGGCGCAGTTGGTATGATGACAGAAAGATATCTACTGTTGAAGTTATGTAGTGTTTTGACTATTTTATTTATATACAGGGTGATTCGCAATTGCGTGCATGTAAATTTAGGTTTGTCGGCCAAAAATATAATACATGTGTGCGTTAGGTATTTGTACAACGCTCGGTTTTATTAAAGCATTCTGCTTCGCGTCGTGCTTTAATATAGAACAACATAGTTGGAGAAGAACTATAATTAAATTGTAGTTAAGGCGTGCATGTAACTATATATAAAGAGGAAAAACAGTGCTCTACGGTTTGTAAAATATTGAATTAATACTAACGTAAGAACATTGAAATTTTTGTACAACAATATTTAATATTCATTCTACAGTGCGACGCATCGATTTTACCAAATTTTGCCATAGTATTGTTTAAAAAAATGTCGAGTAAAGAGAAAAATACTACTTTTACATGTTTAATTTAGGGCATTTTAAATGCAAAATGTAATAAAATTCATGCGTAGCACTGTAAGTAGGTACCATGTTGTACAGTATTATAAATAATTAGTTATTTCTTTGGTCTTATAAATACAATATAATACAAATGCCACTTTTAGAGCGCGTTCGCTATTGCTGCCTTTGTTCGACACACTAAATCTGTATATATCTCTTCTTTTGCTCGACGAAATCGTAGACAGCTACATTCCGGCCTTAAAAATTAAATTCAATGTAACAACTTTAAATATAATTGGGATATTGCAAACTTGTGAACAATTTTTTTAAAAATATTGTGTATGCGATGATTTACCTAATATGAGCTATAAAGGAAAAACACTTTTTATAATCTATAATTTTTTTTTCTGATCAATAATAATTTTTTTCCCATAATGTACTTATATGGAACAATTTTCCAATTATTTCACACCTACCCACATTAAAAATTTATTATTATCAGGAAAATTAACCAAGTAAGATAATATAATATGCCAAACATTTCTTTTAGTTAAAATATTTTTTTATAAAAGAATAAAACTGACAAGTATACCCACGTGCGTGAGACATGACGTAATAGGATATATGCGGTGTAGGAAGACAACTATAAAATGATTTAGAATATAATTTTTGAAGATTCTTTCGAATCTTCAATACCTTCGCCACTTTACTTCTAAAACAGTGTACTATAATAAGTAACCACATCGCTTAAATTAAGTACAAATAAAAAAAATATTTGTCATTAAAATCAAATTCCCGATATCTGTTTTATTCGCGGTATCCAAAGATAACCATTTTTTTAAACCTATCAGAACTGATTTCTGTAAAGCCCAATTTCATTGAGCAAGCGCAACGAGCAACTGCAATCTTCAAATCAGAGTTCAACAAAAAAATTGCAGAAGACATTATTTCATTTTACACTGAGCAACATCAGCAACATGCAATTACTTATTTAATGTATTATTAATAAATTTACCAATATTTTGTTACGTCAACTTAACCTCTTGGATTTGTTGTATTGTATATTGTTGGAAGGATAGAATGGCATTATAACCACTAACGCACTAACTTTCCTAATCTTTTTGACGTTTATGTTCAGTTGGTAGCAACGAACTAAAAATAACTAGAAATAACTGTGAATTGCCTGCAAGCCTTACAAAAATTTGAACATGTTCTATTCCATGCAACCGTTGCCTCAAGATTGCTTCTGCCTGTTGAGCGTGCAATATCTGTATTACACTCATACAATATTGAAGCACTTGCATCTGCAATATTGCTCAATGTAAAATATGCTTAATAGAGCATTTTGGATAAATATTTGTTTATCTACGACCGTTGCATAATACATTCATTATGTAGGTAATAAACCACCTTTAAGACACACTATTGTATAATGAATTCATAATTCAACACTATTGTATTATGAGTCCATTATTCAACTATTGTCGCTGTTATCACAAAAGGTGAGATTAGGTTAATAACAGTCGTGGATAAAACGTTGTATTATTCATTATTAATTAACTAGGATGATTATACACTCGCCTTCAGCTCGTACATAACTTTTGAATGAGTTCGTCAAATAATTTTTCGATTGAGTAAAACTTTATAAAGCAATTTTCCGACTTTTTTTTAATAGTGTTAAAATTTTGAGGACATTTAATTAACAGATCTTATAGAGTCGAAAATAGAATACAGAGGTTACCTATTATAGTTCACTGTCCTTCACTTCTTCATGCGTGTGTATGTGTATGTATGTATGTATGTAAGTGTATCACGTTCTGTGTGTGTTATAAAACAATAGAATGACCTCTCAGTGTGATTGGTCGACTTGATGACGCAGCCAAACTGCGCATGCGCTGAGCAGCAGCACGAGGAATCCCACCCGCGTTGACGAGGAACCGTTGCACCCGTTCTCGTTGCAGCAGTAGGTTTGCGTGCCCCAGGTCTCTGAAAAAAAAAATTCGTTTAAATTTTCTCGATATTGAAGGTCTGTAAACTTCAAACTCGTGAGATTTGCTTACTTCTTTAAAAATGAAATTGGATAACTTAAATTGCCTTTTAGAAATTAGAAATTTTGAAAGAAAATTTCATTCGTGAAAAAAAAAACAATTTCGTCGAAAAACGTCCGACTTATGAGTCAAAAAATGGCCAGGATTATTTATTATTTTTACAGAAAAATTTGCCTGAATTGTAAGAAATTCCTCTGAATGTACGTCAAAAGGCATGGTTTATGCATGACGGTGCACCACCTCATTTTAGCAGAAATGTTAGAAATCACCTAGATAGAGTATTTGAGGGCAGATGGATTGGTCGAGGAGGTCCTGTACCTTGGCCTCCTAGATCTCCGGATTTGAATCCATTTGATTTTTATTTTTGGGGTCATTTTAAATCCCTCATCTATGACAATCAAGAGGCTCCTGAAACCCTTGAAGAATTAAGGCAACGAATTGAAAATTGCGCTGAAAGAATTAGACAAGAACATGCATTTCATCGGGCTTGTACAATTTCTTTAATTCAACGTGCTGCGTTATGTTTAGCTGTTAATGGAAATAATTTTGGACAGTTTTTATAAAAATAATAGTATATTATTTAACGAGTAAATAATGTAGGCTATAATTAATGAGGATGGAAGTTTGTTCAAGAGCCGAAGGCGAGTGTATAAATCATCCGAGTTAATTATAGCCATTATTTTCGAGTCAAATACGACGTTTTATCTACAACTTTTTAAATAAAACAACATTTTCTTACTACAAATTTGTATTGATATTAACTTAACCTCAAACTTTGGTGTGATGACAATTTATCCGAGTAATTTAGAACTATTATGAGCTAGTCATATACAGCGTTTTACAAATTTTTATTATTTTTACTGTTTCTGCTTACAACGTCATAAAATGATAACTTGATGTAACACTAATATTAAAACAGATGTGATGGCAGTTTGACAGTTCGAGAGAATAAAGTTCTCATTATTTAACAGTGTGAAATAATGAATTCATTATTTCATAATGTGTCCTTATGGAGGGGTTTATTATACTACTTTCACGTATATAATGAATACATTATTCTATTGTTGTAGATAAAGTAAGTATTTTGAAATATTATGTTTTCTTTACCTACGCATCCCTAGAACACAGATTAATGGGTGGATTCTGTTCAAATATGTAAATGCTACAGATTTGTAAATCTTTAAATAATGAACAAAATTACATCAATGTTTGTTGACAAGTATAAAAATGTTCATATGATTATAGATTTCATTGCGATTTTGTTTCATATTTATAATTTTACATATCTGTAGCACTTACAGATTTGAACAGAATCGACCCATAATTAATATTGGTTTTATGAAGCTTTACGTAATAGCATAAAATAATTTCTATTATAAATTACTTTACGTTATGACGATAATTAATTTTTGTATTCAAAATAAATATTGTTCAGTGATACTAAAAATGTTCTCCTTATGTAAACCACCCTTATTTATAAGAATTTTGAAAAAATTCTTTTTATTTCATGATCAGTACGTTAAGTACTATATGCCATTCTAATATGTGCTTCATGTTACGGGACACCCTGTATAATACAAATTGTACTGGCCACAAAACACTCGCTACGTTAGTTCGTTTTGACTGGATTTTAGTTGGTGGCCTCCCACTGATATTCTCTGTGATTTCGTAACATTTTCTCGTTTTAAACTTGGCTCATCTGCGACATCTACGGTTAGATTGTCAGCTGTTACCAATCGATGAGAGCCCAGGGTCTGCTACGATCTGACGCTAACTTCAGATTGCAATATTTGTCATACTTTACTCGGGGATTTTTATTACGTGTCTGTCAGGCTGAAAGCAGGTAATTTCAGTTGAAAAGAAGAAGACTTGAAAGTTGGAAGTTTACTTTGATAGCTTTACAATGGGATCGAAGGTTTGTGATAAGATTTAATGGAGTTGGGCAGTTACAGGGTGGGTCATAAGAGTATATTGAGTATATTTTTCGAGATTGTTTAGTACTAACATCATTTGATTTAAATCATGATTTAAACCATGGTTTAAATTAATTTTTTGTCCTAAGTTGTGGAACATTCTGTATACTTATAGGTTCAATAAACAGTAAAATTTTAATAATTATAAAAATTCCGAAAAATTTAAGCCCCCTTGGAAGTTCAAAGAGACTCGGTTTCACCTCGTCTCTTAGCAACATCCTCGGTATTATAAATCGCATAATATTCGTGTTATATTAATAGCTATAATCGTATCATCAACAACAGCTATGTTAAAACAAATCAGCAATTTTATCTGTAAATTAATTGACAGTTCGCATATTATGGAAGATTTTGATGTTATTATGGTTGTATCTAATGCTGGGTCCACACTTGAACATTTTAGTCCGAACGAACCGAACAAGCAGTACGCGCAAGCCGAATTCGCCAAGTGTGGACGTCTCTCCGAGCCGAACCGAACGAGCCAAATGTTTTCCGTTGCTTGTCGGTAAATCGGACTTGCTCAAAGAAAACAATTGTTCGCCGAATCATTCAGTTGACGGGAATTCGCACCGTTCGTGCTGATCGCCTTGATCGCAGCATTCGTTGTATAAACATAGACAGCTGTATCGTGTGTATTTGAAGGTTATTATAAATTATTGTGTGTTGAAAATGAAATGGGACAGGGAAAAGTGTAATTAATAGACATTTATGAGCAACACCATGTCTTATGGAACCCTAAGTATGGGTTTTATTACAATAAGTTAAAAGAAACATGACGCTTGGATGAGAATAGGTGAAATAATAAAGTGTCCTATTACCCATTTCTGGATATATAAATAAAATGCTGACCCAAAAAAATGCTGAACTTGTGTATTCTTAGTTAAATTTGTGGTCAGTGTAGGTCAGCTTAAATTTTTAGCGGTTAGCTAAATTGAATTACTTGGTTTATATATAAAACACTTTAAATTTTTATAATTATGCCAAATATCAGAATATTCATAAAAAATAAACATGTTCTGCAATGGTCAGCATGTCATTTAAAGTTTTTAGCAGTCAGCAAAATTAAATTACCTGGCATACATATAAAACGCCTTATATTTACGCCAGAAGCCACAAATTTAACGAAGAATACACAAGGTCAGCAATGGTGAGCATTTTATTCTTACCCCATATTTCTTCGCCTTTTCTTATTTTTTTTCTAGCTTACAAATAATTTAAAAAACACCAAATGCTACCGTCAAATTGGAATCCATTATTGACATTCACTGCGAATGCTTCAAGCATGTTGGAAAACCAATAATTCGGCGAATCTGCCGAACGCAACGAGCTTTTGTTCAGAGTATTCTGCTCTGCGCGTTCAGTTCGTTCTGTTCGTTCGGACTAAAATGTTCAAGTGTGGACCCAGCATAACGTATTAAGTATGTAACTAATGAATTATAAGTATCTAAGGTATTATAAGTAACTAACGTATTATGTTGTTTATAATGATCAATAAATGTTGCATATTAAAAGGTAATAACAGTTGATGATACGATTATCTTGTTAAAGTCAGATTTGAACGATTCCTACTCCCCCCCCCCCTTAAATCATCCATGGCTAACACGATGATATCAGCAGGTTATCGGGGGATGTTCGTACATATGGCAACATTGTAAATGACATCCGATGAGCCGGGCTGCGCTGTCCTGCCACTGACAGGCGGCGTTGCCAGATTGAACGGTTCCAGGGCGGTAACAAGGGGGAGACATGACTGTAATGGGGTTTTTATAGGATTAGATTTGTTAGATGGACAACGTTCAACAGGATTGTGTTTCTACCGGACGGTAGTGGAATCCAACCACTCGGGACGAGTGCTGCGGTTGACACTTGACCTATTGATGACTGTTTGTTTTTTTACTGTTGCGTGTGTGTCTTCTATGTGTCCATGTGTGGACAGGACATTAAGTTACACTTCTTAATAATTATTTGAAGTACATTTATGTGCGAATTTATGAATCGCCTGTATATATTAAACGATTCTTATGGCCGTTTTACAATAAATATTGATCAAGAAATTGCGCAAATAAATTAAAAAGGCATTTAATTTATATCGGGAGTTATTTTTATTAGTAAACATAGGGCATGTCATTACGATAGTTACAGTGTTACAGAATGACAGCAATGTATTAAAGCTGATCGTTTGACGAATCGCCAAAAAATACTTTTATAATTTATTTAAAAATATCCGGGCATGTTTGAGGGTTGAAATGTGGTTTTATTTTGTAGAAAATTTCCTTCCCTACACGGTAATAATTTTATTCTCGCGATCAACAGTGAAATACCGGACTTATAGCGCGTTAAAGTGCCGTCGACACGATTCGTCTTTAGTTTTTTATTAATAATTAATGTTGCTGATATTTTGACGAGGAAACAAATCAATATGTTAATCAGGGGACTTTACTCTATCGTTTAGTACAAGTTTCATCGGCTGCAAGAGAACTTCATGTACAAAATCTAAAATGACTGGACTATTAAAAAATTTAACATCTTGTTTAAGATTTATTGCAATGTAAAACGGACTTTATAGTAAATTTACAATACATCGTAGATGTTCTGAACTTCAAAATATCCCAAGGCAACATTGATTTTAACAAATGCAATTAATACTCGAAGTTCTGTTTACCACGTTTATACGTAATACTCTTAGGAATGGTTAAACAAGGATATTTATCATGTGAACAAAGTAGTAAAGTTTCTAATTCTAACATTACATCTAGTCTAAGATAAATAATTATTAATTGCAAAGTGTCAGTTTGAATGTAGTACGATATTTATTTGTTTCATGTACAGGGTGAGTCAGCTAAGTGTTCCCTATTTCATTTGTTTGTAAAGTCTCAAGTTTTTGTGTAAAGTCCGCCAAATTTTTGCTGTAAATACAGTAGCCACTTGAGTTTTTGTTCGCAAAGTTTTATCATTATTGCTCTATTGCTTCCTAATTGGTGACTGAAATAATGATTAATTAATTAATGATTAGTCAAACGACTATTTGTAGGATTTTAAAGGACCTTAAGTGGCATCCTTATAAGATTCAAATTCTGCAGGCAATTTCTGAAGAGGATAAAGCAAACCGATTGTAATTTGCAGAAGACGAAATTGAACGAATGAATGAAAACCCTGGTCATCTGAATAACATCATGTTTTCTGATGAGGCACATTTTCATCTTGATGGTGGATTTAATAGACACAATCATCGGTATTGGTCAGATGAAAATCCCCACTGGATTGCTGAACAATCCTTACACTCTCCTAGAACGACTGTTTGGGCTGCAATTGGAGATTTTGGATTAATTGGTCCAATTTTCACATTGAAGTGAACCACTCGTGAAGTTTTTGTCTGATCGATTTGAAATTTCGGCAGTAAAAATTCCTTTAGATAGTTCATGTTTTGCAAATTTCGTCACTTTCTGATAAAAATTGCCTAAGTTATAAAAAATCCAAATAGGGAATAGTTAGCTGACTCACCCTGTATTTGATAGACTGAAACACACAGACATCATCTCGAATTTACTTTATTCGTATTCTATGGATCTTACAACGTGCTTATATCCACTAAAAATTCACACTCGAAAATTTTGACCAATCACAATATCTCCCTTATAGAATATGAGGCGGGATGTAATTAAATACCATCAAGGAATGACCCACTCGAGAAAATTATCTCACTCAGCCTTCGACCTCGTGAGTTAAGGTTTCCCTCGTGGATAATACCTTAGTTTGCCCACTTGTAAAGTAAATAAATATTATTATTTCGTGCAATATTCCAGTTTTTACCTTCCGCTTACCTGTAAAGAAAGGTATTGGAATCATGCAAAAAATCGGGTGGTGAATTTTTAGTAGATGAGCACGAATTAGGGTCCTTACAACTCATTTTTGATAGTTTCACGATGATGTCTGTGTGTGTGTATGTATGTGTGTGTGTGTCTGTGTGTGGTCAAGGCCGGGTGTTAGTCGCATAACTCAAATACGAATTACCCGAAAATTTTGATATTTGGTATTTAACATTTGTATATAAATTGGAAGAGCTCCTTAGATTTTGGTACAAATATCTTCATCGGAAGTGATATTTTTTGAAGATTGAAAAAGTTAATTGTCAAAATTGTATATAAATTTAGAAAAATATAGTATTTATTTGTAATAAGAATAAGAGGAAAAGTTATTTGCAACTTACGTTATAAAAAAATTGTCTTTATCTGATAGCATTAAAGAACTGCAGTAAAATTTAAAAATTAAATTTATCAAATAAAACGTTGATATCTTGTAATCCATGATCGGTTGATTTTTGTTTCTGCGTAAAAAATATTGACAGGTGAGACGGGTGACAAGTTGGCATACTAGCGCTATATAAGTCCTAAGTAAAATATTAAATGTAGTAATTGAACGGAGGATGGCTTCAACACAGCAGAGTTTTCCTGTGAATGAATCTTTTTATTCAGGTGATGCAAATTTCTGTGTTTGAATATTTTAGATTTTTATTTGTATATTTTAAATGGGCACCAGATTGTACGTATACATTTCTGTGTAAAGTCTAGATATGGCGGAAGGTTGTGTGATGGCCACGTCAGATTTTTAATTTTTAATAATACCTTCAGAAATTAAATCGGATTTCGTGCTACGCATAAAGAGGTATAAATTATATTGTCTTCTATACTTCTACCTACATTCTCCTTTATAATATAATAAATCAAATCAAATACTTATTTAATAGAAATTGTATTTAAATTATATTCAAAATTGGGGTCTGTAATATATCATTATATAATTATCTCTTTCTGTAATAAATCTATAAGAGCTCTTCTTTAAGAGGCCCGTCTACTTCCTAAAATCCAGCACAATACGTACTAACGTAGCGAGTGTTTTGTGGCCAGTACAATAGGGTAGTTTACCATAGTAGCAACTACGGTTTTGTTAGCTATGTTAGTGTAGTAAAAACAAAAACCGAGTTTGTGGGGCTCTAGTACGGTTTTGTTAGCTTTGTTAGTGTAGTAAAAACAAAAACCGAGTTTGTGGGGCTCTAGTACGGTTTTGTTAGCTTTGTTAGTGTAGTAAAAACAAAAACCGAGTTTGTGGGGCTCTAGTACGGTTTTGTTAGCTTTGTTAGTGTAGTAAAAACAAAAACCGAGTTTGTGGGGCTCTAGTACGGTTTTGTTAGCTTTGTTAGTGTAGTAAAAACAAAAACCGAGTTTGTGGGGCTCTAGTACGGTTTTGTTAGCTTTGTTAGTGTAGTAAAAACAAAAACCGAGTTTGTGGGGCTCTAGTACGGTTTTGTTAGCTTTGTTAGTGTAGTAAAAACAAAAACCGAGTTTGTGGGGCTCTAGTACGGTTTTGTTAGCTTTGTTAGTGTAGTAAAAACAAAAACCGAGTTTGTGGGGCTCTAGTACGGTTTTGTTAGCTTTGTTAGTGTAGTAAAAACAAAAACCGAGTTTGTGGGGCTCTAGTACGGTTTTGTTAGTGTAGTAAAAACAAAAACCGAGTTTTTTGGCTCTAGTACGGTTTTGTTAGCTTTGTTAGTGTAGTAAATACCAAAACCGAGTTTGTGGGGCTCTAGTACGGTTTTGTTAGCTTTGTTAGTGTAGTAAAAACAAAAACCGAGTTTGTGGGGCTCTAGTACGGTTTTGTTAGCTTTGTTAGTGTAGTAAATACCAAAACCGAGTTTGTGGGGCTCTAGTACGGTTTTGTTAGCTTTGTTAGTGTAGTAAAAACAAAAACCGAGTTTGTGGGGCTCTAGTACGGTTTTGTTAGCTTTGTTAGTGTAGTAAATACCAAAACCGAGTTTGTGGGGCTCTAGTACGGTTTTGTTAGCTTTGTTAGTGTAGTAAAAACAAAAACCGAGTTTGTGGGGCTCTAGTACGGTTTTGTTAGCTTTGTTAGTGTAGTAAATACCAAAACCGAGTTTGTGGGGCTCTAGTACGGTTTTGTTAGCTTTGTTAGTGTAGTAAAAACAAAAACCGAGTTTGTGGGGCTCTAGTACGGTTTTGTTAGCTTTGTTAGTGTAGTAAAAACAAAAACCGAGTTTGTGGGGCTCTAGTACGGTTTTGTTAGTTTTTTTTTTAAACCACAGTAATAAATTAGGGATTAGGGTAATTAATTAGTAATAATCGAGTACTAATTCTTATTGGTTTTGGCCGGTTCTGCTAATGGGGTTATTCCAGCTTAACGTATATAGTATTTTCACTATACCTACCCTTATTTTTGCGAATTTTGAAAAAATCTTTCTTTTCTGTAATCAGTACCTAGGTATATCAAAATATAAAAACTAATATAAAAAGTGTTCGTCTGCCAGAAGAGAGTGCTGCGATGCATGGTGGGTGCAAGATTCAATGAATCATGCCGAAACATTTTTAAAAAATATAAAATTCTTACACTCTATGATATTTACATCTACGAAACCTGTATCTTTATCTTCAACAATAGAGATAAATTTCAAACAAATACAGAAAAGCACAGTCATGACACAAGGTCTAAAAATGATTTCTCAGTGCCTCGATCGCGAGTTAACATTGTCAAAAATGCTCCAGATAGAATTGGCCTGCAGATTTTTAATAAGTTGCCTATGTCCATTAAAACTAATTTTAATTTTAGAAAGTTTAAATATGAATTAAAATCTTTTTTATTAGCTCATAACTTTTATACATTACATGAGTATCTAATGTTATAATACTTTTTTGTACTATTTTGACTTGTTCTATACACTATGTACTGTGTCAAAGAATAAATTGTTTATTATTATTATTAAAGTTGCGTGCAGAGGTATAGAAACACCCTGTATATGATATTTTCTCGTTACTGGCTATAAAATGTTTTGTAACATAACAACGTCTAAGTGTTGTTGTGTTTTTCGAATTAAAATCGTTAAAATGTTATAATTCTCCTGTAGTACGTCCCTGGTTTTGACACTAGTGACATCTACGTTTGTTTCGCTTTGTTCGGGAAACAAAAGCAGTCAGGACAGATTATTACACCAAGGCACACTAAGAAAACCCACAAAAACCTTCGAGTTTCTGCCAAGAGAAACAACATTCAGAATTAAGAAAACGATATTATTAAATTTTGGTAATGAAATAGCATAATATTCAATAGGCTTCTTTCAAAATTATGTTATTATATAGCCATACAGGTTGGTAGAGGTGAAATGCGAACATAGGGAAATATATGACAATGGAGTTATAATGCTAGGCATCTTGATATACGTGGAATAAGTACTGTCAATGTCAAAGTACCTGTCATATTATTGAAATTTTTATTTTCATTAAAATATTTTCTTTGCATGTATGTGTACGAGCAGAACGAGAAAGTTTACATGCACTTTTAGATTTTATTATTATTTCTGTTATTGATTACTCTTTTTGCCACACAAATTCACATTACTTCGTTTTGTGACACTACTACAAAATATATCAAGATACCTGGCATAAAAGTTCGGTTGTTATCAATGACCTATTATAATTTAGACACCGCATAGTCGCATTTGTTGTGAAGCCGACACTTCCTGAGACGTAGTAGGCTGATTGAGACCTAAATTGCAGTGCGGGTTGCGTGTACTACAATAATTCTAAAGTATCTGTCAGATGAAATCATTCTAACCTACAACAAAATTCACTTTGAGATGCAATTTAAAAATATGTACGCATTTTTTGTTAAATATTGTGCAGGGGGTGATTGTTGTATTATTTAATATTTTATAAATTATTTTACATTTAAATGACAGTTATAAGGAGAAATCTAAAGATGACGTTTTTTACCTTTTGTAGGTACTTACTATAATATTTTAGCAAGAGCACTGTTTATTTCAAATGTTAACCTTAAATTATTATATTTGATTAAAATAATAAAGATGTTTGGTAGAATTATTTTTGTATAGATTGAACGGCTTTCAGCCATTGATCTCGTCTAGCTTGGTTCATTGGATATCTGAAATCACTTTTAGTTGCATTTTCTGATCTATTATTATTATTTCTACAGAAAAACTTACACACTAAATGACACATTTTCTTTTTTTGAAGCCGAAAACTCTTGACACGTTGGCATAGCACAATGATTAACCATAATAATATAGTGGTCATGTCATGTGTTCCAAGCATTTCCCTCTATACCTTTTTTTGAGCATTCGTTGTCAGGACTAGGAATTAAAATGCACTTATGTAAAATCAACTGTTTCTAAATGTTACAATAAAATACAATTTGGTAGTTTATTAATGTAAGTAAGAATACACGTGAAACGCATTACTGTGACGTAGATGTATCGATACGTAAAATGTGAAATATTTAAAGAACTATTAACTTTTTGAAAACTTTTTTCATGGCAATAACTCATTTTTGAGTTTCCTTTCAATATAATTGACTGGATTGCTAATTTGCTACTATGGTAAAGTACCCTATTGCTTTGTAAATATTTTGCGAAATGTTTTCTTAAAATTATGCCAAGGGAATGTCGACTTATGTCACAATTAGCACATTAATATAACAAAGAATTTCACAAGAGTGTAATATAACGCAGTATAATTTATATTAATGAAACAGAGGTACTAAGGTACAATTATACTCACTTTATATTTGGCTACAGGGTGTTTTTAATATTAATTATCCTTATTTTAATGAAGACAGAAACAGAGAAACAGACATTATAAGGAAGGTATTTTATGACTTTTTTTTAATATACTTTAATGTTATGTTACATTATTTAATAAATAATTTGTCTTTTTGCAAATTATATTCGGTTATACTGTCATTTGTTGTTTATGGTATAAATACAGGGTGTTTCTATATTTCTGTATGAAACTTTAATGCCTGTTTTAGACGAATAAATTTATTAATCAATAAATAGGGTAGTTTACCATTTTCTAAAAAGATTTTTACTGAAACTTCATGTTATTTAAAAGCGATTGAAAGTACTGGTTGCCTTAATTGTTCTTAATAAAGCTGTAATTAATTTTTAAAGTTTGTGTGACGTAGATGTATAGCTGAAAATCTTCTCAAACCGGAATTAAAATGTACTCATGTAAAATCAACTGTTTCTAAATATTACAATAAAATACAATTTGGTAGTTTATTACTGTAAGTAAGAATACACGTGAAACGCATTATTGTGACGTAGATGTATCGATACGTAAAATCTCAAATATTTAAAGAACTATTAACTTTTTGAAAACTTTTTTCATGGCAATAACTCATTTTTGAGGTCTCCTTTAAATATAATTGACTGGATTGCTAAATTTGCTACTATGGTAAAGTACCTACTCTATTGCCCAAGTTTTAAAATTCGAGTTTTTAATTGCATTATTTATATTAGTTACAGACATACAGCGTGTTTCACAACTTAGGACGTGCTGATCATAAAATAAGAGAAATGATTTTTTTTATAATTCGCAAAAAAATTGCATCGTATTTCAAGCAAAATTTTTTTTTCAAATCTTCTGCAACGAAAGTAATTGTTTACCATAATAATATCTAATACTAATAAATGTCAAATTATCAAATATACCATCAAAACAGTAATACTTAAAATGTAGGTACACACGTCAAGTAAACTTCCCTTAACTTTCCGAATTTTTAGAAAATTCTTTTTGTTTCATGATCAGCACGTCGTACAGTATATACCCTTTAATGTTTTATCCTAAGTTGTGGAAAATTTTGTATACAAGCAATATGTAAATTTAATTAAGAAATAATATTGAAAGTGCAAATGTTTATTTTTCATCGATTCAAGTACTAACTAAAACATATTAATTAATATAGTTGGTACCACTGATTATATAAAGCTCATTAACGAACTTATAAAACTAAAATTGTTGGAAAACGCTTAAATATAAAATCTCTCAAGTTATCTGGGAATAATTCGATTTGTTTCTGTAAATTTTAAATTATTATATTACTTAGAAATCTACAACGAAAAAGTAGCTTATTATACATGGTTGTATTCAGAATTTTATGTAGAATCATAATCTTAAAAAATATACGGGGTGTTCCATTTAAAATAAGGACGTTGCTGTCACTTCCGGCTAAACAGGAAGTAATAAAAATGCATTATTTATGTAGTTTAATGCGCCTGTGAATGTATTTTATAAACCTGTAATATAAATGTAATTGATTTAAAAATACAATTTTTTTTGGGGGGTACGCCTGTTTCAGGAAACGCCCGGTATATTAGAGGCTTCTTGAGTGCAATAAGAATCAGAATTCACGATTGTGGCTATATTGCTCAAAATAAAAATCTGAAATTTTACATTAGTAACGACAAAGCATTGTTGAATTGAAACATTCAAACTATATATTGTTCCGACAACAATTAGAGATAAAAAGAAATTAAACACTAGAATTTCGTGAGGATCTCATGAATGAACTATAAAAGTTATCATTGAGTTTATAGATTAAATGAGTATAACATAGATGTAAAAAGGGCGGAAAAACAATAAAACTATAATTTTATCAACAGAGTTGCCATAAATTATATCTAAACTTGTACAATTTTCGCCGAATTTCGCATAATTATGAAAGCCAAACTAATTACATTAATTAAAGATTTTGAAGATTCCGCACTTTTAGTATGCTTCCTTAATCTACATACAAAAATTCAACATCATACGTATAACAGTATTAGATTGAGATCCTCACAAAAATTACTCGTTTTTCAATGCGTATTATTCTCAAGCAATAGGCTCTTAAGTCGATCGATTTTGAACACAAACACCTTTTATAGTCTAAAAATTATCTAAAAATGGAAAATAGTTAATCGAAATGCAGTCAAAATATTTGTTTGTCTACAAAATCCTGATTTTGTAATAATTAAATATTTTGACTGGATTTCGATGAACTATTTTCCATTAGCTTTTACCAGTCGACGAATTACTTCTTTTATTATCTAAAAAGCCAAACTGTTCTCAAACAGATGACGTCATGCCTCTAGAAAGACAGATACACACCGCTAAAATGAAATCTCAACTATGACATGACGTCATTTTTTACCGTAACTCATAAAGGAAAAGATTAATATTGTCTACTCTAGGGGTTTTGCCTCGGAACACTCTTGTGGCATAATTGATCTCATATTTCAAAGATTTTGTCCAAGATTTTCCAGATGAGCACAGTCATTTCTTATAGAAGCAGCTTTAGTTTATTTGTCTAAGCTTAGCAAAATATTTGCAACCCGAAATACAAAGCACTTATAAAGCATGTTCTTTTCAATAGTAATATAGAGTGCGGATTATATGCAGGCAAATATGATCACAATATGCATGCAATATGCATTGAAAAAATGCCAAAATATGCTCAATTTTTGCACAAAATTAAACAAATATTCAATATTTTACAAATATATGCATGCATATGCAGATATGCAACATAATTTTATTCATTTTTACTAATAATTTATTTTTATAAATCAGAAAATACTACATTTTGTCAACAATGCACAAGAATATCATATAAAATAAACAAAACAACGTATAACTTCTGGAATACGACTTGTGTGCCTACCTACCTTTAAAATAAATGTAAAAACTACTATATAGGTGGTATCAAATTCGAGCGATTTTATATGTATAAAATTTATAAAAAAATAGAAATTTTGGGTTAAAAGGTACAAAATATGCAGTTATATGCATTTTAAATAAATATATGCAAAAAATATTGAAATATGCAAAAAATACACCATATTTTGATGTATTTTTGTCTGAAATGCATACATTTGTAAAAAAAATATACTAATATGCACAATAATACAATATATGCAAATGCATATAATCTGCACTCTAGTAGTATATCAAGGGAGCATTATTTTGCTGGAAAAATTGATTTCAAAAGATTGTTGCTTGGTAATATTTCGAGACAAATGACATGATCAAAATCCCGAGCTGAAGGCGAGGGATTTTATCATTCAATTTGTCGAGGAATGTTACCTATAAGCAACAATCTTAAGAAATAATTTTACCTGCAAAATAATGAGACCCGAGATATATTTTGTTAGACTTTTTCCCAAATAAACAAACGTAAAATATGAACTAATCGAATTTACGGTGGAGTGTCCTAATATTTTTATTATTAAATGTTTTCTAATGCCGGAGCATAGTGGTACAATGCTAGGCTCTGGTTACAGAGGTCGTGGGTTCGAATCCTGGTCAGGTCAGGAAATTTTCACGGCCTAATTTGGATCGGTATTCCAAGTTGGGATCTAATTAATTTGGCAACCTCTAGCTATCGGGCACCGGCTAAGGGCTTGCGCCGGGTTGAAATCGGCCAATTTACTATTTTTACTAATTTATTACCAACATACAATTAAGTATTTGAAAAATATAATTTCTTAGCACTCTAGAGTCATCTTTGAACTATCGATATATAAAATATGAACAGTGTAGGTGTACTAACAAGAGCTCAGTTTGTAATATAGCAAGGTCTCTTTTTCACTATATTTTTGGCACAAGTGTTCTTAGGACGAAAATTAACAATGATTTGCCACCTAAGATATCAGTGTATCTGTCTATCAAAAATATCTTCCTCTTACTCTTCCGTTTTCGCACTTCCGGTAGTGGCGACTTCCGGTCGCCGTGTCCCTTGTTCCGGAAGTGACGTCTTTGTTTAACAGAGTTTAGGTTTTTATGAGTTGCAACTTTCTTTTGTTAACGGCTTGTCTAGGAAATAACGGACAAAAAATGGGAAAGCGACAGTAGGTTATAGGGGAAATACACACTGGTCGAGAAATAGCTGTAATTTTTATATACAGGATAGTGATGGGTCGTTCATTTTAGTGTGCCGTGAACGAACGACTCTTTAGTTCGTTCAGCACGGCACACCAGTTCACACTAGCACCGTGCTACCGCTCACCGCTCCGCTCGCTGAACGCAGAAAGACGAACGAGTGCGAGTGGAATGAACGAAACGAACGAAACATGCAGACAGCGCACGGTACATAACAGACTACAGAGCACTATTGGCTTGACTCAGTATTCTGAGAAGCGTGACGTTTCTGTTGTACGGCCAACAATGAAAATAATCAACAATATGGGAAGTGGGAACAATGTAGGACTGGAAAACAACAACAACAAACTTTTTGTTAAATTTGTTGAACATTCTTCAAAATGTTGCCAGACAGTACTCCTTTTGCTGAATTTTTATTTTGTTTATTTTCCATTGTCAATATACATATACAACAACAATAAGCAACAAAACTAACAACTAAAATGCTCAGGTTCAGGTACATACAGTTTGGCACATGTACTGTGAGCTGTGAGCATGTGCAGAGCAGCTCAGCTGAGCAGCACACTAGCACGGTGTCATTTGAAACGCACAGTGCTGTTTTACAGAGTCGTTCGAATGAACGACTCAGTGTGAACGACTCACTTTACTGAGCGGAGCGAAATGAACTGACTCACTAAAAATGAACGAAAGACCCATCACTAATACAGGATGTAGCATAACATCGAGTGTACATGTTTCAGGATTATAAAATCACAAAATCAGACGTTTTATAAAACGTCTAGTCGTTTTCAATGACTCGACATACCGAGTGTTTCCTGAAATAGGCGCTCCTCCAAAAGAAATTATAGGTTTATAAACTACATTCAAAGGCGCATTAAACTACATAAATAATTTATTTTTATTACTTTCTGTTGAGGCGGAAGTGACATCAACTTCCGAATTTTAAATGGAACACCCCGAATATTTTTTAAAATTTTGATTCTACATAAAATTCTGAATACCACCATTTATAATAAGCTACTTTTTCGTTGTAGATTTCTAAGTAAAATAAGAAATAAAATAATTAAATAATTATATGAAGAGTTTTACCATGTATTCAAGACAATGGCGGCCATTTTGAAAATTTACTATAAATACTATCATGAATTTCAATTCCTTATTAAATTATTTATTTTTGTTAATAAACTGGCATTTTTATTATCATAATAGCTATTTATGAAACGAAGGTTGTTACATTACGTATGTGAAATTTGGGGCACGAGGCGCAGCCGAGTTCTGTAAATACATAAGTAAGGTAGCTACTGAGATTCCTTACGTGTTGCATACAATATTTTTTCTACTTTCGTTCGAATAAATTCAATTTTTTTGAAATTATGAAATTTTGACATTTAATGACATTTATAAATTTTGACATATTACAAAAACATCCAAATTTCTACAAACAACATTTTTATTCGAGTTTTTCTCAATTTAAATTGCATAAAATATGCAACTACAAGTCAAATCGTTTTATATTGGAAGTTTCTTTACTATGTTGTCTATCATATTTTAAATAAATTTAGTTTTTTTTAAAATTTTATTGAATAAAAAGGAGTGAAATAAAGACTATTGCGTGAAATAATGAAGTTTATAACCTAATGCAAATTAGTGAAATAAAGTGAGTATAACCTAACGAAAGTAGAAAAAAATCTGTTTATTCACAATCGGTTGGTAATATGTGCGTTTCCAACCTTCTAAACAGTTGGGAAGCGAGTCATTGTTTACTTTACTTCCCAGCTAGCCGGAAAAAACTTCCCGGCTAGCGGGAAAGTGAGCGTTTTCCTGCTAGGTAAACGTCACTTTCAGAAGCTTTTTTTGCAGCTTCTCGCAGTTCTAAAGGAATATTTTCGTCTTCACCATCATCACTATCAGACAACATGATAATTAATATGCTCGATCTCGATAAAAAGCAGTAAGAAACTAATTATTGACAGAATCAATAAAAACATTTTTTCAAGTTACCTGGCTACCCTAGCAACTTTTTCATAGATCTCTATGTTGAAGTATCAAAACAAATTATAATAAAACTGTCATAAAATATGAATAAAATGAATATTTAAAACGGGCATATCAATAACCAATTGGATTGTGAATAAAATAGTATACATACCTCGCGGGAAGGCTCATTCCAGCCTCGCGTTCATAGATGACTTCGGTGCAAGCACCTCAGTCATCTAATGAAACGCTCGGCTGTAATGAACCATTTCCCCGCTCGGTATGTAATATACTATTTCTATCATTTATTTCATACCTATTTAGGATTTGTTTCTGTAATATTTTAATTATTATTTTACTTAGAAATCTACAACGAAAAAGTAGCATGGTTGTATTCAGAATTTTATGTAGAATCAAATACGGGGTGTTCCATTTAAATAAGAAAGTCGATGTCACTTCTGGCTAAACAGGAAGTAATAAAAATTCATTATTTATGTAGTTTAACGCGCCTTTGAATGTAGTTTATAAACCTATAAATATAAATGTAATTGACTTAAAAATACAATTTTTTGGGGGGTGCACCTCTTTCAGGAAACTCCCAAATTGGGTAAAAAGTGTGATTAAGAATTAAAATTGATATAAAAATTGCCGCGAGTAAAACTTAATACAAAAAATACCGTGTCGACTGCGCCAGTTTGAAGATCGCGTTCAAATGTCGGTAAAACAGAGAGCAACAGCAGTAAAACGTCCGATGTTTTATTGTTTCTGGGCGGGCAGGGCCAACTGATGAATTTGGGTGAATTATACTTTGTTTGTGAGCCGAGAACTACACTAGGCACTTACAGGATTTAGACGAAGTAGAAAACAGCGTTGGCTGGTTGTTGAATTAGGTTTTATTTTGTAACAAGCCTAAGAATTTCGTATTAAGAGGCCCGTCTACTACCTAAAATTCAGTATAAAATGTACTTACGTGTTTTGTGAACAGTACAAGAATGGTAAAAATTTATTTCAAAAATTATTTAATAGAGAAAGAAATAATCTACAGATGTGCTTTTTTAAAATTTTGATTAAAAAATCTGACGTGGCCATCACACAACCTTCCGCCATATCTAGACTTTACACAGAAATGTATACGTACAATCTGGTGCCCATTTAAAATATACAAATAAAAATCTAAAATATTCAAACACAGAAATTTGCATCACCTGAATAAAAAGATTCATTCACAGGAAAACTCTACTGTGTTGAAGCCATCCTCCGTTCAATTACTACATTTAATATCTTACTTAGGACTTATATAGCGCTAGTATGCCAACTTGTCACCCGTCTCACCTGTCAATATTTTTTACGCAGAAACAAAAATCAACCGATCATGGATTACAAGATATCAACGTTTTATTTGATAAATTTAATTTTTAAATTTTACTGCAGTTCTTTAATGCTATCAGATAAAGACAATTTTTTATAACGTAAGTTGCAAATAACTTTTCCTCTTATTCTTATTACAAATAAATACTATATTTTTCTAAATTTATATACAATTTTGACAATTAACCTTTTCAATCTTCAAAAAATATCACTTCCGATGAAGATATTTGTACCAAAATCTAAGGAGCTCTTCCAATTTATATACAAATGTTAAATACCAAATATCAAATTTTTCGGGTAATTCGTATTTGAGTTATGCGACTAACACCCGGGCTTGACCACACACACACACACACATACATACACACACACATACACACAGACATCATCGTGAAACTATCAAAAATGAGTTGTAAGGACCCTAATTCGTGCTCATCTACTAAAAATTCACCACCCGATTTTTTGCATGATTCCAATACCTTCCTTTACAGGTAAGCGGAAGGTAAAAATTGTACATGATTATAAAAATTCAGAAAAATTTTAAAAAATCCTATTTTATGCAAACTTTACACGGTTATATCTCATGATACAAATTAATTTTTTAAATTTTAAAAAGGCACATCTGTAGATCCATTCTTTCTCTATAAAATGTTTATAAAAACATCCTGAAGATAATAATAATCTGGCAGTTTACTCGCAACGAAAACACTTTTACAGTATTTTTCAACTTCAAAATGACATTGCATAGCTAGGATGCGGCAAAGTACGAGTTTCGGGCTGGTTTCAGGCAGCCGCAGTAGTGAGGAAAAGAGTGGAATGGAAAAAATAGTAAAATCGAGAGTATTCTAGGAATTCGGTAAAAACGTAGACGGGCCGCTTAAATACAAGATCATATAAAATTTATTACACTCAAGAAGAGTATTAGATCTTTATTTAGTTCAGTTCAATCAGAGTTTCTACCAAAAGTTTCGGCGTATTATGTAATAAATTATTTTTTTGGGGGTGCGCCTGTTTGACCAGTAATTCTTATAATATTTTTTATTTTATGTTTAGTATCAGTTAGCAGCCCAATGAGTTCAAACACAGATGGATCGTCTATGTCATTATCGCCTCATTTAGCTTCAGGAAACAGAGGTAAGTTTTTTCTATTTATAACTACCTACATTATAAAAATCTGTTGTGGCCACCACAGTACTTCCCCGACTATAAGTTTTAATAACTTTCGTAAAGGCTTTAATTTTATGCTACATTCAGAAAAATGTAAATAAATTTACTTTGTCCCCCAAAGTATTTAGAATTGGTACCAACTTCGGCATAATTTAAATAACATGTGAAAAAATCTGATGTGGCCAGCATAATACCTCCCGCCTACTCACAAATATATTTTTTCGTTGTATGTAAACTGTAGAAGAAGATATACTCGAGGATATACTTAAACGATGTGTCACTATTTTGACACTGTCATAATCAATTTAAATTTACGTAGCAACAATTGTTAAACGATCATGCACCAGAAGAAATTGAATAGGTACTGAAGTTTCCTACTCTGAATTATTAAGAATAATTTATTTCCTAAATAGTATCATGTACAGATAAACATTTAAAATACGAATGGCAATAGTTAGTTTTATTTTTCTACTAGAATTCTTTTCCCGAGAGCATTTTATGCATTTTAATATTACAAATTATGATCTTATTATTGCATATTAATTTTGTTTTAAATAGTCGATTCCTTGCATTGTTCGTGAGAGTGCTAAAAAAATATTTTTTGTTAAGAAAATTATACATCTGACGAAAAAAATAGTAAAAATCGGCCAAATTGACTAATTTTACTAATTTATTACTAAAATACCATTAAGTATTTCAAAAAAATTTATTCCTTGCACTCTAGAGTCATCTATGAACTATCTATATATAAAATATGAACAGTGTAGGTGTAGGTACTAACAAGAGCTCAAATATAGCAAGGTCCCTTTTTCATTATATTTTTGGCACAAGTGTAGAGCCTTAATACATACATTAAAATGATTCGAGAACTTTCGCTGTATACAATGTTCCTTGTCTTTTCCACTGCACTTAGTACTTTTTTTGATTTACTCTTCGTCTTCGGTATGATACACATCATCCCCCGCTATTCTCAAGAGCATCTAATTCCTCTCATCCCACTAATGACCTCTTCCTCTTCTCTTACTGGCCAAGGAGCACGATTAATCAATCTCGCGTTCTCGAGCGTATCGAGTTAATCTTCACGTTTTTCTTCGAGTGTTCGCTTTTTGCCTGACCCAGCAATCGAGGTGAATCAATGAAATTCATAATTTTAATCCTTTCCTGGCAATGACGGTAATAATTATACTTGCAAATTTGCCGGTAAATCAAACTTGGAGAATTTAAATTTGAGGTAGAGTTGTAAGTTATGAGGTGAAATATAAATTTTAAATGGGTGTTGCTGGGAGTACGTTTAAACGAAATATAGATTATTTTGAATTGAATATAGTACTTGGTAGGTTAGGTGCATAATACAGGTTGGTGGAGGTGAAATGCGAACATAGTGAACATACATGACAATCGAACTTTCATGCCAGGTATCTTGATATATTTTGTACTAGTGGCAAAAGTAATGTGAATTTGTGTGGCAAAAAGAGTAATCAATAACAGAAATAATAATAAAATCTAAAAGAAAATATTTTAATGAAAATAAAAATTTCAGTAATATGACAGGTACTTTGACATTGACAGTACTTATTCCACGTATATCAAGATGCCTAGCATGATAACTCCATTGTCATATATTTCCCTATGTTCGCATTTCACCTCCACCAACCTGTATATCTATCACACCTTTTTACCTCTCGCCTAGAGAGGTATAGGGATCGTGAAAAATTCGATGTCGAGATTTTTGTCAATAAGCACGTTTTAGCACCTTTAGAAACTATTTTGACTATTTTCAAGAGGATGTTTGTGTGTGTGTATGTATGGAAGTCTGTATGTGCGCCTACTATGCGCTTTTGTTCTGATTCATTATCTCAAATTCTATTGAACATATAATTCTAATATTTTGTACTATACATTTGTACCTCGTAATAAAGAGCTGAAAAGATTTTGGTAAAAATCTGCCAACCGGAAATGCCATTTTCTTGAAGAATTCTAACATTTTTTGCAAAAAATATAGGAAATACTGCGATAGTTATAATTTGGCATACGACATTTTAAAGAACAAATTACCTCTTACAATATTTATTTAATATCTTTTCTATATCTCTTACCAATAGAGGAAAATTATTTTTCAAAAACATGTAATTTTACTTACCAAGATTTGTAAATCATAATATAGGAAAATGTTTTAAAAATGAAAATGAAAATGTCAATGTGATAGTTAAACAGACATAATTATACACAGTTTCTGATATTTTTGTGGTACTGATTTTTAAAAAATGTATAAATAATATTAACTGGGTTTGAAACTAGTACCTAGAAACAGAAATTTAATAAAAGAGAAACTGACTGAATTCCATTAATTTTTTATCTTTCCATTAAACGTATCCAGTCAAGTAGCATCATCGATTCATTAGTATAGTATAGTATAGTATTTATTTTTGGTCATGTTTTACATAGTATTTGATAAGTCACTGGACATAATGAACATAATGTACCTACTTGACAAATTAAAATAAAGTAAAAATTGTATCTACAAAAAGCGAATTTCATATAATGTCAATCGGTATCGGTACTTTGCTTGAAGAACTATAAAATCTTTTGCAAAAAGTAGCCTAACTAAAACCAAATTCACATATTGCAGTTTCAAGGCGGGAGGTCGTGTGCTGGCCACATCAGATTTTTTGATAATATGTTATACTTTGTGTTTGCGGTTATCACAAATATATTATTCTTGTACTTTAGATTTAGATATATTGTTACTTAATAATTTTGCAAAAAAACTTTAAAAAATAAAATGATAAGATTTATCAACAAGCATCCCTAATTTCATGGCAATCTGAAATAATGCTACATTTTTCTGGATAACTAAAAGAAAGCAATTTGATCGACTAAGATCTCATGGTCTGCTCTGCTCTTCCTCAAGTAGGACAAAAGGGCGGTACTACAAACATATCTCACTTCACGCAACTTCAACTTGTAACGCAACTTATATATCATAGTAAGGAAGTGTGAAGCTCCGAAACAAAGCTCAATAAAAAGCTCATAAGCCGGCGCAGCCCACTTCGCCCCTTTTACGAAGAAATTAAAACGTGTTCTTCTTTCTCTACCCACTTCGCTTTGAGCTTTTACTCAGTTAGTAACACTTTTACCTTTCACTGGACAGCGCTCCTCAACATCTCTGTGTAGGTTGTTGAAAAGAAATGTTCGACGTCCGCTTAGTTAGTCAAATATAGTTTGGTCACGCGTAGTTTGACCAATATAAGCCAAACTGTATTTTAGTCAAACTGTAACATGTTCAACTGGTATTTTGTCAACCGTAAATATGCCAATCCGAAATTTAGACAAACTGTAATTTCACATTCCGTAATTTGACCAAACCGCAACTTCGACTAATATTGTCAAATCGTTTTCAGGTAAGCCGTAGTTTAGCCAAAACGCAACTATACCTAACTGTAATATTTCAACACAGAATTTATCCAAAACATATTTTTGTCAAATCGCAGTTATGCATAACCGTAAACTTGCCAAACGCATTTTACTCAAATCGTAATCTTCCCAACTGTATTTAAGACATACAAGTTCACAATTAAAAAAAAAAAACAAGTCAGGTAGGCTTGCTGTCATAGTTGAAAACAATAACAATATCTAAAAACTGACAGATCAATTTTGTAATTTTGCATTTATGGTGTGATTTATGATAAAAATAATAACATTTCATGCAGAATGTTGTAGTGATATTGAAAGTGAGTTTATTTGTACCCCTTCAGACATTTTACGGCAATTGTAAATTTAATCTTTTGTCTCTGAAGTCAAAAATATCCTGAAAGCTTTGACCTTCCAGTAACTGCACAATTTCTAGTTCAACAAAATGATTTATGTCTCAAATTAAGTGAAAATCGTCCATTTAAACATTTATTACAGAGATTAGAACAATTAAAGTGATTTAGGTATGAAAAATGTACTTTTGAAAAATTCGCACTCAGTGGATAAAATGAGTGTGGAAATTATTATCATCACTCAATGTTTCAATAGCCTATTTTCAATTATAATATCACATGTGCATTAATTCTTTCCAGAAATTTTAATTCCAGCCGCATGGTTTGAGAAGATTTTCAGCTATACATCTACGTCACACAAACTTTAAAAATTAATTGCAGCTTTATTAAGAACAATTAAGACTTATCAGTACTCTCAATCGCTTTCAAATTACATGAAGATTCAATAAAAAACTTTGAGTGCTTTCCAACAACGTCTTAATTAGCTCGAGTGGTACACGAGAGCTAATTACGTTGTTGGAATGCACGATAAAAAAATTCCTAGACATGAATGAATACACGAGTGCATATTCGATAAGAAAATCGCAATGACACCGCCGCTCTATTTTTGAATTCTTTTTACAATAGAAACTTGAAATATTTACTTGTATTTAACATTAATAAATATGTATTATTTACCTTATTAATTGCTTATTTATACTCAAAATAACAATTTAACCAATTTTTAATTTAATGTGAAAGTCACAGATGCCGGTAAAATTTCCGCTTATTAATTTCAGTTAAGGGTATCGTCTCCAAGTAGCTCAACACCGCGTTTGTCCTATGTTAATGCATAGAAACGCTCGCTAAAAATATGTAAAAGCAGTCTAGCAATTTCTAAAATACTCACGAAGTTTTATAGATAAATCTAAATTTTATAAATTTATTTACAGACGAAGAATGCAACTCGGATTATGCCGAGTTACATTTTTTAATAAATCTCTTAATAATAAGATAAAGCGTGTAAGAAATTGCTGAAAACACACTTTTTCATTAATTTTTTATATGGATTCTACAGATTTTTTCAGAATTCTAACTAGGCATAATCCTAGATTAATTCTTTCACAAACATCTAGTACCTGTTTTTCCTTCAAATTTTTAATATGCAATGAGTAAAGCAGAAACTGCTATACCTCTAAACACGCAATATTTTGTTACGGAGACGAGACCCTTAAGTTACTCAAGTTACTAGTAAAAAATTTCTGGTTACTATTATTGTAATCCATTCATCCATTGGCTGTTATTTGTGTCATGCGTTTTTCACCATTAATATCTGAAAACATGTTTCGCACTTTCGTAGTAAACAACTTTTGAGAACCCCTGCTCTGTTTACACCCCTTTATCACACCTTCTTTGTAAGTTTGGCAACAGCGCTATTACCTACTGGTAATATTGCTCCAAACAGAAACAAAAGAATGAATGGCCCAGTCGCCCAGTGCAGTGTTTGTATCGAGCTGTCGTGCTTTTGTTTTCAGATTAGTGGGGGAGGGGGGTAAACACTGGGTAATAGACAATTTAATTTTCTACTCGAGTGACGTCATAATGAGATTATTGTAAATTGTTAAATTAATTTGTAATATTAATGGGGCTTGCATATTTTTATCTAATTAACTAAAAGTGGCGCAATCGGTAGAATGTGAATTAATTGTTACCGGGTGCCCGTTTATGGGGCAAAAATATACTTAATGTATTGTGTTTAATATATTATTTAGTATATTATATAGTATTTCGTAATGAATTGAATTATTCCATTAAAATGGACAAATAGGACATTAAAAATGATTTATCCACATAAAATAAAGTGTACTTTTGTATCTGGTATCATTTGCAAATTTCAATAGAATTTATTCTTGTTATTGAATGAAATGTATTCCATGATCGTGGTATATTTGTTTCTTCGCAACATTAAAATTATAACAGTGACAAAATATATTCATAAGGGCTTTAGGAGAAGAAAAAAAATTAATGAAACATACAAAGGAAGTATTGTAATCGCGAAAAATTTCGGTTCTCAGATTTTAACGGAAATATCCGTTTTGACCTTTTTTGAATCCATTATGACTAGTTTTGTCGTGACGTCTGTACGTACGTAGCGTAGGTACGTACGGACGGATGGACGTATGTGTGTCGCATAACTCAAATACGGTTAGACGTAGAAAGTTGAAATTTTGTATTTAGGACTGTTATAGCATCTAGTTGTGCACCTCATATTTTTGGTTTCAATCTACAAACCGGAAGTAGTACTTTTTTTTAAATATTTCGATAAATATTTAATTTAAGACAATTTTTTTTATTTTAAATGAAAGATTATGTGATTATTACCTACAATCGGTATTTTATAATTTTTTTTGTATCTGGTATCATTTAAGAATAATGAAAGTATATATTTATAATTTAGTATTTCGGTATCTTGTAGTCCATGATCGATTAACATTTGTTACTACGTAAAATTTAAATGTTTATGACATGACAGTGACAATAGTAAAATATGATTTATATCTTCTTCTGCAGTGTAATTAAAATGACTAAAATATATTTGTGAGTATGAGTATAGTAGCAGCAGTAGTAGTACTTATATATTAACATATTTGTATAATAAGTTAAAAGAATAAAGTAGGTATATGGCGGGAGGTCTTGTGGTGACCACGTCAGATTTTTTTATATTATTCTACATTTTAGTTATTAAGAAAAGTATGAACAGTTTAATAGGCGTACAAGGAAATCATGTGGTGTCCACGTCAGATTTTTATTTATTCTCATCGACTCCACATTTGGGGTTTTTAAATTTATTTTGTCAAAACAACGATTTAAATCATGTGATTTAAATCATGCACACCGTGGTTTATATAGTGCTGTATTGTTATCAATGACGTCATTGATGACGTGTACTTCTTCCTTCTAGAAAGCATCTATACCACAGATTTTATTTTGTCATTGAACATGACTTCGTTGTTGTTTGTACCTTCTAGCTGATCCACCTTACTTTCCCGCGCAGTTTAATTAATTAGAAGGATTAATTAAAGACGAGTGGAAGTTTAAATTGAATTTTAGAGCAATTACCCTGTCAACGATGTCGTCTGCCTTATTCAGGACGAAGAACATCGCAGGGACGTCTTATAAGAGCTGATAAAAGATGTATTCTGTACGTGCTCGACGACAAACACAAATCGAATGCATATATACCGTCGACCATATATAGGTATAGACAGATAACACTCAATGCTGTAGTAGAGTAAAATTCAAATAGCTAGGACCCTGGACTGCGCGAGAAGGCAGAGCTTGTCATGTACATTTTACAAAAGCGGAGCTAGCGAGTATATGCTGCGCTGCACTTCACTTAATTTTCTAAACTAAAATATAACTCAATCACAATCAATTACAAAATTCACAGCGTTACACGAAGCAAAACACTACGAATGTCAGCATGAGAATAACAGATATTGAAGCTGATGTTCTGTAGAACAGACAGTAGCGTAGTTTCCTCTTGTTTATCGTCTATGCTTCTCTCTCTACATACAATGTTGTGAAGGCAAGAAGTACGGCAGCGGGGAGCAGCAGCTATAGCCGAGGACACGTTAGAGTGTTGCACATTGCTGACTTCTGGTTTGTTGTCATGAAAACAGAGAATGAAAATAGGCAAACGCAACACTTCAAGGTTTCCGCAGGTCATACTCCTCTTCACACCGCTACGCTAGTTCTCTGCTTCACAACAAAGGCTTGCGTTGTTTGTTTATTTCTATATATGGTCGAACATATATACATATCTAGGACGGGAGCACACAATTTGGACAAATATAGTTTTGCCAAAGTGTAGTTTGACCAAAAATAATGAAGCCAAACTGTATTTTAGTCAAACTGTACATTGTTCAACTGGAATTTTGTCAATAAATATGCCAACCCGTAAAGCCAAACTGTATTCTAGACAAACTGTAGTTTCACATTCCGTAATTTGACCAAACCGCAACTTCGACTAATATTGTCGAATCGTGTTTAGGTAAACCGTAGTTTAACCAAAACGCAACTATACCTAACTGGAATCATCCAACGCGGAATTTATCCAAAGCGTATTTTTTCAAATCGCAGTTATGCATAACCGTAATCTTGCTAAACGCATTTTACTCAAATCGTAATCTTACCAACTTGTATGTCTTAAATACAGTTGGGAAGATTACGATTTGAGTTACTAAGGGCGGACATTAGCAATCGCTAGGATATTAATAGAATGTTAATGGGCAAAAATAGAAAGTAACAAGATTAATAGGATGTTAATAGACAAATATAGCAAGTAACAAGACTGATGAAAAAATCTGACGTGGCCATCACACAACCTTCCGCCATATCTAGACTTTAAACAGAAATGTATTCGCTGGGTGCGAAGTATAGGGTGGGGGTAACAAAAACTGATCACAGCGCTTGATGCGGACTAACTTAGCACTAATGTTGGCTATCTCTCAAATGTCAAATCTGTCCCTGTGTGTTTATCCCATTTACAAATAAAATCAAATGGGTCATGACAGTTTTTCTGATATTAATTGCTGCCTACTAACTGGTAGAAACAGTAAATTTAAGTTTTAGATTTCCAACAGCGAAAGCTGGTTGCGAAAGAATATCTCCAATGCCGCTTTGGCTTTCAAAATTCAAAGACCGTCGCACGAATTGAGATTCGGGGCTGCACCAAGATGAATTAGTTACGAAACGAGTACTAGAGTAAAATTCAAATAGCTAGGACCCTGGACTGCGCGAGAAGGCAGAGCTTGTCATGTACATTTTACAAAAGTGGAGCTAGCGAGTATATGCTGCGCTTCACTTCACTTAATTTTCTAAACTAAAATATAACACAATCACAATCAATTACAAAATTCACAGCGTTACACGAAGCAAAACACTACGAATGTCAGCATGAGAATAACAGATATTGAAGCTGATGTTCTGTAGAACAGACAGTAGCGTAGTTTATCATCTATGCTTCTCTCTCTAAGACGAGAATTCGTACTTCGCGCAGGGTTCTAGCTATTTGAATTTTACTCTAAGGAAGAAAAGAAATTTAATAATGGAAGCTTCTTGACTGAAGGATTATTATTCGGCCCCACGTGGGTCAGAGAAAACTTTGGAATCAGTCTATTTATTAAAAATTAATCCACTCTACCGGTTTCGTCTCTCACTTATGACCATGGACGATTCATGTCAAGTAGAATGTTTAACAAAACAATAAACGCTGTAGATAGAACATTTTTAATGTACGCATACAATCGAATTAAAATCATTCTTTCCTGACATTGAAAAACAGTCTCCGTGTGTCACTATGGTGAAATAGGGTTTTGTTTTGCCTGTAACTTGGCAACCGTTCAACTTATAACACGGAGTTATAGAAACGCCCAAATTAGAATAAGGTGTAAATGAAATTATAAAGAAACTTATTAGTTATGTGTTTTTACCGCTTTCAAAATTACCTTCCTTCAAAATAAGATTTTTAAAACAACTAATAGTCTAGGCGAACTAGAAAATTTTTATATGGGCACGGCGACAATTAGAATTATAAAAATATTTATTTACGATTTTTTAAAACTGTATGAATATCGTAAAAACAAAATGAATGTCATGAAGGAAATTTTATGTTCTTTCGGTTTGGTATTTGGCACTTTTGCTTAAAATTAACCATTTTTGAAATAATTGCAAAAAAACGGGAGAAAGGCTGTCTTGAAAAAATGGTGGACTTAACACAAGGCGGATGGGAACTTTAAGTATGTTAGTTGGAAAGTCAATTACAACATTCCAATGAAAAAAATTCTCTTTAAATTTTGTCGTCGATAGATGCTAATTCGCCTGGACTATAACACCTTTTCGAATAGCTTCAAGTTTTAAAATTCGACCATTTTGTGGATTTATATCTTCTACAATATCTGTAGATTCTTAAGCGGCTCGTCTACGTTTTTATCGAATTCGTAGAATACTCTCGATTTTACTTTTTTTTCTATTCCACTCTTTTCCCCACTACTACAGCTGCCCGAAACCAGCCCGAAACTCGTACTTTGCCGCATCCTAGCAATGCAATGTCATTTTGAAGTTGAAAAATACTGTAAAAGTGTTTTCGTTGCGAGTAAATTGTCAGATTATTATTGACTTCAGGATAATGTTTTTATAAACATTTAATAGAGAAAGAATGGATCTACAAATGTGCCTTTTTAAAATTTTAAAAATTAATTTGTATCATGAGATATAACCGTGTAAATTTTGCATAAAATAGGAATTTTTATAATCATGTACAATTTTTTAATCAAAATTTTAAAAAGGCACATCTGTAAATCCATTCTTTCTCTATTAAATTCTTGTTGAAATAAAATTTGACCATTCTTGTACTGGCCACAAAACACTCGCTACGTTAGTATATTTTATGCTGGATTGTAGGTAGTAGACGGGCCTCTTAATCCATGTTTAGGCTGTTTTCTCACGCGGTGGAGTATCGTCTTAAGGCAGGAACGTAGCTGTATATAAACAGTGCTCTACGGTTTGTAGAATATTGAATATAATACTAACGTAAGAACATTGGAGTTTTTACGACAATATTTAATATTCATTCTACAGTGCGACGCATCGATTTTGCCAAACTTTGCCATAGTATTGTTTAAAAAAATGCCGAATAAAGAGAAAAATACTATTTTTACATGTTTAATTTAGGGCATTTTGTATTAAAATTCATGCGTCGCACTGTAGGTAACATGTTATACAGTATGTAAATAATGCGTTTGATTATTTCTTTTGTCTTATAAATACAATATAATACAAATGCCACTTTTAGAGCGCGTTCGCTAGTGCTGCCTTTGTTCAACACACTAAATCTGTATATCTTTCCTTTTTCTCGACGAAATCGTAGACAGCTACATTCCGGCCTTAAGTTAAATACTATATGCCATTAAATGTGTTCACGGAGTTGTGACTCACCCTGTATACGCTCTTCAGTGAAGCATGACGCCCTCTTAGATCTGTATGAATGTTCGTGCATTACTTATGACATATTTTATCCTTGTGTCTTATTTGTATACATGTGTGAGAGGGTGAGATATATCCTGGCATCTTTTTCTGTCACTTTACAGCAAAAAACATAAAAATTGTTTGTCACTTTTGTACGGATATAGAAGGTATGAATAAATATGTAGGTAGATGTTTTTGTGCTGAATTTTGAAGGAGGACTTATGAGGGTTATTCTGAAATAACAAGGGTTATTTTTAGTTTTTTCAATGCCGGGTGTCTACTTAAAAAATCTGATGTGGCCAACACATAACCTCTCGCCATACTCTACTATTTTACTAATATAAGTGTATATGAAAGGTACATACATACTCACAAACACAGGTTGGTGGAGGTGAAATGCGAACATGGGAAACATACATGACAATCTAACTTTCATGCCAGGTATCTTGATATATTTTATGACTACACTATACCAAAATATTTTTTTTTTTGATAATGTATATTGACAATAGACGTCATTGAATTAATAGTTTCAAAACGGTGATAAATTCTTAGCTCATTTTTGCTATAAATTGTTATTTCTACACAAATAAATTTTAAAATTTGTAACTTTATATAATAACGTACAAATATGCATACTTTAGTATAAAGTTTGTTTACATTTTTTTTTGATTATTTTTACCTCTCGCCACTCATATCTGTAAGAGAGGTATTGTAATCATGCTAAAATTTCGATAGTGAGTTTTCAATGGATAAGCACGTTTTGTGGTCCCTAGAACACGATTATGATAATTTCGCGATGATGTCTGTGTGTGTGTCTGTGTGTCAGTATGGATGTTGGAGGTACGATAACTCAAACACCACTGAATAAAAAAATTTGAAATTTGGTATACAATATTCTGACACCCTAGATTAGATCTGATTAGATTTTGGTGTTGATCGTGCAACCGGAAGTGGTAGTTTCTTGAAGATCTGAAGAGTTTTTCTGGAATATTTTCAAAATTTATAAATTAATAGGAATTTTTTTAATAACATTGTATACTAAATGTTACTATCTACAATATGTATCCAAAACGTTGTTTCTATCTAGCTCCATTTTCCAATTACAAGAAGTTAAAAATTCTACAAATTTGTTACAATTTTGATTTATCTGCCTACCTATGGAAACAAAAAATAAAATATTTGAGTGTTAATGTCAAATGAATTTTTGACTTTTTGGCAAATTGAAATGGAAAATATGAAATGTCATTTAGTATTTACAAGGTCATAATAAACTTTAATAATATTATAAAAACTACAATTCCCGAATTCCCTTCTAGTACAATGGTATATTTGTGAGTAAGTACTATATAATATATACTTAAGTATATTAGAAAAATAAAAATAGTAGAGTATGGCGAGAGGTTATGTGTTGGCCACATCGGATTTTTTACTAAGTTATTCAACTTTAAACCCAACTGACTATAATTCTGAATCCGATAGTAGTGTCCCATTTTTATCATAATTTGTCTGGAAAGAGATGAATTCTTGCGCAGTGCTTTTTTCATTATTTATTTTTAAAGTATACATATTATACAATCATACCAACTAAAATTACAATAATGTTCGAAAAGGTTCAAACCTTATTTGTTTGTTTGTACACGTTAAATCATAAAGAATAATTTATGTATCCACACATAAGTAAACATGAAAAGTAAATCATATTTAGTAAAACTAAATAAACAATATTTACCTAAATCATTATCAAAGATTACTTGTGTGGCTAAATAAATTATTTTTTATAATGACGTTTGTTTAATATTAATAATAATAATATTAATTTAATTTAATGTTACAAGCCTGTTAGTTCATACTTACCATAATTGAATTCGATAGATATTTTTACCTCTCGCCTCATATTCTATAAGAGAGGTATTGTAATGGGTCAAAATTTTCGAGTATGAGTTTTTGGTGAATAAGCACGTTTCAGGGTCTCTAGAATACGAATTTACTATTTTCACGATGATGTCTGTGTGTGTGTGTGTGCGTGTGTGTGTGTGTGTGCGTTTGTATGAACCGACGATTTTTCGTCCACGATAACTTAAAAAGTATCAAACCGTTTATAACCAAATTTCATATTTAAGGTTTTAATAAGTATCTTAACACCGGATAAGATTTTGGTAGACATCCGCAAACCGGAAGTAGTACTTTTAGAAGTTTGGAAAAGTTTTCCTTAAATATATTGGTACATTATTTATTTATGACAATTTTTGCAATTAAAAATAAAAGAAATGTTAATTATCTATGTGTACAGTTAATTATAAATACAAATTGCTGAATCTGGAAGTATTTAACAATAAAATAAAGTACAATTAATATTCTATTTTTTTGAAATTCTAGTATCTTGTTGTCCATGATATAAAATTTGTTTCTACATAAAATTTGAATTATTATGACAGTGACAGTACAGTTGACATCTTTTGCTTGCATATTGGTTTACATTATCGTTTACATATTACATGAACATGAAACTATTAAAATGTAAGTAAAACTATTTATTAGATTAGTAGAATAAGCAGAATTAGGCGAGAGGTCGTGTGGTGGCCACAGCAGATTTTTTTATTTTTTATTACACAGATATATTACCTCTCGCCTCATATTCTATAAGAGAGGTATTGTAATGGGTCAAAATTTTCGAGTATGAGTTTTTGGTGGATAAGCACGTTTCAGGGTCTCTACAATACGAATTTACTATTTTCACGATGATGTCTGTGTGTGTGTATGTGTGTTTGTATGTATGTATGGACTGACGATTTTTCGTCCACGATAACTGAAAAAGTATCAAACCTTTAATAACCAAAATTCATAGTTAAGGTTTTAATAAGTATCTTAACACCGGATAACATTTTGGTAGAAATCCGCAAACCGGAAGTAGTACTTTTTGAAGCTTGATAAAGTTTTCCTTAAATATATTGGTACATTATTTATTTATGACAATTTTTGAAATTAAAAATAAAAGATAATATAATTATCTATGGGTACAGTTAATTTTAAATACAATTTGTTGAATCTGGTAGTATTTAACAATAAAATAAAGTACAATTAATTTTCTATCTTGTTGTCCATGATATGAAATTTGTTTCTACATCAAATTTGAATGATTATGACAGTGACAGTACAGTTGACATCTTTTGCTTGCACCTTGGTTTACATTATCGTTTACATCTTACATGAACATGAAACTATTAAAATGTAAGTAAAACTATTTATTAGATTAGTCTTGAGATTAGTAGAATAAACAGAATTAGGCGAGAGGTCGTGTACTGGCCACAGCAGATTTTTTTTATTTGATACAGGCTGATTCAGAACTCCGTGTACATACTTTAATGGCATATGTATTCATCTACTGATCAATAAACAAAATTATTTTTTTTATATTTGTAAATTTATGGCTCTCTTGTAAAGCTTGAATTACATTATACTTTTTTCGGCTAGAAACTTTGACAATTTTCATACTTAATTCTAGAATGCTCACTTGGATAATGTAAATCAAGAAAATTTCGATCCAAGTTTCATACTAGAACCGTCTTTTTATATAACCTCAAAAATAATAAAGTTAGTGACAGCAGAATAACTAAATTGTAGGTACATAAAACTTCATCACTAACACATTAACCGAGTACGTTGACAACCTCAACTGACAATTACATTTCTTTTTAAATTTTCAATCGCAGTATTGGTCGATGAGCTAAATAAAATATGTCAGTGCAAGAACAAATTTTAAAACTAGATTCTAGCCGAATTAAGTATCTAAAAAAAAGTTCTTTTTTCTAGCCGAAAAAAGTATAATGTAATTCAAGCTTTATCCATGATATGAAATTTGTTTCTACACAAAATTTGAATGATCATGACAGTGACAGTACAGTTGACATCCTTTGCTTGCATCTTGGTTTACATTATCGTTTACATATTACATGAACATGAAACTATTAAAATGTAAGTAAAACTACTTAGATTAGTAGAATAAGCAGAATTAGGCGAGAGGTCGTGTGCTGGCCACATCAGATTTTTTCTTAAATTGTGAAACACCTTGTATTTAAACTGTACCTAGTTTGTTTACTTTGTCAAGTTAATGAATTAGTTTCTTAATAATATGTTTGATAATCATTTAGTAATACACTTGTATTATTACAGTCATTATAATAATATGTTTTTTATTTAGTTACCGTTGCTTAAATATCAAAATAAAACCGATATACGTTTAATAGAAAATTTACATTCATTATGTCAACATCAAACATTTTAGCTGTGTTAATAATTATTACAATATTGGATCATTCCAAATCGGATACTGTAAACTGCGTTGAAAATATTATAAAAGAAACTTCTGAGGATACAGTATATGTATTATATTCAACAGATACCTACTTACAAAGTGTACAAAAAATACAAAACAAAATATTATTGAACCTAAACAAACCATACAAAATTAAAGTAACCATAGAGGTACCAAACTACTACATTTTTTTAATTAACAAGTTTGAAACATTCGAAAAATTCATCAACAAACATCATTATACTCCATTATTTCGCCCATCGTCAAAATATCTGATAGTATATTCAGGAAACAAACCCGAAATACAAGAAATATTCAACATATCATGGAAATATTACATTTTCAACATTGTAGTAATATTTCTAGACGAAATTTGGACGTATTACCCGTACAAAAATTCTTGTGGGAACACCAAAAAAGTGCTGCTGACTGAAAATTGTTTTTTTGATAGTAACATAACCAATAGGTACAAATTATTGTACCAAAATAAAGTACCGGATACGGCACCAGGGTGCAAATTCGATGTTACTGCACTAGGGCACAAACCGTATGTTGTCAACACGAGTGTAGTTTCGGATAACCCGAAACTATCCGGGATTGAAGTAGTAATAACGAATAATGTATTGAAATATAGTAATTTGAGTGCGAGTTATGTTAAAAATAATTTTGACCATTGGGGGTATGTTTTTCCAGACTTTTCTGGTAGTTTGCTATTTAAAAATGTATTAACTAACCAAAGTCATGCGATAATAGGACATATAGATTTGAACGAAACTATTTATTATACATTAGATGCAACTGTTACGTACATATTTGACCAGTTTAGATTTTTTGTACCTAAAGCACGTCCTATTAGTCCTTGGAAAAATTTATTTTTGGTTTTCAAACCATTGTTATGGTTATTAGTATTGAGTGTCTTTATTTTGAACAGCATATTTTGGTATTTTTCTACGCAAGATATATCATCAAGTTTTATCAAATCTTGGGCAGTGTTGTTACAAATTTCAACTGCATACATCGACAAAACAGCTTTTAAAATTTTGTTCATTTTTTGGACTATAACAAGCTTGCTGGTATGCACTGCGTACCAGTCCAAACTGGTAAGTTTTTTGACCACACCCTTATACGAAAACCAGATTGACAATATACCAGATATGGTACGAAATGTACCATTTGGGTCGTTGCCAAACGCAAAGAAACTTTTTGAAGACCAAGTAACCGAGGAAGATAGACTGGTTTATAAATATTTTATTACTGTGAAAACTACTGAAAATTATATGGACCGAATTGTGACTGGACAATTTGGTTTCATGTTTTCGCAAATGACTATGGATTACAGATCGCAAACTATTACAGGTAGGGTTTCTAAGTCGAGATCAAGACTGGCTTGGTCTTGGTATTGGTCTCGAAGTCTTGAATTAGTTAGTCTTGCCTTGGTATTGATTATTTTAGTCTTGGACTTGGAACATTCATCTTAAATCAATAAGAATCTTGGTACAAATATATTAATTTAAAAAAACTGTTTATAACTATATTTTGAATAAATTTATAATGCCACCAATAATATATAATTTAATTGTAAACAATTTATTTTAATAATTTAAATTAGGTATCTATGTTTCAAATTTAGATTCTACAAAAGCTATTTCTAAAAATTATATTATATTAGTATCATAGATATTTATACACCAAGTGAGATACAAGATTGTTTATTCAAGAGAAGAAAGTTTAGCCCCCGAGCCCGAAGGGCGAGTGGGATAATTTCTTCGAGTGAATAAACATTCGTATCTCACGTGGTTTATACAATATTTTATTTCATTTTCACAAAGTTATTTCAAATATATGAATTATAAATTTATTTTGACATAACAAAAAAAATCAAAATCAAAGTAGTCGTCAGTGGCAAGTTGTCATTGTTTTTATGCATTTTTGACGAAATAATGACATCAGAGTGATTTAAAAAGTTATAATTCACTTGTGAATAAACAGTTGTTTAAAGTTGTTACTATGGAGTTAATAATAGCAGTTTAAAACGTCAAAATTGAATAATATATTTATTTTGTAATTTTGATAAAAATAAAAATGATAAACTGTCGTTATCAAAATTTAAAAGCAGCAAATTATGTTGCAAAAAAATAAGTTTCTCTGCATTCAAAGCAGCCTCGTCAGTCCTTTGTAAGTTTATCCTTTTGCACCAAAAGGGTGCAGAATATTCGTCGATTATTCGGTTATTCGTCAGACAGTCCTGCATAATATTCGTTATTCGGTATTCGGTACATTTGAGCCTGATTTATAAACTAGAAGTTGACGTTGCAGTTCGCCGTTGACGTTGAAGTTTAAAGTTAAATATTAGAAAAACGTATGCCTCGTTCATAAACTCCATTGGCACTACTGTTCGCAGTTTGTAAACGAGTCATATGTTTTTCTAACATTTAACTTTGAACGTCAATGTCAACGGCGAACTGCAACGTCAACGTTAAGTTTATAAATCAGACTTTAATATTCGTTGCATAGCTAGTTTTTATGTATTTTTGACGAAATAATGACATCTTAAGGGTCTCGTCTCCGTAACAAAATATTGCGTGTTTAGAGGTGTAGCAGTTTCTGCTTTACTCATTGCATATTAAAAATTTGAAGGAAAAACAGGTACTAGATTTTTGTGAAAGAATTAATCTAGGATTATGCCCAGTTAGAATTCTGAAAAAATCTTTGAAATCCATATACAAAATTAATGAAAAAGTGAGTTATAACCAATTTTTTACATGCTTTTTACCTTCCGCTTACCTGTAAAGGAAGGTATTGGAATCATGCAAAAAATCGGGTGGTGAATTTTTAGTGGATGAGCACGAATTAGGGTCCTTACAACTCATTTTTGATAGTTTCACGATGATGTCTGTGTGTATGTGTGTGTGTATGTGTGTGTGTGTGTGTGTGGTCAAGGGTTGTTAGTCGCATAACTCAAATACGAATTACCCGAAAATTTTGATATTTGGTATTTAACATTTGTATATAAATTGGAAGAGCTCCCTAGATTTTGGTACAAATATCTTCATCGGAAGTGATATTTTTTGAAGATTGAAAAGGTTAATTGTCAAAATTGTATATAAATTTGGAAAAATATAGTATTTATTTGTAATGAGAATAAGAGGAAAAGTTATTTGCAACTTACGTTATAAAAAAATTGTCTTTATCTGGTAGCATTAAAGAACTGCAGTAAAATTTAAAAAATAAATTTATCAAATAAAACGTTGATATCTTGTAATCCATGATCGGTTGATTTTTGTTTCTGCGTAAAAAATATTGACAGGTGAGACGGGTGACAAGTTGGCATACTAGCGCTATATAAGTCCTAAGTAAGATATTAAATGTAGTAATTGAACGGAGGATGGCTTCAATACAGCAGAGTTTTCCTGTGAATGAATCTTTTTATTCAGGTGATGCAAATTTCTGTGTATGAATATTTGAGATTTTTATTTGTATATTTTAAATGGGCACCGGATTGCACGTATACATTTCTGTTTAAAATCTAGATATGGCGGAAGGTTGTGTGATGGCCACGTCAGATTTTTCTTATTATTAAGAGATTTATTAGAAAATGTAACTCGGCATAATCCTAGTTGCATTCTTCGTCTGTAAATAAATTTATGAAATTTAGCTTTATCTATAAAACTTCGTGAGCATTGTAGAAATTGCTAGACTGCTTTTCCGTATTTTTAGCGACCGTTTCTATGCATTAACATAAGACAAACGCGGTGTTGAGCTACGTGAAGGCGATACCCTTAAAAGGTCAGAGTTATTTAAAAATGTATTGAGCGATTTAAAAAAAATTTAGTTCACTTGCGAATAAACAACTCCGAAGACTGTTGTATAAATTTCAGCCTCTCATCATCATTTTAATTATGGTCACCAACCTCCTTAACGAAAGAAAATAATCAATAAACAGATTGACTGTCGCAAGACTCTTGGTCTTGATTTTTAATCCTAGTCTTGTCCGAGTCTTGAGTTTTAGTTTGTCAAGACCAATACCAAGACAACACTAGGTATTGTACGAAGCATTAATTTCAGGTTACTACGGTTTAAAACAAGTCATCAAGCCTGCGTTGTACAACATGCATACAGTCAAAGGTTACCCATTTCTTGGGAAGTTTAACTCTATTATACTACGTTTACAGTCTAGTGGATTCCTTGCAAAATGGCGTCAAGACACTAAGCCAAACGTTCAAGTAAATGTGGATACAGGTGTTCAAGCCTTGAAAGTCGACCATTTGATTAGCATTTTTATTGTGTATGTATGTGGACACTTTGCTGCTGTATTGTGTTTTGTTGTAGAGAAAGTAGTTTCAATAAAAAATAAAAAGTAGTCACAAATTTTTTATTTGACAGTTATAATTTAATTTCTCTACTCCCTAATGCCCATGTCACACCGGCGTGGCATGAAGCACGGTGCTCGATGTGGCATTTTGCTTCGTTCAAAGCTGTCAAAAGGGTGGCACACCGGTACAGCAAAATGCCATTCGAAAATTTGTATATTGCTATGTTCACTTCGTACTTTAAAGGTTTTTGAAAATTATTTTTGACATCTGAGAATGAAAATTCATCAATTCTTTGTTCATATATTGACAAAAGCTTAAAGTGTTATATTTTTATTATCTAATTACTTACTGTTATTATTTTGACATCAATTATTCATCAAATCTCAAAAATTATACTGAGGACTCACTGTGAAATCAGCAACAAATTTCCATATGTCAAAATGCTTGACGGAATAGCGGCGATACAATTTTTACGTTATTCATTTGTTCCATCGAGCACCGTGCTTCATGCCACGCCGGTGTGACATGGGCATAATGGATATTGGTAACATATCTTCATACCATTATGTGTGGATAGGGATGTCATATCCATTCCAGGTGTGGATATGGAATTCAAGGTCAAATACGTCAAAAATTATTAATGCGTGCAAATGACAAATAATTATTAAAAACATTAAATCAACAAGCTATCTCTTTCTTACACATTTGACTCGTATAAATCTATACGCATATCGTATGTCATAAGAGGCGGGGCTTATCAATTTGTGTCGTAACCACGGTACAAAAAGAGTAGGTAGGGACACGAGCCGCTCTCAGAGTGCCACTTAAGTGTTCCAATATGGCCGCCGGGAATGTCTGTAGTGAAGTTAGATGTGAATTGTGACGTAATTAAAACGTGTTGTGACATTTTGTGTTTGACAAGTAAATTGTAACGTAAAAATATGGGAAGATACAGAAGATGTTTTGTACCGGGTTGTAAAAGTGGGTACGACACCTGTAAGGACAAAATAAGTTTATTTAAAGCTCCCAATGAGGCAAGTGAAAGAGAAAAATGGGGAAATATAATTAAAAGAACGGATAAACTATTAACTGGAAATGATGTTCTCTGTGAGAAGCATTTTAGTCCTTCTGATGTAATTAAACACATCGAAGTAAATAATGTTAGTAACAATAGTAAATATGTACTATATTAAAATAAAGTAATTAATAAATCTATCACGCCTTTCACCCAACTTGGATTTGGCGGCCCACAGATCACTGTGCGTCATTGAAATAAATATTTCTGCCGTGTGTGCGATTATTATTTTGAATGAAATGCAAGTACAATTTGTAGTTTGAACCAGTTTAAAATGACATCTTTTTTATGTCAACATAGTAATGACAGATCTGTCAGACATTCTTGATGAGAGCCATCTATGAGAATTTTACTGAAGTACGGCACTTTAGTGGAACTCGGACAACAATGGTATGCATACGTCGTGTCCCTACCTACTCTTTTTGTACCGTGGTCGTAACGGCAGTAGCAGAACAATTATTTATATAATATGGTATTCATTACATGAAATATATGTTCTTACATATTATTGTTATCTATTAGATTCACAAAAGTTCGTTATATATCATTTATTGTTTATTGCTGACAACTTGTCAATGTTCTGCTTATTGTTGTATCAAGTGTCAACATAAAATTTTGAGGTTACGTGTTTTGTTATTTAGTTTTGTTCTATTTTATTAATCTTTGATTATTTCCGACAGAATCATGCGATGTATTAAAATGGTAAAATAATGATTAAGTTTAAAAATAGAATTAAAAACTATTGCTTTTAAATTTCGCGTATAGAGAAAGACTGCCAGCACCATCTACCAAACTCATGCTGTACTAAAAAGTAAAATCTTGATTCATACCAATAATTTGCTTGTTTTTTATAACGTCACTCCTATATGGATTTAAATCGTTTCTACCAAGAGTAGAATTAATTATATACTCAAACTATTAATTACAATACTCAAACTTCACATGCTGCACAAACGCACTCTCCAATCACCAGCAGATAATTTAATCATCTTTTAAATCAAACTAGCAATTCCCGCAACTTTTCCAATCGGGCGGACTCAGGGGAATCCCCTCCATACACCTCCAAGTTTTGAACTGTGCAACTGAGAACCGTCGCCTACTAAACCATTCCAACCACTTCAAAAACCATTAAACCTTACGACGATCACAGGATGAGCCAGGCAGCCCTCGATTGCTTTTGTTTTCATTGTTACGAGCGCATTTTGTTAGGGGGGGGGGGGGGGGGGGTGAACACGGCCGTACTGGGAAAAATGTTCTTTGTAACGTGTCGTCTGTTTGACAACTCATAAAAAAATAATTTCATAACGAGAATCGAACGAGGTGCAACCGAGTTAGCAGAGCTGGGCAGTAGCTACTGTGGTTGAGGTAAATTCATATAAGAGGAGTCGATCCCAAAATGCTGGAATTCACTGTGCGGCTTGTTACACATGAATCAACAAAGAATAAAATTATTAATTTAAATAAATAAATACTACTCTTTATGAGCTATTTAATTCAGAAAATTAAATTACAAATGGTATAGCGAAAAACGATATTCAGTTTTTCCCTTAAAACTGGTTTCAATATTAGGATTTTTTAAACAAATGAGATATTTTTAAATAGCTAAAGGTTGTCCTCAAGTGCGTCTAATGCCACTTTTTTAAATTTTTTGTTTAAATATGTGATAAAATACGTATAAAAAACTCACAAAATAGCTAAAATTGGCGATGTTTAGCCATGAATATAAAAAATAGAGTACAGAAATGAAAAATGTGGCATTAGACGCAGTTGGAGACAACCTTTATCTATTCGAAAATGTATTTGTTTTTCTAAAAAAGTGAATGTTTACTTCAATTTTATGGAAAAAATCTGACGTGGCCATCACACAACCTTCCGCCATATCTAGACTTTAAACAGAAATGTATACGTACAATCCGGTGCCCATTTAAAATATACAAATAAAAATCTGAAATATTCAAACACAGAAATTAGTATCACCTGAATCAAAAGATTCATTCACACGAAAACTCTTCTGTATTGAAGCAATCCTCCGTTCAGTTACTACATTTAATAACTTACTTATGACACTTAACGCTAGTATGCCAACTTGTCACCCGTCTCATCTGTCAATATTTTTTATGCAGAAACAAAAATCAACCGAACATGGCTTACAAGATTTCAACGTTTTATTTGATAAATATATTTTTTAAATTTTACTGCAGTTCTTTAATGCTACCAGATAAAGACAATATTTTTATAACGAAAATTGCAAATAACTTTTCCTCTTATTCTTATTACAAATACATACTATATTTATCCAAATTTATAGAAATTTTTGACACTTAATCTTTTCAATCTTCAAAAAATATCACTTTCGGTGAAGATATTTATACCAAAATCTAATGAGCTCTTCCTATTCGTATACAATTGTAAAATACCAAATATCAAAATTTTTGGGTAATTCGTATTTGAGTTATCCGACAGACGGCATCGGCCCGGACCACACACATACACACACACACACACGCACACACATACATACAGACATCATCGAGAAACTATCAAAAATGAGTTGTAAGGACCCTAATTCGTGCTCATCCACTAAAAACTCACTACCCGATTTTTTGCATGATTCCAATACCTTCCTTTACAGGTAAGCGGAAGGTAAAAACTAGACGTACTTTTCACCATTTTTATGCCGGGAGTGACCCCCTCTTAAGCAGAACCCTGCGCGAAGTACGAATTCTCGTCTTAGATAGAGAGGCATAGATGATAAACTACGCTACTGTCTGTTCTACAGAACATCTGTTATTCTCATGTTGACGTTCGTAGTGTTTTGCTTCGTGTAACGCTGTGAATTTTGTGATTGTGATTGAGTTATATTTTAGTTTAGAAAATTAAGTGAAGTGCAGCGTAGCATATATTCGCTAGCTCCACTTTTGTAGAACGGACAGTACATGACAAGCTCTATCTTCTCGCGCAGCTCAGGGTCCTAGATATTTGAATTTTACTCTAGCTAAGCTACTAGCTTAGCTACTAGCTTAGCTACTTTCTAAAATTGGTAGCTTTTAGCTGGTAGTTAACATTTTAAAAATTGGTAACGGTAGCTCTTAGATTATGAAGTAGCTAAACTACTAAGAAAGTAGCTAAACTACTAAGAAAGTAGCTTAGCTACTAAAAAGTAGCTTAGATACATTTGATGCCGGATTTGAAAAAAATTCACTAGGCATGAATTAATTACTGTTTCAATATGAATAATAGATATTTATACACCAAGTGAGATACATGAATGTTTATTCAAGAGAAGAAAGTTTAGGCCCCGAGTCCGAAGAGCGAGTGGGATAATTTCTTCGAGTGAATAAACATTCGTATCTCACGTGGTTTATACAATATTTTATTCAATTTTGACGAAATTATGTCAAATGAATTATAAATTTATTTTGACATAAAAAAAAAAACTAATCAAAGTAGTCGTTAGTGGCAAGTTGTCATTGTTTTTATGCATTTTTGACGTAATAATAACAGTTTAAAACATTAAAGTGGTTTAAAAATGTGTTGAGTGATTAAAAAAAAATTAATTCACTTGTGAAATAAACAGTTGTTTAAAGTTGTTGTTATGGAGTTAATAATAGCAGTTTAAAACGTCAAAATTGAATAAAAATTATTAAATGCATCTGATTTTACTTCTTTCTCATGAAAAATTAAAATACAAACAAGGATCTAGAACAACATGAACTCATAAATGAATGGAAATTAAAGGGGAAAATAAAAGGATGTGTTTGAACAAAAAATTATTAAAATATAAATTATTTTAATACTAAAGTACAACAATGAATAACAATACGTAACAGTAATACAAATGAAATTTGGTTTCTTCTTGATTAATTTGTATTATTGTAGCTTGTAGCGAGTGTTTTGTAGCCAGTACTATTGTATTTCAACAAGGATTATATATTTAAAGGAGCAATTAACAGTTGTGTCTTTCTAAAATAAAAAAATCTGACGTGGCCATCACACAACCTTCCGCCATATCTAGACTTATAAACACGAATGTATACGTACAATCTGGTGCCCATTTAAAATATACAAATAAAAATCTAAAATATTCAAACACAAATTTGCATCACCTGAATAAAAAGATTCATTCACAGGAAAACTCTGCTGTGCTGAAGCCATCCTCCGTTCAATTACTACATTAATATCTTACTTACGACTTATATAGCGCTAGTATGCCAACTTGTCACCCGTTTCACCTGTCAATATTTTTTACGCAGAAACAAAAATGGATTACAAGATATCAATGTTTTATTTGATAAATAAACGTAAGTTGCAAATAACTTTTCCTCTTATTCTTATTACAAATAAATACTATATTTTTCCAAATTTATATAGAATTTTGACAATTAACCTTTTCAATCTTCAAAAAATATCACTTCCGATGAAGATATTTGTACCAAAATCTAAGGAGCTCTTCCAATTTATATACAAATGTTAAATACCAAATATCAAAATTTTCGGGTAATTCGTATTTGAGTTATGCGACTAACACCCGGCCTTGACCACACACACACACACATACACACAGACATAATCGTGAAACTATCAAAAATTAGTTGTAAGGACCCTAATTCGTGTTCATCCACTAAAAATTCACTACCCGATTTTTAGCATGATTCCAATACCTTCCTTTACAGGTAAGCGGAAGGTAAAAATTGTACAAAATTCCGAAAGCTTCATAAAAATGCCCAATTTATACAAATTTTGCCCGGTTATATGTCCTGATAAAAATTTATTTTTAAAAATTTAAAAAGACACATCTGTAGATCCATTCTTTCTCTATTAAATAAAAACAATACCTTAAAGTCAATAATAAACTAACAGTTTACTCGCAACGAAAACACTTTTCCAGTGTCTTTCAACTTCAAATTAACATTGCATTGCTAGGATGCGGCAAAGTACGAGTTTCGGGCTGGTTTCAGGCAGTCGTAGTAGTGGGGAAAGAGTGGCATAGAAAAAAATCGTATTCTAATAATTCGGAAAAAACGTAAGTAAAATTTCCCACCGGGTACAATTTCGCTTAAGCCCGGTCCTGGTGATAAACGTGAATAAGATTTGAATTTTGTTTTGCTTTCATTTGTTTTTATGCGTGTAATGGCGTAGGAAAAAAGATCAAGTGATCACGCGGTTGATTGGAATATGAAATAGGGTTAGGATTCAGGATTCCGAGGGTTCGTATGATTTTAGTGGACTTATAAGGGTTGAATAAATTTTTTGCTACTAAGGGATCATCAATCATTGCAATCCACTTACTGGTGATACTGCAAGAGTGAGAACACCACCATATAGTTCTCTTCTTAAGCCTCATTTCCACCGCCTGTTTTATTGCTTAAGAACTATGTTTAACTTTGCAAACAAAGCTGGAAAGATTAACTTAATTTTTTTAATCGATTAATGATTAATGATTAAATTTAAAAAATTTAATCGATTATGTATGATTATGATTAAAATTGTATGGTTAATCAATTAAGATTAATGATTAATATTAATTATACATTTAATCGATTAAGATTAATCATGATTAAATTTACAAAAATTATAGATAAAGTAAAATTAATAAAAAAATATAAAACATTAGTAAACATAAATGTTTTATTTAGATCATAACAAAACTATCACAATTCTATTACACAGTAAAAAAATCCGATGTGGCCAACACATAACCTTTCGCCATACTCTACTATTTTTATTTTTCTAATATAAGTATATATTATGTAGTACTTACTCACAAATATACCATTGTACTAGAAGGGAATTCGGGAATTGTAGTTTTTATAATATTATGAAAGTTTATTATGACCTTATAAATACTAAATGACATTTCATATTTTCCATTTCAATTTGCCAAAAAGTCAAAAATTCATGTGACATTAACACTCAAATATTTTATTTTTTGTTTCCATAGGTAGGCAGATAAATCAAAATTGTAACAAATTTGTAGAATTTTTAACTTCTTGTAATTGAAAAATGGTGCTAGATAGAAACAACGTTTTGAATACATATTGTAGATAGTAACATTTAGTATACAATTTTATTTAAAAAATTCCTATTAATTCATAAATTTTGAGAATATTCCAGAAAAACTCTTCAGATCTTCAAGAAACTACCACTTCCGGTTGCACGATCAACACCAAAATCTAATCAGATCTAATCTAGGGTGTCAGAATATTGTATACCAAATTTCAAATTTTTTTATTCAGTGGTATTTGAGTTATCGTACCTCCAACATCCATCCTGACACACTGACTCACTGAAACACACACACACACACACACACACACACACACACACACACACACACACACACACACACACACACACACACACACACACACACACACACACACACACACACACACACACACACACACACACACACACACACACACACACACACACACACACACACACACACACACACACACACACACACACACACACACACACACACACACACACACACACACACACACACACACACACACACACACACACACACACACACACACACACACACACACACACACACACACACACACACACACACACACACACACACACACACACACACACACACACACACACACACACACACACACACACACACACACACACACACACACACACACACACACACACACACACACACACACACACACACACACACACACACACACACACACACACACACACACACACACACACACACACACACACACACACACACACACACACACACACACACACACACACACACACACACACACACACACACACACACACACACACACACACACACACACACACACACACACACACACACACACACACACACACACACACACACACACACACACACACACACACACACACACACACACACACACACACACACACACACACACACACACACACACACACACACACACACACACACACACACACACACACACACACACACACACACACACACACACACACACACACACACACACACACACACACACACACACACACACACACACACACACACACACACACACACACACACACACACACACACACACACACACACACACACACACACACACACACACACACACACACACACACACACACACACACACACACACACACACACACACACACACACACACACACACACACACACACACACACACACACACACACACACACACACACACACACACACACACACACACACACACACACACACACACACACACACACACACACAGACATCATCGCGAAATTATCAAAATCGTGTTCTAGGGACCTCAAAACGTGCTTATTCATTGAAAACTCACTATCGAAATTTTAGCATGATTACAATACCTCTCTTACAGATATGAGTGGCGAGAGGTAAAAAGGTAGCTAAGTAAAGTACATTATGTTATTTTTATTTATTATTATATATTATCCCATCATAATAATTATGCTCGTAACTTTTATTAGCTTTTAAAAACAAAAGTTTGTTAAATCTTTCATCCGTTAATGATCTTCTTTTATTCCTAAATATCATACCACCGTATGAAAATAGCCTTTCCACAGCCGCTGATGATGGAAGTGGTGTATTATGTTTTAAAAACATTTTTTTATTACTTTGTATCCCGCGAAAATAGACTAACTTGATTTTTTAAAATAATCATAAAATTCATGATTAATTAAAAAAATTTAATCAATAATTGTGAAATGATTAAATTTATAATTTTAATCGATTATGATTAATGATTAATTTAATCATTAATCGATTAAAATTTTTGAATAATTCATTAATAGCATCAAAACAGCGAATTTCTTGTATAAAAGAATCACAAGCAAGAAAGAATCCTAGAAGAATCTTGTCGATATATTATCCTCGAAGTACCAATCTATTCAACCCTTTCAATCTCTGTATCTGTATCTCTCAAACTTCCACGTCAACTTGTAATAGAATTATAACTTCACACACAACCGGCAACACTGCACTCTTCTAATCCCCGGGAAGTCAGTGGCGGTGCGTGACTCCTAAGTTAGGTGAGGCTAAAAAAAAATGCGCCGCAGGCAATCTTTTTTTTGGTTCAAGGTCAAATGCTTTAAATGCCTTTAAATACTTAGTATCATAATTTCAATGAAACGTTCTAAAATCAATTTTTTACGCATAAAATCAATAAAACAATAGAACTTTATTTCATTACTTAAATAAATAATTTTTTGTGAGTCAAGATAAAACGCTATAATCGTAAAAACAGCAGATAATATGTTTAAAATTTTGTTTTCTCGAACGCACAAGAGTATATTTAGTACGTCCAAAAAAGTACATACATATTTAAATAAAGTAGGTAACATAATAGAAAATTGAATAGAAAAAAACATTCAAAAACACGCGACTAGCGTTCTGCGGCTCTCGGCAAAACAACATTCAAGCGTGAGGCGAACAAATTTTATCTGTTCTTGATTATTATGATTCTTATTGTCCATATATTAAATATTTATAATAAAAATTTAATTGATATAATTTTATTTATTTGTTCATAATATAGAAATGTTGAATAGTAGTTGAATGATGTCATTGTTTATTATTTAAATATTGATAAAACTATTACAAGTTCTATTTGTTAGATTTTACATTTATTCTTATTGGTTATTCATAATTTTGATTAGAAACTATTAGTTTCAAAACATAGCTAATTATAATATAGCATTCACAACAATAAATAAGACAAGCAATTAACAACATAGTAAAAATAAACTTTGTTTCTTCACGTGTATTTAGTTGTGTGCGCTAGGCTATGCGAAGCTGTGCGCTGTGTATGTGTGTGCCTTGCGCGAAGACAGACGATATTTCCCTAGCCTCTCTCAAGGCCTCTCCACCGCATGAACATACGAGAATACACACACGTCACTCCGTCGCTCGGTCGCACTGACAATGAATGAAACCAACCGTTGCAGCAGCAGCCTCACTGTACACATTATTTATAATTCGCGCGAAAATAACACTATTTAAATACTTTTTTTTGCATTATTGTGCAACAATAATTATTTTTAAATAAATATGTAGTCGATTTATAATAAAAAATAAATTAGATAAATAAAATTATAATAAAAATAAAAAATTTAAAATTACGATTTTACGCGGTGAGGCTCAGCCTCACCTGCCTCATCTGACGCACCGCCACTGCGGGAAGTAAACTCGGCAACACTGTAGCCGTAGCAAGTCGCAGCAAATTCAATTTCATATGAGAGAGCGGCAAAACTACTTCACAGTTCTCACACAGGTGGAGAAAAAGGAAAAGTGGGAAGTAAATAAAATAGCAAATGTGGAGATTTATCAGAGGTGACTGAGTATTGAAAATATGTATTGGAAGATGGATATAGAGAGATTCTTAAACAGTTAAACATTAAGACCGGAATGTAGCTGTCTACAATTTAGTCGAGAAAAAGGAGAGATATATACAGATTTAGTGTGTCGAACAAAGGCAGCAATAGCGAACGCGCTCTAAAAGTGGTATCGTATTTTTGTATTATATTGTATTTATAAGACAATAGTTATTTGTCCAACTAGAGAGGAAAGCGCTTCTTTTTCCCACTCGAGCTCGAAGTTTGTGTCACGAGCGAAGCGAGTGAGGCAATCGAGCAAGAGTGGAAAAAGAGCTTTCCTCTCGTGTTAGACACAACATTTTTTTCACGACATATTTAAAAACATTGTAAATGTAGAAGAAAAACATAACTAGAAGTTAGGTTATAACTGCCATCTGTCAGAATGACGTTTGAAAACAACGAAATGCAGCCAATATGCCAAATTAAATTTAAGTTGTAAAATCGTGAAATAGTAGAAAAAGAAAGTATAAAACAATAATTGTAAAATAATAGTTTACAGTATATTACTATAAAATCAGAATTTTCAATAAAATAATAAATTTACTTACAATTTTTAAAATATTTCATCGTAAAATAACTCTGGTGGTAACACTGCTTACTTTCCTCTCTAGAGAGGGAAAACCTACTTTCCTCACTATTTCGCGAGAAGAAAATTGTGTTTTCTCGGCATGTCGTGAAAAAAAGAAATGATCAAACGTATTATGTTTAAAGGTAATATGACAGAATTCGAACTGAATCAGTCATCCCAACAGAAAATAGTACCCAATAATCTACAAATCGATAGCTCACTATTCGTGGTCCATCTTCACTGCCATCTTCCATCCCTCCATCTGTATCCGTCTCCCCCTGCCCTCCACGTCCATCCGTGCGCCTTCGTCCTAGCTCTTATCTGTTCGTCAACTGTTCCGAGCATCGGCGACTTGAATTCCACGGGCGTCTTGGATCAATTTGACCGAGATAACCTTATCACCAGGCAGGAATAATAAAAGAAGTCCCGGGTAGACGGAAAGTTAGGTTAGAGACGTTCAATCGCGGAGTCACCGGAACTAAGATGTCGTTTGAGAAAGTGAACAGTTTAGAAAGAGTTTGGAATTGGGGTGGAGGGGAAGGAGGGTTTCCATTTGGCAAATAAAATACCTAGAACGTTTCAGGATGTGAACTTGTTACTTGCTGTATTTGTCTATTAAGCCCGTCTATGTTTTTTCCGAATTCGTAGAATACTCTTGATTTAACTTTTTTTCCACTACGGTTGCCTTAAACCAGCCCGAAACTCGTATGTTGCCGCATCCTAGCAATGCAATGTCATTTTGAAGTTGAAAGACACTGTAAAAGTGTTTTTGTTGCGGGTAAACTGTTAGTTTATTATTGACTTCAGGATATAGCTACTTACGAAACAAATGCGGGAAGATTTTGATCCCACATGAGCGAAGCGAGGGTTTCATTTACGCGAATGCTGGGATGGTGTCTTCCCGCAATGTTTTTTGTAACGAATAAAACTATAATAATTAAATACATTCAAGTTGTAGTTTATGTAGTCCGATCATTAAATTTGAGGCTACGATGTTTTTTCTACTCACTTCTACCGACAGATGGCGCGCTAGTCGCATATATTTATTTCAAAACTTGTATATATCGATGGTATTTTTGTCTTTTAAGTAAAGTTTGTTATTTTGAAGATGATTTTATTGTAGGATGCACAAGAAAGCCAGTGTTCTTTGCATTTTTCCTGATTGACTACACTGGGAAATTGACATTTCCGATTGTCAATTGATGTCATTTCTTAGGTTATGAGTACAAAAAAGTGTTTTTACACGGACGGGAATAAACGTAATCTTTTTCTTATTAAAAATCATGATAGAAGTGATTCATTTAGTCCCTAGGGAAATAATCACTCCCTAGGGAGTTTATATTATTATTATTTATTTGTTTCTGTGGATTGCTATGTATGATTTACGTTACCAACAACAAATAACATACTTGATAATTTATTACTTATTTTTAAAGTAAATTAATTTGGTCCGTGTAAAAAATAGTATATACCCCTCAGGAGAGACTGCAATTTTTCCCTCGTTGCTTTGTATCCCTCGGGCTACGCTTCGCTTCGCCCTCTGGCTACAAATTGCACCTCGTGAAAAAAACATGCATTTCTCTCCCTCGATGTATAATATACTATTTCGTTGCGGGTAAACTGTCAGTTTATTATTGACTTCACGATAATGTATTTATAAACACGTTCGGATATTTATAGGTCGTTAAGAGGCCCGTCTACCTCCTAAAATGCTAAAATCCAACATAAAATGTACGTAGCGAGTGTTTTGCGGCCAGTACAAGAACGGTAAAATTTTATTTCAGCAAGGATTTAATAGAAAAAGAATGGATCTCAAGTTGTACCATTTTAAAATTTTAATTTAAAAATTGTACATAATTCAAAAAATTTCCAACTTTACACGGTTATATCTCATGATACAAATTAATTTTTAAAATTTTAAAAAGGTACATCTGTAGATCCATTCTTTTTCTATTAATTGTTTATAAAAACATTACCTTGACGTCAATAATAATCTGACAGCATACCCGCAAAGTGGTTCATAATTTATAAAATGCACTTATTCATAATATTGCGTAGAATCCAAATTTTGAAAAATATACAGGATGTTCCGCTTAAACCGGAAATAGAATATTTTCACTCTTTATGTAGTTTAATGCGTTTCTTGACGTACTTTCTAAATATATAAAACGTAATTGCTTTAAAAATAAATGACTTTTTGAGGGTGAGCCAGTTTATGGGACATCCTGTATGTAAAACCAATACTAATAGTGCGTTCGTTAATGCAGCTCTAGCGCAGAGCGTACAGAGCTTGGAGCTAAGTCACGTGATGTCAAATCACTCCATTTACTCCGTGAATTAAAGAACGATTCAACTGTCAAATGTATCTAAAATTTTAAAATTAATGGCGTTAGAACGGTTGGAAGTAGTGATGGGTCTTTCGTTCATTTTTAGTGAGTCAGTTCATTTCGCTCCGCTCAGTAAAGTGAGTCGTTCACACTGAGTCGTTCATTCGAACGACTCTGTAAAAGAGCACTGTGCGTTTCAAATGACACCGTGCTAGTGTGCTGCTCAGCTGAGCTGCTCTGCTCATGCTCACAGCACTGTGCGCTCGCCTTGTGTGCATATGCGATGCGCAGCGATGTGGCATGTGCACATGTGCCAAACTGTATGAACCTGAACCTGAGCATTTTAGTTGTTAGTTGTGTTGCTTATTGTTGTTGTATATGTATATTGACAATGGAAAATAAACAAAATAAAAATTCAGCAAAAGGAGTACTGTCTGGCAACATTTTGAAGAATGTTCAACAAATTATTTAACAAAACGTTTGTGGTTGTTGTCCAGTCCTACATTGTTCCCACTTCCCATATTGTTGATTATTTTCATTGTTGGCCGTACAACAGAAACGCATGCATTCTTCTCAGAATACACTGCACTCAGTCAAGCCAATAGTGCTCTGAAATATGTTATGTACCGTGCGCTGTCTGTATGTTTCGTTCGTTTCGTTCATTCCACTCGCACTCGTTCGTCTTTCTGCGTTCAGCGAGCGGAGCGGTGAGCGGAGCTAGCACGGTGCTAGTGTGAACTGGTGTGCCGTACTGAACGAACTAAAGAGTCGTTCGTTCACGGCACACTAAAATGAGTCGTTCATTTTGAACGACTCGTTCATGAACGACCCATCACTAGTTGGAAGATACAAATATGAACAATTTATTAATTCATGCGATTCAAATTGGTTATGATTTAATTTTTGACGATGATGATGATGAAAATGGTGTATTAATAGAAAAAGTTGAAAATTATGCAGAAGAAACTGTTCCTTGATTTACAAATAAGCAATAATTTAAATCCCACTTTAGAATACTGCCAACAACATTTGAAGTATATGAGTATTTCTTAATATCTCATGCCCTTTCATCTTGCCGCTTAATCCATTAATCAATTTGATCACTTGAAGTATTGTTGACAAAACTACATACTGTTACTCTGTTTAATGCAAAAGGACGACATGAATTACAAATAGACAAACAAGTAATGATAACATTGTGGTATTTAGCAAACAAATCTGTCAGGTTTACGTACGTTTAAAATTTGGCGCGTTTTGTAGCATTCACTCCGCGAGCACCACCTCTTATGCCTCGTTTTCATGTATCCGGAATCCGCAGATTTCTTGCGGAATAAAATGGCCGCCACGAATTCCGTCAGTAGTTAAATTATTTTTAACTTTCTGCGGAACTCCGCAAGCTCCGCAAGTTTTAACGTTTAAACTGTCAGTTGTTATATCTTCAAATATATTATGTTTATTTATGTTGAATATGGAGATGGAATTCGTGGCGGCCATTTTATTCCGCAAGAAATCTGCGGATTCCGGATACATGAAAACGAGGCATTACGCTGGTGCATTGAGAGTGAACTCCAAACACTCCGCTCTGCTATTACCGAACGTTACTATTTCCGGTCTGTCTCTGTACCTTTTACGCTCTTTGCAATTAAAGAACGCAAAAGAGCAGATAGAGTAAAAAGATTTGCATTACCGAACGCACTATATGTTCCGACTTCCAATTAATATCCGTCTCATTCCAATCGAAAGCCGTCAATTCGGCAAATGTCATGTTTGCTGAAATAACAAATTAGAGATAAATTAAGTCAGAAGGTCGAAGTTCAAATGCAGATACGTCTGTCAACCTTTCATCGACTATTGATTTCATTAAGGCCGGAATGTAGCTGTCTACGATTTCGTCGAGAAAAAGGAGACATACAGGCTGAGTCATCGAAATGCCCGTCGTCGATATCTCCCTTGTCGTTCAAAATACAGAATAAATTTATTAACAGAATTTTTCGTCTACTCAAGGAGCATAACTTAAAATTATTTTCACATATACAGGGTGTTGCATAACGACTTGGCAATAATTGTTCGTCTTTTTTTAAATGAAACACCCTATATATTTTTATATATTTTGAATTGTATTTTATTTACCTATACGAACATATAAATTTCATTTTAGTTTTCCGCGGCGTTGCCAAGTTATTCAATTTTTTTCTCAAAAAAAGCCGAATACACGTATTGTTTTATAAAGGCGTACTGAAGTTTATTTAATAGTAAAAATTAAGAAAAATTTTTTCTGTACAACTGAAACTATACTCTTTGTTCTGACATAACTTTTTTTAAATATTATTATACAGGGTGTTCAGTACAGAGAATCAAATTTACTCAATTTCAAATGGCTATAACTCGTAATTTTCAAATGGAACACCCTATATTTTATTATTCTCAAGTGTGTATTTTTGCATCTTCTTATGTTATAAAGGATGTCCTATGCCTAAAAACATTAATTTCGAAATTAATTAAATTAATGTTTTTTTTTTAAAGTATTAAAAATTTTCGTATTTATTATAAAAACATTTGATATTTTGGCGTAAGGCACGCCCTAAAAAGTTTGTAAAATAATGTATTTTATAGAGAAATGTTCGTAAAATTCAATAAAAGAAACAGGAAGTCAATAAGTTCATCCGTTCAAATGTTATAGCTCATTAAACACAATAAATATTAGAAATTTAAAAATTTCTTGACTTTCTATCGGAAAAACATTTGATAGTTTGGCTTAATGAACACCCTAAAACGTCTTTAAATAATGTGTCTTATGGAAAAATGTTCGTAAAATTTAATGAAAGCAACCGGAAGTCGATATTTTTATCCGTTTAGAAGTTACAGCTCATTAAACAAAATAAATATTAAAAATTTAAAAATGTCTTAATTTTCTTTCGGAAAAACATTTGATATTTTAGCTTAATGAACACCATCATACGTTTTTAAAATAATGTGTCTTATGTAGAAATGTTCGTAGAATTTAATGTAAGAAACCGGAAATCGATAACTTTATCCGTTCAGAAGTTACAACTTATTAAACACAATAAAAACAAAATATTTGAAAACTACTCAAAAAAACAAAATTGTTATTTGGCTTAATGAAAGCTCAAAAAAGTTTTTAAAATAACGTATCCTATAGAGAAATGTTCGTAAAATTTAATAAAAGAAACCGGAAGTCGATAAGTTTGTTTCAACTAAAGTTATGAGCCAAAAACTTGCAATATCCTGCTAAATGTCAATGTGTGGCTCAAAACGTCATTTTGAGAAATATTTCCTAATTTTGAACGCCTGTCTCTCGGTACCTATTCGGTCAAAAAATACGTTTGACTAGTGTCATTTGAAGGAAAAAAAACAAAAAGTTTGTAGGGCCCATAATTTTTTAGTTATAGGCAAAAAACCGAAAAAAGGTAATAAAAATCGTGGTTTTTACCCACTCCCCAAGATAGCACAGGGCCCTCGAGGTCGAAAACCTCTGATTCGACATCCCAGAGTATCCCTAAATGATGTGTAAAAATTTCATTAGGTTCGGAATACTTTCCAGGTAAAAGTGCCTGCCGACTGGACTATTAGTATTAGATTCAATATTACAAACCGTAGAGCACTGTTTTTCCTCTTTATATACAGCTACATTCCCGCCTTGAAGTTCCAGCGAGCGCTCAAAGAAGACAGCAGACGTCTGTCAAAATCATTACGAAAGGGAGATTCATTTCGTTCAAGTTACTTATCATCCCATGCATATGTAATCTTAAACCTTTGGTGATAGTGGTTTCTTACATACTCATTATATTTAATGGTATATTTTGTTGCTACGATGTTAGGGTAGGATTACCAATTATATGATAATATTTATTTCAGGAAGTAATTTATCTTGTATCATATAATATAGGAGGGGTCTAGTATCAAAACCGGCTATATCCACTTTTTCCAATTTCGAGTAAATTGATATTTTTAGTTTTGCGCTAAATTAGACAAAAAATAGAACTGTTATCGCTTTAGATGTATTTAACAGACAAATTTGATCAAGGATAACTTTACTTTACACCTAAAATGTTAGTATTAATTGCAATACAAGCGTTTTAAATATGGATATAGCCGGATTTGAAACTAACTTATGCAAACTGCCGGTTTTGAAACTCATTGGTTTGGATATAGCCACTTTTGAAACTAATTTAATTAATATTTACCTTACGCATATTTTGATTCTTATAATTATTGGAACGAAGGAGAAACAAGTAATTTCTAATTTTAAAAAACAACTTTTATGTATTTATAAAAATAATAAAACATTTTGTTTACATTACAAAAATAACATAAAAATGTGAGCATGTGGGGTACGTTTGTAGATTTTTAGGAGCATATCTACAAAAATTATAAAAGATTACTTTCATTTGGATTATAATTAGTAAGTAAGTAAAAGTAATTTAAAATAAATGAAAATAAATAAATTTGGCGTAGTTTCTTTCTAGCTCTTTTGGGCTATTGACAGGTGCAACATTAGTTTCCATATCTACAAATTAACTTAATTGTTAATAAATCTATTATTATTTATGACATTTTAGCTCTATTCTTATCTACGGAAACAAAACAAATTTTCTTATTGACAGTACAAATTCACATTTGACAAGAGACGTCATGTGTCACGTGTCGCAGATAACTAGCTTCCTATTGGCTGAAATGGATATAGCCTTTTTTGAACCTAAGCCCCTACTGGATTTAGTCGGTTTTGAAACTAAGCTCATATTTTATATTAAATTATTACTGGATATAACCGCTTTTGAAACGTACTGTACGGATAAACAAAAAGAATTCATTCTTACGAATCCAATGGTGTGCATAACATCCAAGTGGATATAGCCGGTTTTGAAACTAGACCCCTCATAGGATGTACCATAACTTCTACTAGGTACATAAATTACAGGTACCTATAAACAGTTTGATATTTTTCTAATAAATTCATTTTTAAGCTGGCGGCAAAAAAATATGATGTGGCCAGCACAAGACTTCCCGTCATACTTACTTTATTCTTACTTATTATACAACTTAATAAGTACTACTATGCACAAATATATTGTAGTCATTTTATTTAAACTGCAGAAGAAGATATAAACGATATTTTACTATTGTCACTGTCATGTCGTAATCATTTAAATTTTACGTAGTAACAAATGTTAAACAATCATGAACTACAAGATACCGAAATACTAAATTATAAGTATATACTTTAATTTTATTCTTAAATTATATCAGATACAGAAAAATTGCCGATTGTAGGTAATAATCACATAATCTTTCATTTAAAATTAAAAAATTTGTCTTAAATTAATTACTTATCGAAATATTTTTCAAAAGTAGGTATTACCTACTTCCGGTTTGCAGATTGCGCAGATTGATACCAAAATTATTATTATTAAGATTCTTATTAAAACATTAAATATAAAATTTGAAATTTTAATGTTTGATTTTTTTGAATTTCTAAACAAGAATGGAGCGGAACATAGCAATTACACTGAAAAAAATATGTTCGTCTTTGTAGCTAAAAATTATTCTCTAATGTATTTTTATTTGAAGTAGAGATAAAAGTTATTAAAACAGAATTTTTTTCCTTGATATACATGATTTTGATTTGTATATTGATAAATGTATATTTCTAAGGCAAAATTAACTAAATTACATAAAAAATATTGTCTACATTATTATGTAGACATTATTTTTCCCTATTTTGAATCTTAAGTTCTCTAATTTCGGAGATTAGGAAATTTATCTTCTAAGCTGGAAAACGTATACTCCAAATGGTTGGAGCACAATTCTTTGTTGCTTCTGTTCTTGTACTGAATAAAAAAGTAGTATTGTGTTATTACTATGTATAATAAATCAAAGTAAATAACAAAATGTATACAAAATAATTACATACGGAAACATTAAAGAAATATTCATTTTATTAAACAACCAATAGTTAACAGGTTAGCTCAACGGTAGAGTGTTCGCCTAACATACTAGAGGTCCCCAGTTCGATTCCAGCAATCGACGAACCGACAATAATACTACAGAATTTGAGTGGTTGTATTTCACTGTAATAACACTCCACTATAATGACAAATTGTCATTAAGAACTCTAAAGTTAAATCAGTTAAATAGCCAGAAGAAAAAAATAAAATAAAAAGAAACTAAATGTTAATTAGGATTTAATTTTTTTATTTCAGCTATAATTATTCATTATAATAGATAAATGGTATATCTAATTTAGACATTATTTTATTAATAACAGAGAAAAAAATTACTAAATTATTAGAAATTTTTATTTTTGAATTAACGAAAATATAATAGAAATACATTTTAGTAACCTTAGGAGGTATTTTAGCTGTCACGATATTATAGTACCTTTTTCGCTACTAGAGGCAACCTATTTTTTTCAGTGTAGATAAATAGAGACAACATGTGCTCACAAAACATAGGCTGAAAGAACGGATATTTGTGAGCTAGCAGCGCTGAGCGATAAAACTCCTTTAAACTAAACTCACATAATAATATATTACTCTGTATTACTTCTCCATCAATCAACGATGATTAAACCGTTCCGCCACACACTTAATCCCGGAGTTTTCCACTCAAACAAAAAGAAGAAACACTCCTCCACTCCATGAAGAGGACTTCAGGTTCATTTTACTTTTTAATTCATCATCGAGCGAAGGAAAAGTTTCAAAGATGTCAGGCTTATTACGAAGCATTTCATAAATTATAACTTCAAAATTAACTCCAATACGAGGGAAATATCAGGGAATATACAGCCAAGTGCCAAGTGAAATATGGGATGTGATTATTTATAGCGCTGAGAGAGTCTAAGATGGTTTACCATAGTAGCAAATTAGCAATCCAGTCAATTATATTGAAATTTTTTAATCAAAATTTTAAAGAGGCACATCTGTAGATCCATTCTTTCTCTATTAAATCCTTGTTGAAATAAAATTTTACCATTCTTGTACTGGCCACAAAATACTCGCTACGTTAGTACATTTTATTCTGAATTTTAGGTAGTAGACGGGCCTCTTCAGTATATAATACAATAGGGTACTTTACCATAGTAGCAAATTAGCAATCCAGTCAATTATATTGAAAGGAGACCTCAAAAATGGGTTATTGCCATGAACAAAGTTTTCAAAAAGTTAATAGTTCTTTATTTGAGATTTTACGTATCGATACATCTACGTCACAGTAATGCGTTTTCACGTGTATTCTTACTTACAGTAATAAAAGAAACTTTCAAATTGTATTTTATATTTTGTAACTTTTAGAAACAGTTGATTTTATATGGAGTACATTTTAATTTCAGCCCCATGGTTTGAGAAGATTTTCAATAGTTATATCACAAGTGCATGACAAATACCTGAATATTTTTTCGACTGCACGAACGTGCACGAGAGAAAATATTCTGATGTATGCTATACATCTACGTCACACAAACTTTAAAAATTAATTACATAGCTTTATTAAGGACAATAATTAAGGCTTATCAGTACTCTCAACGCTTTCAAATAACATGAAGTATCAATAAAAAACTTTTTAAAAAAATGGTAAACTACCCTATTGTCTATGTCTGCGAAACAAACATTGGTTATCCATCACCTCTTAATAAAAGCGTCAAAACTAGAGTGATATCGGATTCATAATTTTAGTCAGCTAAGTTTAAAATGAATAACTCGTTAAAATGTACTCAAAAAATCTGATGTGGCCAGCACAAGACCTCCCGACATACCTTACTCTTTTACAAATTATACAAATCAAGATACAAATATATTGACACTTACAAAAATATATTGTAGTCATTTAGTCATCAAGATTACGATTTGACAATATTAGTCGAAGTTGCGGTTTGGTCAAATTACGGAATGCGAAATTACAGTTTGTCTAGAATACAGTTTGACTAAATTACGGGTTGGCATATTCACGGTTTGACAAAATTCCAGTCGAATAAATTACAGTTTGACAAAAATACAGTTTGGCTTCATTATTTTTGGTCAAACTTTTACAAAACTATATTTGTCCAAATTGTGTGCTCCCTTCGAACATATATAGGAATAGACAAACAACGCAAGCCTTTGTTGTGAAGCAAAGAACTAGCGTAGCGGTGTGAAGAGGAGTATGACCTGCAGACACCTACAAGTGTTGCAGTTTGCCTATTTTCATTATCTGTTCCATGACAACAAACCAGAAGTCAGCAATATGCAACACTCTATCGTGTCCTCACCTATAGCTGCTGCTCCCCGCTGCCGTACTTCTTGCCTTCACAACATTGCATACTATAGCATTGAGTGTTATTTGTCTATACCTATATATGGTCGAAGTGTGCTCCCTTTTTGAGCTCTATCGCCTGGACTATTTCTAGTGATTCCGCATATTTTACGAGTGTAAATCTGACTTTTATTACAACTAGTTTCAAACAGACCAGTTATAAAACAAAACGATATTCGACCAACAAACTCAGAAATCATACAATCCCAAATATTACACCCTCATCCTTATCTAACCCTTTTCAATCATACCCAGCCCACATGTCCCTTGAGGCAGAGCAGTACTCCACAAAATTACAAATTTATGTTAAAATAGAACACAAGCCCATACATCATAATCCCTTATAACCATGTTGCTATATAAGAGGGAAACACATCATCAGATCAAAGTTGCCTGGGCTATGTTGACATTTTGTTCTAAAGGTACATAATAACAACCGATGGCAGGATAGATGCCTATCCTTGTTTATCTTGTAGGAGGATATGATATTAGAAAAGGAAATTGGTTATTTACATAATGAAGTATGGCGAGCAGATATATGGCTTTATTTTGATGTGGAGTACAGGGGGGTACTCGAATATGTTTTGATCGTTTCGAGAAATTTGTATCTAAATAGTGTCTTTTTGAACTAGGAAGTATATTATGCAATGGGTTTATAATGGTGGCGAGTGACGTACAGGGTGTTCCACAACTTAGGACAAAAAAGGGTATATGCTGTATGAAACACTTTTTTTTTAAATTCGCAAAGTTAAGGATAGTTTACTTGACGTGTGTACATTTTAAGTATCACTGTTTTGATGGTATATTTGATAATTTTATATTTATTAGTATTATGTAAACAATTACTTTCATTGTAGAAGATTTGAAAATAATTATTTTATTTGTAAAGAAACATAAAAACACATAAAATACATTTGACGTTACGTCCAAATTTTATCAAAATAGGTATTTGTTTTCTGAAATCATTGATAACTGCATTTTTGCCATTTTAATTTAAAACTGGATCTGATGTAATGAATAATCAGTTATTATAGCACAAGAGCTTCGAAAATAATTGAAAATACTGCCGACTGATGAGACGTATTTCCATAGAAACAACTCGAGACCGGAGGTCGAGAGGTGTTTTGCGGAAATACGTCGAACCAGGAGGCAAAAGTATTTTCTATTATTTTTGATGATCGAGTGGTATACTCATTGACTATTTCATGAATAAATCAAATTAACCAATTTTAAATAACACAATTTTATGTATTAGCATAATTACCTCTCGCCTCATATTGTATAAGAGAGGTATTGTAATGGGTCAAAAATTTCGAGTATGAGTTTTTGGTGGATAAGCACGTTTTAGGGTCTCTACAATACGAATTTAATATTTTCCCGATGATGTCTGTGTGTGTGTGTGCGTATGTATGTATGGACGTATGGACGTATGTGACGATTTTTCGTCCACGATAACTTAAAAAGTATCAAGCCTTTAATAACAAAATTTCATATTTAAGGTTTTAATAAGTATCTTAACACCGGATAAGATTTTGGTAGAAATCCGCAAACCGGAAGTAGTACTTTTTGAAACTTTATATAGTTTTTCTTAAATATATTGGTACATTATTTATTTATTACAAATTTTGCAATAAAAAATAAATGAAAATGTAATTATCTATGGGTACAGTTAATTTTAAATACAATTTACTGAATCTGATAGTATTTAACAATAAAATAAAGTACAATTAATATTCTATTTTTTTGAAATTCCAGTATCTTGTTGTCCATGATATGAAATTTGTTTCTACATAAAATTTGAATGATTATGACAGTGACAGTACAGTTGACATATTTTGCTTGCATCTTGGTTTACATTATCGTTTACATATTACGTGAACATAAAACTATTAAAATGTAAGTAAAACTATTTATTAGATTAGTAGGATAAGCAGAATTTGGCGAGAGGTCGTGTGCTGGCCACAGCAGATTTTTTTAAATTTCATTTTAAATATTTTGACATTTGGTGAAAAATAAACAAACATTTATTATTGATTGTTGTGTCTTGTTACGGTTGAATATACGCATACTATGTCAATATTCAAAAATATGCACTGGAATAGTTGATTATATAGATAGTTTCTATGGTTTTGTGAAAAATAGTGCATTTTAATTTGTTAAAATATAATGAGGGAAATAGTCTCCTCAATACCATTCGTAGTCATAGTTAAGTAGATTATTTTTACCTTCCGCTTACCTGTAAAGGAAGGTATTGGAATCATGCAAAAAATCGGGTGGTGAATTTTTAGTGGATGAGCACGAATTAGGGTCCTTACAACTCATTTTTGATAGTTTCTCGATGATGTCTGTATGTATGTGTGTATGTGTGTGCGTGTGTGTGTGTGTGTGTGTGTGTGTGTGTGTGTGTGTGTGTGTGTGTGTGTGTGTGTGTGTGTGTGGTCCGGGCCGATGCCGGATGTCGTATAACTCAAATACGAATTACCCAAAAAAATTGATATTTTGTATTTTACAATTGTATACGAATAGGAAGAGCACATCAGATTTTGGTACAAATATCTTCACTGGAAGTGATATTTTTTGAAGATTGAACAAGATAATTGTCAAAAATTTATATAAATTTTGATAAATATAATATTTATTTGTAATAAGAATAAGAGGCAAAGTTATTTGCAACTTACGTTATAAAAAAATTGTCTTTATCTGGTAGCATTAAAGAACTGCAGTAAAATTTAAAAAATAAATTTATAAGATAAAACGTTGAAATCTTGTGATCCATGTTCGGTTGATTTTTGTTTCTGCGTAAAAAATATTGACAGGTGAGACGGGTGACAAGTTGACATACTAGCGCCATATAAGTCATAAGTAAGATATTAAATGTAGTAATTCAACGGAGGATGGTTTCAACACAGAAGAGTTTGCCTGTGAACGAATCTTTTGATTCAGGTGATGCAAATTTCTATGTTTGAATATTTTAGATTTTTATTTGTATATTTTAGGGACGCCGGATTGTATACGTATACATTTATGTTTATAAGTCTAGATTTGGCGGAAGGTTGTGTGCAGGCCACTTCAGATTTTTCTGGTAGTTATATTACACACTCATGTACCTTGTGCTTGCGAATATTACTCGTGCTGCGCACTCGTAATATTCATATCCAAGCACAAGGAACATTCGTAATGCTACCAGAAAAATCATCGACATAGCTAAGACTACTTATAGTATTATAAGTGTTTCTTGTTAGTTAATGCTGGATATGAGGTATTTCTTTAAATAATACTATACTACATTTTTAATTAAATTGGAAATTATATAAGATTTTCTAATTTACCTACGTCCTATTTTAGATACATAATTTTGACTTATTATGAAAAAATAAAATGCGTTTTTTTTATCAATTAACCGCCTTCCACAATATAGTAACAATATAATCAGCTTAAAATAATTAATAGGTACTCCAATAATTATAATTAAAATAAACCCAAACGGATCTACATCTTTCCTAAGGGTTTGAAATCTTTCCGGTACGGTTCTGTGCCCTTCAACCCAATCAGAAATTCGAATAGATCAGCAGAAAGTATTATTGAATGTTTGGCAGAACGGGATTGGTTACCGTCAGACGGTTGGAAGATTTATTAAACCTTGCATTAAACATAATCATTAAACTTACAAAAGATGTTTTCTAGGATAGAAAGAATTAGAGACCTTATGCCGAAGTCGACAATAAAGTAGTTTTACCATTTTTTTAAAAGTTTTTTATTGAAACTTCATGTTATTTGAAAGCGATTGAGAGTACTGATAAGCCTTAATAATTGTTCTTAATAAAGCTGTAATTAATTTTTAAAGTTTGTGTGACGTAGATGTATAGCTGAAAATCTTCTCAAACCGGTATTAAAATGTACTCATGTAAAATCAACTGTTTCTGTTACAATAAAATACAATTTGGTAGTTTATTACTGTAAGTAAGAATACACGTGAAACGCATTACTGTGACGTCGATCGATACGTAAAATCTCAAATATTTAAAGAACTATTAACTTTTTGAAAACTTTTTCCATGGCAATAACTCATTTTTGAGGTCTCCTGGCATTATAATTGGCTGGATTGCAAAGGACTCCGCACCAAATACATGGGACCAATAATCACGGTGAAATTTTCTGTAACTTTGGGAAATGACAGTTCTCGAAGTCTAGAACAAACTTTCAAATGCAACATGGGTCTGAAAATGCCTTAATTTCTCGCTATCCACGTCTCAAAGTCCGAAAATCACGTTTTTCCACTAGAAGATACATGGTAAAATCCACAAAACCCATTTTTTTACTGGCAATATTATTAGTATTATTGTTGAACTTGTTGTTGTTGTTATTATTTTTCCAGTCCCCTCTTTCATCATACCCAGAATGCCAGATTTTTACTTTAATTCAGGTAAAAATAATGTATACATTATTCCACTTTCTAGTGGAATGGCAATGTTTTATACATAAGAAATATCGTTTATTTCTACATACTTAATTTATATAAAAACATTTTGGTAACTCAATTTTTGATACTTGAGGAAGCCTAATCCGGCCACTTAGGACTGGCAGACTGGTCATTCCATCTTCAGCATATATGCAAAACCCAAACCCTCAATTTCACGACAAATAAATGTCCACAATTTGACCGCTAGCTCCTAGTTTATTACGACTCACCCTGTATATATTCTTACTATCAACAACTTCGCGCTTTTAAAATCAATGATCAAAATTTCAAGTCGTCAGTGGTCCGGTGGGAAATATTCTGGTAACTTCATTTTACGTAATCAGTCAAAAAAACGTCCACCGTCTAACCCATGTAAAATTCTATTTCCCTTCTGGCTCGAGTCATAACTTTCCTTCAACGAGGCTGCGTCAGTGTGAATTATAACCTATCACGCATGACGAATTACTTGCAAATATGTGTCAAATGAGAGAAAATGTCGACAGACAGACCGTAGTCCGTCATTAGGGGCTTCAATCACAGTAAAAAATCCGATGTGACCAGCACACAACCTTCCGCCATAGCTAGACATATAAACATAAATGTATACGTATTTGCCCATTTCAAATATACAAATAAAAATCTAAAATATTCAAACACAGTAATTTGCATCACCGAATCAAAAGATTCATTCACAGGAAAACTCTTCTGTGTTGAGGCCATCCTCCGTTCAGTTACTACATTTAATATCTTTACTTATGACTTATATAGCGCTAGTGCCAATGTGACACCCGTCTCACCTGTCAATATTTTTTACGCAGAAACAAAAATCAACCGAAAATGGATTACAAGATTTCAACGTTTCATTTGATAAATTTTAATGCAGTTCTTTAATGCTTTTCCTCTTATTCTTATTACAAATAAATACTATATTTATCCAAATTTATATAAAATTTTGACCTTTTCAATCTTCAAAAAATATCACTTCCGATGAAGATATTTCTACCAAAATCTAATGAGCTCTTCCAATTTACATACAAATGTTAAATAAAATACCAAATATATTTTTTTTTGGGTAATTCGTATTTGAGTTATCCGACCAAAAAAATATCAATTTCAACGTGCAAATGTGTTCACTACAAGCAGAGATAAAACAATTTGGTTATTTTCCAAATTATCTTGATGTATCTGTTAACATCCACAATTTTATAATAGTTGACTCCATCATGAGGAAGTAGGAATGGGGTCGTTTACCTTTTTTTTTTTAATTTTTAAATTAATTTTCAGGTATTCATATTTCCAAAAATATATTTTTCACCTTTTAAAAGTGCAAAATATAAGTGAAAACATATATTTTTATGTCGCTCAGTTTAAAACATCTCAAATTCGTGACGACCAACATTTCAGTGAAGTCTCTGTCTAACGCTGAACAAAACGGTGTGGCCATTCGAAATGTTTGACGTCACACCTGCGAGCCGCTATGTTTCTGTTTTTAATGCGTTTGAAAAAACCTCAATTTCAAAGCTTAAATACTTTCATATCATTGAATTTTCAAGAACTTTATTTTTACTAATAGTAAAATTGAACATAATTTTTCAATATTTGCTAAAAATTATTTTAAAAAATACCGGAGTAAACGACCCCATTGGCTACGAAACGTAGATGTTCGTCAAATAAATATCTAAATACTGACTGCATTCCTGTTTATTAACAATTCCAATATAATTTGTAATTTCATATAAATAAGATAATAGATAAATAAGAAAAAATTTATGTAGATAAGATAATAGATAAAAATGATTTATCTAGATAAAATTATATAGATAAGTTACAACACTGCTTCTAGTAACCGTGCTTTAACTCTTCTCGTGCACGAATTATCCTGAGTCCTGAATATCCACCTCTAAATCTACACACCCTGTATACGCAGCTAAAGATAATAATGACTCTTAGATCCACAACTCTTACGTTTTCTTGCCGGTTTCTTGTCTATTTCTCTGTTTAGTACACAACAAAACAGAGCGTGGTACGGACTACAGGGTCGATTGTAGGTCCTTGCGAGCGTGGTAGGGGAGAGCGGGGCGCTCTGTGCCACAAAAACTTTCCCTGCTCACGTAAACTGGGTTACGCCCCTGTGGAAGGATTCTGTAAGAGGAGCTCGGGAGGATAACAAAGCGATAGCGAGTTTTCGGCGTCCGCTTATTTAGTCAAATATAGTTTAGTCTCGCGTAGTTTGACCAATATAAACCAAACTGTATTTTAGTAAACTGTAATTTGTTCAACTGGTATTTTGTCAAAAATATGTCAAACTGTATTCTAGACAAACTGTAATTTCACATTCCGTAATTTGACCAAACCGAAACTTCGACTAATATTGCAAATCGTTTCCAAGTAAAGCGTAGTTTAGCCAATACGCAACTATACCTAACTGGAATCAACCAACACGGAATTTATCCAAAAGGTATTTTTGTCAAATCGCAGTTATGCATAACCGCAATCTTGCCAAACGCATTTTACTGAAATCGTAATCTGTCCAACTGTATTTAAGACATAGTAAAATGCGTTTGACAAGATTACGGTTATGCATAACTGCGATTTAACAAAAATGCGTTTTGGATAAATTCCGTGTTAGATTATTCCAGTTAGGTATAGTTGCGTTTTGGTTAAACTCAAACCTCAAAAATGAGTTATTGCCATGAAAAAAGTTTTCAAAAAGTTAATAGTTCTTTAAATATTTGAGATTTTACGTATCGATACATCTACGTCACAGTAATGCGTTTTCACGTGTATTCTTACTTACAGTAATATAGAAACTACCAAATTGTATTTTATATTTTGTAACATTTAGAAACAGTTGATTTTACATGGAGTATACATTTTAATTCCAGCCCCATGGTTTGAGAAGATTTTCAGTTATACATCTACGTCACACAAACTTTAAAAATTAATTACAGCTTTATTAAGAACAATTAAGGCTTATCAGTACTCTCAATCGCTTTTAAATAACATGAAGTTTCAATAAAAAAAACTTTTAAAAAAATGGTAAACTACTCTATTACGGAATTACGCTATTATTGCGGCGTTGCTCAAAGGCGTGTTGTAAATTCTATATATCGGTTAAATACCTTAAGGCGTTATACTTCTTGAGTGCAATATTGCTGCAATAGAATCAGAATTCCCGATTCTGGCTATATTGCTCAAAATAGAAATCTGAAATTTTACATTAATAATGACAAAGCATTGTTGAACTGAAAAATTCAAACTATATACTGTTCCGACAACAATTAGAAATAAAAAGGTATTAAACACTAGAATTTCGTGAGGATCTCATGAATAAACTATAAAAGTTATCATTGAGTTTAAAGACAAAATGAGTAGAACATCGATCTATCTAAACTCGTACAATTTTCGCCGATTTTCGCATAATTATTAAAGCCAAACTAATTACTTAAAGATTTTGAAGATTCCGCACTTTTAGTATGCTTCCTCAATCAACATACAAAATTCAACACCATACGTATAACAGTATTAGATTGAGATCAACACAAAATTACTCGTTTTTCAATGCGTATTATTGCCATGCAATAGGCTGTTAAGGCGGGAATGTAGCTGTATGAGAAAGAGGTAAAACAGTGCTCTACGGTTTGTATAATATTGAATCTAATACTAACGTAAAATCATTGAAATTTTTTTACGACAATATTTAATATTCATTCTACAGTGCGACGCATCGGTTTTTCCAAATTTTATCATAGTATTGTTTTAAAAAAATGCCGAATAAAGAGAAAAATATTAATTTTACATGTTTAATTTAGGGCATTTTAAATACAAAATCTATTAAAATTCATGCGTCGCACTGTAGGTAACATATTATACAGTATATAAATAACGCGTTTGATTATTTCTTTTGTCTTATAAATACAATATCATACAAATACGATGCCACTTTTCGAGCGCGTTCGGTATTGCTGTCTTTGTTCGACACACTAAATCTGTATATATCTCTCCTTTTTCTCGACGAAATCGTGGACAGCTACATCCCGGCCTTAAGGTAGTAAATCCATGGGTAGTGACAACCCAAAATATGACTTAAATTAATATACAGCATTCATTACAAATCGTAGAATTTGAATAAAAATTAAAATTTATATGTAACCGTTGAAATAACGAAGATAATTGAATTTAAAGTTGACACAAAAACGCGCTAAAATACATTGCGTATATGGAGGTTACCAGTAGATTTACTAAACGATTCGAAAATTTTATATCATAACAACCCAACACATATTTGGAAAACGAATATGTTATTCTTTGATATTTGAGGTATTTATTAGAAAAATAAAAAATATGAGTCACCACAATAATGGTTGAGAAATCGCATGCAAAAGGTTCCAGTCTCAAGAAAAATTATGTTTTTGACGTACTACTACTGCATTTCAGTGTAAACTTAAATTCAATTATATTTTTTATTTAATTGGATACCTATGATTTGTAATTTACATCCAAATCTACGATTTTTAATGATTTATTTCTGATTATTTGACTGCTTCGGTCTCACCTCACACCGAAATCACGCACGCTTATGACCGACGGATTTTCTACCTTAAGAAACGTCTGAAGTGAAATTACAGAGCAGTTACATCCTAATCACCTCTACTCCTTTCTTTGCTACATGTCCTCTACAATATTAATAAAGCTATGTAACGCAATCCCCAAATAATATATGAGACAAAAGTTTGATGTCATTCTAACCCAGATGCGATGTTTTTACGACTGACAGGTATTCCTGCGTTCTGTAAAAGGGTTAAAAAGGTCAAAGGGTCAGAAAGAACCCTTAGAAGCTCGAGGTAATGCCGTGGGTATAGCTGTACACAGGCAGTAAAAATCATACCAAATAAATAAGTAGGTAGTGTGTTTACAAGGTGTGTTAAATAGATGTTAATAATTAAATTGTAAATTTATTTAAAAATCTGATGTGGGCAGCACAAGACCTTCCGTCATACCCTACTCTTTTTACTCTATTGGTAGAAACTAAAATAGAAATCACAAAAAACACACAAAACTTCACTTCTGATATTTACAACGAGAAAAAATCTGACGTGGACACCACATGACTTCCTTGTACGCCTATTAAACTGTTCATACTTTTCTTAATAAATGTAGAATGATATAAAAAAATCTGACGTGGACACCACATGACTTCCTTGTACGCCTATTAAACTGTTCATACTTTTCTTAGTAACTGAAATGTAGAATAATATAAAAAATCTGACGTGGCCACCACAAGACCTCCCGCCATACTTACTTTATTCTTTTAACTTATTATACAAATATATTAATATATAAATACTACTACTACTGCTACTATACTCACAAATATATTTTAGTCAATTTATTTAAACTGCAGAAGAAGATATAAAGCAAATTTTACTATTGTCACTGTCATGTCATAATCATTAATTTTACGTAGTAACGGTAGTAACAAATGTTAATCGATCATGGACTACAAGATACCGAAATACTAAATTATAAATATATACTTTCCCACTTGACATGAATCGTCCATGGGATGTTTAAAAATATCTTATTCTTGTACTTTAAGTGATGTTTCGTAAGTCTATCCTAGCCACATCCTGAGTACGATAAAAAATTACATACTCAATACAAACATCTCAGAGAATTACATGGGATGCATAATTGTGATATTATTACCAAATTACAACATTGGGATGTAACATAGATAATTTTACCAAGGGCGGACATTAGCAATCGCAAAGATATTAGGATGTTAATGGGCAAATATAGCAAGTAGCAAATAACATTCTTGAAATGTTCTGGGGATTTTATTTTGTCAAGTGGGTTAATTATTCTGAAATGATGCCAGATACAAAAATATTTATAAAATACTGATTGTAGGTAATAATCACATAATCTTTCATTTAAAATAAAAAAAATTGTCTTAAATTAAATTTTTATCAAAATATTTGAAAAAAGTACTACTTCCGGTTTGTAGATTGAAACCAAAAATAGGAGGTGCACAACTAGATGCTATAACAGTCCTAAATACAAAATTTCAACTTTCTACGTCTAACCGTATTTGAGTTATGCGACACACATACGTCCGTCCGTACGTAGACGTCACGACGAAACTAGTCATAATGGATTCAGAAAAGGTCAAAACGGATGTTTCCGTCAAAATCTGAGAACCGAATTTTTTTGCGATTACAATACTTCCTTACTCCGTACAAGGAAGTAATAAAAAGTTTATGATTCATTAATTGGGCATTATTGCGTTTTGAAATAAGCAAGTTACGATGAATCACCCTGTATATTACGGTTCTCTAGCTATATTTATTTATAGTTGGTGTATTCTGTATTAAGTGCATTTGCTATTTGCTCCCATCAACAAGAAGCTAATGTAAGCCACTTTCAAGTATCTTCCCCACATCACATACAATATCAATTAAGCACGTTAAGCGTGTTTTCGAGTATTAAGTTGGGAACCATGCACCCCATTGCAACCTACACACATGCCCTTCGGATTTGTGAACGCTCCTACTACGAACAGAGTTTCAATTTCAGCATTCAGATGTTGGCAACGTGCTCTATTGTTTGTTGATATTTGGTCGAGGCTTTGTTAGTGTTTTGTTTAGGGTTGTTTATTTATATACAGGGATGGAGTCAGGGATTTTGAAATTGAGTGGGATTCTAGGGAGGATTAAATAACTGGCTGGATAGTTGTTGCCCGGTTGATACAACATAAATAAATTTTTAAAAAATCTGCTGTGGCCAGTACACGACCTCTCGCCTAATTCTGCTTATTCTACTAATCTAATAAATAGTTTTACTTACATTTTAATAGTTGTATGTTCATATAATATGTAAACGATAATGTAAACCAAGATGCAAGCAAAATATGTTAACTGTACTGTCACTGTCATAATAATTCAAAATGTAAAAACAAATTTCATATGTTCATGGACAACAAGATACTGAAATTTCAAAAAAGTAGAATATTAGTTACACTTTATTTTATTGTTAAATACTAACAGCTTCAGCAAATTGTATTTAAAATTAACTGTACCCATACATAATTATATTTTCTTTTATTTTTAAATGCAAAAATTGTCATAAATAAATAATGTACCAATTTATTTAAGGAAAACTATTTAAAGTTTCAAAAAGTACTACTTCCGGTTTGCGGATTTCTACCAAAATCTTATCCGGTGTTAAGATCCTTATTAAAATCTTAAATATGAAATTTGGTTATTAAAGGTTTGATACCTTTTAAGTTATCGTGGACGAAAAATCGTCACATACGTCCATACGTCCATACATACATACGCACACACACACACACACACACACACACACACAGACATCATCGTGAAAATATTAAATTCGTATTCTAGAGACCCTGAAACGTGCTTATCCACCAAAAACTCATACTCGAAAATTTTGACCCATTACAATACCTCTCTTATAGAATATGAGGCGAGAGGTAATAATGTTTATTTTTGGTTATGTTTAGTTTGCATTTTGATGCTGTTGCCTTGCTTTATGTTGTTGTCTTCTTTATGAGTTCTTACCGCCTTTTAAGATTATTTACCGCCTTCTAATTTGTAAACAAAACCTACTACCTTGGAATTAAAGCCTGTAAACGCAAAAAATTTGGTTGTCAAATTATTTGCATTTTGATGTTGTTGCTTTGGTGTCTGTTGTTGTTTAGTGCTTACCGCCTTATTTATTAGTTCTTACCGCCTTCTAAGACTACTTACCGCCTTCTAATTTATAAAAAAAAAACTATAACCTTGGAAACAGCCAGTAAACTCTAAAAATGACCGATAGTGAAAAAAGTAATTTACTTTTCTACTAAACAATTGCATTTTGATGCTGCTGCCTTGGTTTCTCTGTTGTTGTTTAGTGCTTACCGCTTTCTTTATGAATTCTTACCGCCTTCTAATTTCTAAACAAAACCTACAACCTTGGAAACAGAGCCAGTAAACGCTAAAATGACCAATCGTGCAAAAAGTAATTTACTTTTCCACTAAAAAAATTCGTTGCCAAATTATTTGCGAATTTCTTTTGTAAAAAGATATGAAAAAGAAAATTTCATATCAGAAAACTCAATGAAAATGTCTGGAAAGCCTCTAGAGTCTAGAAAAAAGAAACTTATTCGAATGACTTGAGAAAATTGTGGTATTATGTGAAGTGATACATTTGCATATTTAAATTTGCCCTTTGGGAAAATCTGTGACATGTGACCTAAAAAATTTAATCAATCAAATGCTTCTAAAAAAAAAGCTTCAGTAGACAACTTAGAGACGAGTGCTTATTATAGCTATTAAGAGGCCCGTCTACTACCTAAAATCCAACATAAAATGTACTAACGTAGCGAGTGTTTTGTGGCCAGTACAAGAATGCTCAAATTTTATTTCAACAAGGATTGAATGATTGAATAGAGAAAGAATGGATCTACAGATGTGCCTTTTTAAAATTTTGATTAAAAAATTGTACATGATTATAAAAATACCGAAAAATCCTATTTTATGCAAAATTTACACGGTTATATCTCATGATAGAAATTAATTTTTAAAATTTTTAAAAGGCACATCTGTAGATCCATTCTTTCTCTATTAAATGTTTATAAAACATTATCCTGAAGTCAATAATAATCTGACAGTTTACTCGCAACGAAAACACTTTTATAGTATTTGTCAATTTCAAAATGACTACATAATTAGGATGCGGCAAAGTACAAGTTTCGGGCTGGTTTCAGGCAGCCCTAGTAGTGGGGAAAAGAGTGGAATGGAAAAAAAGTAAAATCGAGAGTAGGTATTCTAGAAATTCGGTAAAAACGTAGACGACAAGAATATTATGTAGTTTAAAATATGAGGGATTTTGCTATTTTTGTTTATTTATTTTATTATTTATTTCAGGCCGAACCTACGCAGAGATACATTGTCAACATTTTGAGAGCCACAATTGAACCATAATTAAAGTTTTCTATTAAAGTTAATTAAGTAACTTTATGACTTTAAAATTTGTATGAAACATTATTTTTTTATTATTTTTTTTGCAGATATTTCAACATTTCAGCAGAGGCACTAAGTTTTAGAATCCCTGAGTCAAATTACGAGAACTAAGATAAAATTGTTAATTAATTTATTTATACAAACACACAACTAATTCACTTATTCTTGTATTTTTCAGACTAGTTCCAGTCTTAGCATCTTTATCTGTGGCTGTAGGACCCGCACAGCCTGTGGTGCCGCCCATCCAGTTCCTCAGACATGAGACCTGGTGCAGAATAACTGTTGAAAAAATCCCAGTACTCCTTGACGTCAAATGTAAGTGTTTCAATATTATTTATACTTTGTTTTAATTTATTTTTTATCATTTATTTCATAGCTAACTAGGAATGATTCGATTTGTTTCTGTAATATTTTAATTATTATTTTACTTAGAAATATACAACGAAAAAGTAGCTTATTATACATGGTTGTATTCAGAATTTTATGTAGGGGGTGTTCCATTTAAAATAAGTAAGTTAATGTCACTTCCGGCTAAACAGGAAATAAAAGAAATTAATTATGAATGTAGTTTATAAATCTATAATAAAAATGTAATTGACTTAAAAATACAATTTTCTTGGGGAGTGCGCCTGTTTCAGGAAACGCCCGGTATATCTGCTTACATTTAAAACTTAATCAAATATTAACAGCTGCCAAAATACTTTTTTCGGCGATTGACATTAAAAGTGCTGTTTTTTGACAGGTGACAGCTGTCTAGGCAGCAAAAATAGTAAAAAAAAGCCTAGGCAGCAAAAGTAATTGTTACTATGGTGAATCAACAAATTTGACATTTATAAAATTCATCGACATACCTAACCTATTTTGTTTTTTTTTTTCATAGCAACCGTCAACATATGCATAGCAACATAATTTGATTGCGATACCTATCAATATATTTAAAATAATCACTAAATTAATATTAATTAATAACAATCGCCGAAAAAATAATGTGTTTAACATGGCAAAAAAGCTAGATTCATAGCCTCGGCTGTGCCTGTGCAGCAAATCTAATATTGTTTTGCCTAGTTAAACAAATAACTATTTCTTGTATTTTTCAGACAAGTTCCAGTCACAACATCTTTATCTGTAGCTGTAGGACTCGCACAGCCTGTGATGCCGCCCATCCAGTTTGGGATGTAATATTCCTGTATCTTCCCTTATGACGCAATAGTTATTTACGAACCAAATGCAGGAAGATTTTGATGCCACATGTGCGGTTTTTTTGAGAAACACGAGCGAAGCAAGGATTTCATTTAGGCGAATGCTGGGATGGTGTCTTCCCGCAAGAGGTTTGTACAATGTTTTTTGTAACGAATAAAACTATAATCAAATACATTCAAGTTGTAATTGTAATCTAATCATTAAATTTGAGGTTACGATGTTTTTTCTACTCACTACTACCGACAGATGGTGCGCTGCACACAAGTTTTATTTTTAAATATTGGCGGTATTCGGTGGTCTTCACTCATTTTAATTCCAGTTTGTCTAGAATACAGTTTGGCTAAATTACGGGTTGGCATATTTACTGTTTGACAAAATTCCAGTTGAACAAATTACAGTTTGACTAAAATACAGTTTGGCTTCATTATTTTTGGTCAAACTACACTTTGACAAAACTATATTTGTCCAAATTGTGTGCTCCCAAATTGACATTTCCGATTGTCAATTGCGTGTTTAATATGTCATTTCCGGTCATTTCCTAGGTGATGAGTACAAAATATACTATTTCATAACTTTTGCTCCTGCATAAGTTAAAGTAGATAAGCCAAAATATCCAGCACCTCAAAACAGGTAATAATTAAGTCGTATATTGAATTATATGGGTCAATACGAACCCTAGTAAATTCAAACACGTAGCTAGCGCGGTTCGCCGTGTCCCGATTTAAATTAAGTTATAGGCTGAACCTAATTCCCGTATACAAATTGCCGGGCTAATTTGTTACATAGAATAAACGAGCATCTAATCGATGCTGATGTTGATTTGTTTCCTACTGCAGATGTTTCAATTTTCACCCGGAAAATTACCTTACTGTCCGTGCAGCCAAATGCTACTTAAAAAATCTGACGTGGACACCACATGACTTCCTTGTACGCCTATTAAACTGTTCATACTTTTCTTAATAACTAAAATGTAAAATATAAAAAAATCTGATGTGGCCACCACAAGACCTCCCGCCATAGGCCATACCTACTTTATTATTTTAACATATTATACAAATATATAAGTACTACTACTACTGCTAATATATTCACAAATATATTTTAGTCATTTTATTTAAACTGCAGAAGATGATATAAAACATATTTTACTATTGTCACTGTCATATCATAATCATTTAAATTTTACGTAGTAACAAATATTAATCGATCATGGACAACAATATACCGAAATACTAAATTATAAATATATACTTTAATTATTCTTAAATGATACAATCATTGATATTTTTTATTGAAACTATGGATTCCTACATAATTTGATCCGAGGAGAGAAAAAGTTATATGTAGGAATCCATAGTTTCAATAAAAAATATCAACGGGTACAGCTTTTATAAAGGGATTTCTAAAATGTATAAAAATATATATTTTAATCTAGACTGAATTTAGACCGAATTTAGACTGAATTTCCGACTCGCTCAAAATTTATGCCGAATTAGACCGATTTAGACCGAATTTAGACTGAATTTCCGACTCGCTCAAAATTTAGTTATAAAATAATATAAAATAACTTTTTCTCTCCTCGGGTCAAATTATGTAGGAATCCATAGTTTCAATAAAAAATATCAACGGGTACAGCTTTTACAAAGGGATTTCTAAAATGTATAAAAATATATAGGTATTTTAATCTAGACTGAATTTAGACCGAATTTAGACTGAATTTCCGACTCGCTCAAAATTTAGTTATAAAATAATATAAAATAACTTTTTCTCTCCTCGGGTCAAATTATGTAGGAATCCATAGTTTCAATAAAAAATATCAACGGGTACAGCTTTTACAAAGGGATTTCTAAAATGTATAAAAATATATATTTTAATCTAGACCGATTTAGACCGAATCTAGACTGAATTTAGACCGAATTTAGACTGAATTTCCGACTCGCTCAAAATGATTTAAGGTTAAAAAATAGCAATTTATTTGTTTCTTAATTTTAACCTTATTTTTTCTCGATTTTGGATATCAATTTTGAAACGCTATAACTCCGAAACTAAATGTCTTAATATTAAATCGCGATTTTCGGCATTGGATTTCTTGTATATTAATTATTTGTTTGTGTGTTCAGGTTTTCGACCAGTGGAGGCGGTTATCTTCTCAGGAGAAGACCCAACGTCCCATTCTTCAGTGGACCTCTGACCTCCAATGAAGAAATGTCTGCTAGTTATTGTATTTATTGTTAGAACTATGTTTTTATATCATACAAATTAATATAAAATAAAAATAAAATGTATTTATATTATTAATAATAACAAATAAGTTATACTTACGTAACTGAACTCATTTTATTTCTAAAACAACCCTTTGTACACTTCCTAGACACTTACAGATCTTCTACGTTGAGAGCTCACTTCCTTAAACCTAAAAATGAACCAGGATTTTAAATAATAAACAGTAAGTATAAATGTTATAATATTTAATAAAATACTTCAATGCAATACAGAATTTTATAAATAAATTAACTTAATTAAATATTTTTAACATAAACACCCTTATTTAGTTTCATATAAGCTCCAGACGAGGTAAGTGCTGCCATCTGTTGGTGGCGTCATTAAATGTACAATATATCGTAAACTAGGGGTTGAATGACTAAATGGGGTATATTTTTGGGTTCAGCGGATTCGAATTAGGGGGCTAAAGTACAAATTACCCCCTTGAAGTGTTTATTTAGCATAAAAACTTCTTAGGGTTGAAATCGGTCCAAACGAGATTAGTGCTGTTGGTATGACGTCACAAAAGTTTTTGTCGAGTGTCCCAGAAAATGAAGCAAAGTTGCAACTACGCTAGAAAATTTTTAAACTGCAAATAACTTGAAATCTAAGGGTTGTTTGGCAAAATGAGGAGCATATTTGGATTCAGCAGGTCCTAATTGAAGGGGTAGACCAACCATCTTTGTCCTACTACCCTTAGTTTACGAGATATAAGCATTTTAAAATTTTCCTAGCATAGTTATAATTTTACTAACATAATCGTCAAAAAAATTGACACTACGCTAGGAAAATTTAAAATGCAAATAACTCTTAAACTAAAGGTTGTACGACAAAACCGGGGGCATATTTGGATTCAGCGGGTCCTAATTGAGGGGGTAGACCAACCATCTTTGTCCTACTACCCTTAGTTTACGAGATATAAGCATTTTAAAATTTTCCTAGCATAGTTATAATTTTACTAACATAATCGTCAAAAAAATTGACACTACGCTAGGAAAATTTAAAATGCAAATAACTCTGAAACTAAGGGTTGTACGACAAAACCGGGGGCATATTTGGATTCAGCGGGTCCTAATTGAGGGGGTAGACTACCCCTTTTTATCCTACTACCGTTAGTTTACGAGATATAAGCATTTTAAAATTTTACTAGCGTAGTTGTAATTTTACAAGCATAATCGTCAAAAAAATTGACACTACGCTAGGAAAATTTAAAATGCAAATAACTCGAAAACTAAGGGTTGTACGACAAAACCGGGGGCATATTTGGATTTAGCGGGTCCTAATTGAGGGGGTAGACTACCCCTTTTTATCCTACTACCCTTAGTTTAGGAAATATAAGCACTTTAAAATTTTTCCTAGCGTAGTTACAATTTTGCTGCAAAATCATCAAAAAATTGACACTACGCTAGGAAACAGTAGGTAAGTGATTATGTTATTCTGAGGATAGATTAAGAAACATCGGGGTATACGATACGATACAAACAATCCATGAAATCAACGTATTTTAGTCGATTTTGGTGAAATTTTGCTGACTTTAAATAATTATTATCTCGTTAACTAAAGGGCTAAGGACAAAAAGTTAAATACAAAGGATGCGTAACTTTTCATTCTCTATCTGCCTGTCTATAAATAAGGCCGTTTTGACCAATTTTTAATTATTTTTTGATCTCCCACCATTCATGTTCTCCTGATACCAAATTGATGATTTTTGTTCGACTCAAATTTGAAGTCGAGTGAGGGTGAAAATTTAAAAACGTGATTACGTAAAAACTAAGGATTGGGGAGTGATTTACGGGTCATATTCGTACTCTACGCGTTGAAATACACCAGTATGCATATTGCCGCCCTTAAAATTTCATTAGCACTGAAGATATTCAACCCTTATTTGTATCTCCGGTGCTAAGGGTCGTATCGAAAAAATCTACATTGCAGTCGATAGGGGATGAAAAACTGAGCATCTTTTACATTTAACTTTTTCTTCTACGACCCTTAGTTTAAGGGTTAATGACTATGTTTAGACGACTTTTTCACCACTTTGATTGTTCATATCCCTTAATCTAAGGGTCGTAGAGGAAAAAATTAAATACAAAAGATGCTCAGTTTTTCATCCCGTATCGACTGCAATGTACATTTTTTCGATACGATCCCTAGTACCGGAGATACAAATAAGGGTTGAATATCTCTGGTGCTAATTAACTTTTAGGGGTGGAAATATTCACACTGGTGTATTTCAACGCGTATAGTACGAATATGACCCGTAAATCACTCCCCAACCCTTAGTTTTTACGTAATCGTGTTTTTAAATTTTCACCCTCACTCGACTTCAAATTTGAGTTGAACAAAAATCATCAATTTGGTATCAGGAGAACATGAATGGTGGGAGATCAAAAAAATAATTAAAAATTTGTCAAAACGGCCTTATCTATAGACAGGCAGATAGAGAATGAACAGTTACGCGCCCTTTGTATTTAACTTATTGCCCTTAGCCCTTTAGTTTACGAGATAATAATTATTTAAAGTCAGCAAAATTTCACCAAAAGCGACCAAAATTACGTTGAATCCAAGGGTGGTTTGTATCTTATACCCCAAATTAAAATCTAGCGAGACCATATATGCACCTCATTTTTTCGTGCAACCCTTAATATCCGAGTTATAAGCAATTTAAAATTTTCCTAGCTTAGTGTCAATTTTTTTGACGATATAATATCGATTTTTGAAGCAAAATTACAACTACGCTAGGAAAATTAAAATTAAGCCCACAAAATATTTTCATTAATCTAATCATATGTAATTTATCTCAGGGAATCCAATGGTGCCAAGATCAGCCCTGTATCTTGTACCGTTCAGAAGTTACAAAAAAGGGCTCTCTTAATTAAGCTCAAAAAATATTTTCATTAATGTCAAATGTTAAAATTTAATTTTATGTAGGTATAGACATAGTACTGTTTTTGTCAACACATCCAGTATGTTTAATTCAGTCTAAATTCGGTCTATATTCGGTTTAAAAGGGTGACGTACTCGTGTTACTAATATTTCGTTTATATTCAATTACTCTACTAACAATAGTACCATCATAGTAAAAATTTGTATTCCGGGGTAAAAAAATCCGAGGAATCCAATGGTGCCAAGATCAGCTCTGTAACTTGTACAGTTCAGAAGTTACAAAAAAGGGCTCTCTTAATTAAGCCCACAAAATATTTTCATAAATCTACTCGAATGTAATTTAACTCAGGGAATCCAATGGTGCCAAGATTAGCCCTGTATCTTGTACCGTTCAGAAGTTACAAAAAAGGGCTCTCTTAATTAAGCCCGCAAAATATTTTCATTAATCTACTCTTATGTAATTTAACTCAAGGAATCCAATGCTGTAAAGATCAGCTCTGTATCTTGTATCGGTCAGAAGTTACAAAAAAGGGCTCGCTTAATTAAGCCCACAAAATATTTTCATTGATCTAGACTTATATAATTTATCTCAAGGAATCCAATGGTGAGAAGATCAGCCCTGTATCTTATACCGTTCAGAAGTTACAAAAAAGGGCTCTCTTAATTAAGACCACAAAATATGTTCATTAATGCAATCTTATGTAATTTAACCCAGGGAATCCAATTTTGCTAAGATCAGCCCTGTACATTGTACCGTCCAGAAGTTACAAAAAAGGGCTCTCTTAATTAAGCCCACAATTTTTTTTTATTAATTTTATCTTATGTAATTTAACTGAGGGAATCCAACGGTGCCAAGACCAGCCCTGTATCTTGTACCGTTCAGAAGTTACAAAAAAGGGCTCTCTTAATTAAGCCTACAACATATTTTCATTAATCTAATCTTACGTAATTTAACTAAAGGAATCCAATGGTGCCAAGATCAACTCTGTACCTTGTATCGTTCAGAAGTTACAAAAAAGGGCTCGCTTAATTAAGCCCACAAAATATTTTCATTGATCTAGTCTTATGTAATTTATCTCAAGGAATCCAATTATGCCAAGATTAGCCCTGTATCTGGTACCGTTCCGGAGTTACAAAAAAGGGCTCTCTTAATTAAGCCTGCAAAATATTTTCATTAATCTAATCTTATGCAATTCAACTCAAGGAATCCAACGGTGCCAAGACCAGCCCTGTATCTTATACCTTTCAGAAGTTACAAAAAAGGGCTCTCTTAATTAAGCCCACAAAATATGTTCATTAATGTAATCTTATGTAATTTAACCCAGGGAATCCAATTTTGCTAAGATCAGCTCTGTACCTTGTACCGTCCAGAAGTTACAAAAAAGGGCTCTCTTAATTAAGCCCACAAATTTTTTTAATTAATTTTATCTTATGTAATTTAACTGAGGGAATCCAACGGTGCCAAGACCAGCCCTCTATCTTGTACCGTTCAGAAGTTACAAAAAAAAGCTCTCTTAATTAAGCCCACAAAATATGTTCATTAATGTTATCTTATGTAATTTAACCCAGGGAATCCAATTTTGCTAAGATCAGCCCTGTACCTTGTACAGTTCAGAAGTTACAAAAAAGGGCTCTCTTAATTAAGCCCACAATTTTTTTTAATTAATTTTATCTTATGTAATTTAACTGAGGGAATCCAACGGTGCCAAGATCAGCCCTGTAACTTGTACCGTTCAGAAGTTACAAAAAAGGGCTCTCTTAATTAAGCCCACAAAATATGTTCATTAATGTAGTCTTATGTAATTTAACCCAGGGAATCCAATTTTGCTAAGATCAGCCCTGTACCTTGTACAGTTCAGAAGTTACAAAAAAGGGCTCTCTTAATTAAGCCCACAAAATATGTTCATTAATGTAGTCTTATGTAATTTAACCCAGGGAATCCAATTTTGCTAAGATCAGCCATGTACCTTGTACAGTTCAGAAGTTACAAAAAAGGGCTCTCTTAATTAAGCCCACAATTTTTTTTTATTAATTTTATCTTATGTAATTTAACTGAGGGAATCCAACGGTGCCAAGACCAGCCCTGTATCTTGTACCGTTCAGAAGTTACAAAAAAGTGCTCTCTTAATTAAGCCCACAAAATATGTTCATTAATGTAATCTTATGTAATTTAACCCAGGGAATCCAACGGTGCCAAGACCAGCCCTGTATCTTGTACCGTTCAGAAGTTACAAAAAAGGGCTCTCTTAATTCAGCCCACAAAACATTTTCATTAATGTCAAATGTTAAAATTTTAGAATTTAATTTTAGGTAGGTATAGACATAATACTGTTTTTGACCACACATCCAGTATGTTTAATTCAGTCTAAATTCGGTCTATATTCGGATTACAAAGGTGACGTACTCGTGTTACTAATATTTCGTTTATATTCAATTACTCTACCAACAATAGTACCAACATAGTAAAAATTTGTATCCCAGGGTAAAAAAATCCGAGGAATCCAACGGTGCCAAGATCAGCCCTGTAACTTGTACCGTTCAGAAGTTACAAAAAAGGGCTCTCTTAATTAAGCCCACAGAATATGTTCATTAATGCAGTCTTATGTAATTTAACCCAGGGAATCCAATTTTGCCAAGATCAGCCCTGTACCTTGTACCGTTCAGAAGTTACAAAAAAGGGCTCTTTTAATTAAGCCCACAAAAAAATTTCATTAATTTTATCTTATGTAATTTAACTGAGGGAATCCAACGGTGCCAAGATCAGCCCTGTATCTTGTACCGTTCAGAAGTTACAAAAAAGGGCTCTCCTAATTAAGCCCACAAAATATGTTCATTAATGTAGTCTTATGTAATTTAACCCAGGGAATCCAATTTTGCCAAGATCAGCCCTGTACCTTGTACCGTTCAGAAGTTACAAAAAAGGGCTCTCCTAATTAAGCCCACAAAATATTTTCATAAATCTAGTCTTATGTAATTTAACTCAGGGAATCCAATGGTGCCAAGATCAGTCCTGTATCTTTTACCGTTCAGAAGTTACAAAAAAGGGCTCTCTTAATTAAGCCCACAAAATATTTTCATAAATCTATTCTTATGTAATTTAACTTAGGGAATCCAATGGTGCCAAGATTAGCCCTGTATCTTGTACCGTTCAAACGTTACATAAAGGGCTCTCTTAATTAAACCCACAAAATATTTTCATTAATCTAATCTTATGTAATTTAGCTCAATGGAAGCAATAGTGCTAAGATCAGCACTGTATCTTGTACCGTTCAGAAGTTACAAAAAAGGGCTCTCTCAATTAAGCCCGCAAAATATTTTGATTAATCTCATCTTATGTAATTTAACTCAAGGAATCCAATGGTCCCAAGATCAGCCCTGTATCTTGTACCGTTCAGAAGTTACAAAAAGGGCTGTTTTAATTAAGCCTACAAAATTTATCTGGCGTGGTGCTTAATAATTTCCCTTAATGTTCCTAATTATGTACATCAAGTACTAGAAGTAGTAAAGTCACATAGTACTTGTTAAACGTTTGCTTAAAATAGCACCTTGTTTAAAATGCAACATTTTCTAGAAGACTTGAATTAATACAAAAGTCTTTATGACAAAGGAGTATTTTATATTAAGCCCATTTTACATTGAGCAAGCGCAACGGGCAACTGCAATCTTCAATTCAGAGTTGAACAAGAAAATTGCAGAAGACATTTTTTCATTTTACACGAGCAACATCAGCAACATGCAATTACTTATTTAATGTATAAATTTATTAATAAATTTACCAATATATTGTTACTGTGTCAACTTAACCTCTAGGATTTGTTGTATTGTATATTGTAGGAAGGATAGAATGGCATTATAACCACTAACGCACTAACTTTCCTAATCTTTTTGACGTTTATGTTCAGTTGGTAGCAACGAACTAAAAATAACTAGAAATAACTGTGAATTGCCTGCAAGCCTTACAAAAATTATTCCATGCTACCGTTGCCTCAAGATTGCTTCTGCCTGTCGAGCGTGCAATTTTGTATTACACGCATGCAATATTGAATCAATTTGTCAAAAGGTGCACTTGCATCTGCAATGCTCAATGTAAAATGGACTTTACGGCTCTTAGTTATTCAATACAAATATTTTGAAATATTTTTGTCAGAAAACTTATTTTAAAATCACACAGTTAAGTAATATTGTCAGGACTGTAGCGCAATGTAATTTTCCTGTTCATTTTCTGAAAGGTACAGATCTTGGGTGTGAAAGAACACAATGAGAAAATATGGTTTGAGTTTTCCCACGCCTGGTGAGATTTTCACAACGAATCTGGGAAAATTGAAGCAATTTTCTCCTATTCTCGGGATTTACACTCGTATATTTCTCTTTCTTGACTTGCTGTAGGATTTATTACTGATTCTACAGTTTAATTATACATGACAACACAACGGGACATGGTTCTGACATCTCAGGTTCAAATCCAGGCAAGTACACATTAAATTTTTATTTTGAATATCTTTTCCCGTAGTTTAGTTTATAACTATATATATATATATATATATATATATATATATATATAACTATAGTAGTAACTTAGCTTATAAACATTTTCTGTGTCTCTTAAAATAAACGAAACGACAACAATCAGCCTGAACCCTTAAGGCCCATCTCTTGCTATCAAATGCAAACCAAAAATCTGCTGTGTCCACAACAGTACTTCCCCGACTATAAGTTTTAATAACTTACTTTCGTAACGAATTTAATTTTATACTTTATTCAGCAACATTTAAATAAATTTATCTTTTTTCCCCAAAATATTTAAGTTGATACCAACGTCAACATAATTTAAATCACATGTGAAAAAATCTGATGTGGCCAGCACAAGACCTCCCGCCATACTGTACCCATTCTTTTTAGTTTTTAGTATAGGTACTATAAGTACTCACAAATATATTTTTTTCATTTTATGGAAACTGTAGAAGAAGATATAAACGAAGTGTGATATAAACGACTGTCACTATCATAATCAATTTAAATTTACGTAGGATCAAAAAAATACACTTGAAAAAATTTGAACAATTGAATATCGAATAAATGTCATTTTTTAAAATTTATACTAAACTTATCTCCCCGAGAGCTTAAAATTGATACCAAACTCGGTATAATTTGAATAATGTATAATAAAAAATTGACGATCGGTTAAAATATTTTATTATTAAGGGGCTATACTTCTTGAGTGCAATAAGAATCAGTATTCACGATTCTGGCTATATTGCTCAAAATAAAAAACTGAAATTTTACATTAGTAACGACAAAGCATTGTTGAATTCAAAAATTCAAACTATATATTGTTCCGACAACAATTAGAGATAAAAAGAAATTAAACACTAGAATTTCGTGAGGATCTCATGAATGAACTATAAAAGTTATCATTGAGTTTAAAGATAAAATGAGTAAAACATGGATGTAAAAAGGGCGGAAAAACAATCAAACTATAATTTTATCAACAGAATTGCCATAAATTCTATCTAAACTTGTACAATTTTCGCTGATTTTTGCGTAATTATTAAAGCCAAACTAATTACATGAATTAAAGATTTAGAAGATGCCGCCCTTTTTGTATGCTTCTTTAATCTAAATACAAAAATTCAACATCATACGTATAACAGTATTAGATTGAGATTCTCACAAAAATTACTCGTTTTTCAATGCGTATTATTGCCATGCAAACCATGTTTAATCATAAGTACTAAGAGCAACGCATAAGAACAAAACTTTGCAAACTCCAAACATAAAGCGTAATGCACAAGCATAATGATTGACATGTGTCATATTTATTATTTGTTTCGAGTTGACAATTTATATCTGTTTCTAACTATGGAACTGAACACCTTACTTACGAAATTAATAGTTCTTCCATTCCTTAATATCGCAAAAATTCCGGTAATGATTAAATTACAAAACTTCGACAACAAATGTCATCTCTGTCGAATTAGTCCTTAAACAAAATAGGTGGAAATGGCCATCTAATAAATAAACATTATACATTACGCTTTACTCACAAATCATTATGCATTAAGCACTAAAACAGTCGGTGGAAATGAGGCTTAAACATTTTCTGTGTCTCTTAAAATAAACGAAATATTTCTAGTTCCGGACTTAACAATGAGCCTGTACCTTTAAGGTCCATCTCTTGCTATCAAATGCAAAGCAAAAAGCATGTTACAATAAATCATTTTGTGACTTTGGTTTTGAATTCGATGACCTCATATTTTACAATGATGTACTTATAGGTTGTGCTTACATGGCTATAGAATGAAATTTAAATTTAAAGTAATGAAACTTGTGTGATAAAAACACTCGTGATTTAACATCACACACGTGTCATTACCTTGGCTATATCAAACTTGTATCATTCATACCTATAAAACTTAATTTCTATCAGGAGATATAACCGTGTAAAGTTTGCATAAGTTGGAAATTTTTATGAATTTTTCGGAGTTTTTATAATAATAATAATAAACAAGTACCTACTTTATTAAAATTTAAAAAATCTGCTGTGGCCAGCACACGACCTCTCGCCTAATTTTGCATATTCTACTAATTTAATAAATAGTTTTACTTACATTTTAATAATAAACGATAATGTAAACCAAGACGCAAGCAAAAGATGTCAACTGTACTGTCACTGTCATATTTATTCAAATTTTGAGTAGAAACAAATTTCATATTATGGACAACAAGATACTGGTACTTCAAAAAAGTAAAATATTAGTTGCACTTTATTTAATTGCTAAATACCTCCAGATTCAGCAAATTGTATTTAAAATTATCTGTACCCATAGATAATTATACTATCTTATATTTTTAATTGCAAAAATTGTCATAAATAAATAATATACCAATTTATTTAAGAAAAACTATATCAAGTTTCAAAAAGTACTACTTCCGGTTTGCGGATTTCTACCAAAATCTTATCCGGTGTTAAGATCCTTATTAAAACCTTAAATATGAAATTTGGTTCTTAAAGGTTTGTTACTTTTTAAGTTATCGTGAACGAAAAATCGTCACATAATTCATACATACATACATACACACACAGACATCATCGTTAAAATAGTAAATTCGTATTCTAGAGACTCTAAAACGTGCTTATCCACCAAAAACTCATACTCGAAAATTTTGACCCATTACAATACCTCTCTTATAGAATATGAGGCGAGAGGTAAAAAGGTACAACTGTGAATTGATCCTTTAAGTATATAATCCTTGTTGAAACTTTGTACTGGTCACAAAACACTCGCTACGTTAGTACATTTTTTGCTGGATTTCAGAAGGTGGAGCTTCTTATAGATAACTGTGAAGAAGAGGTGTTCTGTATTTTTATAAGAAGAATTATCTTATCTATACTTCAGACTCAGTTCATTTTAATTTTTTTTCCATTCTTCTTATGCTGTCATATTAGATACTTTCTGCAGTGTAGCAAATTCTCAAGGGGGCCATACTTCTTATGCCTTAAATATAACCAGCAGAGATGCAAAATATATTAGCTCGTATTTTCATCTTGGCAGCACATGCTAGCCTCACATACCATGAGTGATCTCCACATAATCCGCACTCTATTCATTAGGAAGATTGGTAGATACATGAATTTGAAGGAGAATATAATTATTATCATAAGTAATATAATAAGAGCCATAAATTTATCGGTAAAATTTACGAATAGTTGTTGCGTAGAGACGGACAAACGAGTGTTAAAATTGACATATTTAAATCACGACAGCGAAGCTGGAGTGATTTAAGAGTCAATTTTGACCCGAGTTGTCGTTTCTACGCAGGAATTTTGAGTAAATTTTACCAATTAAATTTATGACTCGAATTATATTTGCTTGACTATTTCCCTTATTATATTTTACCAAATTAAAATGCACTATTTTTCACAAAAACCATAGAAACTGTCTATATAAACAACTATTCCAGTGCAAATTTTTGAATATTGACATAGTATGCGTATATTCAACCGTAACCATGACACAACAATCAATAATAAATGTTTGTTTATTTTTCACCAAATGTCAAAATATTTAAATTAAATTAAAAATTATGCTAATAAATAAAATTGTGTTATTTAAAATTGTTAAATTTGATTTATTCATGAAATAGTCAATGCGTATACCACTCGATCATCAAAAATAATAGAAAATACTTTTGCCTCCTGGTTCGACGTATTTCCGCAAAACACCGCTCGACCTCCGGTATATAGAAAGATTTTTTTAAACTGTAATAATTTATGTAAAACTAGCATTTTTAGTAATTTTTAGAAATTATTTAACAAAATACGGCAAAAAATGCGTATCATTAAGAATTCATAAGAACACAAGTGCCTTTAAAAAATTCGTCGTAGATAAAAAATTTAAAGTCATCATCTGTAGCTCCATTCTTTTTCTATTCACTAAAAACATTACCTTGAAGTCAATTTACTCGCAACGAAAACAGTTTTATAGTATTTTTCAACTTCAAAATTACATTTCATTGCTAGGATGCGGAAAAGTACGAGTTTCGGGCTGGTTTCAGGTAGCCCTAGTAGTGGGAAAAAGAGTGGAATGGAAAAAAGTAAAATCGAGAGTATTCTAGGAATTCGGAAAAAAAAACCTAGACGGTCCACTTAACAAATAATTTGTAAGTTAAACTATAATTTTTATTTCATTTTTCGAGGGCCAACAATGACATAATAAACCATCCACTTCCCTAATCCATCTCTACTCTATTATCCCATCACTAGCCCAGCCCTAATCCCAAAGCCCAAATCACACTGTACAAATCAAATACGCCGCTAATAAGAACACATATTCACTCCAGCGATTGCTTGGTGAATATTGCAGGGACGATTCACTTGCATCAGTTGGCAGCCTGCGAGTGTGAGCCCGTAGGAACGCCGGGATTAGACGAGGTCCTGTGGGACGTCCCGCATCAAATCCTGGATGCCGGGAGCCTGGACTTTAGGTGTAAACTGGATTTTGAACTCTGATGTATTGGGGAAGTTTACAGAGATTTAGCATTAAATAATAGCTAAGTGAGGTTTTAACATTGATAGTTAAGAAACTATTGCATGGCAATAATACGCATTGAAAAACGAGTAATGTTTGTGATGATCTCAATCTAATACTGTTATACGTATGATGTTGAATTTTTGTATGTAGATTAAGGAAGCATACTAAGGTCTGGTTTATACAGGGTGAGTCATCGAAATGCCCGTCGTCGATATCTCCCTTGTCGTTAAAAATACAGCATACATTTTTTAACCGAATTTTTCGTCTACTCAAGGAGCATAACTTAAAATTATTTTCACATATACAGGATGTTGCATAACGACTTGGCAATAATTGTTCGTCGTTTTTTAAATGAAACACCCTATATATTTTTATATATTTTGAATTGTATTTTACTTACCTATACGAACATATAAATTTCATTTTAGTTTTCCGCGGCGTTGCCAAGTTATTCAATTTTTTCTCTAAAAAAAGGCGAATACACGTATTGTTTTATAAAGGCGTACTGAAGTTATTTTAAAAGTAAAAATTATGAATTTTTTTTCTTTACAACTGTAACTATACTCTTTGTTCTGACATAACTTTTTTTTAATGTTATTATACAGGTTGTTCAGTAAAGAGAATCAAATTTACTCAAATTCAAACGGCTATAACTCGTCATTTTCAAATGGAACATCCTATATTTTATTATTCTGTTGTGTGTATTTTTGCATCTTCTTATGTTATAAAAGGTGTCCTATGCCTAAAAACATTAATTTCGAAATTAATTAAATAAATGTTTAGATAGAATTTATTGCAATTCTGTTGATTATAGTTTTATTGTTTTTCCGCACTTTTTACATCTATGTTTTACTAATTTTGTCTTTAAACTCAATACTAACTTTTATAGTTTATTCATGAGATCCTTACGAAATTCTAGTGTTTAATTCCTTTTTATCTCTAATTGTTGTCGGAACAATATATAGTTTGAATTTTTCAATTCAACAATGCTTTGTCATTACTAATGTAAAATTTCAGATTTTTATTTTGAGTAACATAGCCAGAATCGTGAATTCTGATTCTTATTTTGGGTAATTCGTATTTGAGTTATGCGACTAACAACCTTGACCACATACACACACACACACACACACACACACACACACACACACACACACACACACACACACACACACACACACACACACACACACACACACACACACACACACACACACACACACACACACACACACGCACACACGCACACACGCACACACGCACACACGCACACACGCACACACGCACACACGCACACACGCACACACGCACACACGCACACACGCACACACGCACACACGCACACACGCACACACGCACACACGCACACACACACACACACACACACACACACACACACACACACACACACACACACACACACACACACACACACACACACACACACACACACACACACACACACACACACACACACACACACACACACACACACACACACACACACACACACACACACACACACACACACACACACACACACACACACACACACACACACACACACACACACACACACACACACACACACACACACACACACACACACACACACACACACACACACACACACACACACACACACACACACACACACACACACACACACACACACACACACACACACACACACACACACACACACACACACACACACACACACACACACACACACACACACACACACACACACACACACACACACACACACACACACACACACACACACACACAGACATCATCGTGAAACTATCAAAAATGAGTTGTAAGGACCCTAATTCGTGCTCATCCACTAAAATCTTACAACCCGATTTTTTGCATGATTCCAATACCTTCCTTTACAGGTAAGCGGAAGGTAAAAAGTTATTACCAATTTTTGGGGCACTCGGTATATTAATCCATTATTCAAAGTTATGATACCCTGTATAAGATAACATTAATATTTTCATAATTTTGTAATTAGATTAACCCAAACGCACAAAAGAAATGAAGCAAAACCTGGAAAAGACGTTATCTAAAAAAATAAAAAACACTCTTTTAAAATCTTGCTCTGCCTTGCAATCTTAAAAGGGCCGTGAAAGATCCAATTAAGGATTTTACATCACAAGCTTTTAGAGAAGAAATTCAACGTTTTTTAGTGGAGCAAGCTTTTCGATAATCAGAAAATTGAAGCCATTATAAAGCAATTACGAAGTTGATCACCGTTCAGACGATAGAAATTCAACGAATTCTATGGTTGTTCTTAATTGAGCTGAAGTTAATTCTCCTTTGTAAATCAGGGTTCTTATCAGTGAAGTTTAACCTATATTAGTAAAGTTTCTATTGATATCAGACTGTGTCAATTTGTAGTAAATTTGTAGCCAAATACATAGATATTCTGCATTAGTTTTATAACAGAAATTTCAACTCTTTAAAATTTGATAAAACCACACAAGGCATATTTATGGTTAAAGGCGCGATTAAGGAGCTTTTATCACAGTAAAAAAATCTGACGTGGACACCACATGACTTCCTTGTACGCATTGTGTGTTCATACTTTTCTTAATAACTAAAATGTAGAATAATTTATTTAATTTATTATACTAGTACTACTACTACTGCTATTATACTCACAAATATATTTTAGTCATTTTATTTAAACTGCAGAAGAAGATATAAAGCATATTTTACTATTGTCACTGTCATGTCATAATCATTTAAATTTTACGTAGTAACAAATGTTAATCGATCATGGACTACAAGATACCGAAATACTAAATTATAAATATATACTTTAATTATTCCTAAATGATACCAGATACAAAAATATTTATAAAATACCGATTGTAGGTAATAATCACATAATCTTTCATTTAAAATTAAAAAATTTGTCTTAAATTAAATATTTATCGAAATATTTGAAAAAGTACTACTTCCGGTATATAGATTGAAACAAAAAATAGGAGGTGCACAACTAGATGCTATAACAGTCCTAAAAACAAAATTTCAACTTTCTACGTCTAACCGTATTTGAGTTATGCGACACACATACGTTCGTCCGTACATGCATACGTACAGACGTCACGACGAAACTAGTTATAATGGATTCAGAAAAGGTCAAAACGGATATTTCCGTCAAAATCTGAGAACCGAAATTTTTCGCGATTACAATACTTTCTTTTACTCCGTACAAGGAAGTAAAAAGAATTGTTAATCATTTTTATTTTAAACTTATTATATGAATTATAATAATTGTTTTCTGAAAAAGTGATACCTCAGGATCCATAAATTTTCTGCGAAATAACCGATCGGATTTTTAAAATTCGTTTCAAAATAGAAGATATTTGTGTTCAAAAAATAACCAAAATTGCCAAAATTCAAATTAACATATTTCGATTTTAAAGCAAAATTATAAAATTCTGCATCGACCATTTTGTAGATTTTATCTACAACAATATATTTATATTATATTTAACAAAACAATAAACGCTGTGGAGTGGCGCGCGAAATCTATGTTTTTGTCTGTTTTCTGGCCTGGTAGAGAATCGTCTTAAAGTAGTACTTTGCACCATTTGGTATAATTTAAAAATTTAAACAGAATATTCTTGTTATTGAAAATCTTGTAACATCGTAAAATGAAAGAGAGACAGTTGGCATCAAAATATATTCATGAAAAAAAATTTTAATATTTTAAAAATAGTGTAGACAACTCGCTGAAAGTGTCTAACAACTGTTCATAATATTACCAATAAATTGACGGCTATTATTATTACTTGAATAAAAATACACTGCTTTTTTTTCTCCTCGCAATTCTTCGTTGCAGAATTATCGTATCTACAAAGCAGTAAATTTTCGCAAACATATTTAAAAGATAGCCATGCAAAACAAATAAACATCGCTGGAAATCAACGTGAATATAAAACAGTTGCTACGTTACGAACAAGTGAATAAACTGCGTTTGTTTCCTGAATGCATATCTGAGTTATTAGTCGGAAGGAGACCGACAGATATACGTTTGTAACTTGTATTCTATTTAGTATGGCTGGGGTTCCACAGGGAAGCGTGTTTGGGCCATTTTGTAAAATGAAATACTTGATAGAAATATGTACTTAAAACAATCACATTATTAGTAACCTGAATTATTATTTATTTTTGTTAATAAACTGACATAAAATCTGTTTTCTATCATTTATTTCATAGCTAACTAGGATTTGTTTCTGTAATATTTTAATTTTAATTTTACTTAGAAATCTACAACGAAAAAGTAGCTTATTATACATGGTTGTATTCAGAATGTTATGTAGGGGTGTTCCATTTAAAATAAGGATGATGATGTCATTTCTGGCTAAACAGAAAGTAAACAATTAATTATTTATGTAGTATAATGTACCTTTGAATGTAGTTATAAACCTTAAATTATTAAATGATAAAAATTAGCTCCAAGTTTTAATAATTTGCATTTATTGATTCACTAATGAGTCATGATTCTTCATGTTAAATTTCAATTCAATTTTATAAAACAGCCAGAATCGTTCAAATTGTTAATCTTCTGGATTTACAAGTGTAGCGCCGTAAGAGCCTATTGCATGGCAATAATACAAATTGAAAAACGAGTAATTTTTGTGATGATCTCAATCTAATACTGTTATAAGTATGATGTTGAATTTTTGTATGTAGATTAAGGAAGCTTACTAAAAGTGCGGAATCTTCAAAATCTTTAATTAATGTAATTAGTTTGGCTTTAATAATTATGCGAAAATCGGCGAAAATTGTACAAGTTTAGAAAGAATTTATCACAATTCTGTTGATAAAATTATAGTTTTATTCGTTTTCCGCACTTTTTACATCTATGTTCTACATTCTACTCATTTTGTCTTGAAACTCAATGATAACTTTTATAGTTCATTCATGAGATCGTCACGAAATTCTAGTGTTTAATTCCTTTTTATCTCTAATTGTTGTCGGGACAGTATATAGTTTGAATTTTTCAATTTAACAATGCTTTGTCGTTACTAATGTAAAATTCCAGATTTTTATTTTGAGCAATATAGCCAGAATCGGTAATTCTGATTCTATTGCAGCAATATTGCACTTAAGAAGTATAGCGCCTTAACTAAAATTATTATAAATCGAACCGCTTCAATCTTCCATCACACATCGTTTCTAGTCTCAATTTCCCGATCTCCCCTAGCCTTCGCTTGCTATCTCTCTCGCACTAATGAGTGTGTAGCACGCTGGAGGGATCGCTATCTCTGTCTGACATACGCGTTGTGTGTAGCGCCTTAACTAAAATTATTATAAATCGAACCGCTTCAATCTCCCATCACACATTCTAGTCTCATTTCCCGGTCTCCCCTCTCTCTCGCACTAATGAGTGTGTATCACGCTGGAGGGCGCGCTGTCTCTGTCTAACACACGCGTTATGTAGCATCGTTTATCATCTGACTGGAATAAATCCGTCCACACGTCCTGTGCAGAATTCATAGGACGGTTAAGGGGCGGGAAACAGGACTGTAGCAGGAAAAAGGGAAACTGGGCAGGGGGAAGAGATATTTGTACTTGAGGGTTTGAAGTGGATGATGTTATTGATATGTGATTATATAGGGTGGGTCATAATAGAGTACTTTACCATTTTTTAAAAAGTTTTTTATTGAAACTTCATGTTATTTGAAAGCGATTGAGATAACTGATAAGACTTAGTTGTTCTTAATAAAGCTGTAATTAATTTTTAAAGTTTGTGTGACGTAGATGTATAGCTGAAAATCTTCTCAAACCGGAATTAAAATGTACTCATGTAAAATCAACTGTTTCTAAATGTTATAAAATATAAAATACATTTTGGTAGTTTCTTTATTACTTTAAGTAAGAATACACGTGAAACGCATTATTGTGATGTAGTTGTATCGATACTTAAAATCTTAAATATTTAAAGAACTATTAACTTTTTGAAAAATTTTTTCATGGCAATAACTTATTTTTGAGGTCTCCTTTCAATATAATTGACTGGATTGCTAATTTGGTACTATGGTAAAGTACCCTATTGCAAGGGAATCTGTTATAGTAAAAGACAACAACAAAAAATATAGAGACATTAATACATCCTTTGTTAATACACTCATATGTAAAATCATCATATATTTCAATTTTAATTAAAGTAAAAGTGGAAGGCGTACACCTCTTTAACGTTGTCAAATTTTATGATAGACGTACACCTTAAAGCTGGGGGGATAGACAAAAATGAAATTTACGCTCATATTTAATCTGTTGTATTTTTTTATCCAACCGTATCAATATTTTGTAATTTTTTCTTATGAAAGGGTAAATATAGACCTATATTATAATTCAAATTCCAAAAGTCTAACTTTAACTGTCAAGTGATAAAAAAATATTAAACATGTGAATTTTTTAAAATATCTGCTTCAAGGAATTTAAGTATCACTCATTTGTTAATTAAAATTTATCAAATTTGATTGAAGCATAAAATAGCCCAACATATTTGTTAGTACCTTCATGACATAATTTGTTTAACTATTTTCTAAATTTATATTTGTTATAAATAAAGTTTGGATCTTAGCTAGTAATTTTTATAAATTTTTTTTTCTCTTTATTGCGCGTCTCCTATGACAAATGTTTTTTAAGTAGTTTTTGATTACATAAAATAAAAGAAAATGACAGAATCAAACAAATTTTTTTATTTATTTATTTCGATATTATTGGTATTGGTATCGTCATGGTTACGAATATAACATAAATTGATTGAACGCAGATTGAACTAACTGAATACTATTATTATTATAACTAATAATTTTAGTCGTAGATAAAATTATGTGTGTATTACGAGCGTAAAGTATATTTGTTCCTCTTGCACTATTGCAGCGCGAGCCGAAGGCGCGAGTAACAAAGACTCACTTTACGCTCTTAATGCACAAATAACTATTTGTTAATAAACTGACATTTTTACTATTATAAAATCTGTTTTCTATCATTTATTTCATAGCTAACTAGGAAGTAGGAATGATTCGATTTGTTTCTGTAATATTTTAATTAGGTACCTATTATTTTACTTAGAAATCTACAACGAAAAAGTACCTTATTATTTACCATTCTATTTTTACCACTCCAACTTTTACCACAGCCTTTTTACCACCATTCTTTTTTACCGCTATAATGTTTTACCGTTAACCCATCTTTTACCACTCAATTTTTACCACTCCAACTTTTACCTCTGCATTTGTACCACTATACTTTTTACCGATATTTCGTTTTACCACTAATACATTTTTACCACTCCGTTTTTACCATTACAACTTTTACCACTATACTTTTTTACCGCTATTCCGTTTTACCATTAATAGTTTGTGGGGCCATAGTACGGTTTTGTTAGTGTAGTAAATACCAAAACCGAGTTTGTGGGGCTCTAGTACGGTTTTGTTAGCTTCGTTAGTGTAGCAAATACCAAAACCGAGTTTGTGGGGCTCTAGTACGGTTTTGTTAGCTTCGTTAGTGTAGCAAATACCAAAACCGAGTTTGTGGGGCTCTAGTACGGTTTTGTTAGCTTCGTTAGTGTAGCAAATACCAAAACCGAGTTTGTGGGGCTCTAGTACGGTTTTGTTAGCTTCGTTAGTGTAGCAAATACCAAAACCGAGTTTGTGGGGCTCTAGTACGGTTTGGTTAGCTTTGTTAGTGTAGTAAAAACAAAAACCGAGTTTGTGTGGCTCTAGTACGGTTTTGATACTTTGTTAGTGTAGTAAATACCAAAACCGAGTTTGTGGGGCTTTAGTACGGTTTTGTTAGCTTCGTTAAAAAAGAGACGGTGGTAAAAATGGATTGGTAAAAAAACACGTTGGTAAATATGTTGGTAGTAAAAAGAATTAGTGGTAAAAATAGGGACGGTGGTAAAAATGGATTTGTAAAAGAATACGTTGGTGGTGAAAAATAATTAGTGGTAAAAAGGGACGGTGATAAAAAATGGATTGGTAAAAGTATAATGTTGGTAAAAAATGGATTGGTAAAAGAATTACGGTGGTAAAAAAGGGACGGTGGTAAATAGGGATTGGTAAATATGGGGGCAAATCCCTTATTATACATAGCTGTATTCAGAATTTTATGTAGAATCAAATACGGGATGTGCCATTTAAAATAAGGAAGTTGATGTCACTTCCGGCTGAACAGGAAGTAATAAAAATGCATTATTTATGTAGTTTAATGCGCCTTTGAATGTAGTTTTTAAATCTATAATATAAATGTAATTCACTTAAAAAATTAATTTTTTAGGGGGGTGTGCCTACCGGATATTAAATTTTCCCTTTATCAATCACCAATAGACAAGAGTATTCAGATATACTAAACATTTATATATCTATTTTTTAAACAGAATGTACAAACTCGCAAATACAAATACATCCTCTGCGCTAAATAAACAGCTGAAAATCAAATAAACAACAACGAACACAAGCAAAACAAGTGCATAACTAAACTGCAAATTGACAACGAACATATGAGCGTGGAATATTTCATTTGAATCAATGCGGCTGCGGACAGCATTAATATTTGCTGATTGCAATGCAGTCGATAATGTAGTGATCTATATTCTGGACAGGACTGTTGATAAGGTAGTACTTAACGTTGCTGCGTAGATAGCAGGACGTGATGGAAATGAGCAGATAGATATGCATTGTGTGAAAGATTACAAGTTATTTACATTATAAGTGCGGAAAGTTTTGTTTTACAACGCGAGGTTCTATATTAAAGTACGACGCGAAGCAGAGTGCTTTAAGGGTCTCGTCTCCATAACAAAATATTGCGTGTTTAGAGGTGTAGCAGTTTCTGCTTTACTCATTGCATATTAAAAATTTGAAGGAAAAACAGGTACTAGATGTTTGTGAAAGAATTAATTTAGGATTATTCCGAGTTAGAATTCTGAAAAAATCTTTGAAATCCATATAAAAAATTAATGAAAAAGTGTGTTTTAAGTAATTTTTTACATGCGTTTTCTTATTATTAAGAGATTTATTAGAAAATGTAACTCGGCATAATCCTAGTTGCATTCTTCGTCTGTAAATAAATTTATGAAATTTAGCTTTATCTATAAAACTTCGTGAGCATTGTAGAAATTGATAGACTGCTTTTCCGTATTTTTAGCGAGCGTTTCTATGCATTAACATAGGACAAACGCGGTGTTGAGCTACGTGGAGTCGATACCCGTAATAAAATCGAGCGATGTACAAATATCTGACGCACACATTATGTACTCGTATTATATTTTTGGCCGATATACCCCTATTTGTTAAAAATTATCTGTGAGGTTAGGTTTTTTCCGAATGTCTAGAATATTCTCGATTTGTTTTTTTTTCTATACCACTCTTTTCTCCACTACTACGCCTGCCTGAAACCAGCCCGAAACCCGTACTTTGCAGCATCTTAGCCATGCAATGTCATTTTGAAGTTGAAAATACTGTAAAAGCGTTTTCGTTGCGAGTAAACTGTCAGTTTATTATTGATTTTAAGGTTATGTTCTTATTAACATTTAATAGAGAAAGAATGGATCTACAGATGTGCCTTTTTTAAAATTTAAAATTTATTTCTATTATGAGATATAACCGAGTAGAGTTTGCATAAATTGGCATTTTTTGAATTTTTTGCAATTTTTATAATCATGTACAACTTCAATTAAAATTTTACTAAGGCACATTTGTAGATTCATTTTTTCTGGGCATAAACCTAGATTAATTCTTTCACAAACATCTAGTACCAGTATTTCCTACAAATTTTTAATTTGCAATGAGTAAAGCAGAAACTGCTACACCTTTACACAACCAATATTTTGTTACAGAAACGAGTAACTTCTAATATATCCTAAAATGATTTTTTTTTCGGCTCAACATATTAAGCCCTCTTAAATGTTTGAAATAATGCATCTAAAAAATTCGACAAATCGAATGCTGAAAACCGGAAGTCGGTATTATTATCCGTTTAGAAATGACAGATGAATAAACACAAAAATTACAAATATTTATTTTGTTTTCTTGTAGAATACAATTAAATTGTCCCAAAATTTTTGAAAATTATGTATTTCATAGATAAATGTTTCAGAAAACGAATGCTTAAAACCGGCAGTCGATATCTATATCCGATAAAATATAAGACATTTTCCTGTGTTATGAAAAAATCTGACGTGGACACCACATGACTTCCTTGTACGCCTATTAAACTGGTCATACTTTTCTTAATAACTAAAATGTAGAAATATAATATTATACAAATATATTAATATATAAGTACTGCTACTAACTATACTCACAAATCTATTTTAGTCATTTTATTTAAACTGCAGAAGAAGATATAAAGCATATTTTACTATTGTCACTGTACTGTCATAATCATTTAAATTTTACGTAGTAACAAATGTTAATCGATCATGGACTACAAGATACCGAAATACTAAATTATAAATATATACTTTAATTACGTAGTAGTCATAATGGATTCAGAAAAGGTCAAAACGACCCAAGTTTAATAATTGAAATATTTATCTACGGGGTGTCACAGAAGCAGTTTTATTATTAATTAACGTGAGTACCAAAAAAGTACCAAACTTGCCGATTTCAAGCTAGAAGTTCTAGAACAAATTAACAATTTCCAATATTCTATTTGAAATAGACCTGCTGGGTTGACATTATTCAATATAAAACTTTATCACATATATTGAATAATGTATTTTCAATTACAAAATGGATGAATTCAATTTGCGTCGTGAAAATTTAGAAACTTTTTGTTTGAAACGTTGGCACAATTGATTGATGAATTCGTATTCGCAAATAGAGGATTAAATTTTAAATATGGCATTAGTAAAGTGATGGTTGGTCTTCTATTTTTAATTAAATTTATGAGGACAGAGTACCTACTCTGTTTGTTATACTTGAATTATGGAGGGGTGTTCTATTTTTAGAATCTACAGGGTGAGTCAGCTAACTATTCCCTATTTGGATTTTTTATAACTTAGGCAATTTTTATCAGAAAGTGACGAAATTTTTGCAAAACATGAACTATCTAAAGGAATTTTGCTGCCGAAATTTCAAATCGATCAGACAAAAACTTCACGAATGGTTCACTTCAATGTGAAAATTGGACCAATTAATCCAAAATCTCCAATTGCAGCCCAAACAGTCGTTCTAGGAGAGTGCAAGGATTGTTCAGCAATCCAGTGCGGATTTTCATCTGACCAATTCCGATGATTGTGTCTATTAAATCCACCATCAAGATGAAAATGTGCCTCATCAGAAAACATGATGTTATTCAGATGACCAGGGTTTTCATTCATTCGTTCAATTTCGTCTTCTGCAAATTCCAATCGGTTTGCTTTATCCTCTTCAGAAATTGCCTGCAGAATTTGAATCTTATTAGGATGCCACTTAAGGTCCTTTAAAATCCTACAACTAGTCGTTTGACTAATCATTAATTAATTAATCATTATTTCAGTCACCAATTAGGAAGCAATAGAGCAATAATGATAAAACTTTGCGAACAAAAACTCAAGTGGCTACTGTATTTACAGCAAAAATTTGGCGGACTTTACACAAAAACTTGAGACTTTACAAACAAATGAAATAGGGAACACTTAGCTGACACACCCTGTATATCTGATGATATTTTTTGTTACATAAATGTACCTAGATGGTAAGAAATGAAAGCACACAATTTGGACAAATGCCGTTTTGTTTGACCAAAAATAATGAAGCTAAATTGTATTTTAGTCAAACTGTAATTTGTTCAACTGGAATTTGGTCAAACCGTAAATATGCCAACCCGTAATTTAGCCAAACTGTATTCTAGACAAACTGTAATTTCACATTCCGTAATTTGACCAAACCGCAACTTCGACTAATATTGTCAAATCGTTTTCAGGTAAACCGTAGTTTAGCCAAAACGCAACTATACCTAACTGGGATAATTCAACACGGAATTTATACAAAACGTATTTTTGTCAAATCGCATAATGACAACCGTAAAAACTGAATACTTACCAATACTAACAAATTCACAACTGTCTGTTTCAAAACACCTAGACCAACTGAATTCGAAATTCCTATTCAACAACTAATACATAGTAGTTTAATTAAATGTCTGGTTATCTAATATGTTTGTTATTTTGTTCAATTAAGTGACAAATCACTGAACATTTTCGTCATAAGAAGAAACAATTTTGATTTTTTTGAAAATATAATATAGCCTATGTCACTCGGGGATAGTGTAGCTTCCCAACGGTGAAAGAATTTTTCAAATCGGTCCAGTAGTTTCGGAGCCTATTCAATACAAAGAAACAAACAAATATTTCCTCTTTATTATATTAGTATAGAAGTATAGATGATATAATGAGGGAAATAGTCAGTATAATACAAAACATTGTTGTTGTGTTTGTTAGCTTAAAAATTACCTTAAGGCGGGAATGTAGCTGTAACTGTATATAAAGAGAAAAAATCTGACGTGGCCATCACACAACCTTCCGCCATATCTAGACTTTAAACATAAATGTATACGTACAATCTGGTGCCCATTTAAAATATACAAATAAAAATCTAATATATTCAAACACAGAAATTAGTATCACCTGAATCAAAAGATTCATTCACACGAAAACTCTTCTGTGTTGAAGCCATCCTCCGTTCAATTACTACATTTAATATCTTACTTATGACTTATATGGCGCTAGTATGTCAACTTGTCACCCGTCTCACCTGTCAATATTTTTTACGCAGAAACAAAAATCAACCGAACATGGATTACAAGATTTCAACGTTTTATTTGATAAATTTATTTTTTAAATTTTACTGCAGTTCTTTAATGCTACCAGATAAAGACAATTTTTTTATAACGTAAGTTGCAAATAACTTTGCCTCTTATTCTTATTACAAATAAATATTATATATATATCAAAATTTATATAAATTTTTGACAATTATCGTGTTCAATCTTCAAAAAATATCACTTCCGGTGAAGATATTTGTACCAAAATCTAATGAACTCTTCCTATTCGTATACAATTGTAAAATACCAAATATCAAATTTTTTGGGTAATTCGTATTTGAGTTATGCGACATCCGGCATCGGCCCGGACCACACACATATACACACACACACACACACACACACACACACACACACACACACACACACACACACACACACACATACACACATACATACATACAGACATCATCGAGAAACTATCAAAAATGAGTTGTAAGGACCCTAATTCGTGCTCATCCACTAAAAACTCACTACCCGATTTTTTGCATGATTCCAATACCTTCCTTTACAGGTAAGCGGAAGGTAAAAACAGTGCTCTACGGTTTGTAAAATATTGAATCTAATACTAACGTAAGAACATTGGAATTTTTTTACGACAATATTTAATATTCATTCTACAGTACGACGCATCGATTTTACCAAATTTTGCCATAGTATTGTTTTAAAAAAAATGCCGAATAAAGAGAAAAATACTACTTTTACATGTTTAATTTAGGAATGTATTAAAATTCATGCGTCGCACTGTAGGTAATATGTTATACAGTATATAAATAATACGTTTGATTATTTCTTTTGTCTTATAAATACAATATAATACAAATACGATGCCACTTTTAGAGCGCGGTCGCTATTGCTGCCTTTGTTCGACACACTAAATGTATATATCTCTCCTTTTTCTAGACGAAATCGTAGACAGCTACATTCCGGCCTTAATAATGCTAATTCAATGTTTGAATATTACATATTTAATTTCTAATTAACATCTTGTACAATACACTAATCACTTAACCGACTTGTATTTGTTATACAATAACGAGGCAACTAAAATGTAATTACACAACAAAACATTCACTTGTTTTGTTTTTCTAATTAAAAGTCGCTTTCACACAGCCGAAAACAAAACCTCGCGAAAATCAACAACAGAAACAAAAACCCGTCGTGTCTCGCATTGTAGAATACAAATAAACACTTTAAAAACATCTGAAATCTGGGGGAATTCGTCGCAAAAACCTGGGGATATTGGCATGCTTGTCACGTTGGTATTATGTATTAACGGCGAGCGAATGGACAAAAAATTTGATAAGGGTGAGAGAAATTTCCCATTTGAAGCAAAAACGAGATTTTTTCGTGGAAAACTTGGTTTAGTGAAATGAAATTGTAGTGTAATTGATTTTTTTTATAATGAATTGAAAGTAAAATTTTACGGCCTTGATTAAGACCGGAATGTAGCTGTCTACAATTTCGTCGAGAAAAAGGAGAGATATATACAGATTTATTGTGTCGAACAAAGGTAGCAATAGCGACCGCGCTTTAAAAGTGGAATCGTATTTGTATTATTACCTACAGTGCGACGCATGAATTTTTATACAAAATGCCCTAAATTAAACAAGTAAAAGTAGTATTTTTCTCTTTATTCGGCATTTTTTTTAACAGTACTATGATAAAATTTGGTAAAATCGATGCGTCGCACTGTAGAATGAATATTAAAAATTGTTGTAAAAAAATTCCAATGTTCTTACGTTAGTGTTAGATTAGACAGGTAACTGCTTTCAACTATTGTTTTTGTTTCGCGGCAAGGCTTACTTATTTCAGCGTTCATAGGTGCATAATTTAAGTGCCCGTAATTTAATATTTTAATAATACAACATATGACTTTTTATACCACCGTAAAGCAAATTTAATGTACTTTTCAAATTCGTAATAAAAAATACAATGTTCCATTTGAAATTTGAAAGTTGCTATGACTTCCTCAAAAACCGGAAGTGATACCAAGGATTCACATCCGCTATCATTTACTACACATGATACTGTATAAATCATGTATTTGACAAAAAACGCTAAATCAACAAATAAGCGAGATAAATGCTGGTTCATTTATAAACAGACACCCTGTATAGTGAATAATTATTGATGTATCCATCGACTGTGAATGTTATATTCGCATACGACATTCCAACGTAAAATGCGATACTTCTCAACTCAAAATTATATTTCAATCCATCAATTTGCAACAAAATGATGACATGTCCTTCAGAATCCAATTAACTTGAGTTTCCTTGAGCTGTCACAAATATTCTAAATAATATTAATTCCAAATCGTTCCTAATTCCGTATATGTACCATTAATCAACCCTCAAAATAAAATTCAGCTTCGCGAAATTAACTTCTTCCTTTCCTCGTTCAATTTAAATCTCAATTTTGTTCCCGTTGTGGAAGAGTCGGCCTTACGCTTCTATTAAATAGACCCGGGTTTAAATTCCTTGAATAACTTGAGATTATATTAAAATAACAAAGAAAAACCTTACGAGATAAAATATTACCTACTTTAGGGCCGACCGCACCAAAGCTAGTACGTAAATAAGCCACTGGCTTTGGTGGCGCTGTAGTAACAAGGTGCAGGATAGATTCACGAAAGAGAAAATGTAACAAATTTCTCAAAATCTAAAATATTTTATAAACTCCAAAAAAAAGAAAAACTGAAAATTATCCGGACAAATTTTGATTTATTTCTTAGATAAGCATAGATAAAAAACGAACCCGTAAAAACAAAGTTTTTGACTATAAATCCTTTATACAGGGTGTTTCATAAGTTCGAATACATACGTTAATGGTATATGTTGTTTGATATGCTGATTACGAATCTAAAAGAATTTTTTTAAATTCGAAAAATTAAAGGTTGTTTACCTAAAACATTTTTTGTAGTACTGCACTGGATACGTTTTCCTATTAAACACAAACAAGAGATATAGGTAATCAAACATTTTAAATTACATAATACTAGTATAATAAACATACAAAATTTAATTATTTTTTAATGAAACAATCATTACTTCACCCAGTGGCAGTGACTACGAAAATATTTTGACTTGGAAACATGGAAATTAATTTTGCGATTTTATGAAAAATTCCTTTTTCGGCGATTGACATTAAAAGTGCTGTTTTTTGACAGGTGACAGTCAGCAAAGTGTCACTTTTGCTGCCTAGGCAGAAAAATAGTAAAAAAAACCTAGGCAGCAAAAGTAATTGTTACTATGGTGAATCAACAAATTTGACATTTATAAAATTCATCAACATACCTAACCAATTTTGTTTTTTCATAGCAACTGTCAACATACGCATAGCAACATAATTTGATTGCGATACATATCAATATATTTAAAATAATCACTAAATTAATATTAATTAATAACAATCGCCGAAAAAATAATATGTTCAACGAGGCAAAAAATACATATTTGCTGCCTAAGCTAGATTCATTCTAGCCGCGGCAGCAAATCTAATATTTTTTTGCCTAGTTAAACAAATAACTATTTATTCGTAATCAGCATATCAAACAACATTATACTCTTAACATATGTACCTGGGCATGTATTCTATTTCACTTATCAACGTTGATAAGTTGGGTTGTCTTGATAACCCCCCATCATGTGTGACGTAGTAGCCAAGCGACTGTCGCTACGACTTATCAACCCTCGCTACGTTAGACTTGCGCGTTGCGTTGATTTTTTGTTCGTTGTGAGGTTAAAATATTTATTTTATAAATATAAAATACCAATAAATTATGGGTTCATTATATGTATTTAATATTTTTGATTAGTTTTGAAAAAATAATTTACTTTGAAAATCAAAAAAATGGCTTATTTTAAACCAAATAATACGTTTATGATAAGTGATAGGTAAAATGGTGGTTTAGCAATTTTTCTTGCCAAATTTCACAGTTAAATGTAAAATCCCTATCAGTCGTTATCAACTGGAGGCCAAATATCCCTAACCCTTGATATAGTTACAAACGGAATGACGTCACGAAGTTATCAACTGAACTTCGCTAGCGACTGTTGCTATGAATTATAATAGGTACCCAGGACTACATTTAAGGTGTACAAGTGGATAGCTTGTAACACCCGAGTGTGATTGAATGCCAGACCGAGGGCATTTTTTATTTTACGGCAAATCACACATTGTCGCCCGACGGAGATTCGAACCATCGATCTCACGTTGACTGACGTCACAGCACGTTAGCCGGTAGTAGCCAGTTAACACACTGGACCACGCTGTCGGGTACTAAGAAATTAATAATAACACCCTGATATTAGACAGTATACGAGTACTAGTTTAAATAAGGGCAGGTGATGTGCCGGCCACATTGGTTTTCACGTCATGTTCCCAGCGCATGGCATTGTTTTATTATGATTTTATTCCGCACGTTTAGTGTTTCTTGCGTTAAAACCTCGTAAAGTAAGCTTTGTGGGAAAACAAATCGTAGGAAATGTTTAAAGTGTAATATATTTTGTTGCCGGGTTCTTTATTTGCTCCAGGTTGTCGTATCCCCCGCGTTTGAGACCCGTACAGACTACACAGTGAAATATTAAAGTTTTTACATATTGCAGACGCGAAATTTGATATATAGGACAATATCACTTTGTTTATGCTACGTATGACTTTAAATGCGATATAGCGTTTCTTATTGATATCTGGTTTTTCATAAACAGGAAAATGCATGTACACGAAGATTTCCGAAAAGATTCCAATCTGGAAAAATTATACGTAATAAAATATCTGCATAATATTAATATTTCCTATAAGCCTTTAAAAATAAGTCCGTGAAGATTTTGTGTACTTTTTTAAAACATTTGTAAGATATTTAAAAAAATCTGATGTGGCCAGCACAAGACCACCTGCCGTACTTACTTTATTCTTTTTATTTATTATACAAATTAATATACTATAGGTACTACTAATCACAAATATATTTTAGTGATTTTATTTAAACTGCAGATATTTTACTATTGTCACTGTCACTATCATGTCATAATCATTTAAATTTTACGTAATGTTTAACGATCATGGACTATAAGATACCGAAATACTAACTTATAAGTATAGTGAGTTTTATTTAACGTGAAACATGGGATCTTTCATATCCATGGTTACGAATTTGACAGCAATGTATTAGAGCGATTCATTTAAAATAGAACATAGGCTGTCATTATCAAGTAAATATTACCTGTCGATTAGGGTTGTGTTGTTGAAAATAAGGTATACAATTAAATAAAAGATGCAAATGATACGTTGGTATAATGCAGATGTTAGCCTCAGACAAGTACCTATCTGATTTATTTCGTGTATTTGAGAATTTGTCATAAATTTTGTTCTGAAAAAATATCTATTAAATTTTTATATTTCTTGCAACTTTTTTCATATTTAAAATGATTAGAAATACATACATATTTCATTTGTTATGTTCTATTTTAAATGAAACGCTCTAATACATTGCTGTCAAATTCGTAACCATGGATATGAAAGATCCCATGTTTTACGTTAAATAAAACTCACGGTATACTTTAATTATTCTTAAATGATACCTGATACAAAAAAAATTATAAAATACCGATTGTAGGTAATAATCACATAATCTTTCATTTAAAATAAATAAATTTGTCTTAAAATAATTATTTATCGAAATATTTTTAAAAAGTACTACTTCCGGTTTGTAGATTAAAACCAAAATTTAATGGCTTATTAAGATTCGTATCAAAACCTTAAATATAAAAATTGAAATGTTAATGTTTGACATTTTTTGAGTTATCGTTTCCGAAAAAATTGTAACATACAAACGAACGCACGCACACACACGCACGCACGCACAGACATCTCGAAAATGTTAAATTCTTACTGTAAGGACCCTAAAATTTTAAGTATCAATTAAATAAAAAATATCGAATCGAACTCATGACAGCAATATTATTTCTACGCTTGACAATTTGATTTTGATTCGATATTGTTCATTTAAGGAAAACTTCAAATTTAAATGGAAGCGGTGCAACTGGCCATAAGTAGTGTATTGTCTAAAGTTTTGTTCACCCATGGGATCTTTAAGGATTCTTCCACGCTTTTAAATCCTAGATAAAAAGAATTTCACAGTGAATTAGAAATTCTTCTTTTCCCAAGCCTCGTTGAAGGTTCAAATTAACGGCCTCGCTATTTGACAGCCAATTCTCACCCAGGAATATTTTTTTCTAGTTAATAAATGTGAAAGAATCCTTAAAGAATTGACATACACTCAGTTCAAGAACAAAATCGAATTCACAAAATAAATAATATATTAATATATAGGTACTATTACTCACAAATATACTTTAGTCATTTTATTTAAACTGCAGAAGAAGATATACACGATATTTGACTATTGTCATAATCATTTTTAAACGTGTAAGAATCCTGAAAGAATTAGACAGACACTCAGAACAAAATCGAATTCACAAAACACGATAACAATTAAATCTCAGTGATTTATCTTCGTTCCTGCGAACACAATGGAAGGTACAGAAACATGATTTCGCAATAACCAAACATAAATTTTAAACACCCTTCGCCCTTCTGTATTTAGAAACGCGGCAAGGATTCCGCAATGAGAGAGGTGATTGCGATAGCGTGGGAAGTTGTAGCTGTGCGTACAAAGGAAACGAAATAATGGAGGGAATCTTAGAATTTACAATAAATGATACTGTAGAATATGAAATTGGTAAACTTGCAAATGCATCTTTTGACAAATTTATTCAATATTGCATGAGTGTAATACAGAAATTGCACGCTCAACAGGCGAAAGCAATTTTGAGGCAACGGTTGCATGGAATAGAACATGTTCTAATTTTTGTATGCAGGCAATTCACAGTTATTTCTAGTTATTTTTAGTTCGTTGCTACCAACTGAACATAAACGTCAAAAAGATTAATCTGTGTTAAGTTCATTTTACATTGAGCAGTATTGCAGATGCAAGTGCAACTTTTGACATGTTGCTTCAATATTGCATGAGTGTAATACAGAAATTGCACATTCAACAGGCGGAAGCAATCTTAAAGCAATCTTGAGGCTACGGTTGCATGGAATAGAACATATTCTAATTTGTGTAAGGCTTGCAGGCAATTCACAGTTATTTCTAGATATTTTTAGTTCGTTATTATGATTCTATCAACTGAACATAAACGTCAAAAAGATTAATTTGTGTTTGAAAGTTAGTGCGTTAGTGGCTATAATACCATTTTATTATTATTTTCCAACAATATACAATACAACAAATCCAAGAGGTTAAGTTGACATAAGAACAAAATTTTGCTAAATTTATTAATAAATTTATACATTAAATAAGTAATTTCATGTTGCTGATGTTGCTCAGTGTAAAATGAAAAAAAAAGTGTACAGGCTGACATAAAATTTGTAGTGTTTCAAGAACTATGCGACTTATCGAGTAAATAAATAATATTTTTTAACCATAAATTACTTTTAAATATTATTTAGATATCTGTTAATTTAATATTTGAAATATTTGCACAATCTACGTCACAATGTTAGTACCGCGAACTTTATTTATGGAAATTATGAATGAAAGTTGTAAATCTAGAAATGATTTTTACGAAAACATGTTCAGAATTGGCTAAAGTTTCATAATTTATCATAAATCAACAAATATTATTTTCGCAACTACCCCATTGTAGGTACCTAAATCTTCGTTGCACAATAGGGTATTTTACCATAGTAGCAAATTAGCAATCCAGTCAATTATATTTACCTCAAAAATGAGTTATTACTTGAAAAAAGTTTCAAAAAGTTAATAGTTCTTTAAACATTTGAGATTTTACGTATCGATACATCTACGTCACAATAATGCGTTTCACGTGTATTCTTACTTACAGTAATAAACTACCAAATTGTATTTTATTGTAACAGAAACAGTTGATTTTACATGAGTACATTTTAATTCCGGTTTGAGAAGATTTTCAGCTATACATCTACGTCACACAAACTTTAAAAAATAATTACAGATTTATTAAGAACAAGGCTTATCAGTACTCTCAATCGCTTTCAAATAACATGAAGTTTCAATAAAAAACTTTTAAAAAATGGTAAACTACCCTATACCTTTTTTCTACCAAATGTTTTTCAGAATCCTTCAGCGCTGAATCAACTTTTCAGCTAACTAAATAAAACTGCAACGATTTAAATTCTCGAAGTGTAAATTTAAATTAATTTCTCGACACACCACCGCTCCGATTTAATTTTAAATCCTATTTCCTGTTGAATAAGCTTGCCAAAGGTCCACAAGTAAATTTGTTACTTTTATCTTGTTCCTGTGTATTTAATACTCGTGAAGATAATTATTTTTTTGCTGAGGTACAAAATTTGGAAGTGGAGGAATAGTGGGAAGGAATTAATAGTGAACGTGGTTTGGAATTTTTATTAGGTTCAATAGTTTATATGGTGTAGTTTTTTGCCGAGTTAAAAAACGCTGAATTTTGAATTTTGTAGTTGTAGTTTTTCCTGGAACGTGAATGAGGTGAAATAGTAATTTATATTATATGTGCGGTAGGTTCAATTTTAAAACGCGAGGTTCTATATTAAAGTACGACGCGAAGCGGAGTGCTTTAATAAAACCAAGCGTTGTAAAATTACCTACCGCACGCATAATGTATTCTATTTTTTGGCCATCATACTAACTATTTATTAATAATAATGTAATTTATATAAAATTTCAAGTTGTGAACATTGAATTTTAAAATCAAGCCGCGTTGAAAATCAATCTTGAAAAAAATGAAATGTCAATATACCTAATTAAAAACTTTTTCACTTATTGCAGACTCTATTAAATAATTTACTGGGTAAACGAGCGTTTTTAAAGGTTTTCTTTTTATTACAAAGCAATTTTTTATTTAATAACCTCTAAATACTAAAAAAAAATCTGACGTGGACACCACATGACTTCCTTGTACGCCTATTAAACTGTTCATACTTTTCTTAATAACTAAAATGTAGAGTTATATTATACAAATATATTAATATATAAGTACTACTACTACTGCTACTATACTCACAAATAATTTTACATAAGCATTTCACTTGTAGCGTTCACAATAACGAAATTAGCTCCACGTAATTACAGTTAGCGCAGGGATTTGCAAACTTCACATTTGTAGTTAGTAGTTTATGATTTTGTATAAACTAGGTACCAATCAGAATCTAGATTGAGAATTAATTTTGACGTTTGACGTCTTAGATGACATTAATATTCGATATCACCTTTGTCATAGACACATTTACAATTTTATACCATAATTATAAATGCTTCTTCAGCCATTTATATAAAAGAATTATTATGTCAGGCAACTTTAAATAAAGCAAACATAAAATATAGCAACTGACACTTCTGACGCTAATTTCAAAACTTGTTAATAGTTTTTTTTACTAACTGAGGAGGTAACATTCAATATCCGACATGTCAATTTTTGATGAAAATGAGTTAGACATCAAAATCAATCAAAAACCGTCATCTGCGTCGATTGGTGCAGTCAGATTTTGTCAAAACAGTACTAGTCCAAAGTTATGCGCTTACAAAAATGAGGGGTCCATTCAAAATCAAACACGTTCAAACCAGTTTTTGTACACAAATTGCATCACAAACCGACACGTCCAATAATATTTAGATACTCGTATTCAGAATTCAGTCAAAATTCGATATGTCCAAATCTCAGTTCTTTCACGATTGCTACTGTTTGCGTAGAGCTGGTGTATTTCTTGTGTAATGAGTGTGGATTTTAAGGATGTTTATTGAATAAGAAGCGAAATGGATGCCACAGTTTCTGAAATTAACGTGAGTTCCCGCAAAAAGTAAAAAAAAAACCAGCAAACGTGAAATGTTTAAACTTAAAAAGTGAGGTTATATTTCCTGAGTATTTTCCTAATATTTACAATTTTATACTTATGAAACTAAAAACGTAAACTACTCACTGTTGGTAAAACCAGCGAAAAAAGAAAATTTGTTGAAATTGAAGCAATTGAAGCTCAAAAATCATATAAAACCAGCTAAATTGAAGGATGTTAAAGAATTACTAGAAAAACACTATAGCCGACAAGAAGGTGATATTACGATTAAATGGCAGGATCTACCAGAATTAGAGTATTATAGAAAAATACTAGAAGATGATACAGGAGATAATGTTAATGAAAATGAGACGAAGAGACAAGCGATGAAGAAGATAGGTACAATTGCCTAGAAGACGATTTAAGATAAAACCATCATTATTTTTTATTTCGGTATCTGTAATCGTTCCAGAATATTTTTTTAAAGTTTAATAAGAGTATATTATTAATTAAAATTAGTTTTCATTAGTTCAAAAATTCTGCTTCGTTCAAAAGGCTACATGTCCACAACCAAATTCAAACAAAAACCCACATATTTTTTATATTCGCTGTGGACTGTACAATTGATAAGATTTTTGTTTTGAATTTTAACACATTGTTCTAGTGCCCATAAAGTAAAGTCCAGCTTTTGCGAAATTTAAAAATATCTTTTACTTTTTCGTACACAGTTTTTCTCGATTTGTACGAATTGTGAATTTTGGACATGTCGGAATTTGAATGTTACCTCCTCAACTATAGTTAGCCTAGTAAAACAAACTAATTTTACAAAATTAATGTTGTACCTATACAACATAAATTTTGTAATTATTGTGAACGACAGTAGTCAAAACTAATTGTTTAACTACTAATACTAATTATACCTACTGACTATAACTACTAATTTCGTATTGTGAATGAGGCTTTCAACTTACATTATCTGTAACTCATCCACCTCTTTCAAACCTTTATCCTTTTTTTCTCAATCACAATATTCGATTCCATGAAAGAACAGAACAATGAAAAAACAGAACACGAAAAAACAGAACATGAAAAAACAGAACATGAAAAAACAGAACATGAAAAAACAGAACAATGAAAAAACAGAACAATGAAAAAACAGAACACTGAAGAAACAGAACAATGAAAAAACAGAACAGTGAAAAAACAGAACACTGAAAAAACAGAACACTGCAAAAACAGAACATTGATAAAACAGAACATGAAAAAACAGAACACATAAACTTATCTATCCTAACAAAAACCTTCTTGAGTCCAACAGAACTCCGTTTCTTTGAAATAAACTAATCTATGCTAACAAAACCCTTCTTGAGTCCAACGGAACTCCGTTTTTTTGACATAAACTAATCTATGCTAACAAAACC